>JAGPOW010000261.1:68709615-68742109 GCA_030014935.1 Caiman crocodilus | reverse complement strand
CCAGCTCTGGCGGTCCCGAAGGACACTGCAGCCATGGAGGCAAGCACCAGGTACCTGCACAGCTCAGGCAGGTAGGCAGACTCCAGGGGGGAAAAAGAAGATCAGGCTCACTGCTTTTCTTGGGTGGAGCTGTTTTTCCAGGCTGCTGCCAGGCTGCCTGCAGGGCTCCTGGTAGAGCTGCGGAGCTGAACAGAGACCGGTGCTTTGTTCCACAGCTGTAGGGACAGCAAATTAGAACTACTTGAAGGAGTTTTAGTTTGCTGCACCCCAAGTCATTTAAGGTGCATTACACTGCCAAATTTCCTGTGGCAGCTGGAATTAATGCGCAATATGCCACCGACATGTGCAGACACTGACACCATTAAAGTGGTGCAAAAGCATTTAGCCTCCTTTAAAGTGTTGTGCACACATGTCTCATTTTGTCTATACATGGCCTAAGTCACAATTCTGCAATCAGACCCATATGGATGAAGTCTCTTCCAAAAATATCAGAGATGAGACACTGCATGAACTCCAGGATTCCCTCTCCTAGAATTTTGGTTCCCATGGGGAGGGTGCTTCCCAGGGGGGAAAGCTGGCAGGGTCTCAGTCTGCAATTGGTTTTTACTTTATTTCAAATAAAACTAAAAATAGACACTAACAAAAATTGGGCAAACTGGTGGATTTAATTTGACTTTGAGGCAAAACCATGAGCTCTTTCCTGATTACTTGGAGAAAGAAGTGGTAACTCTTTTAATTCAATCCTCCCCGCTGACATTCAAGTTGCAAAACACCTAGGGCACATCCTTACATGCAAGCATATACACTTACAGCAGCTCAAATAGAAGCAGTGCAACTTTGAGTTGGGGCTTTTTGCCTCAGTGCACATGCTTGGACATGCACTTTCTTGTGGAGTGAATTGTGCCACTTGGGCAAAATAACCCTGCCTGCCTCCTCCCAGATCTGCAGCCAGTGGGAGCTAGAGCCTGGGGCCAACACCTGCCCTGGCCCCAGCAGTATAAAAAGTTGCCCTGGCAAGTAGCTCAGAGCTACTAGCCCTCAGGAGCTTCTGAGGCCCAGCCAATTCACAGCCCTGAGAGTTCCTTGGACCCTCTACCCACTGCAGGGGTCTGGCCCTGTCATTATAAGTGATAAGTACTAAACTAGTAAGTAGTAAAATCAATGAATGGCATCCTAATGACTGGCATCCAATAATAATAAATTATAATAAATACCAAAACAATGATACACAAACCATTTTAAATTTTTTGAATGTAATATTAAAGTTCAGATCTAAAACAAAGGGAAGTTTTGGTTAGACATTAGAAAAAACTCTCATGCAAAGGGTAATAAAACACTGGAACGGGTTACCCCGAGAGGTTATGGTTATCTTAGAGGTTTGTAAGACCCAGCTAGACAAAGCCTTTGCTGGGATGATCTAGTTGGTGATGGTCCTGCTTTGAGCAGGGTTTGGACAAGATGACCTCCTAATGTCCCTTCCAACTTTAATTTTCTATGATTAACTTCAGGTGGTATAAATTAACATTGTGAAAACCAGATTTTTAATTTGGGAAAATGTGACTTTATGAGATAATATGCACCATTAAAGTCAATGGGAATGTTGAAATCAATAGCACAAGTTAAGATTCCTGATGTAGTGCTTTGCCAACATGGGAGAAGAATTGCTGAGTGATGATCAGGCAATGTACAATAATCCTCAATCTTCACTTTATTGTTGGCATTGGTTAAGAAGGCATTTCGAGTCTTAGTCCTTCTTTGTCTTCTAGCTGTGATCGTCATCAACAGTTATTACAAAGTATCATTGTGCTGGCATTTATTATTATTGGATGCGGGTCATTAGGAAGCAAATGGGAACACAGACCCCAACTCACTCCACAGAGACACAAAACAGCAATCAAATCTGCTTTTGAGTGTTTTCATTCCTGGGATAGATTTGAGCCAGCATTTCAGATATGTGGCTGAAAGGCAGCTCTGATTAGTAAAATAGCTGACTCTTGTCCTGTAGTAGTTTGCATAAATGGTAAAGTGATAAAGAAATAAGCTGTCAAAAGCAGTATTGTATTTGATATTCTGTGTCAAAATGCGATATTCTATTACCTCTGCTATTCCATTCCTAATCCTAATGATTACATTGCCCCTTGGGTAGAGCTATTTCTTGACATTTGAAATAGCCCAATTTCCTTTCTGGTTCCTGGAAGATAAATTTTATATTTTGCAGCAAAACTGACAAAGCATGTCAGAATGTAAGAAGCCTTGCTAATGGGATTGAACACATTACAGAATAAGCATTGACCGCATTTGCCTGAAGCACAGTGGTAAAAGCCATTTTCAAGGATCCACCAAACTTAATAGGACAGCACCAGGTTCACATGTTGTGATCCTCTAAAACATACAGATCAGAGCTGGCTGGAAGTCACATGCACTCAATGAACATCAAAACTGGGATCATTGTTCCAGGCACTATTTATTGTGCATCACCCTAATTGTTTTTGAGCTTGATGCAAACATTTTATTCTCTGTTTCTACCCTTGTTGAAAGCAAGGTCAGGTTTTGCCCTTAAGTGTACAGAGAGCTATATGGAATCTTCCATTTTAGTCTTTCTGATCTGACAAGTCTTTGAATCTACCCATAGGAATCTGTAAACATATCTTTTCATTTAATTAGATGGGTAGGGTGGCTCAGAAAAAATAGTAACTTATTCAAAATTTTGGAAATTTCAACTTTGACAATTTTAGAACTCATGACATCAACATCTTGGGAGAAGAATCTAAACTCTGTGGCAAATTTTCAAACATAAAATGTTTGAATTCACTCCACTAAGCTATGTGCCCATTATTTTTTCCTGAACTCTGGAAATGTGTGTTGATGAACTTTGGTGTTCATGCCATTTCTTTGGGGAAATAAAAGAACACAGTAAAATCTTACAAGGATTAAACCATTGGAAGCTTTTAAAAAAAATGTTATAAGATTTTTGAGAGATTAAAAACTAAGAAAATGGAATAGAAAGTGGTAACTTTTTGTATGGATTTGAATCATCCTATCAAATTTGGTAGCAAAGTTAAAATTCTCTATTCAATTTTAGACCTTTGCCATGAGCCCCCATCCTCTGCCCATTCTCCCAGTTCACAGATCTTTAAAAAAGAAAAAAAGATGTAAAACCCCTGAACTCACCAGCTCCTCCCAATCCCTGCTGCCCCCCCTCCCACTGCTGCATGGGGGGCTCTGCTACATGCTTCCAGATGCCAAGATGGTTGCTGCAGCATCAGGTGAGTTCAGGGCTTTTATTCCTTCTTTTTTTTTTTTTTTTTTAAAGAGCTGGGCAGGACAGCAATCAATGGGTCTGGGAGAGCAGGCAGGGGATGGGTGCTCATAGAAGAGCCCCTCCCCCCCATTCAGCACAGGGCACTGAGGGCCAGCAGCCAGTGAGTGGGGGCTTTTTTTATTTAGTTAAAAAAACTGGGAGCTGGAGTGAGGCAGGGAAGCCATGGGGGTCTAGGAGAGGGGGAATGGGTCAGGCATAGCTCAGGAAGGCTTGGGGAGGTCCCCCTATGGTCCTTTCCCTCCTCCTCCAGCCCCATTCCCATCCCCTATTTACCAGCACAGTGTCCAGGTCCAGCTCCCTGAGACAGCAAGTGGAGACTGCCCAAATCCCTGAAGCTCTTCAAATCAATTTAGATGTTTTTATTGGCCTCCTGATTTGATTCAGATTTGGCTGCCAAATCGGGCCAAATCTCCAAATTGAATCAGCACCCAAAGCTTCGCACAGCCCTAGTAAACAGTATGTATGCTTATTAAATGTTTTTAAATATAAAAAGGAATTGTATACTGATAAAGTGTAGGCTTCTGAAAAAACAAGGCACTTCAAAAGCCAGTGCCACTCTTGAGGCTGAAGACAGGGCTTCCTCCCTGCGAGGCACTTCAAAGCTGGTACCCAAAGCTCCACAAATCCCTGGTATGGGGATGGAGCACAACCCCTACTCCCCTGCCCTCCTAGACTGATCCCAAGGGGACTGAAGCAGAGGGGCAATGCTCCCTTCCTGTTTGCCACAGTGGAGACTTCAGTCTGAGGAGTGAACAGTGACAGTTTCCCAAGCCCGATTTCCAGCCCTCAGACTTGAAATGCTACCTCCCCTCTAGACAGCGGGAAGGCAGAAGCATCATTTAAAGCCCAAAGACTGGTCAGGGGGTTGTCAGTTGCAAAGCCTCTGGTTGTGGAGAGGGCCTGGTTGAAATGTAACCTGATAGTATTGCAAATACTTTCTCTTGTACTGATTTGAATGTTCTTTTAAGAAAAATGAGGTCAAGTGCCATAGATGTCAGAACTATAAATGCATGCATTGGGCTAAGAATAAACCAGCAGACAAATAACAAACCAAAGTGGAAATCAACACCCATTAACTGAAGGCTGATTAATATCAACCATCGAAATGTAAACACAAAAGCTGAGACCATGCATAATCAACTTTAAAAAAAAAAGGATAGAAAACAAATTGTAAGGTTTTGGGGTTTTTTTTTTTGTAGAAACAGGTCAAACTTAAGAATATAAGAGCACAGAATTTGGGGGTATTTGAAACCCAGCTGAGGGCCAGAATTTAGATCTCTATTTTGCAACCTGGACCTATATATACCATTTCATGCTCACAATCTTCCCAACAATGAGGAAACTTGATGACCTTCTTCTTTATCAAGTTTCTTTCTTTTGTTTCCTCATGCCATCATCTGAACTATCCAAGTTACTGGGAATTAATACGTGACGTTCCTTGCAAACTGGACCCCTTTCTCTCTGCCTTGTGTCTTTTGGATATTTGCTTCCACAGCTCATAGGGAAGCAGAGCAGGATTTTCAAAATTGCCTTTTAATGTAAATATGCAAATAAACCCCAAGAGATATAGTGCAAGTATCATTTATGAATAATAAATTAGCTACTAGAAATAAAATATTCTCTACCACACTGTACCCTGTTATTTATTTCTATTTACTGTAAGTACAAATACTATGTACTGCACCTAATGGTAATTATGGTAGTTTGCTGTAGAGTAATTACACTTGTCTCATAAAAATACAACGTGTGCAGCGTGACTCTAGTCAGTACCTCCAGAATTAAGCTATTTTCATAGTGTTAATTGAAGGGGGGGGAAGCACTTACAGGTAAATGGCATTTCAGCGTGAAGACAACAGCTGCATGTAAAATCCTTTTCTGACAGCTCCTGTAGACAAGAAGGTATAAAGAATTCATTATTGTTAGTGTTCTACCCTGTGCCATGATCAATCAGGCATATTGCACCTAAATCCAATGGACCAAAGCAGATAATGCTATAATGCTAAATTACATCTTAAAATTAGAATGTTCTTGGCTAAAGTGACATTCACCACATTTCCCCATGAACATAATAAAAGCCTGTCTTTAAATTATGTCTACTGTCACACTCCTTTTCATTGTTTTGACAGAGAACAGAGTTGGGGTGGGGGGGGAGTGCTCCATGGATTGGGATGGGCCCCCAGACTCTCGCATTGACTCCCTCACAGAGGGGTTCAGGTCCCACACCACCTCTGCCTGACCCTATGTACTGGGATTGGGCCTCACACCACCCTACTCACTGGGTCTAGTACACAAGGCCAAGGACTAAATAACATGGTACCAGAGGCCAAGCACCCCTGGCTTAGAAGTACAATTTTTAAATAGATCAATTAGGTTGATATACATCGATATCCGATTATATAGGTTATTTAATAAGAACTTTTTTTAAAGGAGACAAAAACAGCATGTGACATGGAGTCAAGCCATAATATGAGAAAACATAACAGAAATTTAATGACAAATGTAACTGACTGCTTGAAATATTATTTTTAAATGCCAGAAGGAATGGTGATCTTTTTTAATAATTAAATTTTAATAATTATTTTTTCTATAATTAAATGTAGTATTTAAAGGTGATTATTATGGTATTTTACAACTCAAGTTGTATCCTCCCTCATTATGAAATTGTTTTGAAGTTTGTTTACCCATAATTTATATAACAATTTCCACCTGAATGAATGGAAGAGTAGATGTAGAAAGGCACCTGTAGAATATTGAATGAAATAACTGATTAAGAAAATAATAAAACTATCTGCAATACCAGTAATGCTATCCTTGCTGATTTTGAATAAGCTTTATTAGCTCTTTAGAAAGGAGAACATTACAGGCAGACCTGATTGTAGTGACCCTAGTAGTTCTGACCTCAGGCAGAAGGCAAGGTAGATTTGCACCTTTCAGACTAACTGAATCTCTTTATGAAAAGAAGGTATAAAAAAAATGAGTTCCCAAAGTGTTCTCTATTATTATGGGACATTTCTTACTTCATCTAGTTGATCAATATGGGGCAGGAAATAGGAAGTGTGGATGACATGTCAGGGGTGCACCCATAAAGAAAGAACATATGAGTGCATTGAATTTAACACTATGGCTATGCTTCTGGGATCTCTGGATGCATACAATCTCTAAAAACACACCCATGCTTTATAATATTGAGGGATAATTTTTTAAAAAGGATCATATTCTTCTTGAAGCATATCCATTTCAGTGACAACATAATAAAGAAGCAGAGATAAGAGCTGCACTGAAAACATGACAGTCCTAGTCATCAGTCTGTAGTGTACTCTAATGTTAATTGCTGATGTTGGGGATAAATGGTATTTTCCCAGAACATTTCCAAATAGACTTTCCTAGAAAACATTACAAAATAAAATACCAACTTCTTTTATTTGATAAATATGAAATGTATAATCTGGACCAGGAATGATCTTCTACCATCTTTGGACTGAAGGGTCAAATACAGATATACACCCTGTACTTTGTAGTATGAAAATGCTCCTAAAACTCAATATCTTCCCCTTTATTACAAACATCACTGGTGCAAGTCATGCGTTTCCACTAAAATCAAAATCCCTATAGCCCTAAGCTATCTGCAAACACATTAATTTGGGACATATTCCAACCCTCATCAATATGACTGGCCCCCATTCTTCTCCCAGCACCCTTCTTTCCAGCTGATTGGCTAGCAGACAAGCTAAGGAGGAGGTTACATACTGACTATTTGGGCATCGCAGCTGGAAGTCTTGTAGCTAATACTTTTCATAAGAGCCAAGATTTGCTTGAACAGCTCTGTCTCAAGTTTAACAAAAAATGAAATAAAATGCTCTAGGACAGCATGGCATGCAACATCAATTCCCAATGGACATTTACAAAAAAAAGAAACCTTCACATCACTCTAAAACTAATCTTGCAAACCTACACTGTGGGTGCAACTACTCAAGCAATTAAGACACATGAATAAACTCTGGAACTTATTGCTCTGGAGTGTATTGCTCTCAGGCATGCAATAAGCTTTGGAATTTATTCATGCACAGCACAGTGAGCCAGGTCAGCACAGCACCAGCTAGCAGGGGGCCCCTGCCAGCTCAGGGCTGCTCTCCCTAGCTCAATGTGTTACAGAGGCGCACAAGGGTGTTTCAGTGCAGGGCTGCCTGACCACTAGCTCAGGGCACCCTCATACAATAACCAGCCCAGGCAGCGTCTACATGCAAAAAAATGTATATACGGGTTCTTTTTGCCCTTATGGTGATGAACTGATTTCAACTGCAGTCACTATTTTCATAAAACCTAAGGAGGCCTATAGAAGTGTTGTTATAAATAGATTTTCAGATCCAAGTCTTTATACCTTAACTAACAATTACAAAAGACCTTCTGAAGATAGACTGTGTCATATAGAGTAAAAAAATGGATTGTCACTGCACAAAATAAGGTCGGCATTAATTACTGAAAAAGACAACAACTTTCTGTACATCAGTAAGCACAATCTTCTAAGTTATATTTTCCAAGGTCTCCTATATTACAAATACTATATTCTACTTCCTTTAGTGGATTATTGCTGAAGGGAAGCTGAAATCCAACATTCTAGTACTACAATATTCATAACAGTGAACTAACTTACCCATTTTGTGCACAGTTGAAAAGCATGTTTCCTATGCATTTCATGACAACCATTTCTGAACTCTACAATCATTTGCATAATAAGTAACATTTAATGTGCTGTTGCTCTTCTTAATGGTCCATGTTGAAAACTACCATTACAGATCCCTGAAACTCCCTAATTAATGAGCATGCAATTAGAGATTAAAATAATGAGCAGTGTAATTAGGAATGAGGCTTTCATCTGCCTTATTTAAGTTAGAATTAGGCTTCCAATTTTTTCTGTTAATTTAAGAGACAGTCTCACTACCATCAATTTTTTTTTCATAATCTTTCAAGGATAGCTAGACATAAGATTTGAAACAAGATCAAGAAGTCATATAACTCTTATTCAAATTTCCTTTTAAGAAGCGTATCATATGATTGATTAAAGAAATCAGCATTAAAATATAGCTCTCAAAACCTTTCCATTTCAATACACCAAAGAAAAACAAAAATCTAAGAATCACAGGGTGAGATGTTCTGAGAGTTGAATGAAAGTGGTCATAGAAATGTAAATGAATTGTTTTTTTATTTTGGTTAAGTTCCAATATATTAAACAAAATACAGGCTAAAGGCCCTGATCTTATACTTTATTTTTGCTTAAATGAGTATGGCCATAAAAAGAATGGGAGTTTCTATGCAAGTAAAATCAGCTTTAAAAATAATGGTATTTCTGGTGTATGTAAAAATCAAGCATAAGTATTTTTAGGATTGTGAATGAAAATTCAGAAATGGAAAAGACAGGATATAAGAGTGTAACAGGAGGGATGGCAGGGTCACCGTGCTAGCCGTTGCCGCCTCCTCTACTGTGCCAAGCTTCGTCCTTGCACCCTCCTATTCTCGCCTGCCATGACTTTGATGATATGTGTTTTTACAGGGAGGCTACCTCTCCTCCACTTGGCCGCACTTATCCAGCTCCAGGCGTCCTGTGTATCTAAGCCTTTCAGGCCTTCTCTGTATGCCACCCTTCTCACTAGGGCTTCTCCGTGATGCTGCCCCTCCCCTGGGGCTCTCCGTGCCCACACTGGGGCCTTCTCTACAAGGTAGCCCTCTCACCGGGCTGGGCTCTTCCCTCTGCAAGGTTGCCCTCTCACCGGGCTCCACTCTGGAGCTGGGGTCTGTACCCCCCAAACTCCGTGCCCTCAATGGGGCTGGGGTCCTCACTCTACCGTGAGTCCCCTATGAGGCCTCCTCCATCCCCTTAGAGCCTCACTCAAACCACCGGTGTTAAACAAACTGCAACAAACTCAAGCCTCCTGGCTACAACTTAAACCTAAGCCACCTGGCTGTAACGACATTGCTCGGACATCTTGGAGCTGCTACCTTTACCCTGCCAGCAGTACCTGCAGTCAGGCTTCTCCTCGCATCGCTGCTCCAGGAGCTTCTCTCTGTCTGGCTGCTGGCAGGAAGCTCCTTCTATCTTGAATGCCGGTAGGAAAAAAACACCTCTGACCTCAGCTCCCCGCTCATAAGAGCCAGGCCTTGCCGCTTATAGCCAGCTGATCGCTGGCAGGTGTGGGTCGTTTGCTGCCTCCCATTGCCCTGGCAACCAGCATCTGAGGAGCCTTCTGGGCTCTCTCAGTAGCAGGCACCTTAGTGTCCTGCTACAAACAGGAAGCTCAAAAAGAGGGATAACTTGGAGGTTTCTGCCATGTGCTTGAATATAAGATGACCTCCCCAATAATCAGATTAGATAATTAGATTATACATGGAAAATGTATAAATCTGTTATAATTTTCAAGGTATAGAATCAAAATATTGGTAGTTTGCCTTGAATTTGTCCCGTTGCTACAGCAAGTAAAATAAATATGGGGATCAGGTGACCATTTGCCCTCTGTCCCCCAAATTCTTTCCTCTGTAGACCCTTCCCCTACCACCCTACTCTCCCTGAGCACATGAAGGTGAGGAGCAAATCTGAACATACTAGACATGTCTATACATGCCTATTAACATGCAGCAATAAGCTCCAGAGTTCTCATACTGCCCTGCCGCTTATTGCTCCTGGGCATGTTTGCACGTGCACCCAGGAATGCAGAACACTGAGCTGGGGTCAGCCTGCCACCGCAGAACTACTTCCCCCAGCTCAACATGTTGTGGAGGGGCTGGCTGGGGTAAAAGGATGCTTCAGTGAGGGGCTAACCAGTGGGCAGCCCCCACAATGAAACACCCTCATGCCCCAGCCAGTCCCTCCAGTGTCTATACATGCCCTGCTGTGGAGTTTTTTTATTTCAGAGCAAGATAGCATTTGTAAATAGTACTTGTATTAACAAGTACTATTCTACTACAGAGTAAATTAGTTTACTCCAGCCTAATACAGCTACATGTATAAATGCCAAGACATTTACTGCACAACTGATTAATGTACTGTGCAGTAAATGTCCTGTGTAGATGCACTAACTGACTTTGAAATAAACATGCTTGTAGCAATTTGAATACAGGCAAATTTCTATGGGTACCCATAGACTCTGTTCATCTGCAACTGATGCATTTTGCCCTTTTTTGAAACTGCTGCAAATCTTAGACAGGTACTCTTTAAAACAGCACCTTTGTACCTACTTATATATAATACCAACTATGCATGATATTAGACTAAAGCCAAAAGGCTTATAATTTAGCATTTCATTCACTGGGCTGCACCCCAGTAGAGTCAACAGTGCATCAAGCCATGGAAACCCGATAGCTCAGAACTGCTCAGCATATATACATGCTTCTGATACCCACCGCAAAGGCCCATGTGCTAATTAGCTCCCCACTCAGAGCTGGAACTGGGAGTTCTTATCACAAGCCCCAAGAGCCTAAGAGAGGGGATGACAGAGAGAATTCTGGGGGAACTGCTTGAGGCCTCTACTGGTGATGTTTGCTAGACATTTAAGCCTTGTGAAGAAACAGGAATCACTCAGCTCAGCTGTGGGAATGAAGAGGACATTAAAATGTATGTAGTGTAGAGGCTAACCATGACATTAAAAAGAATTGGTGCTCAACAGGACTAAAAGCAATGGGCTTTACCATACATCTTATTTAGACAGGCTGCACTAGCCTATCCTTGTGGTAGGTTTCCATCAGCATTTTCACGTTTTACCTAAGGTCAAGCATTTTTGGCACCAAGGGAAGGGTGTCAGGGCTGACTCTGACCCTCCTGACTCTGCCGGCTTGGTATTATAGTACTTCCAGACCTGGTGCCACTTCCCTGTGGAAGAAACACCTGGCCATTTTTTAAGGGCCACATCCACGCACACAAAAAAAAAGGTTCCCATCAGTTTGCTTTTCCAACATGGGCCATGTTTTTTCTAGTCCTGCTTAGTGTTGGCTGCATTTAATGAACTACGCAATTGTTTTCCATTACTGAGCACATACTGCTTTTGATAGCAATTTAATGATAGACAATGTATTTAAAGAGATTTCCTTGTATGAAAATGTAATATGAAAGGCTTTTTGACTGGGGGGGGTGAAAAACTCTTCTTATATCCAAAAGAATATAGTATTTTAATTTTTAAATATGGATTCAATGCTTCCTAGCCACAAGGAAAATGCAGCATGCCTGGAAAGCTTTAAAAAATGCAGAGAGGGACTAGTTCCTCAGACTGAGATAGGGATTGTGAGAATAAGTAATATATTACATAAAAAGGCTCAGCTAGTAATAAGGCTGGAAAGTGGCATAAGGGACTATAAGAGTTGGGACTACAGATCTCTATGTGATCATCATTAACAACATCCTATGAAATGCAGCAGGTAGAGCATGGAACATGGATGAAACCAGGCAATCTTTCCACAGTAAGAATTACATCACATACCTGTCCCTAGTGTCCCATTTTTTAAATGTAGTTTTAAAGTTCAGATGTTTGACCAGCTGAAGTTTAAAACTACATTTCATAGTTTCATAGTAACTAGGGTCAGAAGGGGCCTAGAGCAGGCCATCTAGTCTGACCCCCTGCCAATGGCAGGAACGAGTGCTGGGCACTTTCAAAAGGCAACTTTAGATTTTATGATACCCTTACATGCTTTTCCAATATATTGAAGTGAAAAAGATTTTGTATAAGCCTATTATAGAATTGTACATAGCATGTGTATTCCACATATAATCTAATAGCTGAATTACAAAGGATATAGATAGTGCAATTCAAATTTTGCTATCATTTGGTAATAACCCACACTAGAGAGTAAAGGAAATCAATTACTAATCTAGAATTATTTTATGCTGTTAAAAGCTTTAGGACCACAATATTTATAAATTTGAGTACATTTGCTACTAGCTTTCGGAAAAAGCTACAGATTATTCATGCTCGGGATTCAATTCTACTTCCCCTACTTCAACAGTAGTATTACTCAGCATGAGTGAGGATGGTTGAATCTGTGTCTTTGTAAATATCCCTGAAGTCCTGAAGACTTGTCCTTGAACTGCTCCCGAGAAGCACCTGAGCACAGTACTCTCTCTCCCCTGCTCCCATTTAAATGTCTCCTAGGGAGTACCACAATCTGACTGGCTGTTAGTTTCTAGCGTTTGGCTATCCCAGATGACACAATTCTTTGGCTAAATGCCACATTCCTGCAAGCCTTTTGATAGGTGTCTACATCTGAATCTTCTCTTATACATTTCATACCCATCTATCTGACAAACTTTCCGTCCTGATCTAGCCCATGGCTACCCCTGTGGCACTCTGCATGGGGCTGAGCCTTGCCTGCTTCTGCCCAGGGCAGCTCACCCACATCCACCAGACAGCACTGCCTCAGCTTTGGCCCTAGCCAGTACACACAGCTTCACTAGTGGGGCTGCTGCCACAGCCATCCAGGTACTGATTGGCCTGCCCCACCACCAGCAGCCCCTTCTCCTGCTTCTGTATCACTCCAGGCAACAGATAATGCAGGGAACCACATGCCAAGCTAGGCCAAGCAGAAGCTGCAGCCAAGAGACTCCTGTCATAGCTTACATGGCTCCAGCTTCAGTTTCCAGCAGCCTTCAGCCCGCTCGGCACCATCATCTGCCACCTGTGGGTGGCCAAGTAGATGGAAGGCAGCTGGGAGCTGGACCTGGATCCCCACACACTGGTGCAGAAGCCACCGAGCTGCAGCTTCCTCCCCACCTGGCTGGGTGTGTGGTGCCTGACAATTGTCCCTATGGCCGCCATCACTTCCTTGTACTACCCGTTGCCTAGAGAGGTGTAGCAGGGGCAGAAGGTGGAGGAGAAGGAGGAGGAGTTGCTGAAGGCAGGGGAAGCCAAGCAGCACCCAGGTGGCTTCAACTGCACTGGGAGCAGCCCTCCTGGAAAGCTGTGTGCGCTGGTTGGGCCAGGGCCATCAGTGGGTGCAGGTGGGAGCAGGGCACGGGCTGCCCCAGTTTGGAGTGGGTGGGGCTTAGCCCCATGCAGAGCACTGCAAGGGAAGCCACAGGCCAGATACAGTTAATTGCCTTGTGCCCAGCCTATGGGCTTGATGCAGCCCATGTCTTGTATTTCCCCCTCCCCTCCCCTGGTCTAAGCACACTGCAGACTGAGATTGTCTGTGGAACTGTTCTGAGTATGAAGGAGTAACTGTGCCACACAGAAAAGAGCTCTATAATATGAAGGCTACACTAAAAGTTTTATGATAAATAGTTTTTGAGAGCGAGCTGGTGTTCACATTTAGTTTGCAGGAACCCATTACCTTGTGATAGCTGTATGTGTCCAAAAACTGCAAGCCACCATTACAGATGGTGCCTTTATTTGCAGACTCAGCAGTGTGATGATGAATTGTCCTGGCACAACAAAAGAATTACTCTCCCAGCTCAAAGATAATCTACTTAGTCTAAGGCTGATGCACATCCACTGGTTCAGGAACACAGTGAGGCTTATATTGGTCCTGTCATGTTATACTTGTTATGTGAGTGAACAGAGGACTTTAATCTGGCTATCGTTCAAGTACCTTTTACAAACCCAGTTTTCACTATAGTATTTAGAAAAGAGAAGACAAGCCCAATAATAAGTCTCACAACTAACTGATACAATGAGTCAGGGAAAAAGACTGAGGGTTACAGTGATATTAGCACTAAGGTGTGTGGTTAACAGCTCAGAGGTCACAAATTCAAGGCCGTAGAAGAAATACTCTGAGCACAGCTCTGCCAAATTCCAACAAATATGCAAATTCTGCTAAATACCTTGTCACAAAGACATGAACAAAGTGAGAAAGACTTTTTTTCAATATAAGAAGTCATAACAACCACCCAATAGAAAAATTACATTTTTTTTTAAAGAAAATGATTTTTTAGCTTTCAGTGACATTTGTGTTGGCTAATCAGGAAAGCAATAAACTAACTGTATAGAGGAGGCAGCACATATTTTTAGTTAAAATGTTGGATTTGCTATTCTTCAGGAGAATTCTTATTTGCAACCTGGAGATGATACAAACCTTTTGAATACATTGATCTGAGGCAGATCAACAGAAGTTGAGGAATAGGCACCGAGTTCTGTGATTCAAGTTCTGCTTAGAAATCATTTGCATTCATACTTGATATATGAATTATATGGTCTTTCAGACCACATACAATTGCATCTACACTGTGGCACCTATTCTCTCTCATGTTGAGTACATGTGACACATTACAGTTGATCCAATAGCTTCCTACTTAATGCCATGAATACAACATGAAAAAGATTAAGATAAGCTGTTAAAACAGCTTATATATGAAAATGATCATCATTAAAGATATTCCAGTTATTTCTACTATGAACTACTCCCATAAACTCCAGAAATAGTAGTCACTGTACTGAATTATTTCACTTACCCCTCCAGAAGCATATTTGAGTGATTTTTTCTAGCAGAAAATGAAATGGAAAGATATAATTAAAAAAAAAATTCCTTTACCAATCTAGAAATGTCATTCTGCTAGCCGTGTCCATAATGACATATTACCATACTCTGCAAACTACCACACTGAAATCAGTAGCATTGCTAGCATATACATACACTATTCAATATGAATAAAAGTGACATAAACAAGCTATAAACATTTTAATCTCTTGGAATTTAATTTACATTCCCAATACTTTTGGTACATATCTTTTTCTTTCATCTTTATTAATATGTAGCTTATTACCATAGCTATAAATAGTATGATTGCTATATCACTATGTATTCCATATTTTATGTGTACACATGCAATTACCTTAATTAAAATCAGCATGAATGAGCACTATCACATGAACTGAGATGCATCTGAATGGTCCTCAACAAAGCTAATGAAAAATGGTAATGTAGTGAGTGATGAGGAGTTGCGATGGGGTATATTTCAGGTACTCATGTTAAACTTGGTTTTGACATCTTTATTAATATTCTTCAAGAGGGAATAAAAATCATATTAATGAAAGCTAAATTAGGAAGTATTGCAAAAACCGACAAGGACAGAAATAATACAAAGGGAAAGAAAGATGAGAACAATGACAGGAAATAAAGGGAGGCTGAAATATGCAAACGAATATATTTAAAAATGAATAATGCCTCTCTCTCCCTTTCCCCCCAACAGCCAAGAAAAAAAAGAAAAGCTGAAACGGAAAAAAGGGGAAGTATTAATGCAAGAGAGGTTTCTGTGGTTTCTGTGGAAAGCAAATTAAACATGAGTTTGCTGTGTAATGTGACTTTTTTTTGCTGCTCCTGTTACATATAGACCTGAAATATATGATCTGAGATCACATATAGCACCCATCCTGATGGTATCTAGGCACTTTATGCAGGAATTAGGATGCAGGAGAATGACATTGCTGATTTACGACATATATTACATAATAAACATACTTCTGGTCTTAGGATCTTATTAAAAGAATTACACTGAAGTTTCCAGGAGAAGCATCAAAATGACTATCGAGTCGGTGGGATTGATTTACAAAGAAAATTAAAATAATTAAATAAGGTTGGCTTAGTAAAGTAATTAGTGATGACAGTGTCCAAATATCATGGGGAAAAGAAATTATCGCTGATTGTACAAAGAGGCATAGCAGAAAATAATTGGATAAAATTATTAAAATGAAAATTTAGGATTAGTATTAGGTCACTTAGATATATAAGCAATCACAGACTGGTCACCCCAGGGGAAGACTGGGAATTTCCACAACTTAGGATATTTAAAATTAGACTGGCTAGTCTAATTGTAATTGCCTTGGCAGGGACTTGAACTAGGTGAATTAAAAGGTTTTCATCTCTACCTAAATTTGGTGAAGCAAAGAAAATCATCAAGAAACAGAACTGGGATGGTGAAACTTCTTCACCTACATGATTAAAGGCTTTTTCACTTTTCCATATCTTTTCTTCTTCCTCCTCTATAATCATGGATCACAAATTTTCAGAACACTAGACCACAGTTGAGGGGGGAAAAAGTCCAAATTCCTTAAGCTTTTTAAACAATAATATTTCTTATCACAAGAAAAGAATAATCATATACATTTTAAGAGTAAAATCATGTAAGAGTCTGTCACACAAAAAAATTACGTTTTGTCTAAGAAAATTAAACTTTTCTTCTGCTGGGAAAAAGCAACACATTTCTGTTCATCGAGCAGAGAAATCACACCACTGATATATAACCAAAGCCAAGGCTAATACAAATTCAAATGAGGATAACAAAGCAAAAGATTGCAGATATTATTAAGATCGCACCTTAAAAAGTAAAATCCAGTGCAATGAATCATCTATGTGTTTTATTCTGTGAAGGACTAAAAGCATTTAAATAGCTTTCTTTTATCCTTTGGGCAATGCTGACCATTTTCAGTTTCTTTTATTGATCTAGGATAGTTCTTTCATGCCCTTTACACAAGCTGGGAAAAAACCCTGGATCTTGGGACATTCAACAAGTCTCTGCTTCACCCATTTTAGTACAGCAAGAGAATGTCAGAACTCCATAATATCCACTAATTAGGAAAGTAATTAGTGCAGCTTCCAACATTAATTCTTTACATTCTTTTCCAGCCTTAATGCATCTTTTTACACTCCTCAGTGCCACCTGAATCTTTGCCAGGTCTTCTATCAATGTTTTCACAGAGGAGGATGTAATATTGGTTAAAATGTCCTTGCATTAGACTCTCCTCCCCTTTACATTTAGCCTATGATATGTGCTTACTACCAGTGTCAGCTAGGTTAAGCCTCAGTGGAGAAATAAAACAACAGCTTAGGGAGAAGGAACAGTTAAATTAAAAAGCTGAGATGTTTGCAAACTCCATTTAAGTGAAGAAATATTAAAATAGTTAAAACGCAATACTGGAACTCTGGAACATATTTTAATATGTACTGTTGCAATATTACTTCAAGATAGTCTCAACCCTAGCTTTATTAGCATTTAGAATATCCTTTCTTTATAATGCCAATAAAAAAGAAACGTGCTTGGGAACAGAAAGGCAGTGCAGCCCCCCCTTCCTATTGTTCACAAATCCCATAAATCGACATGCTGCTCTACCTGTCTGAGGCACGAGTCAGGATGCTCAGAGCTAATAAGCAGATGAAAGAAAGAAAGACATTGCCATCTCTAGAAGGGTATGACATGTTTTAAAGCATGTAATCTTAGCTAGAGTCAGGAAGGCAAGGGGACAGATTACATTTGCCAGTCATAAAACATAAAAGTCTGTCTGTTCTTCAATTGGCACATCTACATGTGCAATCAGTGCACCTTAATGAACTCTGGCACTCAGACCTAATTAGTCAACTCTTCAGTAAAACCCTCATGGAGATGCTCCCAATTTGTGATATGTATCCTTTCATGGGAACAAGCCACGAACATAGAGAAAGATAGGTTTTTGATTATAAAAAAAATCTGAAGTACCACTCAAACCGAAAAGACAATCAGAACTGGCTTTATGCAACTTTAGTTTGGAATTCAAGGAACAATTGAATCTCACAGGATTAGTTCACTAAAGATAGATGCTACACCAGGTTTAAAAAGTGTTGTTAAAATCAATGTACTTGTCTGATTACAATTTATGTGACCAGACTAGTTCTTGAGCATCAAAAACAAAAAAACACATTTTAAGACTTCTTCATTAACAATATTAATTTTAATATCATTAATATAATCATGCATGATTTGGATCAGATAGGTAGTGATCCCTTTTAAGCCCCCAGGGAATAGGAAGGATGCTGGGGAGATAGGACTATGCTGACCACTGGAGAGTAGGGAGGGAAGAAGCAGAGTCTTACCTGATGGAGCAGCTGCTGCTACTGCTGTGTCTACTTCTGCAGCAGCCCAGGGTTAGGCTGCTGCAGCAGAGAGGAGGAAGTAATGCAGGCTCCATGAGGCTCCCTCTTGGGACCCATTCTCTCTCCCCTCACTCCTGGACACACAGCTATGGCTCCCTTGTGGGGAGCCATTCCATCCTCTACCCCCAGGATACACTACTGTGTATGGGGGGGTCTGTACCTGCTCAGCTGCTACACCAAGCTGCACCTGCTTGTGGAGGATCTGCACCTGAAGAAAGGACCTGGAAGTAGGGACTCCTGGCACCCTCTCTAAATTGAAAAGAGTCTGGTGGAGAGCAACAAACATGGTTAGAAGCCTGAGAAGCATAACTTATGGGGAAAGACTGAAAGAACTAGGGATATTCAGAGAAGAGAAAGTGAAGGAGTGATTTGATAACAGTCTTCAAATACCTGAAGGTAGATTATAAAGAGGGTGGAGATAGTCTTTTCTCAATTTCTCTTGGACTCAGAATTAGGAGCAATTGTTTCAAACTGTAGCAGAGAAAATTTAGTGTAAAGATTAGAAGATTTTTTTGACTGGGTAGCTAAGCATTGGAAGAGGCTAGCTAGAGAAGTTGTAGACTCTCCATCCCTGGAAATTTTCAGGAGCAGGTTGGAGAGACACTTGGTTTAGTTGGGGATAGTTCTGCATTGAGCAGAGGAACAGATTCCTCGTGAGATCCCTTCCAGTTTCCTATGATCCTACCATCACTGAAATTAAGACATTAACAAGGTTGTATATTGCATTGTTCCTGTACAATTAGGCTTGGTGGGAGTACATGAAGGGATTTTGAATTTTATTATGAATAAGTATAAAAAGGTTCAAATCAGCATCATAACTAGCAGTGCATAACTGGGGCACAAGCCTCCCATGCCCACTTAGATGGGGCACAAGAAAAGCAGATGCTACCTCTGCTGGCTGAGCTGTGGTAACCAGCCCAGCTCCTGCCATTGCTGCCACCCAGGGTACAGATCTGAGTGTTACAGCTCTGGAGAGGTAAAGAGTTAAAAGTAGTTATTTTACCTCTGAAGTTTAGAAACTGACCTGGGAACTTCAGCAGAACAGGCTTCCTTTTTAAGCTTATAGTACTCTCTGGCTCTTTATAAATCAGAAATACAGTAAGAAGTATGTCTCATGTGGTCTGGGACAACATCAGTAAGCACTGTACTGAAAACAGAAACATCAAATTCAGCTGAATTTATTGCAATATCCAATAACAGCCTACTTAGAGATTTATGCAAAAATTCGATTGCTTTTTAACAGTTCCCAGCACACATCTCCTGGACATAGTGATGACACCTACCCGCACATTTAAAATCTTTGTTTGGAACTTTCAAAGCTGCGAAGGAAACTTAACCATATGCATCCTATTAACTTGATTAGAAGATGTGCTTACGTATTCTTCACTGATTTTGACCTTACTGAGTTCTCTCAAATTATGAGGCAATCATTTGTTAGAGTAGGTCCACATTGCAGCCAGAGGTAAGATTGTACCACACATGCATCCAAACTAGCTTGACTCTAGATAGCTTGAGAACCAATAGCAGTGAAGACTGGGTGGCATAGGCTGTGAAACCCTGTGTAATTATACCAGTGGCAAGTCTTCACTGGAGCCTGGGTCACTACCTTTTTACTGCTATTGGTTCCTGCACAACCTAGGAAAAAAGTTACCCCCAGTATGTCGACATACGCTACAACAGAACCTGTATGTATGTATACAAGGCCTTGGCAGAAGCCTGTTTTGCAAGTTAACTTATTTCAGTGGAACAGTCTAACATTGAAAATAGGCCATGAATGCAGGGGACTTACATGCCTTCCCTATAGATTTCTCACCTAAAACATGTAACATGGTAACTTTCTACACTTACAATATATATAAAGCACAAGAGACCACTAATATATTTACATGTTTTGTTTCTCATAAGTCTGCTTACTGTTTGGCCTTTTCTAACTTGCCATGGCTGAGAAATGAAATTTCTGTTTCATAGGAAATTCCTTCAGTGTGACATTTATCCTTGTTATGATAAGAAAAGGCCAAATTTTGAAATGTCTTTCCAAATGACACTTTTGAAAGAAATAATTGGTTCAGGCCAATCCAAATGCATTCTTTTAATAACATATTTCATTTCAAGTTTGACCTGCTTTAATGTTTAAATATTTAATACTGCACAACATAGGCAAATAAAATAAATTTACATAATTTACATTTTCAAAATACAAAGTCATGTTGAAAAAAAAATCCTTCAACTATTCATTTCAAACTTATCGCCCTATATCTGTACAGAAGTGTAATTCCTATGAGTCATTTGACCATTCCTGTACAAATTCATTTCAGAGGGTACCATGCAGTAGTTATTATGCTGTTACTAATGTATGCATCATCATGATAAAAGCCAGGCTGACATTGCTCTGGCTGCTTAAATCTTGCCATTCCAGTGAGTTTCTCTTTGCTGTCACGCATTCATTAAACTGCTTTTACAGTTTCATAATTCACCCTTCCTGCATCCCCAATTGACAAACCTCTAAGAATGTCATTTGCCTCATCACCCGCACAACAAATGAGTATGTTTACTTGCTCTTCATCAAAGGATTCTTATGATTACTTTCCCAATGGAAATCTTTGACCCTGTAGTGACTTGGTGAAGTCAAAGGTGCTGAATACTTAATGCTGTGTTATTTTTATCCGATTCCTGTTACTGTAAAAAAATAAATAAATAAATAAATAAACTTGTTACCCTACCTCCTTAAGGCAATACACTAATATACCTTCAATATCATATATTGGAATCTCTTTTGGAAAGTTAAATGACAAATCAACCCCTCTCAAAAAACAAAGAGTATTTATTGCAAGCATAACAATAGTACAAAGCATAAATGTGACAGTCATCAACTTGAATTCTTTTTACCCATAGCTGGCTTACAGTTATTCTCAGAATTGACTGAAAATATAATGCCAAGTTTTCCTGTGGATTGTTTTTTTGGCTACAAAAGTATTTGAGGGAAGGCTGCACTGTGTTATTTTACAGTGCTATAGTTCAGCAAACTGCAACAATCATTATAGAAAGGGAAGAACATCTGAATCCACAGCTAACATGTAAATCTCTAACAACATGTTCAAGACTCCAGATTGCCTATTCAGAAATGGAACTAATCACTCTCTATCAAAAATTTCCATAATTGCACCAGGTAATAATTTGTAGCTGGCTGCATTGCTGACATAGAAAATGATGAATACAAACATGAGAAATAGGATACAACAAAAGAGCAGTAAGAAAAAATAGATATTATCTTGTAGAAATCCAAATTACTCAAACAAATATAAATAAATCTGGAAGGTTATACTTTGGATTTTCCCTTTCATTTCCTTTGGTTAGTACCATGTTTGTGATTTTCCTTCTCAGACAAGTGAGAATAGTTTATTTCCTTAACTTCAAACACATATTTGATGGACATTTCCAATGCCTCTTAAACAGTAAGATCAATCAATAAATCAACCAATTAAAAACGAAAGATGAGAGAGAAAAGAGCAGAACTATCCCATCAGCTCCAGGAAGGCCTTTCATGCGAGTCCTCTTAGTCAATGGTACTAAAGGATGGTATATATTTTTCTCCGTATTTTTTATAGGCCCAGCAACTAGAACTAAATCATTAACCAAGGATATCACTGCTGTGTCTTTCAAGTTCTCACATCAGAAATTGCACCAGTATTCAAATTCATGCAAGTCTAGGGTGAGTTAGAGTTCAAGACAACAGTGAGTCTTAAATCATTAAAAACATAGATTGACATTTCCACAAAAAAAACCCAGCCCCGCCTCCTGCTTCCCTGTATTTCTAGTGATTTTAGGTTCTCAGTTTGTGCCTTCTGCACTTAAATGACCTTGTGCCAAAAACTTAAAAATTCAGCTAAATCACATAGGATTCTCTACTCCTAACCAAGAGTCCAAAACTAGACATTTCCAAAATCACTGACTTCATTGGCAGAAAGGCTGGGAACCAGCTACAATTCCTGAATTCTGGACACAGTGGCATGAAGTATCACCCATGCATCCATGCACATAGTCCAGCATAGGGGTTAAGGACCTGTACAGACCTTTGCCCTTTAAGCTAACAGAGTAGTTCTGCTAGAATATGCAGCATGATTAAACATGGACAATAACATCTATCCTAGGTTTGAAATGGGGAGAATTTTTTTTACTAGTTAGTTAAAAACAGTCAGCAAACAGAAAATTTCTAAGAGGTTGCCTTTGCACCACAGCAGACGAGGCAAATTACTACACTGACTGGAACAAAAACAGGATCAAGCCTTATGCATTCAGGCCTCTGAGATGCATTATACAGCCACCTTAACTCTGCTCCATTCGCCATGCAGACAGTTTCTGTTGTTGTGAGGATAATCAGTGTCCATCACTGCTGGATAGCTCTAATATATGATATTAATAATAATATATATTAATAACCAATATCTATGTATATAATAACTAATATGTGATATAACGATGCAGCACGCCTACCTGAATGATGGAAACTTTTTTTTCTCTTCCTAACCTGCTTCATTGGTGCACAACCACCATGTTGCTGTGTGGCATGCCATGTCCAGAAATGCAAAGCCTCTTGGGTTCAGTATCAGGTATCATGAATACTGTGCTCTTTTGAATATAAGATGCATGTTTTAAAACCAAATACCTCTGCTCAAAATAGTCTGTATCCTGATTACTCACGTTCATCTTGGAGTCCACTATGACTCCCTTTCCACTTCTGTGGTGCTGAGTGAGTCGTTTCGCAGCCAACAGGCATGCTGGATATTTTTGCGCCCCAGATGTAACAATCTGCATTTGTTCTTGTTGTACTGCATCCTAGTGTGTATTGCCCGCTTTTCCAACCTGTTCAGGTCTGCCTGCAATGGTTTCCGACCCTCCAGAGTATGCACTTCACCCCAAAATTTAGTATCAGCCGCACTTCACACCCGCATCCAAGTCACTGATGAAGATATTGAGGAGTACAGATCTAAGGACCAAACCCTGCAGGACCCCCACTACCCACATCCTTCCAGGTTGATACTGACCCGTCTACTACCATTCTCTGGGTGCGACTGGTAAGCCAATTTGCCACCCACCAGACCATGTAAACATCTATATCATAACCCCTTAATTTATTTATGAGAATAGGATGAGATACTGTATCGAAGGCCTTGGTAAAGTCCAAGAAAACAACATCCACCTCTACTCCTGCATCTAAACATTTTGTGACTCTGTCATAAGATGAAACCAGATTGGTCAGACATGATCTGCCTGCTATGAATCCATGCTGGTTTCCCTGCTGCATTATTTTTCCCACTCATCTCCCACAAGTATGATCCTTCATAATCTTTTCAAAGACCTTTCCAAGGATGGAGGTGAGACTGACTGGCCTATAATTACTCAGCTCCTCCTTCCTCCCCTTTTTGAAAATAGGGACCATGCTGGCCCTTTTCCAGTCCTCTAGGACCTGATCCAAGTGCCACGAGCGCTCAAACAGCTGTGCCAGTGGTTCTGCTATGACTTCGGCCAATTCCTTCAGTACTCTCAGATGCAGCTCATCCAGGCCTGCTGACTTAAACACATCCAAGTCCATCCAAGTGACTCAGCACCAAGTCAGTGTCGACAGTTGGCGAGCTGGTGTCGCTCTGATGCCCATCTAAGAAGCCATTAGGAGACTTATCTTGAGCCCTGCTTAGGAACACCAAGGCAAAAAACTCATTGAATAGCTCAGCCTATTTGCAATGCCTATTTGCCTTCTTTTTTGCCTTTAGGCTCCACTGGATGTCCCTGTTTAGCCAAGGAAGCTTTCTGGCTCCTTTCCCCCTTTTCCCCTGTACTGGGATAGTCTCCCTCTGTGCCTGAAGGATTGATTCCTTTAGGAATGACCACCCTTCCTGGACCCCCATCTCGCCTATACTGTTCTCCTGCAGTGTATCGTTGACTAGACTCTTAAGCATCATGAAATTAGCCTTCCTAAAATCAAGCACTTCCACCCTAATAGTTTTCTTACCCACCCTATGCCATATAGTGAATTCAACTGATTGGTGGTCACTGTCCCCAAGGTGACCATGAATTTGCAGCTCCCCTACCAGGTCCTCCCTCATAGCCAATACCTTGTCCAGTAAGGCATTCTGTCTAGTGGGATCATCTACCTCCTGCATTAGCTGAAGGTCCTGCATGCTAGTTAAAAACCTACGTGAACAGCTGAATTTGGCTGAGTGCTCCTCCCAGATGTCAGGGTAATTTAGTTCCCCCATGACAACCACATCCCTAGACTGTACAGTTCCTAGACATGTACCATTAAGGTTGTATTGCTGTAAATGTGTCTTGATTTGATGTCTTGTTTTCCTTCAAATTGAGTGTCAGAAAATGTAGAAGCATCTTCAATTCAAGATCATCTTACATTCAAAATAATACCACATTCAATTTATGAAAAACAAGACAGCAAAATCAGGTAAAAGCAGTCATTGGGATTATGATTATTAATCTTGCTACGATGGAAAGGGTTGTTTTTTGGCTTTCTTTATTTGGAGGCGGGGGGAAGGATTTTTTTTTCTAAGCTTCTTTCATAATATGTGTCACATTCTATTGCAGTACAAGCCATGCAAGTACCTAAAAATGTATCTTTTTGTATCTTTGCTGAACTATTTTTAGCCTTGGCAGATGTGGTTAGAGATCATTTGGAAGTCTAATAACTAAGTAAACAGCTTCTGTAATTCAGTTTTGTAGGGAAAAAGCTTGCCTCTAACTAACTCTGTATAAAGAATGAGAGAAATGCTGCCAATAACTTAAGTGAATTGACCTAAGTTCCTACCCTATTGTTTTGCTAGTTTGCAATTGAATTCATATTCAGTTTTGCTATGTTAAAAACATCCCCTATCTATATGTTCCTATTACTTAAACACTTTAGTGATTTAAGTGCTTAAATCACATTTTTTAAGTGCCTAAAATCTTACTTGACTTTCAATGGGATTTACATTCTTACATCATACAGAATAGCTAGCTGTGACTGGTATATTTATAATAGAAAAAAAATCCTATTATTTAACCAACATAGATATACCAGTATAAAACCTGCCTTTAGAACAGACTTTGAAACTTTTACCTTGTGCTCAGTTTTGAGAAAATTTATATATTATCACATTATTTCATTCAGACTTTTTGGGCACTGACAGACATGAAAAATACAAAAAAAACTTGTGCTTTACCAGAAGAAGCAGAACATCAGCTTGACCCAGCTCCCCAGCATCTGTATTGATTGTATGCTTCAGTAGGGCTTTTTGGTGCTTTTATCTAATAGCTGATTCAATTGGCTATTAGATAGAAGTGCCAAAAGGCCCCGCTGAAACACCCGATCTATACAGACATTGGGGAAGCTGGGGAAAATTAACACAACATCCCTTCTGGCCATGTGCTGTACTTGGTGTAGGAGCACACTGAAATTAAAGCACTGTTTTTTTCTCCTGGGCCTGTAGGCAGCCTGTTCATAGATTCATAGTTATGCCACGTTGTCAACATAGTTGCACTTCCATTGTAAATAATGACTCTGTGTTTGATAGTTCTCATCAATGAAGCATACATATAGTCTGCAGGTAAATAATATATCAAAAGAGAAAGAGAACCAAATAGCATTTATAGACATTTATGTTAAAATTAATCAATATCTCCTAGCATCAAATCTAGTTTTGTTGATGAAGATGCTTGCTCATTGACATTCTCCAAAAAAGTGTCATATGGCATCATCACCCCATATTCTATCAGGTTAAAGGTATATTTTAGGAGATATGGGTACATATAGATACCCACCTACACCCCTTGTAACTGACTGGGGTGTTTATATCTATGTATTCATCAGTTAGAAGCTTCCTAATACGGGCTTACAAATTTGGTGTGAAAACGTTTTGTAAATAGATGTAATACACTATTTCATTGGCAACTGGCATGTTATAACCACTGACCAACATCGCCAATACCATTTTTAAGTGATCTGTGATTTTGCTTATTGTGACCTTTCTACTGTATCTCTGCAGCTGCTGTGAACTCACCGTATACTGGAGAAAAATGATGTTAAAAAGTAATAGTTTTCCCTGATTCTTATAATTACAGTAATGCTGCATTTTAGATCAGGCTAGATTGGGGTGGGCAATTATTTGGGCCTGAGGGCCACATAGGGAGTTTTGATGAGCTGTAACAGGCTGGGTCATACTGCCTACCTCCCTGCAACAACTGACCAAAACTCCCTATGGGTCTTTGAGGGTGGGTGGGGAGCTGTGCTTGGGAGTGGGACAGGCATGATCTGCTTCCTGCACACCCTATCCTGTGTGTGTGTGGGAGGGAGGGTGTATGGGAGTGTGTGGAAGGGGCCTATGCACGTGTGGGGGGGGTATCTAGGAGTCAGCTGGGGGTAAGGGGGTGTTGCCTGGGAGCCAGATGGGGGTAAACGGGGTGCATGGGTGTGCGTGGAGGAGGCATGTCGGGGTAGAGGGGTGTTGGGTCCTGGGAGCCAGCCGAGGGTGAAGGGAGGGAGATGGAAGCAGAGGGCATGTGCAGCAGAGCTTGCCTTGTCAGCAGCTGCCACTGCAGTGCTCCAAATGAGGCTGCAGCTTCTAGAGCAGGTGTTCCCAATACATCTGTAGCCAGCTGGGCTCGCATTGGGACCAGGAGGCAAGGGGAAAAGAGCCCGACTGGCTGCTGCTGCGCCAGGAACAGTTCCACCAGATGCTGTGTGCTGGCCGGGGCCAAGGCCAAGACCAGCAGGACTACTCTGCTCTCCTTGCCTCCAGCTGCTGCTCCTGATATGCTGCTTTACAGGTGGTGTGGGGAGGAGTGGGCAGGTGAGTAGGGGAAGCTTCAGCCAAGTGGTTCCTGCCCAGTGCATGGAGCTCTGGCTCTAGCTCTGGATTTCTTTCCACCTGCTCCACCTGCCCCGCATGATGAGCAGCCACATGCAAGCAGGTGGGTGGAGTGGGAGGAAGGTGGCCAGAAGCTGGAGTCAGAGCCACCTTGCTGAACCTTCTTCCCTGCCTGTCTAGAGTAGAGCAGCAGGGGCAAGAGCAGGAGCAGCAGTCGCAGTTGGAGGCGGGGGGAGCAGAACAGGCCTGCCAGCCTGTACCTCAGCCAGCATGCAGCTTACAGTGGGACAGTTCCCAGTGTGGCTGTAGCCACCCAGGTGCTGCTATGCTCCCTTTGACCCTAGTGGCCACTCCTCCTCCTGCTCCTGCCCCTGATTCACCACTCTGGGCAGGTGGGCAGGCAGGTAGGAAGCTTCAGCCTGGTGGCTCCCACCTGGGGAGCAGAGGAACATCTGGTGAGCTGCAGTCACACTGGGAATAGCTCTGCCAGAACTGTTCACTGGCCAGAGCTAGGGCCGACGGGAGAATGCGCAAGCTACCCTGGTGAGAGTGGGTGGAGCTCTGTTTCCCATTTGGAGCACCACAGGGACAACTACGTGATGGATCCGTTCAGTCGGCAGGCCATATTTTGTCAAACCCTGGGCTAGATGATGTAATGGCTAGAAGAAGCTGGAGGTTAGAAAACAAGAGTTTTACTCTCACTTCTGTGACTGAATTACTGTTACTCAGTTTCTTCTTTACCAACTGACAATGCAAACTTTTAGGGACCAGAATGTTCTTCCTATACATGTGTATACCGTTTAGTAAATCAACGCCTTAGCCTCACAGTTGGTACCCTCTAGGTCCTACTTACATTCAAACGTAATAATATAATAACCATAATATTTTTCCCTGACTGGTAAGTTTGAATCATTTCATTTAAATTACTGATTCCTTCAGAGTCTTAATACTCCCCTTTCTTCCATCAAGAAAACCTTTACTGGAAACTTTTCATTCTTCTACTAACCCTATTGCCAGATAAGCACCAGAGCACTTTTTAGAGAACAGTATCCCTTCAACTTAGACTTCTTTTGATGATTACATGTATCAGTGCCGCTAATGCATCATTTTACAGTGCTCTGTCTAGTGACAGAATGCTCCTTCATATTAAGTTGAACAAAGAAACTGAAAAATAAGTTTGGCTCATTAGTTTTCTTACTTTTTGTTTTGTCCCATATATGGATAATGTTGGTTTCCTCTTGCTTCCAACATGCCATAGCAGACTGTGGGCAGGGGGTTGATTTTAATGGTTCAACACATACATATGTTGAAGAAATGATGGAGAAGCAAAGCACCGTTGATGAGCTGTAATTAAAGGAAGCCATCGTGGCAATTGAAAAAAAAATCTCCATTTAATATTTGGCAAATGTTTTCCCATAAAATGCTCATATGGGCCTTTTTGAGATTCTGTAAAACCTATGACTAGGAATGAAAATGTGGGTATGTTTGATGGGAGCACAAGTGATAACATTTCTGGTTCTGGAATATTTCATTTAGTACTGAATTGTATTTCTAATGGTTTTGTCAGTTGATAATAGCTTCTGATGAAGTAGGTTGTTAAAGTGTATGCCTGTGAAACAATTGCCTTTAAGGTACCACCCTATCCTACCTTCTGCCTGATTTCAGCATAATACTGCTAACTACCTCTCAGTAATCAACTTAAGTTTAGAGTTAGCTTTGGCATGTTTACATGATCTGCAGTCACTCCTTTGCTTTGTGGCATAGGCACTTTGGAGAGTGTAGTTCTCCCTCTTGGATGGAAGGAGTGTCAGAAATGATGCCAGATTCCTTGCCATGTGGCTCAATTAAGAGCCTAGAATGGGACCCTGAAATATTTTCCATTGGAAATTGGATTGGAGCCACTGAATGGATTCTTGGACTTAACTGCTGATGACCCCTGAAAAGGATCTTCGTATGCTGTGTCACAAGAACAGAGGTACAGAACCTGTTCTTGTACCAGAGGCTTCTTCACTGGTGTATGGCAAAAGCTGATGAACTCTTCTTTTCTGTAGAGTGGCAACATTACACAAAGGAAGCAAAGTCTCTCTTACATCCTAAAATCATACTGGAAAGCAGGGCCTTAAAACTGGTGAACCTGAGCCATGAGCTTGTGAACAAATTCATTTACAAAAAAATTAATTTGATTTCTTTGTCTCTGTGTGCCTTGATATGACCTATAGTGATTTGCAGGGCTACTTAGGTAGCAAAAGCCATCAAGGCTAAGCACAGACAATCAAAAAGCCTGGGGCTGAATCAATTCAAAATGCAACCACATGCCTGCAGTGCCCACGGCCAGGACCTGGGGGCACTAGAGAACACCTCCCTGCTTGGCTGGAGCACAGAGCTTGGGCCAAAGCTTGGGCAAGAAGGACGTTTGCAGGCAAGATGCAAAGCATCCTGGGATGGTGGGGAATGGAGAGGACCTAGGACAGAGGTTTAACAAAATGATTTAACCTAACTCAGTTAAATCTGATACTACATCCATCCAGGTTTACCTTAAACTAGTTTCAGCCATTTTGGAAGCAGTTTCAGCCATTCTGAAGCCCCTTGTACCCCTACCCAGAGCAGGTCTCATAACACAGTGTCCTAGGTATCCTGCTGTATGGCCTTCAATAGCATAATTCAGTCCTCTGATAGGCATAAACACAAAATATAACCACCCAGTTGCACTTCAGATATAAATCCTGCCTTGGGTCTCTTAACAGATGCTGCACTCCTACCTTAAGGAGCTGACCTATTTCCTGAGATCCCCTTGCCTTCTGGCAGCCAGTTCTGTCTACCACTCTTCACCTGGCCACCTATAGGGATAGACTGCCCACACAAGCCCAAATAGTGAACATATGTGCCCCTAAGACTCTTCCCCCTTCAGGTCACCTGACTATACCATACAAACAATGGGCCCAGGGATTTTTTTTTTACTCAGTCTAATGATCAATTTGTTGCCCCTGTTCTACAGCCCTCCTCAGCTGCTCAGCAGCATCTGGGTTTGGGTCTCTGTTGCGGTCTTATGCAGAGATCTTCCCCTGTACAGTACAAAAGTCCTATTCCCCTGGAAAACTTGCTATTTCCTCCTGGTTCTCCTCCCTCTAGAATTAACAGGGTTGGGGTTTCCTGTTACACATTGCTTTAAAGGTAAATCTGCAGACAAATCCACCTATCACATCATTCCAACACTACCATTGTGGGTATTGCTATTCTAAAACAAGTGATAAATGCTACAGATTCTAATGCAAAATGTAGAAGAAATCATAGGCCTCTCTTGCCCCACAAGAAGTGAGGGATCTGATTTGAAAATGGGAGAGCATGACTAGGTCCTCTTAACAACTCACAACCCCTTGTACTCTGTCAGGAAATAAGTGTAGCTACAAAATTTTGTACAGAGGGAGATGTGAGGTCTAGAAAGTCTTTTTAAGCTGAGCCTGAAACACTCACAAATGTAATGTTAGTTACCCAAACACATTCATATATGTTGATAGGACAGTTTAGCACATGAAAGCGTTAAGTCTAGGGGGAAGGATGAAAGGGAAGATGGGGGTGTGGGGTGGGGGGTTGTTTTACTTTCTGTGTTATGTGTTTCTAGGGAACGGTTCTTTTAGAAAAAGTATTTGGTTTTTCACAGAACCCTGCAAAGATTGTCTTTTTTCACTTTCTAAATTGTTTCATAGAAGGCTGTGGTCCCTCTGTAATTATGATTAAATTCAGTTCTTATTGACTAAGACCTTCTGTTATTTCTTCCAGGCTTTTGATATTTGCTAGTAACAATGTAGGTATATTTATCCACAAGGTCATTTTTCAGGATTTGTGCTTTTTCCATTAGCTTTGTTATAAGAAATTTTCCAGGAAAAAAAATAGCTTGCACAGGTGGATATAGTACATGCTATTGACATACACCCAAAAAACCCTGAAAATATTATATTTGGTCTAGTATAACTACTCCATATTCAAATATCATTGGCATTTTCTGAGCTAGGAACAATCTCTCAATGACACAAATAAAAATATCATGGGAAAAATATTTGTTATCAGCTGAACTACAAAAGATATTTTCATTGTTCAGGCTGTTAGATCTAAATATTGAGCAATAAATTACAGATAAAATATTTTAATCCTTTTGTCATGATAAATAAAGTAATATATTGTTAGATAATAAAACTAGGATACCTAAGGGCAAATTCTTCCATAGTCTGGAAAGATCCAATGGCAAAAAAGAAAAAGTGAATAGAAAACTCCTAATTAAGTTAATCTTTAAGAAAATAAAGAAGTTACGTTATGATGGCCCTTGTAAATGACCAATTATCTATAAAACAGGTAACACATGGACATCAAAGAACAAACTTACTCATATCAACTTCACTATCCATATTGTCACCCTAAATGTGTATGAATGCAAATACAAACACCCATTTCAGAATTTTTGGGGGTCTTATTCATTTTTGTATTTGCTCAGTTCATCATCTATAAATTTATTTTATGAATCTAGCTTAGAGGCGTGGACATTTATATATGTAATAGTCAGTGCACCAGTCTTCCAGAAGAACCATTTTAAGATAAAAAGTAAAAACCTACAAAAATTGCCAATAAGGGTACTGGTTAATCTCAATTATGGGGATAGATTTTACATCATTGGACACTTGCCCATTGGGATCTAGAATAAGATCAAAACTCATTGACTGGATCTTTAAAAAAGCCATGGGAGGAAATGAACACACATCATATTTAGAACAGTTTGACTGGTGTTTAACCTGAAATGGACAAATACAAACCTAGTAAACCAGTTTAAATCCAACAGGAAAATTGTTCAAAGGTATACCTAGAAAACTGAGTACTAACTTGAATGGATTCATTGTGAACTAGTTCAGCGTTATGTGTGTGGACACCAAGTATTGTGTAACACAGTCCTACTCAGTTCTCCAGGGATCCCATGCTGCATTGCCTCTCCCCTCCCCCACACACTACACACAGCTACAACTGGCTGCTTCTGGTATGTGGCCAGAACCCCAGTCACAATTGTTCCTTCTGTTCTAGGGGGTACCCGGCTTCTAGGGGTGTCTGTTCCGGCAGAAACAGGGTTAATTTCCCTCTGTTCAGATCCCCCTGCTTTACGTAGGTCAGGGGGCATACAGTTTAGCCTTATCATATTCTCCTAACCCCGGTCTTTGGAGAATATTCCTCATTTCAGCATCCAATAAGAGGGTTGCCTCGGTTCTGATATTTTCCTGAGGTGGTTGGGTACCCTTTAACTGTTCCAGTTTGTGTTTGGGCACCGGGTACATTTTTTCTGCATGCTCCATCACCGGCTAGCCAAAAGCCCTGTAATCAAAGGAAGAGCAAAACTTAACAGAGGTCCGATAAATCCCCCAGACTGTTTCACCAGCTGTTTCTTTTTTTTAAGAGGTAGTCTTTTGTT
>JAGPOW010000261.1:68690896-68705050 GCA_030014935.1 Caiman crocodilus | reverse complement strand
TTTTTTTTTTTTTCTCCCTCACATGGAAGACATTTGCAGTCCAAGCAATGTTTAGTAGTTAAACCATTGTATTTGTGACTTGCTTTACAACCAGTACCTTCAATTCAGCACTATTTAGGTTCCACAGGAATCTATTGTATAATATCACGTGGACCAATGATCAGTAACTAATGACATTGCAATGACAGAGCTTAATAGCAAAAGCCAACCTTTTTCCCCGCAGAATTGGGAATTATAACATTGATTTAGCCCACAAAAGAAATGGCTTCTTCCCCACTCCATTGTGGATTTTGATTAGTATTATAAAATCAAAGCAATTTAATAGTTTTTTGGTTGTAGCTGTGTTGGCCTAAGGACATAGGCTGGCAAGGTTCTTTGAATAGATGTGATATATTTTATAAAACCGAGTAGTTTTTTCCAACTACTCAGTTGGTCTAATAAACGATATCACATCTACTCAAACCTTGCCTGACAGTTTAATATAATTTGATATGAATGGCTTTGTCCCTTCCTAAAAATGTTTTAACACGGGAACAAGAAAGATGTTATAGGATTGATGTGGTCTTGAGGCAGTTTAAACACAGCCTGTCTCTACTATCCATAGGTTCTAACTAGTATAATTAGTCCCTTATTGGCAAGAATTAATGGGATGCTTGAAGAAAATAACACAAAAACCGCTGTATGTATTTATGTATTTTTATTTCCAAAGACAGAGTATGGACATATTTAACTCCTGTTTTTAAGAACTCACTGATATGGTCTAGACAGGAAATGAGAAGTTGTGCTCTTTTTGACTGTTTTTCAATCTGATGAGACAAAAATTAGATAATTTCTTCTTTCCCTGGAATGCCTTCATGCAATACAATTTTGCTACTGGGTCAAACCTTTGTTAAAATGCCTTACAATGCAGTTTAACCCAAAAAGGTCAGATATACAAGCCCCTTAAGCTGTTTTAAAGACAACTGGAACAGTTCAAAAGTTCACCTGGAAAATCAAGTATTCATTTGAGCCAGGTTACAGAGCACCTGTTCAATATTACATGTGGACACAAAATATTCCATGACACAGATCTGGTAGGTCCTCCAGTCATCCCACACTGTATCATTCACTCCTCACCCCCCATGCTGCTGCAACTGGCTGGTCCTTAGCACTCCTATTTTCTGTCCACATGGCATGTTTACCAAGCCAGGCAGTGGCACCCTCAAACCTGATGTGCTGCTCTTGAATTAAAGCAGTGCCATATACAAGTAGTATTGTAGGTACTAATCTATCTGCCGAAGATAGCACCTGAACACAGCTACATGGCTTCTATTAGGCCTGCATTATCACCGGGCACTGCTGCCTGCCACCATAAGTTCACTGTTTAAACAAGTTTCTGGAAAGACTTGATCACCCTTGCACTGGGATTCAGCAATGGGCATTTCATTTCTGGCCTGCATGCACTTCTTTCTGAAATTTTAGGCTTTCGTCAGTGAGGCATTCATCCAAATAAAAATCAGGTAAAATGATGACACAGCATTATTAAAGAGGGGATTGCAGGAGAATCTCTTTGTATATAGCTGACTCTTCACAGTGTGATGCATGGCATTGTCTCACTGCTACTTTGGAAATGGATATCTCCTACAAATTTCCTGGGATGCACAGGCTGAACTGTATCCTCTTCATTAAACGAATCAGAAATAATTCAATAGACAAATCCTCCACTTGGGGCTTTCTTTTCCGTTGTATAGATTTTCTCTCAGGCAAGAGCTAGACATTAATAATGGGTGCTTTAGGATTTGACCCTATCATGTATGTAATTGGATACCTACTCTCTCATGCCCCAACATGATTCCTAAGATCAGACAAGAACAACTTCCTACTAGTAGTAGCATCAATGTGCTAAGTTCTCTTGTCAAAAACCTTGAGAAGTCATTTGATAGTTATTCCTCAGCTTTGGAACTTCTTTCCCCTTGAGCTGTGACAGAACCCAGGCCTGGATATCTTACAGAAACACTGTAAGATATTCTTATATGGGCAGGCATTTAGCAATCCAGGATAGTTTAAGAACCTTTTGTTCCATATTTTATCCCATTTGCTTTTATTCGTTGTTTCTGTCTCTCACTGTAAATTGCCCTAAGCCTTTCTTTGCAGCATACAAATCTAATAAGGAAATAGTAAATATTAGGTTTTAGTTAAAGTTCCTAAGTAGATCTATACTAGTGCTATACCTGAAAATTCCAATTGTGTTTGATTGAAAAGCTGGACAACAAATTAAATGCATCTGAATTTAGCAAAGACACATACAATTAGTCATTTTTGATGGTGGAAGCAGTTTTTGGCCACTGTACCTCCTCCACAGAGGGTAACAGAACACCAATCACTAGGAGGCAGTTTGGTGGCCTTTTCACTTTTGAGCTTGAAAGATTTCAATTCTAGTCAAACAGAGAAAATAGAGTGTGTAGATGAATTATTATTCTTGCCTTTGGTCTTCATTACATTTTTTATTTTTGATTAAATAAGGATCTGTAATAGGATTCCAACTTATGCTCCACGCATTATTTTCTGTGATATGAGAATGTAGCGTACATAAGTCTTGCTTCAAGTAAATTATATTATATAAACAAAATTCTCCTTTGAAGATCAAGTGTTTCCAAATTAATAATATAAATAGTAGCAGCCGAGTGCTGTTGGGTCTTCTGCTCCCATTAGCTGTTCATAATTAAAAAGGGAACATCAGTAAGTTTCCCTTGACATTTGCTCATTTTTTGATGGAGCACTAATTTCACAGTGCGCTCAGCTTTAGAGAATGTTTTATCTTTTAAATCCCAAGTTGTGTGTAACTGTTTTCCTAAATGAAAGGCTGAAGTTGGAGAGAAAATGACAATGCATACTTGAATTGACAGGTTATACAGTATCAAGCATTTTTTTGTTAAGAAGTTACTTTAATTGAAGACTTTTTCTTTCTTTCTCTTTCTTATTTATTTATTTATTTTACAGATTTAAAGTAGTTTGCAGTCCTCCAATAAGTTTTTACTGAATTCCTTTCCTTTCCTGGTATACTCCAGAAATATAGCAATAGACTTGAGTGGTGCGAACATCGATAATACAACTTCCAGAAGTAACTCAAAGCTGGTGAATACATGCCATAGTGTTCGTCTCAGAGTTTTACTTGTGGTTAGGAGTGAGATCAATAGATCAACAAGGCCATTCCAGTCACAACTTAAAAGCTTTATTAGGGTGCTCAATAGCAATGATTTATTTATACCAATAAAGACAATGCTTACACAGCCTTGGATTTAGGGAGGACAAGTCTGCTGGCCAAGCATCTCTGCTCCTCTGGAGACTTCTGCTGGGTCTATTCCTCAGCTTCTGCTGAGCTGCAGGAAAAGTCCAATTTTTTCTTCAGCCTATATCCAATATTTATAGATGGCTGAATGACTGCTTTTGATATTCTAATAAATTATCCCTAGTTGTTTTTATTTAAATGTCTTTGGTTTCACAGAATTTTTTGGAACTGGATAGGACCTATATTTGTTGTGGTCCTAGAAAGAATTAAGGTATCACTTAGCCAGAGCTTTTTATCCCTCAGCCATTTGACCCCACCCTGTCAATTGTTTGTCAGATTTTACCCCAATTTATGGTCTTGTCAATCAATTGAAAGCTATATTCTTGCAACAGCAGAAGGGAGGATTTCTATAGGATACTGGAACATTATGTTTTAAGCTGTAGGCTCTCTAGGGCAGGGTCTACCCTTCTGTATCTGTGCCGCTTGCATTACGATCAGATAACAAACCTGACTGGTGAATAATAATAAACTGCACTGAAATTCACAATGACTTCTTTTTGCTTATGCAAAGTGACATTATTAAGATATAGAACAAATTCTCAAATACTCCCCAACTATATACTCTTGCAGCATAACATTAAGAAAATAGATTGTTAATCAGTGCAAAGCTCTGAAATCAAATTGTATCCCATGCTAACTTCAATAATAAATAGGTTTTATTATCTTAAATATATATTTACCTGAAAAGTTTGATCTACAAGAACTCTACAGAATTCAATCTTTTTGTCATTTGAGGGGTTAACATTCTTTGAAGAGAAAGAAAAAACAAAACATGAAAGAAAACACATGTTCCTACATCTACACAATCCAAGGTGGTACTTTTAATTACAGCAAAATACTCTCCAGTCTGCCACTTATATCCAAAAACGTAATGTATAGTTTATGAGAAGTCTATAGGAAAACAGAGTAAAATACATTTACCTCATGTCTTAAGAGGTGCTACATGGCTTTAGTGGCCTTCTGATAAATTACAAACATTCTTCTGCCCTACTGCAATCATCTAAATATTGAGCTATTAAATCAATGTCTGTCAGTTGCATGTTGTATGCACAACAAACTGGAAAATCTGTTTTGAGTACTTTATAGAACAAAGAAAAGGTTTTAGACCTTTATTAGAAAAACATTAGAAAAAAAAGATATGAGTGAGAAAGTGCATGGCCCCACAAGTTGCTGGGCATGAAAGCACTTGTAACTCAAAGTTATCATTGTAACCAGAGAGTGGAACCCTCTCCCTACTTGCCACATGCCATTCATGCAAGTATCATTTTTAGTACATGCCAACTGTTTTACACTGCATGGAGTATCCCCTCAGTGGCCCAGTGCAATGCAAATTGGTCTATGTTCTGCTGCACAGTGAAATCCTCAAACTCAAAGGTGATGTGCCCAGATCAAGAACTGAAAGAGGTAGAGAATGTCATCAGAGTTAGCACCTATGAGCTGGTTCTTGCAGCTCTTCAGGGTTGCCATCTTGGCTTATCCCAGCAGAAAGTTGACCAGGAAAATCATGACCTGCTTGGTCACGTAGTATGGAAAATTTTCTTGGTGAAATCCATGTCAACATGCTAAACAGGTCACTGAGGTTGACTAAGAGCAGTCAAGGACAGACCGAAAGAGTCTCTCTGTCCTTACAGAAGGGGCAAGCTGCTAGCACTGTCTAATCTAAGGGGCTGAATCCAGGAGCTACCACTGGATGTCACCAGTCCTCCTGGCAATGAGCAGCTTGTATAGAGTACATCAGGCAAGCTAAGCCTAACCTGGCAATGCTGCCACTAAGTGTTGCCTTCAGGTCATGTTAGAGCAGCCAGAGAGGAGGAAGGCATGGTCCTCCCAAGTTTGTCCAGGTATCAAGAGCTTTTTGACAGGCTCTCAAACCAGGTGCTGCCACTGTGGATGCTCTCATTCAGCACGTTGAGGGGACACCAAGGTATCAGGCCCACTGCCATTATTTTCATCCACAGCTTGGGCACCAGGCATCAACATGGATGGTGTGCCCAAAGAGCTCTCATTGAGAAAGGTTTCTCACTCATGGAGGTGGTCTTCTTGGGCAGCAACAGTGTCAACTGGAAGGTGGTCTTCACTTACACCATGAAGCAAAACAGAAAGTGTTCAGGCCCAGCCAGGTGGCCAGGAACTGTGAAGACTGCTACAAGACCAGGCTTTGTTGATTTCATGCAACAGCCTTGGAAATCTCTGGCACCTGGCCTGAGGTCCCAGGCAGAAGGAAGCTTACCATGCCTGGGCCAGGTTCCAGTAGAAAGATGAGATGGCATCCTACTGGAAGTGATCAAGATCCAAGAGAAGATCTCCTGATTGAGTCTGAGGCCAAATCTGAGATTCCTCTCTTGGTGAAGAAATGCAGAGGCCACCATCACCACATGCCAACAAGCTGTCATCACCATGCTGACCAAGAAGGGATACCTTAGTAACATTAAGAATTGGCAAACTGTTGTTCCTGTGTAATGATTTTAACATCCTTGCCAAAGATCCTATGTTGTAGGGCACACGCCATGAGTAGAGGTACTACGTGCTCAGCAGAATGATTCACAACCACCTATTTTCTCTGTGCAACTAGATAGATTAAGAGAAAGCTTTTGCCTGAGTCCATTATTATTTCTTATTTCAGACTCGGGAAACTTTTGGCTTTGGGTCTCCATACTTTTACCATCTGCCTCCTATTCCAGAATGTCTCTAGACTCCTGAAAACAAATGGAATGCTGGAAACCCCATACCCAGAATGCAAGCAGATCCAGCAGGGTGACCCCCCTCTATGGACTCCTCTGTGCTCTGGCCATTGAGTCGCTCCTCCATGTACCAAGGCACTGTGCAATAGAGGTCTGACCATCCCACTGGCCTCAGCAACAGCTTATGGTGATGATGTGATTAATGGTGGGAAGGAAACTGAATTAAAAAAAAAAATCATAGAATCACATGAATACTACAAGGTCTGGATAGGTATAGGAAAACAATGATGGCAGCACTTAGGATGGAAGGTGGAAAAGATATAACCATGGTTGTGAGGTGTGTATTATATTAAAAATATAATACATACCAGATTAAGGGATATTTTGCTTATAGAATATAATAGTTGGCAAAAGATACTGTTATTTTATATTTGATGCATAATTCCATATGGAATTTATGATGTAAGCATTTTGTGTTGATAACAAAATATAACAGGGTGAGAGGGGTCTAAGGTCCCAGGTCTCCCATTTCCTGAATCAATACTGTAACAAAATTTGACACTGCTCTCTTACATAAGCTAGGGAGCTTGTAGGCGGGATAGATGAGCGACAGACTCAGTGACTCATCTTCCTATATACATGCTTTAGCCACATGATACATCCACTCCCCAATGTAGTAAGTCAATTGGAGAAATAGTTGCAAATCAACTTCATAGGTGCATGGGCTCATACATATTTCATGCTTCTCTCTCTGTTATACCCCTGAGTTGAACTTTTTTTATTTAGGCATTCCAGAAAGGACCCATGTTTCCTTTACACCAAGAAATATTTCAGATAATTAGCAGTACCATTTGCTCCTGTGTGATATCAAGGTCTCTTTTAAAGGCCTCTCTCTTGGAACATTGATGGGCCTTGGTACATCCAGCAGACATTAAAGATCTACCTAACATCCTGCACATTTTCTCCTTATAGCACAAAATTACCCTACTTTGCCATTTTGACTAGAGGATCTAAAGTTTACTTCCTTAGGTACTATGTTCTACATTTCATCATATACCAGCTGGTTGCAAACCACACATCATCCTTATTTGTTTTATTCATAATGCTACATCACATTATTTACTGTCATACTATATTCTTAAACCTTAAAATTATGCATCTTTGGAAAAACAAACATGTACACATACTTGCGGTAGAGAAACAACATGAACAAGGATGGACTCTGGGAAAGAATGGGCAAATGAGTAAATGAAGTTCTCTTATGAATACTCTCAGTCGATTTAAACTATAATCCGCCCTCATCCTTTTTAGTTGACTGAAAATCTCATTAAAGTATGCATCAATGTGTTTTTAATGTTGATATACTATTTAATTTTCTCCTTCCCTCGGTAGAAGTTTATCTAATAAATAACTTATTTTTTATGAAAAAAACAACATATTTTCCCCAAATGAAAGCAACTTTGTAAATTCCTCTATCTATATCATACTTCAAATAACCATAAAAGCCAACAGAGGAGGAACTCTATGTATTTGCAATTAACTTATTTTTTGAGATTAAGCTGTTTCTGAATCTATCCAAACTGTTAGCTATAAGTTAAAGGCAAACTTGTCAGAAGAAAAATTTTACATTCGTTGTTTAGCTTTAAAAAACAAGAGCAAAAAAACCCCACCTCTTCTCTGTTTTATTAAAAAAAAAAAAAATCTATTTCCAGACTTCCCTCAGTTATGAGCTCTTATACAGGTTTCTCCACTTCAGCCAAGGTTCCAAGCACATGTTTATATATAAACAGACAATAGTTGAACTGCATCTAATAATGAACTTAAGGATAGATGCATGCTCAACCAGGGTCAAGACCCCCTGTCACAAGGCTGCTCTCTCTTCTCTTGTACAGTTGTAGTTTAAGGAACTACAGTTAAGCAAAGAATCAGCAGCCATCAGCAATATAGTTAGCAAAGAAATGTATCTGAACACTCTTGCAGATTCTTTATCACTGTACAATTTAATTAGGTTCGTAACCTATGCTATTTGCTGTGTACTTGTAGGAAACTGTTTTCAGTTTGCACAGTGAGCTGAACTGCACTTTTGTTGGCTAAACCTACAGAAGGAGACAATCTGGGAGGAAATTACTTTAACTGTCTTGTGAAGGAGAGGATAAGGAATGAGTCACAGGGCCCAACATAAAACTAGAAGCAACTGGAGCTTTCAGGGGCTAATTAGAAGAACTGCATCTCCCACAACTACACCTCTACTCCTTAACACAGACCTATCCACTTCTTCAGTCTTTCTCTGCTGTGGATTGCAAACCTTCAACATGGCCTCTTTTGACCCTAGGAAGCAGCAAGGGACGGAGTGGCCAGTAACACCTTCAACATGAAAGATGAGTAAAAATTCTGGCAATAAATGTGCAAAGGCTTATCCCATGCCTTAGAAAGAAGTACTTGATGGCTAGAAAATGATATTAAGACATTTGCTTTTAGGAACTGGCTTGAATGTAAAGTAGACATTGCATTAGATTAATGGTCCAAGGCAAAGGTTAATTTGTTTCAAAAAGCCTGTTTATGACAACGTTTCCTTCAAGGCTCATGGTGTCTGGAACCAGCAGAGTTAGGGAAATACAGGAATATGCTGACAGAGCAGAACGTGGACAGTATGATGACCACATGGAAACCAATCAACAATGCCTGAGAATGAAGAGTCAGCACAGTAAAAAAAAGATACAAAAAGAAGGATTCAGAGTAGCAAAGGGTCCTTGAGAGGATCCCAAGGCCACTATGGACAGAGGGCACACCACAAGCCCATATCACCCACCTCACTGGAGTACAGGGGGTGGGAGTGGGAAGGGAGGGAAAAGGGAAGAGGGAATGGCTCAACTCTCAACCTCCAGGCTGCTGACATTTGACATTCAAGACAGAACCTCAGGATGAAGCTTGCATTAATACCAAGATGTACCTTCCCTCTGTGACAGCCCTAGGACTGGTAGATATAGAACCAGGGTGGTTATTTTGTTTGCCTTGCTTCCATTTTTTTTTTTTTTTTAATCTGCTATCCCTGTGTATCAATAAAATTTGCCTGTTATTGAATGTTAGAAGTCATGGTCAGTCTGAAGGTTTGGGTCCACCCAGAATAAGATATCTGGGTCATAAATCTAATGCCAACAGTACTGTTCTCCCACTATACAATAAGATAACTGATGAGCTACACAAGGTTACTTCAAGCAAGACATTGAATAAAACTCAGTGAAGCAATCAGTATATGGTTGACCCAAATACTGCAACACTCAACCATAGTGAAAACAAGCCAAATCTACCTGCTTAGCTATCCTCTTATTACTGTTCTGAACTTTTTTTCCTAAATTTAGAACAAAGAATAGACTCCACAGCTCCCAAACCAAGATATTCTGCTCCCATCCAGCAAATAGTTGTGTAACCTTCTGGTAAAATGTACATTATCATGCAATTCAGTTGCTGGTACACAAAGACGTGTAGTCCTTTAGGGTTCAGGTAATGGAGGTGTCTGCTGAGGATCTTGAAGACTGAGCACTAACGGTGTTTTATCCTTATAGTTGTATCAGATTCAATTTGCTTTTCTAGGTCTTTTTAATGGTTTATTTGCTCACATAGGTTTAATGGTTCAATATGCAATAGGAATGGATGTTCCATATTTTGATAATTTGTTACACACATTGATTGTTAGTGTCAGACACTGACAGGCATAAAGGTTAAAAATGATTAGGTGACAAGTGTCAGAGATGATCCATCATTGTTTGAATACCGAATTTTTATAATTGGATACTCTCAAGTTTTTCTGAAAAATTATGTCAAATATGTTTGTGAAAACCATTTATCAAAGAGTTAAGACCAATATCTGGGGAATCAACACCTGTTTGTGAACAACTCAGAAAGAGGAAAAGGTCCAAAATGAAGAAACACATAATAAAAATAATCCCAATAGCTTTTGCCATGGTTTGCCTCAAAGTTTCTTGAAGATTATTGAAGTGGCTTTTGCAGGAATCATGCTATTGAAGAAATAGTAAAATGTTTTAAAAGTTGTCATTATCTAAAAAGCAGATTTTATTCTTAGTCCTAGAAAATGGTGGAGGAAAAAAAGGCTGATGAGGAATAGAAAAGCTTACTATTGTCACATTCTTTGGATCACGAATGATCCCAAAGAAACAATGCTTATACAACTTTCTTCCCAGTCCCAAGTTTTGATTCTTTTTGTTTCTCTTTCTAATAAAGGTAAAAAGGGTTTCAAAAATAATTTTCTGCAGTGACAGACAGATTTGAAAGTTGGCTGAAAAATATACAAGAGAATAGAAAATGCAAGAGATGACAAAATGTGGATGAATTTCACTTTGAAAATTGAGAGAAGGAAGGTGACATCTGTAAAAGAATGTAAGATTTCTTGGTTTGCTTTGTCAGTTATTCTCTACTCATTCTGACAGCATCCTGTTCCCTTTCATTTTTCTTACTTTCCAACTTCTAGCCAAAGGTAGATTCTTGTTGTCAACTTTCTGAACAGGAGAGGTAGTCAGCTGTGTTAGCCAGAAGTCAGGCTAATCTATATGCACCTTATAGACTAACTGAATAAGAGAGCATAAACTGCTGTGAACTGGAGTTCTCTTCATCAGTGGTTAATATATTTGATATTTCAGTTAGTAAGAGGGCATGACGACACATGATACTATGTTGCCATACAGGCATGCTATGGTGACATAGCTCATCGCTATGGTGACACAGCATCACCGGACACAAACTGTGATGTCCATACTGCATCACTGTAGTGACAAGCTACTTTATTATAGTGTATTGCTATGGTGACACAGCATCTAAAAATAACCGTGCACTGCCAGGACAGAACAGTAAAGGCTATCACTGAGCTGACAGCCCACTGGAAATCATTTATAAGATAGGTGCACTATCTTCATGTTTGGCCAAAGACTCTCACCAGCCTAGAATTCAAGTATATCATCATTGTGCATCAACCCAAGTCTTAGGACAACAGTATCTTCCTATGGCAGGCTTGGTCCCTATACAGGACAAGGGCTGGCCAGTATGTTGTAGATCCATTGACCACCTCCCTCCCTTGCACATCCTCAGAAACACAACACCATTAGTTTGCATGAATCTAAGCTCCCAGTATGGAGTCCCTGCATCCAGCTGTCCCCTATTGATTCACACTCAGAAATGAAACATTACCTCATTGAAGTTAATAGGAATTTTGTTACTACTTGATGGCAGCTGATATTTCTTCCGAGTTTCTGCTCTTTAGGATATATGTACAACGAACTGGTCTTCAGACTTGGTAGAACTTTGGAAACCCACCCACAGAATTGTGCAACTAGCACATGGTCATTCAGCAAAAATGAGATTGCATGATATTGTATCCATCAACTAAATGACTCAGTGCTACATCATCATAAAAATTAAATTTAAAAGCATTATTTATAAAATTCTTAAAACTTCAAAAGATAAAGACGCTGAAGATTAGGAAGCACAAATAGTTATTGCCCACAATCAGAATAATATAAATGCAAAGTCATTTTCAATTAAACAAAAATTAAAGATTTTTAAATGAAATCATTTTTAATATCTAATTAAATGCATATTCTACCATTTCAGGTGAGTATATTCATGGTTACTTATGGCAAAGGATAAAACTGTCCAGTACCTTAAAAAATTAAAACACAGTTGTTGATGGTTTGTTTTATGTATTTTGGGGGGGGTTGTTTGTTTGTGTTTTTAACTAAACCAAATTAAACATCACTCTTATTACAGTTTGCATTTCTTTATGTTTACAGGTATTAGGTAATACTTTTTATTCAAAATCTGACCAGCAGAAAAATAAGAAACTATTAAAGATCTCTCATTGGTTACAGCATAAGACAATTACCCATTAAAAAAACAGAAAAACAAAATCTAAAATAATTTTTAAAGATTTTTTTCCTTGGGATGTCAAACATTTACTTTCAGAATTATTTTTGTACTTCAGCATTATTATAATTTCTTAAATAATACAAAATACAGCTAGATGTAGAAAAGTGAGCCAAAAATAAATTCTAACATTACCATGTGATACACTGAAGTTTAATATAGAAGAGTGGATGAAAAGACAAACCTGCTCTTTTAGAGCTGTGATGGCCTTATCAATTTCTGCAACAAAATCACTGAAATCCTGACTAAATCCACTGGATATTGTGTCATCTAGATGTCTTGCACTGGTTGCATTTCTATGCAGTTCCTGGTATCTGAAATATAAGTCAAATTAACACCAAAAATGGAAAATAAATACCCCAAAGAAAAGGCTTAACTTGGGAATTAAAGGATTTATAAAGAAAGTTAAATGAGAATGTGGGAAATGTAAGCTGAAATGACATTCTTCTTTTGAGATTCTTACGCATGAGATGAAAACTTCTCTTTAGAACATAAGAGGAATGCCTTGTTTTATTCCACATATCTTTGCTAGATTGTTCAGCTCTCAGAAGTATTTTTCTGGGCAGCCTTTTCCCCTACCATACTGACAACTCTTTGACAAATTAAATGTCACACATTATGCAATACATAGGTGGGAAAGTTGCTATTTGCATTAAGCATTCATGACGAGAAAAAGATAGTATGGCTGTCAAAAAAATATATCAATCACACCTCTAAACCAAGGCAAGCATAAAATAATCCAATCCTAGTGACCACAATGGGCGTGTCCACATATGCAAGCATGTGCGCTTACAGCACCTCAAATAGAAGTGGTGCAAATTTGAGCTGGGGCTTTTTGTTGTCATGTGCTCGGACATGCACTTTGCTGTGGAGCAAATTGTGCCACTTGAGGCAAAATAACTCTGCCTGGCTCTACCCTGATCTGCAGACAAGGGGAGCTAGAGTCTGGGGTCAGCACCTGTGCTAGCCCCAGCAGTATAAAAACCTGCCCTCAGGGCAGCTCAGGGCTACATGCTCTCAAGAGCTTCTGAGGCCAGCCACTTGGTATCTGGGGACGCTACCCCTTGTGTCAGCTAGACTGTTGAAGCAGTATACCAAATTCACTTTTTAAAATACCCCCAAATCCACATTCTTCCACACCTGGAACAAAAGAGAAAGAGAAAGTGGGATTGATCAGATGGGTAATGTCTTATTGCGGTATTTACAATGTTAAAGAAATTTGGAAGCCTACCAGTGTGTCTAGCGTCATAATAAAATAAATCCTAAATATTTTTTGTTTTAATGTTTGCTTTTGGTTTCCTTGTCACATGGTAGGTATGTGATAGGGGAATGTGGGGTTTGCAGGAGGGGGCGAGAAGGGGGGTTGGGGTTAGGGGGGATGTGGATAGGTGTGTGAGCAGGTGTGGAGAGATGCGAGTTAGTGTGTGGGTAGGTGTCAAGGGGACTGTGCATGTGGGGGCTGCTTAGCATGGGTGGGCCCCTGCATAAACACCATGTACCCCCAGCGGCTGGCAGGACACAAAGGCAGCGGTAAGCTCCCGCAAACGCTGCTGGTGCTGCTGACAGTGGGGGGTGGGGTGGCGAGTACCAACTAGGGGTCAACGACTGCCTGCAGACACTGCCGGCAGCAACAGTGGTGGCTAGTTGTGATTGCTGTCTGCCTGCAGATGTCACTGGCAGCGGGTGCGGGGGGTGGTGGCAAGCGGAGACTGCCAACAGGCACCTTTTCTGAGGGGGTGAACTGCCATGCTCAGGGGGTGCACATGCACTCATGTGCACCCCCTACGCATCGTCAATGGTCCCCTGCCCCCCACAGGGCAGAGCCCCTCACACAGCACTTGGACTACTCTGCCTGCAGGGTGCCAGGCCCCCCAGGGGTTACAGCTCCCCCCAGCCCTTGCACTGCTCTCCAGCCCCCTGCTCACTCCCCTGCTCTTCTCTAGCCTCTGGAGGCTCATTACCCCCACCCTTGTTTTTTCTCCCAGCTCCCCATTCAGTCACCCCATCTCCCTTTCATTCCCTCTGCTCCTGTTCATTCCCTGTCCCCCATTCATTACCCCATGTCCCGTTCATTCTCTGCTTCCTATTCATTCCCCCTGCTGTAGTGGGTGTGTTTGTTATTATCCTGAAATAGAATAGTTTTCTGATTGCATACTGTTTGGTTAACAATAATTTGAATTATTAAGAAGTATTAGCTTTGCAGCTGAATAC
>JAGPOW010000261.1:68677881-68690796 GCA_030014935.1 Caiman crocodilus | reverse complement strand
AAATAGAATAGTTTTCTGATTGCATACTGTTTGGTTAACAATAATTTGAATTATTAAGAAGTATTAGCTTTGCAGCTGAATACAAGGCATGACCTGTGGTCTAGCAATGCCACTGACCACAAAGCAGAAGAATAGCTAAGTCTTTGCTTGTGTCAAGTAATCATTTTAACTGTGTTAAGCATTTTCTGAATATAATGCAGCAAGTGGATCTGTGTGTGTGTGCTGGAAAATCAGCTACAGCAAGAAGCAAGATAAGACATAGAAGCCATTGTTCTAAATACAGTGATCATATCCCTGAGAAGTATCTACTACTGTGCAAGGTTTTGCTAGCATATTGTAATGTTACTGTTACTTAACTTTTAACTTTTAAAAAGTGCTAGTTCAGCTTAATAGAAATATGCTGTTACAAAGATTTGTAAAGCATCGCCCAAGTATTACTTTTGTTAACTCTGTAGTTTTGCCTTGTTGTAAAAAGTATAAAAGATCACCCCACCCTTTAGGGAGGGTCATTTTGCCTTTTGCTGGCTTTATGGTCTTTGCTCGAGCAAATAAACAGCTGTCTTTCTTTACCCGCATCATCTGTCTATCAAATTGCAGCTAAACAACGAACCTTAGGGAGGTTTCGCCCACCACACTGCCCCTGTTCATTCCCCCATCTCCCCTTCATTCCCCCTGCTCTCCGTTCATTCCCCAACCCCTCACCCCCCCCACACTCACCAACATTAGCAGAGACTGAGCAGGAGGCTTGAGAGAGTAGGGGAAGTCTCCAGCTTACCTTCAGGGCCTTGTCTCCAGCCTCCTGCTCCTTCTCCTGCTTGTCTCCAGGCTCAGGAAGGTCCCCTCCCCACTTCTCCAGCCCTGCCTGGTAGAAGACTGGTTTAGGTCCCTGCAGCTTGCAGTGCTGCCTGCCCAGCATGATGTTAGGGGAATGTGGGCAGGCATGGGCAGGCAGCATGCTTCAGGACTGGGTAAAGGGCCAGCTACAGCGATGCTTTGGCAGGCTGCCAGAGAGACTCTGTGGAGGACTGAACCTCTGGTTGCACAGTCCCAGACTGTGTCCTGACCCATTTTTTTCCCCCAGGGTACTCGTTGACCCCTAGATATTTTGGGGTCTAATTCTGCTCCCCACTGCAATTTTACAGTGAGGGAAACATTTTTTTCCCCCTCAAAGGGGTTTCCCTCAAACCCCTTTTTTCCCCTCTTTTTGCCTTTTTCCCTCAAAGGGGTTTGAGAAGCTGTAAGAAGCATATGCAGGCTTATCTGGACGCACCCAGTAAGAGTAAAGTAAGAAAAAGAAGGGTTAGTTGAGTCTGAGATGTATTCAGGAGGCCCTAGAGAATATCTTTAAAGGGTTATTGAAGACTGGCACACAAGAAACCACTTATGGAACAATGAGGCAAACTTTTAGTAGGGACTCCACTCAGCCTCTAAAATCCAGGATGCATTTTTAATTTCTAAAGGCCTATATTCATATTTACATTCCGGTCACTTGACACCACTCAAAGTGCAGAGAGGCTGTGAAGCATACATAAATATAATCTACAGACTCTTTAAGACAACTCTGGAATTCCAGGAAGGTGTAAAATATCTTTAGTACAAATAAGAAGTAGGCTTTAAGTTTCTATGTGCCTTCATCATTCAAATATTCTGCACTAATATAAACATTACTAATAAATATTTAAATACTATAATTGTAGTAATTATGAGAGGCCTTTTAGGAGTGCTTTGTACCAAAGATTTTGTATAGAGATTATTATAGAACTTCTGCTGTGTGTGAGACCAGGGAATATATTCTGTCATATTCACAACCATAAAGCCCATATATAATTGGGTTTTGAAAATTAAATTTGCAAGTTGAAAAAGTGAAATTCATTATCAGTCCCCACTTTCCTCTAACCTTATCTCTAGCAATCCTTTCCCATTACTATGTGAGAACATGAAAAGGAGGGGTTGAAAATGGTTGCAACCTGGTGAGAAGAGAGTGCTTACAAATCACATTGGGTGTATCTCTACATCTCCACATGCTCCCTGTTGGAAGCAGCTCAGTACAGAGGTGCTCCCATGGATGCCAGGTGCCCCCAGAGGCTGGTAGGGGGCACAGCAAGCTCTTGCAGGTGGTAGCATTGTGAGAGGAAAGCAGGGAGCTCCCGCTGGTGGTTGCAGCATTGTTGGCAGTGGAAGGAAGTGGGGCTGGTGAGTGCTGACCAGCAGTCAACAACCACCTGCAGATGGCAGCAGCGTCAGCGGTGGCCAGCAGCAGTTGTAGACTGCCTGTGGATGCTGCCAGCAGTTTCAGCGTTGAGGGCGGATGTGGTGTGCGGCGACTGTCTGCACTGCTGGCAGCACCTTTTTTCAGGGGGTGCACTGTCACACTCAGGGTCACCCCCTATGCGTCACCAATGGGTGCTCCAACCCTGCTTTGGTCCCCTGAAGCACCCAGGGGAGCTCCAGGCTCCCCTGGGGTGCTAGCCCAGGAGTGGTCAGGGAGCATGAGGCTGGTGTGCATGTGCACAGGGCCAGGACAACTCTGCCAGTTGAACCATCTTTCCTGATGTGCATGGGGCCAGGAGACAACTGCTAATGCAGAGATCCGTGCAATGGGGACAAGCTCTATGCTCAGCAGGGCTTCCCTCTACAAACTGGGGTGTGGCTGGGGGCTGCCCTGCTTCTGGGGCAGCTTCAGACTAGGCAGGGAATTCTCAAAGCTGCCAGGGGCTGGCTAGGAGCTGTCCCACTTTTAGAGCAGCTCCTAACCAACTCTGGGCTGGGTGAGGAAATCCCCAATATCATTTTCTTATTTTGGTTACTTCAGATGCTAAACTTGACAAATGCTAAATAATGCAAATCCATATATTTCTTCTACCCTCAGTCTTAATCACCATATTTTCAATCAGGCATAAACCACTGCACAAATTCGGAAGCTCCTCTGGTGGGAAACAAAAGAATATAGTAAATCAGACGAAATAAATATGCCAAGCACTAAAGATAATTTCAGTATAATTAAACATAATTCTCCCAAACTAGTACTGAATTAGCCAACAAAAGATAATGTGTTATACCAACTACATACAAGGAAGACAAAAATAGATCTTTCTTGCCCACAGATTATCATCATAAAAATCTATGTTAAAAATCAAGATATTAACAGTCTGAAACAGAATAATGCCTCATTCTTCATTCCAGACAGATGTGCAACACAAGGGAAAAATATTCTACAAGCTTATCTTTATTTTACAGAAACCTAGAAAACTGATTAAAATCATAAGGCATATAAACCCTAGTTCTTCTTTAGCTTGATTCAGTGCAAATCAAGAGTAGCTTAACTTTCCATCATGTAAAATGATATAAAAAGTCAAAAGAGAATCAGACCCATATTTGTCAATGTTCCCTTTACCATGGCAGGGATTGAAAACATTCATATTTGCTGTATTTTCTTTCTTGTCCAAAACTGTGAGATTGTAATTGTGATTCTCTAACTTCACAATGTTACTATGCTCTAAAATCAGAGCCACTTAGATTTATAAACTACAAGTGACACCTGCATTCCAGATCTCTACAAAACATACCAGAAGAAACATGTACAATACATTTGTACAAATCATATGATACTATCAAAGTTGCTTCTGCACCAAGTGGAGAATTCTGATCTTAATATTATTTTTGTCTACTATGCATTACTTATAGACGTAGAGCAGTAGATAATCCGGCTTGAAGAATTAACCTTCTATGGGATACACACATACCCTAACTCATACAACAGTACCAAAAATTCATTAGAATATGGTTCTTTATGTTTGATATAGCTATGTTTAGCTGTCTGCCATGGAAGAGTACTGCCAAGTAGCTCATAAAACACCAGTACTAATTACTGTAAACCTATAGAAATCATCAACATTATCTTTTAAACTGGCTACTTCTACTGCCTTTCAAAATAAAATGTTGGTAGCACATTTCTCCATCTGGTTCTTATTTCATTTGAGTTCGATGTATCATATTTCTAAATACTTTCTTGTAATCTACAACCTGCATCTTCATCATTAGGAATGATTATATAAACTGCTGACACCAAGAAAAATAAGTATTTTTCTTTTCAGATTTAATCTCTCACTAAAGCTCTCTTAGATGCTTAATAGAATATAGTACCTTCAAATAGCTATTATAGTGTTTTTCATCATTTTAAAGATGTTATATAAATTACTTGTAATATTACAACTAGAGCAGGTTTCAGTTGTAAACAGCACGCTGTTTATATTCACCTTACCATGTTCTACTAAGCTAAACAAATGCATTGTAAAGGTTACATGTAAAGCTCAAATTTAGTTAGAAATTAAAAAAGGAGACAAGAATAGTATTATAATAGAGAATCATCATTCCTGTTCTAACAGAATACACCTCAAGTTATAACAGACAGATCATAAATGGCGTTCTTGTACTAAAAAAACAAACATTTGAAATTTCATATTGTACATTTTCTGTACATAAAAGTTTAACAAATGTAGAGCTTCTAAAGTGTGAACACAGTAATTCAGGCTAATATTATTCCTGCAAACAATAATTTTCACAGAGAAAGAGCATAGAAACTCTTTGTCCAGCTGCTTAGATAAGGCTTAAGTAGACTTGTTCTCAAGCTCCACTGAAGTGAAATGGAGATTCCACAATTTTGGATTAGTTTCTGTGCCTAAAATTAAACGTATATGCCTCAATTTTTTTCTCTGAATTAGGACTTTATATCCTTTTGTATTTTCCATACTGTTTTCCTTCTTTTAATCAAGCTTGACTGTTTCACTGGAAAAAGAAAAGACAAAACTATTAAAAAAATTTCTTATAGGTAACCCAGTCAATTTTACTATTTTCTGCAACGAACAATATATAGAGTGATTTTCTACTATAATATATGCTGCACCATGTTACAATGATACAAAAATGAGAGGGGGGAAAAAAACCTGAAAAAATTATGGAAGCAAAATGGTGAGTTTATAAAAAGTTCTAAAGCATCAGGATCACTCTTTTTGAATTGGCTGGCCTAACTCTTGAGGGCTTACATTTTCAAGTAGATGTCTAATAACAAGACTATTAATTTTGCTTGTACTTCTGTTTCCTTATTTAAGAAAAATGTCTTGGCAAATAGGGTTATTAGCTACAGACCTATATCTCAATGCAAAAATCATTGCTAGCACTTGACATGCAGTTATAATTTTAGAAACCTCACTGAGCATCTAACCTATAACATGATATCATAGAAATTGTGATATTGATCAGCAAATCGAAATGTGAATCCAAAGGTCTAAACTCCTTCCCCAGAAAGACTAAAATAGAAGTACATTTTCTTATGTGGCTAGCCTGTTCCTGCCCACTAACTTCAATAATGATTGGAGAAAAGTTACTTAAGAGAAAAGTGCCCAGTTTTAGGCCCCATATTTCAAGAAAGATGTGGACAATTTGCAAGGCTCCAGCCCAAAGTAACAAAAATGATTAGGGGCCTAGAAGGCAGGATTTATGAGGAAAGGCTGAAAGAATTCAGGTTACTTAGCTTGGAAAAAAAAAGACTAGCTGGGATTTGATAAGAGTCTTCAAATATCTGAAGGGCAATTACAGACAAGATGGAGATGGGCTTTTCTCCATGGCCATAGTTAATCTCATCTTAAGTAACCTGGCTACCTGTTAATGCAATTATGGCACAACCCCCCCCCCCCCCCAAGGCATAAGCCTGGTTGTGCATTTTGTGTAATAACTTTGTGACTGGTTCCTGTTGCACGTTAAATTGCACGTATGCCCAGGCATCAGGCATCAATGGCTCCCAGCCTCAGTAGTGCAAGTGCATTGACTTCAATATACTTCCAAGGCTGGGAGTGCAGATCAGCTAACTGCTTCTCCCAGCTTTGGGGGTCCATCACAGTCAATGGTTCTGATGTGCAGCTAAGGCAGCAGGCTCTGATTAGCTGCTGTTCCTAGCTACTAGGGTACAGCAAAACCTTCTGCTTCACCCTGTATGCTGGGAGCACAGATTACCTGGTCTGTACTCCCAACATCTGGGATGCAGCAGCTGACCATGGCTCCCAGTGTCGAGGGCACATTTGAGTCATGGGCTGTGATGAGGCCATAAACTGGAGAGCCACAGATGATGAGAGCTCCCAGCCTCAGGGGGCACACTGGAGTCAAGGGCCTGGGTGCACCCCTAAGGCTTGAAGATAGGATCAGCTGACTGGGTTGCTACTTGTCAGTGCAGGGGGAGCACGGGATCATGATCCTGGACTGTAATCCCTAATCCCACAATTATGCTTTCTGCCAGGCATGTATAACATGGCAGGAAGTGTGATTGTTCGGATCATGCATCAGATCCCATGGCACCTTCAACTGAATGTCTGCCATAGGCGCAAAGTTATTTTCTGATGAGTCTGCTATTGCCAGTGCATGTATAATCTTAATTTATGTTCAAAATAAAGTTTGGCAGCGCTCTTTCCCATGCTTGTGGCTGGAATCATTTATTTATGATGGCCCTAAGACCAATATAACAACTGGTAACAAGAGTACAATTCCATGAGTGGGGCATGCATTGAATTAACCTAAAAAAAAAAAAAAATCACTTTAATTATGAGTACTTGCAATCTAATGGAACCTAAAATGGGTACTAATACTGGAACAACTGGGACTTCTGACAGCACCCTGGAAGACTGGCCTACATATACAGAGCAGCTAGACCAGGTTTTTTTTTAAAGTAAATGAGATTCCCCCATGGAAACAAGTAGCAGCATTACTTGGGTAAATGGGAAGAAAAACGCATGGTTTACTGCACAGCCTGCTCGCCCCAGAAAAGCCAGGAAGCAAAACCTAAGGAATTAGTGAAAACTGTTTAAGAGCATCTGACACCTAACCCATTTATTACTGCAGAAAGGTTCAGGTTCCATAAAAGAAATAAGTTTGGAGGTGAGTCTATTTCCTCTTTTGTGACAAGAATTAAGGAAATTGCCAGAACACTGCAATTTTAAGGATGGACTTAATGAGGCCCTAAGAGACAGATTTGTGTATGGGTTAATGAAGCTATACAAAAGAAATGCAATACAGAGGAAAACCTCACCTTCAAATGTACTGCTGAGATCGGAATCCCTATGAAAACTGCAGTAAAAGATGCCATTGAATTGCATGCAGGAGTGCCTATATAAGTATGAATAAATGAGCATTAAATATGCAGTGGAAGAGCCAGGACAGGCAGCAGCCTGATGTGTGCTACTGGTGTGGAGAAGGGTCTCAGACTTCAACTAATTTCTGGTTTACAGAATGCTATTGGCAAAGCTTTAGTGAACAGGGACATATGCAGGTACTGTGCTGTGCTAAGAATAAAGAAGAGAGAACAGTAAGGTATAGGAAAGGAAATAAAAAGGTAATATGTAATAGATAGGGATAGATAGTGAGAATGGAGTAAGTATATCATGTGAATAAAGATATATAATTTGCCATCTAGCTGAGACTGTCGGTTGCTGGGAAAACCCTTAAAATGTTTAAAAATAAGAAATTGATGGAGGTCTCAGTGTTTTTGTTTAAAAAGACTGTGCTAGAAGGTGTGATGTAAGTGCCCAAAGAATATAAGTAGCACTTCTTAGACATGCATGTCATTGAAAATGGATGACCCACTTGGTGGGGTCAAGAATGGTTGAAAAAAGATTCCCTGGACTGGAAGTGCGTAAAGATGCTGCAGGCACTTTCAAAGTTCATCAGAGAAACAGCTAAATAACAAGCAGAAGAGACATTAAATTAGGCCTCTGAAGTGTTCAAAGAAGTCACAAGAACTTTAAAGCACATTAAAGCTAGGATAATAGTAGATGAAAATGCCCAGGACAAGTTACACAAAACTCACCTAAGCTCCTTAAGGCCAAGGTAAATGCAGAACTGGACTGCCTAGAAAGAGAAGACATTCTCTTAAAAGTAGCCTGGAGTGAGTGGGGTGTGCCTGTAGTGCCACTTTACTATAAACCTCATATTGAAAGCTGGTAAATATCCCCTACCTCAAAATGAAGCTATTTTTGCCATGGTGGCACAGTTGGTGAGGAGGGGAAGGAGAGGAGAGATTTAGCAAAACTGTTTTGGTGGAAGCTTACTTGCTGATGGAAGTATAAGGAGATTCAAACGGGTTGGAAATACACAAAAGGGAATAGTGTTAGTAGTGTCTGGTGTTGCCTCCCTTCCTGCTCTGTGGCAGAAAACAGTGGATCAGGAGTTACAAGGCATTTCAAGTGTTATTTGGATGACATTACTGCAATTGGGAAAAGGGTAAAGAACATCTGAGAAATCTGAAGAGAGTATTAGAATGTCTTGAAGAGGGTTGAGAGCAAAAATGTACCAAATGCAAATTTTTCAGAGTCAAATATTTGTTGGGGCAGTACAGCAGAATACAGTCTGCTTTTTGCTAGCATACCAGAATACAGTGCATATTGCAATGAGTAAGATACAGGCAGTGCTGTTTATGGGCCGGAATTTCAGGTCACAGTTGGGCTTATTAAAAGTGGATTTGAAGCAATGTGTCAGAACTTGCCAAATAAGTCAGCCCAGGACAAGAGACACGGGTGTGCCTCTGCAGCTACACGTAGACCAAAATGCTTTGGCTCACAATTACTGAGGATTTAAGAAATGACAGCCTGCAGTTGTGATTGCACAAACACATCCTTTATCCTCCAAAGTGCAAGTGGCACCTAATATTGTTTGGCACTGCCACACTGCCAAACTGCAATCTATATGCATGACTACCTAACACAGTATAGCAGCAACAGTTGAAGCCTCACCTGTTGTTGACCATTAATTTTGTAACCTACAGCAAAAACCACTAATGCTATACCAGATACTAGCAATGCTGACTTGTCAGAACCAGTCAAAGTTGAGCCACCTACATCTGATGTGGAGACGTATAAATCTGACATGGATGAATGACGGCCATCTCCTTAGGATCGTGTCCAAGGACCACAAGGAAAGAAAATGCAAACATGAGCCTGTCATAACAGACAGTGCAGCACATTCTCAGAGAAGCAGTCAAAAAGGTGATTAACATTACCCAAAAGGGAAATGCAAGTCACCTGAGAGGACTACAGTTTGTGTTATGCCACTATCTTTTCAAAATGCAAGACGGCAATGTGAGTTCCATGAATATGTTAAAATCTAAATTTGAGAGTTAGTTTTGGTTGAAACTTCTAATGCTACTGCATGTATAGTGTTACTCTACGTTCACAATATATCTGTGCCTGTCAGTCTGACAACACGCTTTCTCCCACTTGTGGCTGGAGTCATTTATTTATGAAGGTCCTGGGACCAACAAAACGATAAGAATAAGAGCAATGGCCTCAAAAAGTTCAAGGGAGGAAAGTTAGGGTGGAGAACAGGAGAAACTTTCTGACTATGAGGGTGGGCAAGCATTGGAATAGGCTATCTAGAAAAATTGTGGAATCTCCATTCTTGAAAGTTTTCAAGGCAGATTAGATAGACACTTGATTAAGATGGTTTAATCAAGGATGATCCTGCCTTGAGCAGGGGGGCTGAACTAGATGACTGTGTGAAGTCCCTTCCAGCCCTACTTTCCTAAATATCAGTAATACAGTAGAAGTTGTGCTCATTAAACCCAAACTTGCCATAACACCCTAAACACCTACAGGAGAGAGATTTAGGAGTTGTACTCTAAGTTTTGTTTCTAATGATTTTCATAGGAGTATGAGGAATATACAGCTTTTTCTGTGAAATACTGTGCTTTGCAATATTTGCTTTGATAAAACAACACAAAAATATTCTAACAAGCTTCCAACACTTTTAAAACTTGTTGCCCCTGCTTTAATCACCAGACTTTAGTAATTGTGCTCACTATCCATCTGCCAGGATAGAAATGACAATTAAATATGTATGCCTTATTGTAAGCAGACATGACAAGATACTTTGGCAATCTACTGCTTCTACTAAGAGTATTGATTTTGGCAATGTATATATAATTAACCATTATGCTTTCTTAAAACAAACAAAAGAAGAAAGGTATAAATCTACTGATTTAACTACAAAATTCCACTATGCTATTCTTTGGCCACAAAACATTTTTAACTAAAACTAAATAAATCAAATATATATTTAACAAAAGATTAAGATAGGCTTATAAAAACCCAAAAATACTTTATCAAGGAAACTTAGAAATTCAAGGAGAGAAGATTTTAATTAGAACTTCATCTAAGTATTTTATATTATGAAGGTTGTCCAGCTTCTGAGCAATCAGGGGCAACATACCATGCTGATGACTCTTCAATGCATGCTTTTCTTCTTCTGCCCCCTCCTTTCCTCACCGATTTCTTTCACTCTAGATACCACTAACATCTCCCCACACACAATCTTGATGTCAATATTCCTCTGGTCCTCTCCCTATCTTAGCCTTGCCACTTCAGCATCTACAAAGAAGCTTGAAATTTAGAAATTCAGCACTCTTCTTAGAACTGAATCCCTATCCTGAAAGCAAGTGATCACTACATTTGAAGCACAGATTCTTTACTTACCATTGATAGTCGCTGGATGATCAGTTATAACTACTTCTTAAGTACACTGAAAATGTGCTTTAACCTTTAAACCAAGAACTTCAATGGTTCAAGCATCTATTTTTTTTAACATATTGACCTTTCCTAATAAAAAGAGGTTCTCTCAGGTATTAGAAGGTATATTTCCTCATTACAAGCAATTCAGATGTAAGTGTCTTTAAAGAGGCACCTGGAAGTACCATGGATTGCACTTTACTTGGATGAGGTCCATAAATATCTGTCTGCAAGTAAATAAGAAGTATAAAATTGTTTTCAAGGAATTATGCTATTTGTTTCCAGAATTGAAAGTTTCTTTTTAATAATAATAGCATATCATTAGCATAGAATGATGTCACTCAATGTGTCCTGCCAGCTGGATCCCACACAGCTTGAGTTGAAAGGCCTGTACCTATTAGCCAAAGGTTGTCTCAAACTCAAATCTCAGTCTTGTACAGGTGTTAGAAGAGGAAAAGTACCACACTTAATAAGTATTTGTTACAATAGAAAGGAAAGGGAATCCATATGTAGCTACTATGTTCAATCCACAGTTTTTGGTAAAAACCTTCCTAAACCTGTTGATGATAGATAAGATTATCAGGGAAATTATTTTTGTAGTGAAAGGTAAAACTGACTTAAAAATAAGGAAGAAATCTCATAGACTAGAAAGATTTGCCAATTGGCTCATAAGATTCTCTATGAAAAAATATATATATTCATTTTTCAACGGGACAAAATTATGGTATAGCAGCCACTAGACTGAAGAAAAAGAAATACTGTCACAATAATCCCAGAGAGATTAGAAGATGATAGTCCCATTCTGAGATGCCAGTTACACTGAAAATTCTCAGCTACACCATCAGGGCTCCCCGAGAGCAACTAATGTGCTCTGACCAAACTCATCCCCGCCCAGGAATAGTTATTCAAATCAATCCACCTCTAATAATTTAAACTGTGTGTTTCTCATCACCTTTCTGCTGGATGCAATTAAACTCCACATTCAAGCTACATCTGTTTAGCGAAACTATTACCTCCAGTGTCTCCTAGAAATGAAAGAGCACTATGAGTACAGGAATCTACATGTTATACTGACACGAGCGACATGCTAAGCAACCATGCCAGTTGATTAAATAAATCCTTCTCAAATACACACAGTTATGCAAAGAACTGGCAGATGTATATTTTCTTGTTGGATTTATGCAACCATCTGTCCTTGTAATTTCCAGATGGACGTGTCACATGAAGTTCACATTTTGAGGTTTTAAGGTATGAGAGATCTGTGTTTCCTTTTTTATATATATATATATATATACACATATATACACACACACACACACACACAAGATTATGTCTCCAGCACTCAAGATTACTGCTGATGAATGAACATTGATTTTTTTTACATACTAAGACATGCATTAGATTACTAAGCATTTCCCTAATAAATTCATTCTATTAAAAGCTGCTGCATGACTAATGAGAAGAATCTTTTCAAAGCTGGTTGTAGAAAGTCACACTTCCACAGCTCATAGCAAGTTTTAATGAGACAAGCCATAAAATTGTTTTCAGTCTTAATTTTTAATTTAGTTGCTATATTTAACTATATGCCATAAGGCACTGTCTCAAACTTGCCTTTCAGCTGTTTCAGAACAACTTGCTTGAATCTCTGTAGTAAAACAGGGCAAGGACCCGCATTCCGTACACACTATAAATGCTAAAAATTTGTAAAAATACACGTTAGAATATAAGAGGATGAAGAAGGTGCCAGTAAGTGTGGGGGCCCTGCAAGATACTCTGGGCAATCTGGTGGTCGCGCCAGAAGAAAAGGCAGACATTTTTAACAAATTCTTCACCTCTGTTTTCTTGGGCAGGGACCGGGACTCCCCCACCATGATTCAAGATGGACTTGAGGGGAACGCCCCAAGACCTAAGGTTAAGGAGGACTGGGTTAGAGTCCAGCTTCTGGAGGGGCTGGACGTGTTCAAGTCAGCAGGTCCAGATGCTCTCCACCTCAGGGTGCTGAGGGAGCTAGCAGGGATTATTGCAGGGCTGTACGAGCGCTGAAGTGGCACGGCTTTAGGAGCGCTCATGGTGCTCAGGCCAGGTGCCAGATGATTGGAAGATAGCCAATGTAGTCCCCATCTTTAAGAAAGGGAAGGGAGAGGACCCAGGCAACTATAGACCCGTCAGTCTTACGTCAATCCTGGGGAAACTCTTTGAGAAGATCATCAAGGAGCACATCTGGGATGGGCTGGCATCAGGAGTGATGCTGAGGGGCAACCAGCATGGTTTTATTAGGGGCAGGTCATGTCAGACCAACCTGATTGCCTTTTACGATCAGGTCACAAAAGCACTGGATGCAGGTGTCACCATGGATGTAGTCTTTCTGGAC
>JAGPOW010000261.1:68597018-68674399 GCA_030014935.1 Caiman crocodilus | reverse complement strand
CCGGTGCTCTTTCCTGCCAAGGCAGGGGGTCGGACTAGATGATCTGCCCAGGTCCCTTCCGACTCTAACTACTATGATACTATGATACTATGATAAGCAACAAGCCTTTGTAGAATTCAAAATTCCTAACTTTGTTGAGCTTATGTGGTTTCACAAAGCAGAAAAGCTAACTACAAACAGAGAACTCAAACAAATAAGCTCCCCTTTTGGGACTGCCTGATGAGCATGGTGAGCAAGAAAACACCATTCCCCAAAAACTGCCTCCTCACTGTACATCTCCTTCTGAGCAGGTAGGGAGCAAGTTCATATTCCTGTGAATAGATGAATAGACCTGGCAAAAGACATGATCAGTGTTGAGAAGCAGCAGAGGTATAGCAAGTCAGGAACATGAGAGATATTGAGAGAAACTTCCATTCCTCCCAGGAGATTTGTGCAAAATGGCAGCATGTGCTGGGGAACCAGTGGTACAGGTTGTGACTGCTGGACCTTACACAATCTAGAGCAAGGTCTATGAGGGACTGGAGAGGAAATTGGACAAGGAGCCTGAGCACTCATCCACAGCTGCAAGCTCCCGTTTGTTTTTATTAGAATAAAGTAAAGGAATGCAAAACCTGAACAGCCCTACTTTTCAATTGAATGTCCCTCCACATACCCCTGCCCGGGCCAGGGATGCAAATAAGTACTACTGTTGTTTCACTTTAAGATGTAACTTTTTATGCCACTGTACTTAAGTATATGAATTTGTTTCCTTTCTTGCTAGCCTTCATAAAATAAACTCTTCACAACTTAGTCATGCAGTCTCATGGTTACAGAACCGGCTCAAACTCCTGCAGCACCTGCTTCCAATGTACATACATCCCAGCCAGAAAAGAACCCAACCATCCATTAGCAAGTCAAAAGATTTCCATTTCTTAGACCCTGGTAGGTCAGATTTCTCTCTTAAGGCCTAAGAGGGTGTGAAATAGAGAACCAAAGCCTCAACATAGACACAATGTGTGCATCGACACATGCACTAAGTAGTCAACTGTGAAGATGACTAATAATTTCTGCAGGCAAGGGTCGCTTTACTAGGGCACAACGTATTAATTAACTCTGCCATAAAACAGTACTATCAGAGACAATACTATCTTATGGAGGAGTCATTTACCATGCAGAAACATATGTGTGGATGGTGACCAGGACTGCAGAAGTTTGAGCCAGGGTGGAGCAGGCTCAGGCTGGCAGCAGGCTAGACTGCAGAAATTTGAACCAGGGTAGAGCAGCCCCGGGCTGGCTCCACAGCTCCAGTTTCGGTATGCAATGCAATGTGATCATGGCAGCCCCTCTGCTGCCCAACACCACTACTTGGAGCCTGGATCTGGCCCCCAGCGAGCCTGCTGCCAACCTGGGGCTACTCCACCCCAGCCCAACTGCTGCAGTCCTGGGCGCATATGAAGATGCTGCTCTCAGGAGCAGCTGACTCTGGTGCAAACTGGATTGCAGTTTACTGAGCCACATTAATAGCTCATATGGACACACCCAGCAAGTATGAGGTCTTTGACTGAACAAAAACAAACAGTAAAGCCTCATACAACTTCTTGGCACACAGGGTTAGTACTAACACTGTAATTAAGTATTTGAAAAGTTAATAATGCAATAGCTGTGGTTCCTCCTTAGCCAGTCATTGCCCTACTTTTTTCTGCCTTTTTGGAGGGAAATACCAGAAATCAGTCTCTGAATTTTAAAATCCACTTTCTGTGCATAGGTGAAAACAGATAGGAAACGGGGAAATGCTTTTTGAAGCTCTCTCACCCTGTGCAAAATAAGGTACAGGACTATGCCCCCATAATGAGGACGGATATAACAAACCTAACTTAGTAGATTCCACTATAGCTATTTGTTAGTTAGATCCCCAGTTCAGCAAAGAATATAACAGTGCATGCTTACTTTTCTGAAGTTAATGAAACTTAAGGATGTTTCCTCAACTTCAGGGACTAGCATTTAAATACACAGCCTACTAAACCTATGAATCTTCCATGGGCCAACATCTGTGGAAGCTCGTAGGAGGAAAAAAAGATTTTTTTGAGATATCATGAATTAAAAATGAGTGAAAATCTAGTTCCTATTACTCTTTTAAAAGCATTGAGTTTAGGGAGCTTTTTTACCAGTCTCTTTTATATAGTTTTTAAATATTGTGGAAAACTGAAATTAAATAAACTACAAAATTGTCCACAAACTATAGGGCTTATTGCTTGGTGGAACAGATCTTAAGAGCAAATGAAGAAAAGGTCTCATCGATTCTCCTTGCATAAATGATCTCCGTCCATTCCCTCCTTTGCTTCCAGCAGGACCCAGATCTTACTTAAATTCTTGCTCCCTTCCTCCCTTCTCCACTTCCTGCTTCGCTCCCAGCCTGATCTTGCTACCTTGCTGCTCCTAGCCCCAACATGTTTTGCGTCTCTTCTCATCCCCCAACAACCTGCTTCTCACCCTTTCCTCAACCTGCCACTCTGCTTCTCACCAGGTCCTGCCACTTTGCTCCCTGCCTGATTCTTCTGCTCTTCTTCCCACCTCCTGCCTGATCTGACGTTTGTCACAATCAACAGCAGTGTGTGCAACTTGGAATATGCATGCTATATGCTGCATACAAGGATCTCTAAGTCTAAACTCAAATCACTCTTTCAAAATATTTCCTTCTCTCTGCTTTACTTAGCAACCAGCCCCTAAAATCACTAAAAAAGAATAAAAAATAAAAACACAAGAAAGAAAGAGGTGCTCTAGAACTATATATTTGAAGTAGTTTTTCCTTCTGCTGCCCTGGTTATTACTGACCTTCACAGCAGTCCTGCCACATTCTCAGATCCATTTTTGGTATGTCGCTACAGCTTACATAGCCTTGAGGATAGTCTGCCTTTAAGAAGACATCAGGCTGGACCTGCTGGATGTTGTCACCATTGTCACAGAGTACCCGTGCTAAAGAAGTCTGCTTCAGTTGTGTGAGCTGTGCTGTCATGAACACTCCGGGATTTTCATACCAGAACCTAGTCAGCAGGCAAAAAGATATAACAACGTCACAGATCTGCTGTCTAAGAGGTAAACATGTCAAATGGTAATAGTGAGGCAATTAGAAGAGAACACATAGAATGCTGGATGTGGATGAGATCACATTTGTTTTCCAGTTACATTTACTTGAATTGCTTGCCTTTTATCAGAGCCTTTTAAGTTATTAACTCACACAGTTGTTTTGGATAGAAGTTAACCATGTTTTAGAATGGTTTCAAATTGAGGTTTCCACTTTTAATGTTAATATTAAATTTGTTTGAAATTACACATTTGGGCAATTCTCAAGATTCTAACTCTGTTTTTTAAAGGATTAAAGTGATCAGTGTACAAAAATGCTTGCCAAAAACAAACAGCATCCTTTAAGTGACAAGCATCCTATCTACTCCAATCATCCAGATGAAATGTCACATCCCATTCTCCCTCCCTATTTCTTCATGCATTTCCCAACCAGAACTTTAACTTGAAAGGAGTAAATTTGGCAAACGTTTGTCAAATGGCAGTTTTTTGGTTGAAAAACACCATTTTAAAAATGATTATCCTCTAAAACTATCACCATTTCTTGTTATCCATGAAAAATTGCATGTTTTTAATTTTTTTCCTAAAATGTAATTAAAAAATTAGTTGAAATTATTAGCTTAGACACTACAAAAATAATTATTGGCATTTGTTATTGAAAACAAAACAAATTAAATAGGGGAAATTTGATTTGCAATTAAGACTTCAAATTAAATTGTGAAAAAGGATGCATTCATCAAATTTCAAACACTTTGAAATGAAAACAAACTCATTTTTTGCAAAATATTTGCTCAATTAATTTTTAACCAGCTATAGATGAGCTCACATACAATTATTGACCTCAGAATATTATCAACATGCAGCATTTTTCAGGACGAAGCCTTTAGACTGTAAACTCAGGGACAGTGTATTCTCAAGCCATCTGTAAAGTCCTAAGTACATCTGTACTGTGCTACTAAAACAAAAACAAATAACTTTTGATTTAAAAGATGTGACAGTCTTGCTTAGACCCTCTGGGTCTAATTCCTTATTTTTAAAATAACCTTAATTTAAAAGGGAAAAATCATGAAGTGGTAAAGTCATGAGAAAACAGGCGCACATGCAGAATTAGGACTGAAGGTTATGGTCAGGTATTGACATCTTTTACAGAAGAAAGAAATTCTGCTCCCTTTGTGCTTTACTGATTCAGTGATAAAGAAGGGTCTGGTTAGATGGAACAGGAGGAAAATGGCCAATCCTTGTGTCTGGAGGATGAATAATTGTGCTCAGCCTTCATGCCTCCTCCTCCAGCTCCAAGGTACAGTAGCAAGAATATCATGAGAAAAGAGGGTGTGGCGCGGCACTGGGTGTGTGCGCACTGGTGGGCCCTGGAGAGGGGGCAGGAACCCAAGCTGGGCATGGCATGATGATGATAGTCCAAGTTGGACAAGGTGGGCCCCAGAAAGGGGGCCCTGAGGATGAGAAGCCCAAGTTGGGCATAGGGAGGCCCCAGAGAGGGGATGTGACGATGTGAGGCCCCAGAGAGGGGGCATTGATGATGTGAAGCCCCGGAGAGCGGGCAGGAGCCCAAGTTGGGCATAGGGAGGCCCTAGCAAGAGGGCAGTGGTGTGGAGGAGCCCCAGTATGGGGAAGCGGTGTAAGACTTAAGGGGGGAGGTATGTGGCAGAGCACTGTGTGTGCTTGCCACTTGAGAAGATCACAGCAGGGTACAGGGTGCACCTGCCCCTTTAAGGCCCTGGAGCGGGCAGCCATTTTGTGGCAAGAGCTGCCTATATAAACACAGGCAGTTTGGCTGCTGGAGGCCAGGCAGCAACATCGCCTGGCTGGAGTGCTGCCGAGAAGCTCACCCAGAGGTAAGGGGAAGCTGTAGGGGCTGGCAAGGAGGCTCCACTGGTCCTGAGGAGGGTCCATTGGTCAGGGCATGACCTGAAACTGCACCCTGCCAGGAGTGGGTGGCCTGGTGGGGCTCTCAGTGGCATAGGAGCCCCCAGAAAATGCCAGACCAGTTACTACCCTGGTAGAAGGCGAGTTGGGGCGCCACAATCCCTTTGCCCCCACCGCTGGGTGGGTAACCCAGTTAGTTTGTGAAAGGCACAGAGGGCGGACCCTATGAGAGAGAGTGAGGGGCTAGAGACTCAGCCCGGAGGAGAGAGTATCCTCGACTGGCCCAGGGCTAAGCGAGCCAGAAGGGCCATGGGCCCACCGCGAGGAACACCCAAGAGCCAGGGGCCTGGGGTTCCAACTGGCCTGGAAGTGGGCCAGGGTAAGTTGCTGAAGGTCCTGGGGGACCACACCCGAGAGGGGAAGATGGTTTCGGGGGGGGCTAGGTAGCCCGGGTGACAGCAGCGAGGCCGGCAGATTGGAGGGATCGTAGGAGGGTCCTGTACAGAAGATTCTGGGGCCCAGTGTGGGGCTGGTGGTTAAAGTAAGATCGAGATGCCATCTGCGAGGCTTGCGCTGTGGTATGGGGATGGAAGGAGCCGCAGATATTGCCCCCTGGCATCGGGGCACAAGTGGGCAGCCTCCCACTTATTAACATCAATTAGAGAACCTTAAGATCAAGTCATGGCAGGCAAGAACAGGTGGGCGGTTGGCCCACCGAGACAGGTGGGCAGGCCGTAGAGTGTGGGGAGAATGGCCCCAGGGGAGCCCACCCTGTCACAGAAGGCAAGAATATTTTTGGTTACATCTTACCTCTTCTTCAACTATATAGTTGGTTCTGGGAATTACACAGGTTTTTGGACACAGCTCAATAGTTGGTCCAATAAACGATCCAATAATAAAATCTTTGTTTCTTGTATATTTCCAGGACCATCATGGCTACCCCATGGCTAATAACTCTCCATCCTAATTAAAACATTGAGAGAAGGAAGACATGATTTCACCACTTCCAGGTTCCTCCTACTGTAGTCATGAGGGGCTCTCTCAGGCATTCTTCCCCTCAGAATTAAAAACATAATAGTTCTCCTGTAGCTATTCTATAATCCATTGTCTATTGCAGCCATGCATTCTTGGCCCTATAGTTGAAGTATTTCTACCTGTGTTGGAAGGACTGCTGTTGGTCTAAACAATTACCCATTTAGAAACTTAAAAATATTTATATTTTTTTCTGAAACAAATTGACAGCGTATATGGGATGGAAAAAGGTTATTTGACTTTTTTGCAGCATCGTGGGTACCCAGTTTTTAGTAAAAATAGGAATGGGAATGTAATGTTAGGAAATAATACTGAAACATCTTTTTTTTGCAATGGAAGCTGGTTTCTAATATAGATAAAATACTGAAAGGAACAACTTTCAAAGGGAAAAAGGTTATTGCTGCTGCACTTAATAGCCTTAGGGGAGACTTTTGCTAACTAATAAATATTTTGGAGAACCATAATTCTCTCTCAGGACATAAAGAGTAAGAAAATGCATAGAACAACTGAGTCCTAGAGGTTACACTGAAGAAAGTCTGCCAATATTTACTGGTTTATGGCATTAAGGCATTGAACCATACACTGTTTTGTATTTAAAAAGTGCAAGGTATGAGGGATTGAAAGTTTTCATTGATTAAAGCTTCTGCTTTAAAGTGTATTACTCTTTCATTCCTTTATGTTTTAATCAGCATCTTGTAGCACATCACATTTTTTTAAACTTCTGATTCAATAAACTGTAGTCATGAAGCTAATGGTTGGGATCAAAGCATATGACCAAAAGGTTTAGAGTTTTTGTTCCGACCTACTACGAATTTCAGACTACTCAAAACAGGTTTTTTTAAAAATGTAAAGAGTGAGTTATTTTAGTCGCATCAGTTTTCAGTTTACCAAATGTACTAGCTTACAAATGGAAAGATAAGTCCTAACTTCCCTGCACTCTTTCAAGCTACAATTAGGATGAAATGAAAACATTTGTATACCATATCAGTGAATCCAACCCATGACGCAGGATGTTGCGAATACTGAATAGACCTCTATTATACAGGCCAAACCATCATGCAAATGTGATTACCTATCTCCATCCCTGAGCCTCTGAAACTGTGTAACAAGAAGACACATGAGAGTTGGTCCCACTCTTGTACCAGGAATCAAATCTTCCACCATAAGAGCAGGCCACAAGTCAATGTTCAGGGGTGTGCCATACAGCCTGAAAAAAAAACGTAAGGAACACACATGAGATATAGCCAAATTAAAATATTGCCATCCAGCTCACTTTCATTTTTGTTCATTTGGAATGCGTTTTACAGATCTGACTTAAGAAGCACGCTCCCTTTAGTCAAAACTAAAATACTGATTTTTAAACATAGGTATTCTTAGGACCTCACAACCTTCAAAAATATTCTGGATATTGTCACCACACTATTTCAAAAGCAAATTCCAATGATTACTATAGATATAATAACTAGGGTGCTATTCTGATTCATTTTAAAAATGTGTAACCAGTGCATAGAAACATTTGAAGTCAGATTCTGAATTGATATAAATTATTTTAAGTTGCACTGTGGTCAATGGAACTATGTCAGTTGATATGATTCTCACTTCATTGCATAGTATCATAGGAAAGTAGGGCTGGATGGGACCTCAGGAGACCATTTAGTACAGCATCTGGTCAAGGCAGGAGAATCTGTATCTAAACTGTCATAGACAGGTGTTGGTCTAACCCAGGGCTTGGCAACATTTAGCTATGAAGGGCCAGAGTTTGTTAGCTGGCCTTCTGCCATGATATGCAAATCCCAGCTTCCTGAAATGCCCAAGCTGCTTGCACTTCTGCTGCTGCCAGTCCTTCTGCAGCAAGGGTAAGTGCAGGTATGAGAGAACATTAGGGAGGGCTGCAGAGAGGACAGGACGCTTGGTGCACCTACATACTGCTTAAACTTCCTCACTGCCCCAGGCTGGGTAGGACTTCTGTGAGTTTCCTTTGTGGGCTGGATCCAGCCTGTGGGTCTCAGGTTGCTGAAAAAAAAAACAAAACAGGGCATTTTTCCAAATCAAGGACAATTTTCAAAATATACTTAAAAACATATATGCATTAGTGTTTGTGATTTCTCTCTTGCAGCAAGGAGAGCAGTAAATGAAAAATGTCTGTCACTCAGATTTTGCAACAGACCCATAAAATTCTTATTGTAAAGAAATATTTGTCAGACTAAATCAAAATATGAATTAAACGATTATGATTTTGGCAGTTTGCAATACAAACTTACATTCTATAGCCCTGAAAATGTTTCAGAAATGCTTTTCATCCCCACAGTGCTGTTCCCTATGCCATTTTGTGATTCAAACAAGTTAAGAGCTCTCATTATGCTCCATATTGCTAAAATAAAATTTAAGTCTAACTATCATTATGTGATTAGCCATTCATTGACACAGTAATCTTTTCAGCATGAAACAGTTCATGTCAAGTTCTACAAAAGATCTTTTTCAGACATGTTTCCCCATTAAAAGAAAACTGAAACATTAGTTTTTGAAAACTGATATTTAAAAAAATGTCATTTGTTTCAAAAACTGGAAAAAACATCCGAAAATGTATGAAAATAGTTGTTTTGGTTAAAAGGCCCAAAAGGGAATAGCCCTTTCAATTAAAAAGTGTTAATAGACCTTCAATAAAATATTTTTCATTTTAAAGAATTGATAAACTTCACTTCTGTTTAATAATAATACTACAAATAATAAAAACTACATGTTGTTACATGCCATTATGTCACATCTGTGATGGCATGAATGCTAGGAGGGAGATATTTGATACAGACTTCACCATCACCCCCCTCCTGCAATGAGAGCTGCCTGAAGCAGCTCATAGCAGATTTTGAATCCAAACCAGCTTCACATTTATAAGGAACCCAATTATTTTGAATTTCAAAATAATAAAGACATATTTTAGTTTCAAAAAATAAATCCATTTCTACTTCCAATCTTTAATTTCAATCTGATAGCATAAGATAGTGGTTTTCAAGCTTCCTACAGTCAAAGAATCCTTTTGTATCCCTCTTTCCACTGCAAAACCCCTACTGTAATCCTAAGAGCTAACAAGAGCCAGAAGAGTCAGTCCAGCAATGATGATGCACCACCTCCCAGATCACCCCACTGTCACCCCCAATCTTTTTGTGGAACCCAAGGATTCCATGGAATACTTGAATCCAGTGATTCTCAACCAGGGTGCTGGGGCATAGTCAGAGAAGTGTAAGTAATTGGGTATCTGCTACCCATTTTGAGACAACAATTATCTTCAATAGGGTGATCTGGGAAGATGTATTATTATTTGTATTACAGTACTGCTCCAAGCGTGTCAGGCACCGTTCATACATTTACTGCCTGATCTGAAGCCCACTGCTGTGAAGAAAAGTTTATGAACATGAAAAGAGTTCAGGTAAGTCAATAAGGAGAAATAATCTCTGTCCCAAAGAGCCCACGCAACAAGGGCAAAGCAACAAAATAAGTGCAGATGTGTGGGGGTGGTTACAAGCAAAATTATACTTTTTCATTCTTAATGCAGGGACTCTTCTTTTCTTTTTAGAGCAGGAGTCAGCAATCTATGGCCATTTTATCTGGCCCATGGAGCTGGGGGTCTTTACCTATGCCATGGGGAGATGCAACCATACCAGTGGCCGGGTCAGAAGCAGCACCCCACCTTTCACCTGAACTGGGCTGCTCTGTCCTGCTGCTCATAAAATGCTGTCAACCACTGCTATAGAGTAAATCAATGGTTATAAGAAACCATTATTTCTCTCTTAGCGTAGCTTAGTAAAACACAAGCAGGGCCTGATTCTCTCATGCACCAGGTATTAGGGCTGTGCAAAGCTTAAGTTGCTGATTCAATTCGGAGGAGATTTGGCCCAATTCAGTGGCCAAATCTGTGTTGAACTGAGTTGGGAGCCCACTAAAAAGGTCTGAATTGATCTGGAAAAGATTCCGAGAAGATTTGGAGATGTGGGCAGTCCTTGCTCAATGCTGCAGGGAGCTGGACCAAAGCTCCATGCTAGTAAATAGGGGGCAGGGGAGGGGGAGATCAAGGAGAAAGGAGGAGACCATGAGGGATCGCCACCAGCCACCCTGAGCACCCACTGACTCCTACCTGGTCTCCCACCCCCATCAATGGCTGCCCTACCTGGCCCAAGCATTCCAGCACTTAAAAAAAAAAAAAAAAAAAGAGAGAAAAAGACATTCACTGGCTGCTGCAGCAGCCATTGGGGCCTCTGGGGACTTGTGGTACAGCCCCCACCCCAAACAGCATGGGTCTGTGGGGATCACTCCCCCACCTGGCAGCAGCTGGTGAGTGCTGAGTTTTTGTGTGTTTTTTAAGTGCCAGGACACTGGGGTCAGGCAGGGCAGCCATTGACAGGACTGGGAGAGCGGGCAAGGGATGGTGCCTGTTTGATTCAGAAATTCAGCAGCGACCAAATCTCCAAATCAGGTTTGGCCAAATCAAATCAGGACAGTAATTTGAACCACAGTCCCCCTAATCGGCTGAATCCGAATCTAAAGTGAATACTAGCTGCTTCGTGCAGGCCCACCAGGTATAGTTTGTGCCACTCAGAAAGACTGGATGTTTCCAGAAATATCTCCTACTGCCTGCATAGGAACTCTCTTGTGGACACAGATGTCCACAGCAAGATTGGGGCTCCTGTTCACACTTGGCTTAAGAACTGTGTTTGAATGGAGTACACTAAACCAGTACTGCACTCAAATACAGTTCATTAAGAAATCTACATCAGTAGCACAACTTAGAACATTTCAGGAGTAGCTCTGCCTGTGGATGCAGACAGAAGTTACAATTTTTGTCTGCTCTGGTCAACAAAAGAGGTTTATAGCCATGACCAAACAAGTGCATGGCTGTAGAAAGCTTAAAAGTGGCTAACCGAGTGAAAATCTGAACCCTCATTGCATGAGGGGTCAGATGAAGACGTTTAAAAACAGTGTCTTCTGTAACTTCTGCCTGTGCTGCCTCCCAGCCTTAAGTTGTTTTCAGAAAGGAGGGGCTGGAGGGGAAGGAGTGGGTGAGTTTTTTTCAACCCCTGCTGGAGGATGAAGTGGGTGTATTGGAGTGCCCAAGGTAGGGGGGTGCTCCAAATCACACCCTCCACCCTCCAGTACTGGCTGGGGGATCCTTAGTACAAGCTCCTTCTGCTCCCTTTCCAACTTTCCATTCTGAAAACTTTGAAACCTCACAGGGAGGAGGGACCATAGCTACAGGAAAATGGCCACAGGCTCAAAGCCAGCACCTAAATTCTCCTCTCGCTTGGATCCAACAGTGAACTTCTGTTTGTTCCAGGGAATTGTTGTAACTCAAAATGCTCCCTGCAGTGTTCTCAGTTACAGCAGAGAGCTGCACTTCCCTCTGCACCCTTTTGTGGTTGAGTTATGAATTGCTATTGGAACCACAGAACCAGTTTCCAACCCTAGCCATGCACACTCCTGACTGTACTCCAAGCACATTTTTTAATTGCAGGAGAGCCCAGTCCATTCTGTAGCAATGATAGGCTCATTTCTTTTGAGAAAGTTAACTCAAGCATAGATTTGACATATTTTGAGGTGTTACTGTTTATAGACAGATGCAAAGCAAGTTTTCTTGATTTCTACATTTACAGCGACTTTTTATACTACCTCCTCAAACCATTCATTTTTAACTCCCTTCATAAATATCAAGATCAATTTGCAGCTCAGGGGACTAATCCATCTCCCAGTGAAGTCCATGAAAAGATTTCAATGGACCTTGGACCCAGTCCAAAAGAAGAAAGTGGCTAATTTGCAGCATTCTCCTAAATAAAAGTATTCCAAAGCAATCTCTCAGGAATGTACCTCTAGGAAATACTTGGCTTGCAGATTTGTTAAACAGCCTCGGGTTTATTTTGAAATGCAAAAAGGATACTCTGATCTTTTTATTTGTAAAGCTTTCTACATTACAGGAATTGTTCTAATTTCTGACGACCAGTCTCCACTTTCTGTGGCAAAGCCAATGCTGGTACATGATTTTTATCAAGTTCATCAGTTTCAAAAACACAAATTTACAGTCACAGTGTGCAATAAACACAGTCTCAAATTTCTAACTGAGGTTTTGTTTCCCTCAGCTGGATTTTCTCTTTATCTATGAGGCTCATTTTTATTTCCTTACCCTGCCCACTTCAACACAAGTAACTTTTGCCCCTCCCTGGCCTTCCTTCTGACTGAAAACTTAATGCAACTTTGGATTCCATCAATGATGTACTGGACTTTAAAGGGTCACTAGTTCATGAGCACAAGAAAATCCTCTGATTCCCTGTCATCTTTCATGTAAGTGCAGTAGCTGTCCATACCTCTCAATCTCAGGAACAAGAAATACCTCTTTATACCATAACCATAGCCTGTACTACTGCTTTAATAACAAAGTTATTTTTTCTGCCACATACAGAACTTGTTCTAAAATTAGTTGACCTAAACTATTATACTCTTCAATATTAACATTTTATTTGTAGTATGTTATTTATATAAAAGTAAAGTACAAGAATAGCAGGAAATGCTGGAAAACATAAAAAAAAAGGGAAGATAACTATTTTAGATGCTACATTTCCCACACTACTTCAGCTCAAGGTCTACAGTAGTTGAATTGAAAAAATGCTGGAAGATAAAGCGAGAAAGGAAAAACAGAGTTGCTAAGTTTAGAGTGGAGAAAGATATGCTAGAAGGAAAAAGCTTTCTGGTATTTAAAAAAAGCTGCATCAATATTTTTGTTCAATTTAATTATTGTCATTAAAACCTGATATTGTAGTAGTTTGAGTGAAGAGTATTCTAGAGGGCTATCCAATACTCAGAATCAATCAGAACCAAATCTGATTTTACAGAATTTTTCTTCAGCCACAAGGCAAACTGGAGACATGAATCAAACTGAAATAAAAATGAATTTCTCTCTCCACAAGAGCAGAGAAGATGATTGACAAAAAACTAATAGTCATAAGGTGTATAAGGTCTCTGGACTAAGATTTTTAATAATTGGTTAGATATCTGAAGTTAATGGGAGATGCTAGATGCCCAAGTCTATTTAAAAGCCTAAATGTGGATTTGGAGGCTTAACTGTAAGAACCCCCCTTTTTTTTAAACCTTGGCCTTAGAGGCTACTTGCTGAATAAATTAATGCTCTGAATGCATATTAAAAAATGAAGCGCCGATATGAATCAAACACTACTGCAAAATACCACAATCATATAGGAGGTGAAAGCAAGCCAAGCAGATAAAATACAAATTAAAATATTTCTGGAAAAAAAATATATGTTTTACTTGGGGAAAAATGCAAATACTTTTCAAGGTACAACAAAAGACAATACTTTCCTGGCCAAATTAATGGAAAAAACTGAGACAAGCCTACCCTGTCTACAAGCCTACCAAGTCTGTGGTATGAAGCAGGCAAAGCTGGGACTTTTAACCTAATTCTCCTACATCCTAGGTCAGTTCCTAACCAATGGGCTCATGGCTATTTCAAGGTGGGATCTCTGCCTTCCCATTCACCTTCCCCAACCTAAAGTCTGCTACAGTAGAGTTTTGAAAATTGCCAAACAACCGCCATAACACTTCTGCTGTAGCAAACTATTGACTTTTTTACTTTGGTTTTGACATTTTTACAATGCATTCCTGATTTGATATCTAAACACATTTCATTGAGGTTAGCATGTTCCAGGGTCACCTCTTTGTTAAGTTCCAATTTCTAGGCACAGAACCATCAAGTGACAAAGTTTCTACTGATCGGAAAAAACTAAACTGCCTCAACTATTTTAAAGCCAGATCTTAAAGTTCTCCTATTTTTGTAGGGTTTATGAGTTGTATTTGTAATGCTGTTACATTATTTTTTATATATACTTGGCACTTTGAAAACAACCATTGGAAAGGGGCTGCCTAATGATCAGTATTATTGTATATTTCAAGTTTTTTTCCTACAATTATACAAATTTAGTCACTGATAAAAGATATGACTTGCATATTTGGTATGAATTCTTTTGAATACTTTTTTGCACAATATGTCACCAAAAGGATACAGATTCATAAATAGGCAAAAGATAGGGCAGAGAAGCATCTCTGAGACACTTGCACTTTTATAGGCAATGGCCTGCTTCATCAGATGCTAACACCTGACAAAGTAGGTTGTAATTTACAAAAGCTTGTGCATCTCTGAACCAGTTTAAGGTCCCTGGTAGACATGACATTTGTTTTATGTTGTATACATGTATCACATGAAAAATTGTAATTTGTGGCCAGTTGGCGTGTTAAAAGTCATCACAGGATACTTTTGCACCACAAAGAAGATGCAGTTTCAGTGAACAACTTTTATGGCTAATCTACCATTTTTATCCAGGGATAAATGCCTGGCATGTTACATTCTGTCATAGAATACTCGCATATAACACACAACAAATATAACATCTGCCAGGAGCATAAAAGCTACCCTGTCCTAACTTTTGCCTAACTTAAGGTTAATATGGCTTAACAACTGATTAACTGAGAGATGGCATTTGCACATACTGACCATGAAAAATAAATAACTCCTGGTCCTTTCAATGTGGCCAGTGCACAGAACTGTGTAAGGATCAGAGACATGTCTGTAATTGGGAGGAGGAGTATAGATCACCCATATATTCCTTCTTTAGCTTCTTCTGTTGACTTAGAGGCCTAACCAGTCACATCACTGACACACACACTAAACATTTTTAATACAAAGGGGAGGATCTGAGATGAATTCTTCATTGCTTCTATGTACTCACTTGTTATAAGCACTTTCTCCTTTTTTAATTCTTTATGTTTAAAGGCTGGTGAAAGATAAGTGAAGGTCTGAAAACTCTGCTATATCAGATCATTTCCATAATGTATTATACTATGGATGTTAAAGCATCACTTGCACCTATGTACAGCTAGTGAAACTTACTTATTCTAGTAAGGAGGTTTAAATATACTTTCTTGGAAAAAAACAGTGTCTTCATACAAAATCAAATCCTTATACTTCCCAGCAAACATTAACAAAGCTATAAGGAATTATTCACTTCCACATCATTTATAATAAATGTATTTATTTATTATTTATATATAAATTTATATGCTCTGACCAGATTACATTAGAGATGCACTACCACAGGAACAGTAGTCAGGTGGTAATGATCGCAGTCCACCTCTAAATGTAAAGATATTTTCACTAGAAAAGAAAGAACAATAATGGCTCATTAAAGTGCCAATAATTATCAGCCTTGTTGGGAGCCTCAGCAGAGAAGCAAGTCAAGAGACATGAAAAATTCTCTTATCTACTAACATAGTGATCCTTAGCCAGGGTGAGACTCACTGTTAGATGTGCAAAACCCTACACAATTCATAAGATAAACCCAGAGGCCACATCCAGACAAGCATGGGCATTTGGTTCCCAGGGGACAAGTAGCAGCGGCGCACCTTATGCCTCAGGTACTTGCCTCCGGGAAATGCCCATGCCCATAAATGGCAGATGGGGTAGGGGTGGGGTAGGGCAGGCTGAGGCCAGCACTGTGCTCGCCCCAGCAGCCTTACCGAGGATGCTGGGGAACTCCCGGGGCTGTAGCAGCAGTGATCCTGCTGGACAGAGCTTGGCTGGTGTCAGCAGCAGTATGGCTCCAGCTGGCCCAGCTCCACTTTTTAATGGTACATGCTGTTTGAGCATGCACTACTTCATTTTTTTATTTTTTCTGCAGGTTTTTTTGACCCCTGGATGTCCAGGGGTTAAAAAAAAAAAAAAAAGTGGGGAAAAAAAAGCAAAGTAGCACACGCACAGGCAGCACGCCCTTGCACCATGGAGAATGCCTGACTGTGCGGCATGTGGTGCTGCAGATGTGTTTGCAGCACCACATACTGCATGGTTGTACTTGTCTGGACAAGCCCAGAACTTGCAAATAAAAATCCCGTGTCAAAAAACATTCTTACCTGTTGTGGTGTCTTTGAGTTCTTTGCAACAGAAGAACTGTTCTATTATTTTTTGTAGTAAAAAAATAATGAGTTAAATTAGTTTCTGAGATGGGTTAGTACTAAATTCAGAAAAGCAATGGAGGGGTCCGTTGAATCTAAAAAGTTTCAGAACTACTGTGTTAATGGAACACATTCATATCTTTGATGACTCATTATTACAGAACATGTCTGGATCTAAAGAATAGGGTTTTATTGGGCAGTGTCCTCATGAATCCTTTCAGGTAAAACATTTTCATGGATATGAGTTTGGCACAGGCTTAATCCAGAAGCATTTACAGGAGAAGCAGACAAATGAGGTATCATGGCTGATATCACTGGTAGTGCAGGTGAGGTTGGAAAGGAGAAGATAGATAATAAGAGAAACAAGAAGGCATAGGCAAGGGAATGTAGATCAAAGTCTGAAAGGAAGCAATCAGACTGACAGACCTTGAACATGATTTACACTAAGTAGGCTAGTTTTACATACAGGATGAGCTTACATTTATTCAGCTGCAAGATGAGAAGAAAGGAGAAGTGTATATACACAGTTTCCTGAATACTGTGGCAGGATATGGACGTAGCATAGAGGAGAAAATAGTGGGCTTCACAGGAGAGTTTAAAACCAGAGTTTTAAATTGGCTGGGGTTGGGACCACCAATGAGCTGACTGCTGGTCCCAGTCCCAGGACTGTTCCAGAGGATGGAACTGGCTCTGATTTGTCACTACTGTGCCTCATGGAAACCAGCCACCATGAAAATATTACACTCATTTTGAGGAATATTTCTGGGGCTGGTTTCCCATTTTTATCAGCACATTCATTCCTTGAACAAGTGGCAGGGTTATTATTTACAGTGTGATTAACTGGGTAATCACTTAAGCATAGTTGTCCCAGACACCTGCGGAAGGTTTGGGATTGACAGAGTGGTCACGGGTAGAAAGGTAAGAAAGGTTTATTGACTTAAACACACAACTACACATAAATAACAAAACAAGAACAGACAATAATAATTTGCGTCGGCAAATTATCAGCAGTTCCCTCTGATGCCTGATGTACAGCAAGTTTCTCTTCTGCAAAGCTCAGTGAAGTCGGGCATCTCCAATCAGCGCGGTCCAAGAGGTACCGGGAAGAACCCTGGTATTCAGACCGTGGGCTCCTCGAGATCCACAGGCCCACCAAATCCAGGCCAGCAGCTAATCTTAAATCAGGAGCTTTTTTTTTTTACTGAGCTGCATCTTCCTTCTAATGATGTGTCAGCCAATTTATAACTTTTGAGCTATGCTGATAACTTACAGCCATTCAGATTCTCTTTACTTCAGCTGTCCTTAGACTGACCAATAGCAGTACAAGCCTTGCATTCTTTTGATAAGGTTAATTTTTACTATGCCACAGGGCTTACTACCACTTCTACAAGGCTTTGCTAACTTTACTAGGACTCATACTACAGACAAGGCCTCACTATATCTTTGACTTTAATTAGGCTGTAACAACAACATATAACTTAATATCTGAACAAACGACAGAAAAACACTTGGTCTAATCTTCATAAAGCCTTCAGCAAGCACCTTTATCACACAGACATAATTTTCAGCTGTCACTTACAGTGTCTAAGAGAGGCCAACTAGTGCCAACCATAGTGAAAATGAGGGCTGGAAGAAACCTGGAGAAATCACCTAGTTCAATCCTCGGATCAAGAAAGTACCATTTCTTTTTAAACTATCCCAAATAAATGTTTGCCTGAAACGCACTTAAAAAAGTCCAATGACAGAGATTCCACAACCTGTTCAGTGCTAACCACTTTCATAACTAGAACACAACACAATTTTCCTTTGCTTCAATTTAAGCCTATTCTTGTCCTTCCCCACACTGTACATCACAGGACAATTAATCAACATTCTCTTTATACCAGCCCTTCTTATATTTGAAGACTATTATAATATATTTTTCTCTAAAATAATCTGAGTTCTTCTAACAATTTGCCTCACATGACATGTTTTCAGATCACTAAGCATTTTTGTTGCTATCCTATGGAAGACAATTTCTCCAAACTGGGCAAGTTCTCCAAACTGGGTGAGAATTAAGTGAGGCTTTAACAGTGAGGCTTTGACAGTTGTCAAAGTGAAGCTTTGATAAAGTAGACTTGTACATGGTACTCCTGTTAATAGGACTACAATAATAATCATAAGAATTACAATACACTATAACCTCATAAATCCTGATCTCAAACACCCGGAATTCTCAAAATCTAGCATTGCTCTGGGACTGGCCGCCACTCTCCCTGCCCACCCAATGCAGAGGGGGAAGCTTGCATGCAGCAGCTGTTGCCACCATCCACAACCCCATGCTGCCGTTCTGCATGCAGATGCTGCCCCGGGACCAGCCATCGCTCCCCCTCCCCCGCCCCCCCCAACTCTGTGACCAGCCACTCAGGTTTAAAAAAATAAAATTGGGCATTTTCAAATATCCATCGGGTGCATGGTCCCGAGCACACCAGATTTATGAGGTTATAGTGTATCTAATTTCCACTAAGTTATTAACTTCTATTGCAGCAAAATTATGCTGTACACACTCTGTGATCCATGATCAACTTCCAATCATCTTCAACAGTACTGCAGTCTAACCACTTGTGTTTGTCTATTTGACTTTTCCTTTCTAACTGTGGTGTTTTGCATTTGTCCTTACTGAATTTCACCCGTGCACCTCAGACTATTTTTCCAATTTTTCAAGGTCACTGATTCTTAATCTTGTCCTTTATAACTGTCTCCTATCCTGCTCAACATAAACAGTCCTTTACCCAGTACAGATCCTAACAGAACCTCTGTTGATACCCCCCTTGTATGATATTGAGCTGCTCTTTCTTTGTAAATTCATTTGGGATTTGTTATAATAGCTTCCTGTTTTTTTCATGTCCCCCTCACAAATTATTTAGTAGCATTTGCAGATTTGTTGAAATTTGACAGGGCCATGCCATAAGCACTTCTGCTGTGGCTTTGAGCTTACAGACTCTGGGTAGTCAACCATGCACCTCAGTGCTGTAACAATCCAGCCCTCAGATAATAGCTGTAATTACATGACCAAGTGGCATCACCCACAGAATAAATGCAAAGATAAAATGAGGGCTACAACAAAGCTCTTTGAGACCCACAGTATAAAGGGAAATGGAAGAAGGAATCATATAAAGGAGACTGCGTAGCAATCTTCAAGCTAGGGAAGGAAGCTGAGAAACTGAAGAGGGCTGTATCTCATGAATTAAGAAAGAACCTGTTGAGGAGGGCAAGATCACCATTGTCAGGTTCAGCTAGGAAACTAAGGTGGATAAAAATAAAGTAGAGCTTTTGAGAAACGATTAAGAAGAACTTGTTTACACCATGGAGCAAGCAGTTTTGAAGGATTAGAAAGAAGAGAAGCTAAACTGGAAGGATCCATAGTGGAAATGGAGAAAAAAAACTGAAACAGCTGTACATGGCTCTTCCACTATGTTGAACGAAGACAGGATGAAAGGAGGAAGAGAATATCTTAAAAGTTAGGCAGGGTTGAGCATTTTTTTAAGGATGGGGGAAAGTTGTCATCTCTTATACTTTAAATGACAGAAAGAAGAAGGTGATAACAAGTTAGAGAGAGAAGAGGACTGTATGAAAGATGGTGTAAGAGAGGCCAGGAAGTAGCAAAATGTGGTTGAAGGGGTAGGTGGCGCACCTAAAGGTGAAAGCAGGCAAGTACAGTTAGTGCCAATTTTTGGAGAGACGGATAAAAAAGATTTTAGAGATCCTTAGTGGAAAAAAGGACAATAGAGACCTGATCAAACATTATTAATATTGCTGGAAAAAGTTGCTATGAAAGTGTGTGGAGAAGGTACTTAAAACTTAAAACTTCTTTAAGTTTTTTTAAATTCTTTAAAACTTAAAGAATTAAGGAAAATTTTGTATATGGCAATTTTAAAACTTGAGAAATGTTATGGCCTGTGCTGAGACATTCAGATACAGTATGCCATGTATCACAAACAGTACAAGTACTTTCATACTCACTTTTTCAGTGTTTCTCTAATTTTTGCATCTTTAATTTCATTTTGGAGATCTTCAAACTTCTCAGTTGAAGTTAAGTTACAGAAAACCCTATAGTCAACATATGGAGGAATCCCATGGTCACGCCCTCTCTGGATATTCATAGCTGCCAGATCCAGAGCCACTGAATGTGCCATGGAGAAAAGCCTCTCAGTCAACTCCAAATTCAGAAGCTGAGTAGGTACTCGCATTTTAGCAGCAACTCCAAAAAGGCCACGAAGGAGTGGATCAATACCCCCTTCCTGGATTATTCGGAATGGAGAAAAGAAAGCCTTGTGTAGAAGAAGGTGGCCTTGTGGAATTTCTCCAAAGCTCTCATTCAAACGATAAAGAACAGGATTGATCAATGTGTGGCCAAATCTAAAAGCAGCAGTTGCAAAAGCATTAATAATCCCTGCATTCACATTAGGGTTATAACCTCTGTATTCGCCCATCATCTTCATGCCATGATTGCCAAGGATCTTCGGTAGCCAGTGACTATATGTAATATATTGCATCTCTGCACCAACAATCTTTCTGGCTTCATTATAAACTGTATCTCCATCCCAATGTGGGTTCATTTTCAAGAGTTCCCGCGCTATGCGATTATGTTCACGGAACCACAAGGTGTGCATAGCTGTTAGACCCAGCTGCTCATTGGCTCTGTGGTCTCCCGCAAGGAAGCATGGTATAGAGCTTTCATTTTTATCTTTTGTGCATTCAGTTGGTGGACCTGTAGCAAATGGTAATAAGTGCTTTCTAGAAGATGGGACCAGTAGGCCTTCTTTGAGGAGGCCATGGTGATTTGTTTTATCCCTTAGCTCTTCTGACTCCCTCTCAGAACTTGCATAGACATTAGAGGCGTCAATATAAGATGTCAGATGATTAATCTGCTCTCTTGCATAGACTGAATTCATAATTAAAGAGGTCATTCCACTACCACAAACTGGGCTTGAGCGAACAAAGAACATGCATTTTGAATTTGTCACTTGAGGATCATTCTGAGAAATTATGATAGGGAAGCAAGGTGGATCATTACTGCACACTGAGCTACAAGACTGCCCGTCAGAAAAACGAGACATACTCAGGGCAGGCACTGTCTGATCCAAGTCATGGTCTAAAAATTGGCCCCACTGCATGAGCATATGAGTGTATCTGTCATCAGGAGTTACAGTCTCTGTACCAACCATTTCTGTTGAGATAAGCCGTGGTAGTGGAAGGGGATAACCATTATACAAAGCGTCATGATTGAAACCCCTGGGTATGTTAAAGCCATTTTCATATACAGGTTTAAGGATCCATTCAAAAGCAGTCAGAGAGGCTCCCCACATTGGGTACTGTAGATTGTTACATGTTCCATCGTAGCTTCTGTATTTTTGGTGGAAACAGATGTTAGAGCAGTCCAGAAAGCGTCTGTGAGCTGTACATCCAGAGAGATTGGCAATCAGACTGAGGTAGTGTGGGGAAACCAGATCATTGTAGCGAAATTCTGAAACACAACATTTGAAGAAATTAATTGATCTTGTATTTTAAAAACAACTCAAAATCCATGTGAAATTCTTAAGATTCTCAATACTAGTATCATGGCTGTACCTGGATAAAAGCAACTGTTTTGTAAAATGTTTTTCAGTAGATAAGCTGCACAGATTTCCTGATAGGCTAGGGATCTGCTCCTACTTTAGCCAAAGGCAAACCTATTGATTGAAATGGGAGGACTGGGCTATAAAGTTACAGCCACAGTGAAATATTCAACAGTTGTAGTGGGAGATGCTGTGGAGAGCATGAAAAGTAATATACAGAAATGAAAAAAACAACTACAAACCTTCCTCCATACAATAGGTTAAATAATGGACAGGATTCATGTCATCAAGTTTTAAATGATATTAAACCAGAGGAATATGGGTTAAAATATCAAGGAGGTAAGAAGGCAGACTGTGGAATACTTTTAAATGGGAAGAAGATTTCTGGAAGGCAGTAGTGCTGAAAGACAATGAAGAGTGATTAGTGACTAGCACAAATTAACCCTGAGTTACTAATGCAAAGCAACAGCAAAAAACATTAATGCAATTTTTGTTTTTAAGGCAGAGAAATCGTGTCAAAAGAGTAAGGAGATAATAATCCTCAGTGTGACCAAACCCAGAATATTCCTTTTAGTTCTGGAATTTCAAAGACAGAAGATGTAGATAAACTGGAGAAAATTCAAAGCACCACCAGCATCATTTGAAGAGCCAAAGGGACTGAGATACAAAGAAAGATTAAAAGAAATAAGAGCTTGGCTAAACAAAGGCTAAAAGGAATATTAGAACTGTCTACAAATATTTGGATGATGTAAACATTAAAGAGAAAGAACGCCTCAGGGTAGCACATAGGACGTGTGTTTATAACTAGAAGTGATAGAAGGCAATTAGGCAAAGAAACATATAAGCAGCATATTAGAAAACATTTTTTTAAAAAGAACATATTACTTTTGCCACTAGAGGCAGCTTCTAGTAAAAGTAGGTCTCTATCACTCACTGCCCTTTAACAGTGATCTGAATAAAACACTGAGAAATAAAACTGCAGGAATGATTCTCAGAATGGCATATATCTTCTCCATCTCTACCTTCTACAATTCCATAAACCAGATTACAATAACTTGCATAAATCATAAGATAGCATCATAAATGATACTGAAAGTAGTTGTCTAGAACTCTTGCATGTATTTCCATTGTAGCTCAATGGACATTAAGTCCATTCCCTAACAACTAAAAACACCCAAAACACAGTGGTGTGCACCTTTCTGTCCCCATGGGTCAGTTGAGTTGCATGAGGCCAACCTGCAAGCTTGATCCTGTCTGGCATCAATCCATGATCATGATCTAGTGTGAAGCTGAGGTGTGAATCAGCCACCATCAGTGCATCAGATCCATCTGCAGGGGGACCTGACAGGCTGGGCCCACCATTCACTGGCATGATCTTGCATGCGAGGCCACCTCATCCAGCTGCAGGGCTGCCCCTGGGTCTGAAAATCTAACAGCAGGAGAGCTGCAAGTAAACACTGTTATCATTCCCCCATTCAATTTTTGGACCTGTGGGGAGACTCCAGGGCCAGATAACATAGCCTTCTGGTCAGAATCTAGCCCAGGAGTGGGCAAAATATGGCCCACAGGCTGGATATAGCCCACCAATAAATTTGATCTGGCCCACAGATAGATGGCCACCAACTCATTGGATTTGATCTGTGGGCAGCTCCAACCATCACATGGTGTCAGGGCGTTGGGTAGGACTGCTTCTATCCAGCAGCATCAGGCATCTGCTATGGACCTGTGTGGGGATTCTGCCTCAGTAAGAGGGCAGTGTCATCAGCTGTGGACGCCACGGTCTGGTTCAGGATCCCAGATGCAGAACCTGCCAGTGCAGTGGAAGCTCCGGTCTGGAGCCTTAACCCAAAATCTGTCAGCAGCATTGGCCATAAACCCAGCAGAAGCTGCTGTCATGCTGGGCGAACATCACCATCTCCCTCTCCTCTCCTCTTTCCTGCTTCTTCCCTCCCTCTAGAACCCGGCTGAAGCTGTAGTTTGCTAGCAGCCACAATGTTCAGCTGTGGACCAAGGCAAGAGCTTCTACTGCACCAGGCAAGCATCAGAGTCAGCAGTGACACTACTGGAAGATCTACAGCTGAGCATCAGGGCTTCTAGTGAACTACAGCTTCAGCCTGGCTCTGGAGGAAGAGGAAGGGAGAGAAGGAGAGGGAGGGAAACAGAGACAGACAGAGATGGATATAGTCCCCAAAACTTATTAAATGGCCTTCCAGATGAAATAATCACCCACCCCTGATCTAGCCTGTGCGCCAGAAGTCAAGACCATTGTCTTACAGTGGTGCTTAAGTTGCAGGAAGAGAGTTTTAAGTTAGATATTAGGAAAAACTCTCCCACAAGAAAGGTAAGAAATCACTAGAACAGGCTACCCAAAGAGGCTGTGAAGTCTCCATCTCTGGAGGTTTTTAAGACCTGACTAGATAAAGACTTTGCTGAGATGATCTAGTTGGGGCTGGTACTGCTTTGAGCAGAGGCTTGTACTAGATGATCTTCTGAGGTACCTTCCAATGCTAATTTTCTATGATTCTATGACATTTCATTATAGTACATTTGTTAAAAAAGATTTACCAACATAAAGCTCCAACTTCACATCTGTTCAAACCCCTTTTCTTAGGTCCAATTTCTTAGAACCAGAAGATCTAAAAGAACAGCAAAGCAACTTTGCTACTTATAGGCATCTTTCCAGAATTAATCAAGCCAATAGAGTTAAAAAGAAAAAGCAATTTCCCTTTCATAAATCATCACTGCAACACTTTTATTTTTTCCTTTTAGATCAGGGGTGGGCAAAATGTGCTCCAGGGGCCAGATGCAGCCCGCCAGGCCATTCTATCTGGCCTGCGGGGCCCCTAAAATATTTAGAAAATTAATATTTATCTGCCTCTGGCTGCCTGTCACGTGGCCCTCAATGGCTTGCCAAAACTCGGTAAGTGGCCCTCTGCCAAAAATACTTGTCCGCCCCTGTTTTAGATCCTTGCCCCAGAAGAGCCAAGAGAAAAGTAGGAAACACAGTGAAATGCTTACATGTTGGGATGTAATGATCACACCTTTAGAAACGCTCCCTGCTTCTGTTTAACTTTAAATGATGAAAGTGACAGCATGCAACTAATAATGAGTATCTAGAAAGGCCAATTCTTCCATTTCACAGCAGTGATGATATTGATTCATTTCTACTGAGTATGAACACACCACAATGCATTTGAATGACAGTTTATTTTACAATGACAGAAGCAATAATACTGTCATTATAAGAGGAGTGAGGCTAAAGGGATATTGAAATTTGCCCTTAAAAATGTTGGTATTTATTTTAAAATAGCCAATACTTTATTACCGGAAAATTACTTGAAAAAAATTCAAGGCAAATTATCTAGAAGCTCCCGAATATCACAAAAAACAATATTAACTATTTGGTATGGAAATAACAGGCACAATCTGAACTTCATCAACCCACACAATTCTTCTTTTGCTCTCACCTTTTAAATTTTCCGAATTAAAGATAAAAAGTACCATGGCAACAAACTCAAAGGTTGGTTTGAAGGGATTTTTTAGTAAATACATCTGTTAGTTAACTGCGAAAAAAGCTTATCTAGACCTTCTCCTTACTGAAAAAAACAGGTGCTGAACATCTGGATCCTACACTAAAGCACTGTACAACACAGATTTTCAACCATTTAGCACATTTGGCAGATGAAAACAAAATGCCATCTAGAGGCTGTGAATATGGAAGGAAATTGTCCTTTTATTTGTAAGAGCAGAGCAATAAAATCAAAACATATTAAGAACAGAATGAGATCTCTAGTAACAGCAAATCTTCAGTGTTTTTTATTGATAGTATGTTTAAAATAGTACATAAGACTTCCTCTACATCATGTCAGATGCCATATGCTTTGTACAAGAACTATCAATGGCAAATAAGGTCACTCACCTAGCCTTTAACAAAAGATGGCTGCAATATTACATATCTGTGTTGAGCATGATATGCATTATATAGATAATGTTCATAAAACCTAATATATATCTTTGAAGACACAGTTGGTAAGTGTTGCTGGATAAAGGGTATTTAGGGAGATAAATTGGTTCAAGCTAGCTTTGGACTGCTGGAATCAAAGACTATTCAATACAGACAGTCATACAAAGACATACAGTGGAGGTAAATCCTGAGAATCTTAGCTACATAATTTAGCACCTGGATGGACCATGAGGCAGGTGTGGAGGCACAGGATGGGACAAGAAAGAACAGGAGAGCAAAATAGGGAACATTTCAAATTAAGCTTCAAAATAATTAAAAAGCTTAGCTTTTTTGGGGACAGGAGGTAGGGTGGGTGGGGAGAGTTCAGGGGAAAAAAAAGGCTGTAGCCTAGATCTTGGTATAACATATCAAGTGGCTTTAGGTATAGTCAGGGTCAACCAAAATCGTCCAAGAAACAGCCAAGCTTAGGTGAGATAAAATACATAGGAATTTGGTTTTGGTTTTTATCCTATCTTCTCTCTACTTATGATGCTCTTACTGATAATTTGCACTGATTTCCATCAATATATTCTTCATCACTGTATTGCTCAGCTAGTTATAGCTCCTAGAGTAGAGTCTATAGCTTGGCTAAATCCCAAATAGTCTTTTTAAAGTAAATGGAGGATGTTGCACCTGGTGGGCCAGTCAAAAGTGAGGGAGATAAGATTCCACTAAAAAAAATCAAAGGGCAGAAATGTCCACAGAGCAACATTACAAGTATTAATCACCACAAGAAGGCTCCTCTGTACCCCAAAACATCCACAGCAATATCACAGCAGATACAGTTCTAAATCAGGCATACAGTGGGCACATCTATATTCATTAGTGTGCCATGGTTAGTGTTTAGTACCTGAAATAACAGGTACTAAACTGAATGCACAGTAACCAGTGCTACTGCACTGTAGTGTCTATGCATGGCTTTTTTGTGACACTATTGTGCCATAGACTACTGTAATTCTACTGTTCATTAGCACAGCTTTTGCCACGTTGCACTAATGCACAGCAGAATTAGTCTTCTGCACATTTAGTATCTTGTGTAGATGTGCCCAGTGAGTCATTAGTGACAGAACTCTTAAAGGAGCGTCCTTCTAACAGGATACCCTCCAAAAGAATATCTGCTCAAATAGGTTTCCATTAACCCATAGGTCACAGGATTAGGAAATCTTGTCCTTTCCTTAAACCCTGTAATCTATGCCCTGAGAGAGAAGGGAAATTTACATTACATTTAGCCTTAATGGATAATATATCATGCTTTTATTTTGACATTTATAATTTTTATTGCACACTAACAAGTTAAATAATTTTCTAGTAAATCTCAGCAAATCATGTATGTATGCTTTTACTGTTAATGGTCCTGCACTGAAGGATTTTCAACATTTAAGGAAGAGACAGCAAATTATAAATTTGCAATTGTGTTTCAGGGTGTGGTGAGAAGACACGACATGAACCATTATTCCTCAAAAGATACCACCATGCCATCTGGAAATCAGAGTCCTCCAATTTAGGCCCCACAATCAGTTACTAAAACCCTGAAGTCCTCATGATAGCTTCCAGCCTTTATGGATATGGAAGTAAATATTCATTCACCCCTAAAGAAGGGTGTTTATGACCAAAAGCTTGCAAACAACAACTTTTCCAACTATTTAGTTAGTCTAATAAAAGATATCAAATTTACCCAAAAAAACCTTGTCTGCCTATATTCTTAGGTGAATAAAGCTACAACCAACACCCCCAGTAGCCCCTGAAACATTCCCTGGGAATGGCTGACAATACCCCAATTCTTGTCCAATGTGAGGCAAAATAGGTACCCCATGAATGTTTCTTCAGAGAGCACCAAGTCAATGACACCAATATCAGCTCCTAAAATATTCAGTTATTACTGAGCTGCATTTGAAATAATGATTTGGAAATGGAAGGTTATGTCTCCACTACTAATTTGCTCCTTACCAGTCTTGTCTGGGGCATTCAACAAATTACTGAATGCATTTTTGTGACACACAGTGAAATGCTAAGTGGCAAAGGCTCATCTGTACCCCAAAGCAGGTTTTATTTATTAGATATATGTATGTATAAGATGAATGTATGTAAGAATTAGAATGGCAGGTAACAGGATACCTTTTACAGGTTAAGTGTAGTCAGCAGATGAGTGAAAGATTACTAAGGCTAAAAGGGTCACACTGTCTGAACAATGAGCCATGAGGATAGGAGGCATTCTCTTAGATTTTCCAACTCCAATAAAATGGTTTTAGTCAAAGGGCATGTTATCCCAAATGACTTTGAAGACCATAGTAATCAGAGGCCAGGGACACACAAGGGTAATGAGAGTTCAACACAATTTCCCTGAGAGTAGGAAAGCCTGGTGGAAAAACTGAGAAACAAATGGATGCCATGATAAATCCCAAGAATTACTTGGTGTCCTCAAGGAAAGAAACCCATCTAAGCATTCTGTATGGGAGAATAAGATTAGATTAGATTATGTAGGTACATCCGCACGAGCACACACATGTGATTTGTGGTGCCTCAAAGCCGTTTGCTGCCACCCATGCACTATGCTGCTCATTTGCAGTGTGGCAGGTTTTTATTTTTTTATTTTTTATATCAGGAGATGCCCCCCTTACCTGGATGCCGCCAGGGCCCCAGGAAAGGCTGCACGTGCCAGAGCACACTTGCAGAAGTGTGCCTAGGGTGAAACAAATATGTGCCACTGCTATTTGTTCTGTGGGAAATGCATACCCCTGCACGTGCTTACTCATGGGTATACACCCTGTGTGTCTACTGGTGGTTTATTTCTTAGAAAATTCTCTTCAAAATGAAATTCCATTTGCTAATAAATATCCATTTGCTTTAATAAGGCTATCAATCTTCATATAATTGATAACAGACTCTAAAAAGGCAGAAATGAAGGTGGCCCAGTGGACTGGTACATAATCTGCATATTTGAGGTGTAAAAACCTAAAAGTGGATCAATAAGTAGGAGAATTACAGCCCAGGATTCATATGGACAAGAATCCAAAGATCTGTATACGCTCAGAAAATAAGATGTTGACTCTGCACTACTGGCAATGTAGCAAAATACTACCTTAGCCATAAAGGTTAGAGAAAATGAATGTTGCACATCACTCTTTGTGCCCTGGTCTTTAACTCAGAATTCCAGAGGGAGGCGTTCACAACAAATATTATAGCCAAAGGACTCAAACAGCAGCTAAAGTGGGACTACATAGCATGTCATTCCTGCCTGCATATTACTTGTACTCTTACTTTTACACAGTTACAGGAAAAAAGCCCAATCATAAACACTTTGTATGGGAAAATGCATTTATGCAAGTGCAACCCACTAGTGTTATATTCTAAAGAACCATTAGTGAATAAAATTAAAAATCAAACAGCATATACCTTTAAGGAGGTGGAATCCATTTAGCCTCTAGGTAACTCTGAAAGTCTCATTCCATTGTGGGTTTTATCCCTTTCAATACGTTTGATAGCATATTAAAATTAAAGTACAAAACAACAGAGACTATTTTTCCTTATACTTTTTGAAAGTAAAAATTCTAGCAGTAAGGACAAAACGCAGGTATGGGTTGGCTCTGCAATCTGCTCAAGTTGTGATAACAAAATCAGGTACCAGACCTTGGAGGTTTATGCTGTTGTTTATGTGCCAACATAATGTATTGCATTGACTTTCAAGATGCATATAACATGCTTGAAATAGAATACTGATAAACACATCTAATATGTATTAAAAGGAACCTACCTAACTTATGTTAGCATTTACATTTTGCCTACTTCAGCTTGGCAAGAGCTTTTGACCACAGGCCATTTTCTCTTTCAGATACTAATCATGTGAGAAATAAAGGTGGTGGTGTTTTTATCTGCTATCATGCAATTAGTCAAAGCAAAGTAGAATCTTTGTGAGAAACAAACAAGTTATATTATAATATTCAGCACAAATGGGTTGGAAATTTTGGATATAATTGAGTCTTCAAGTTAAGAATAGAATATAGTGCCTGAAAAATTCAAATGCCAGTTTTCTAAGCATGCACAGTTTTTTATTAGTCTCTACTAATGTGGTAGAATTTATATTGTAGATTTCTGAAGCAACAACGACAGAATATTAAATTTCTTTACTTACAGAAGATGAATTTGAACATTAGTAAAGAAAATAAGTCTGAATAGTGAAGATAGTAAAATTGAGACTAAAACAGAATAAAAAAAGAGAGAGATGGAAGTCTATTAAAAAATGAATAGGAGTTTGCACTAGAAAATTATGGCAATATTTAAAAGAGGACTGGAGAATTCAATTTTTGATTCTCCTGTACTATGTACAGGAAAGTACAAAGTAAAATACTGTAAATATATTAATACAATAGTTCATAGGTCTGTTTCAAGCTGTAATTTATACAAACTGTAATTTCTCATCTAAGAAATGGTAATCCTGCTAGCCCAGTTCTCCCTTGCATCACTGGGCTTTAATTAGAAACTTATAAGATGGCATTAGACCACGTTCAGTCAATTCTGACTCAGGTTCTAAAATGTAAAAAGGAAATTGTGCTAAAAGAAAGCCTATGTTTGAGGACAAGAAAACAAGACCCTGAACACTTGTGGTAGCTGAACCATTTTTCAAAAAATGTAAAGCTGATAAACCACATGTGACGGTTAATTTCCAGCTCCGGTACTTTGTTTTGTCCAAGTTTATCCAGTAGTTTCAACCACATAAATGGTGTTTCATCTATGTGTACAGTGAGGCCAGCACAGAATGGCTACTGTTTTCAGTGATAGCAGTGGTCACATAATAGTCTACCTTATCTGCAGTATGCTTCATATAAAATTGAGACAGTGAGACACTGGGTGAAAAACACTATAACAATGTAAGATGATATTGCAAGTTTCACTAGTGGGGTACCACAATAAACTGCAGACGGAATAGATACCAGAGTTTGTGTACCCACCTATTCCATCAAAATCAACACTGAGACCCTGTTTAACATGTTCCTGAATCAATTGAAGAGTTTGCTCAAATATCTCCCCTGCTCTTGCAGTCTCTATAGTGAAAGGATCCCGTGGGTAGCGGAATTGAGCCAGCAGGTCAGTGGGGGTTTGGGGATGCCTGCAAAAAAGAGGAGCATGTGTTGAAGTTTATGCATCAGAGGTAGCCAAGCTGCAGCTAATGAGTCACTAATAACTCTGAAAAAAGAGTGATAGTTAAATAAAATCATCCCTTTTCTCTTCATCTCATTTTTCTCCTTTACCATTTGTTATTTTCTTCAGTTCTAACTTATGGCTGTCTTTCCCATATATAAAAAACTAATTACTGGGCAGAGATATTTTCAGAATATCTTTGCAGACATTCAACAACTGAAAGTAAAAGCAATAAAGGTAGCCTGTTAGAGACCTTAAGGTAGAGGAACACAGGATAGCATACAAGATCTATACTATAGACAAAGGTATTTCTGTAGCTTGTATGGACAACTCTGAGCTAGTTTTAAATGGCTCACTGAGGATATGCTAAAGGTGTAGCCACAGCAACATGTGGCTCAGTGCAGCAGAAATACTGATGCAGCAGCCTGTGTTGAGCTTGTGTTGCTGTGGCTACATTAGTAGCAGTACCCAAGTAAGGTATTTCAAGGTTAGGTGAAGTCTACATGAACTGCCATCATATGTTTGACTGCAATATAGAAATACTTTCAGGCTAATGATAGTAGAAGCCTTTGACAATAATAAGCACAACGTTCCATCTTCACAAGGGTGTTTTTGAGAGGTTATAAAAGTAAAGCCAATCGAGTGATAGACTATTAACACAACAAAAAGCTGTTTTGTTTTGATCTACTACACTGATATGATTACAAATATGACCTGCTTCCATTCTTTCCCCATCATCCAACTCGTACAAAATTGTTCATACATCATATATTCAAGGAAAAAGCACAAGACCTCCTACCACCTGTTTAATTTCTTTTTGGTAAGGGGGAAAGCATGTAGAAAGAAATTTGTGTAAAGTTATTTGCTCCTCCTCAAAAAAAGGAGGAACCAGTTATTTATCCATAACTGTCTGAAGTTTACCATAAAATCAAAAAGAGGTAGTTAACTGTGCCATCTGAAGTCAAGCAGAAGACAGGGCAGTGTAGCACCTTAGACACAAACTGGTTCAGAGAGGTACAAGCTTTCATAGGTGACACCCTACAAAGTCAGATGGCATATGACAAAGTAGACTGTTGCCTAAAAAAGCTTATGCATCTGAACCAGTTGGTCTATAAGGTGTTACCCTGCCCTGCCTTCTGAATTACTAGAACTTCCTGCCTACTATGAACAAGAGGGTCCACCACCCAGGTATTCTGTAACACCACATAACTACTTTTATCTTTTGCAGTTATATGTTAAAAGAATGTAATACTGCGAGTCTCAACACTTCATGAAAAGAACTATGAGATTTTGATGACATCAAGAGAACAAAGGTACTCCTTTAACTCATCTTAGCACTGTCAGTCCCTTTGGTGTTTTTCTACATCTGTGTCAGCTTTTAACAACTAGGGTATTTGTACACAGAGGTTTAATTCTCCCTAAACTGAAGTGGTGTTTTTTAAAAACACCACTTCAATTTAGAGTGAAGTAAAGCCCCGTGTTGTGTACACCAGTATCAGAGCCTGATCCTTATCTGCCTCTCCAGCGGTGGGGAGGGGAGAGTAAGCTGCTGGTGGGCAGAGTGATCCCTGAGCTGTGGGGGAAGGGGACTAGTGCTTCCCTCCATGGCAGTGGCGCCTCCTCCCCTACCCCCCCGCTTGGGTAGTCAAGGGTGGGGGGGCACCGCAGCCATGGAGAGAAGCACCAAACCTCCGCACAGCTCAGGGAGGCAGGTGGGCAGGCAAGCAGGCTTTGTGGGGGGAAAAAAAAAAGAGATCAGGCTCACTGCTTGTCTTTTTTTTTCCCTCCTGTGCAGCCTGCCTTCCAGGGTGCTGCTAGACTGCCTGTACAGTCTGCCTGCAGAACCCCTGAGCCTCACAGAGCCCAGTGCTTCTCTCTGCAGCTGTAGGGTAGGAAACTAAAACACCTCAGTGGCGTTTTGCTTTGCAATACCCCAAAGTCATTTTCTGCATCCCAAAATCATTTAAGAAGCATTACGCTGCCAAATGTGCTACAGCGGCTGGAATTAACTCACAATACACCACTGAATGTGCAAACAGCAATGCCATTAAAGCAGTGCAAAAGTCATTTAACCTTCTTTAAGCCCTCCTTAAAGTGTTGTCTACAAACAGCCTAAGCTACTTGTCTACAACTTTGTTCCCTTTTGCATCATTCAATGAAGAAAGCATAGGGACCACGAAACTAAATGCTTTGCCTCAGTTCTCTAGGGATTAGGGCTATGACTAAGGATGAAATAAAAATGGAGATCTCCATCATGCCTTATTTCTTTCGTAAGGAAAAGGTTTCCTAATCTATTGATAAAGAGTCCAAGGCCAGATCAGTCCACTGTTTAGAAGACTGCTGCAGGCCACAGAAAATAGCCGCGTGACAAATAAATGGTCCTAGAAACCAAGAGGCTAAGAAAGTCTTCTAATTTTATTCTATGTCAAACAACATAATCTTTCAGAAAACTGAACTGATAATGACTACTATTAAGAAACAGCAGCCTAGCTACAAGAAAAAGCACATTCTGACAATCATATTACAGTATCTTTTTTTGTAATTTAAAAAAAATTAACAGTAGCTAAGCAGAATAAAAATGTGAAAGATTTTTGTGAGCAAAGATAAAATACATTCTTACTGCAAAAACAAATTTCTTCTTGTGGCGCTAATTGCACTGTCAACTTGGTGGATGGCATCGAGAATGGATGATTCAACAAAGTTATCGCCAGCTTGTCTACCTCGCGGTACTGCAGAAACAATTTCATAGTTTGAAAAATTTTTCACTTAAAGTTCAAATTTCTGCAATATAAATAGCACTTAATAGTCTTTTCATTAAAAGAAATGACAAGTTTTACAAGAACAAAAACTAAAATATCAAAGTGATACAAGCCATTGTAGAGAAGGAGCATTATCTTTTATATGAATATGACAGCTGGTACATCTACACACTTGGTGAGGTATCATAGAAGCATTTCAACTTTGCATAACTGATTCAAATTTGGTTAGTTATGATAGACAGGTACCAAAAGATGATTGCTTAGTTATTTTCAGGGAAAAGGTTTTGCTTCAACTTCTAGGAGATAAGCAACTGCAGCACAAAAAATCCACCACAATAATTGGAACCTGCTGGATCTCACCACAGAGGGAATAGAATATAATTAATCTAAATGGCAATTTGAGCATTGTAAAGGTAACCATTTTCCGGTCCACTCTCCAAAATAAATATCCATAGGAGACGTAGCTTTTATTAAGAAAATATGAATATTTCTTGTAAGATGACTATAATGCTATAAGACTAAGTTGGTTAGACAGTTTGGCGCAGTGTTCAGCGGTCAGAATCAAAAAAGAGCCGCATGTTCATGCAATGTCTTTGTTAGGGCATGTCTATACTATGTCAAACAGTGCTAAGGAATGTTGCTGCATACTTGTTCCTGCTCTGTATAAACTGAGTGTTGAAAAAAAATGTGATGTAGCAGGTACTAACAAGTAAAACCAAGACAGACAACCTGAAAGTGTCATTAAGTATATGCCAAAAAGTGGCAAAGTCACATTTTTACAGTACTCTGCATGTATAAAGCAGGAGCAAGTAAGATGGTTTACGTTTTCATGGCATAATCCAATGCAATGCAGGCATGCCACTACAGGTGGTCAAAGTGTGACATACTGAGAATATTCAGGAACAAGAGCATGAATGTAAATGTTTGATAAAAAAGGAAATTAGCTTCACCAAAATATGGCACCTGGGGTAGGTAAAAGGGTAAGGAGCAAAAACAAACAAAAACCCCACCCAATCCTCAAAAAAAGTCTTTCCATGCCAAGCAAATTATAGAACTCCGCAAAAAAGTTCCCAAATAAAATAAGCAAGGAAGAGTCCATCCCAGCATTGCAGCCATGTCCCAATTAGCCCTCCCTCCTAAGTAAAAATGCATGAAAACAGCTGACTTGAACAATGTGAGAGGTTAATTTGAAGCCAATTGTGTAACATGAGGTTAGTAATTCAAGAAAAAATTACTAACCATGTTAGTTCAGATAAAGCTGCTTTTTCTCAAGAAAAAAAACAAATCATCAAGTACTGTTTAAAATATGAATATACTTTAGATATAAAGGAAACAGCACACTGAATGTTATACAAAATGTTACATAATGTTATATTGGTGTATAAACACAATACTGTACTGTGCTCACCACCTAAGAAAAGAAGCACTCAAAAAAGAAAAGAGTATTTAAAAGACTTAAAGGTCTTGTGAGATGGACTGGATATATTCACCCAAAACAAAATAAAAAGGTGGATATGAGATGAATGTGAAAGGTAGCAAAGGAAATAAAAATACCAGGAATTACTTTTATGTACAGCATATAACCATGATTTTAGATTCACTACCACTTCAGAGAACAAGGATTTTGGGAAGAATTAGCTATCTATTGCTATAAACAGTCATCACTTTTATCATGGGATTGGTTGTGCTGCATCTTGTCCCACCATGGAAAAGACTCAGTTGGCCACTCCAGTCTCAGTAAATAGGTGTGTGCCTAGGCCCAAATGGGGGGTTCTGGTCATCTGTGTCTGCCCCTGTAGTCTACAGAAGAGGTGGCAGACCAAAGCCCAGGGGTCAAGGCCATTGCTTCCCAGGAAAGTCCATGGCTACATCCAGACCCTAGTTTGCAACAATAGCTGTAATCCTGAAGATCTTCACAGGTCAGCATGTTGTACCCAGTCAATGAGAGTGGCTACAAACCACAGAGCAGCATTTCCAGGCTAGGCTGTTGAGCAGTGATTGCTGGGAACAGATCATCATGGCCACCTGGGATAACCAGCAGTGGCATGTGAAATTCTGCATGTCCTGGGACATCCTCAGGGAAATCTGTACCAAGCTTGCCCTACACATGCAAGGCAACAACCATACACTCTCTTATGCATAGAGAATTGCATTGCCGTTTCAGTCTCCGATCTGTAGCACACCATTTCCAAACAGGTTAGTCAATGGCTGGAAAGACGGTTCAAGAGGAAAATCAACAGATGATGGGCCCGCACATCAAACTCCTTGCAACTGCACAGGAGACTATGGATGGCTTGGCAACCTAAGGTTACCCAACTGCATTGGGGATGTAGATATGGACAGCACACACATCCTTCTCCTTCCCCTTGAGCACCACGTTCAGGAATTCAACAAGCAGAAGGGTTACTTCTTGATCATGCTTCAAGCAGCTGTGGACAGCAGCCACTGAGAAAGGTGCAAGACACCAGGATATTTAGGAGCTCCCTTTCACCCTGAACTGTTGGCACAGGGAACTTTGCCCTTAGACTTCTTCACATCCAGGTTGAGGGAAAGACTGTACCCCCACTACCAATCAGGGACACTGCCTACCCACTGCACCACTAGCTGATGGGGCTGTTCACTGGATCCCTGGATGCCCAGAGAGAAATTTTTACCTGCACGCCCAGCAGCTGCAGGGTAAGTGCAGGATGCAGCATGCTTCCCACCATCTCAAGACTTGCTGGAGGCAACAGAGGAAATGCATGGATGCCAGAGAAAACAATGTACCTAGGTTCATGGTCTCTGCATGCATGCCACACAACATCTGTGAGGCCAAGGGGGAATTTCAGTTCCAGACCCTGCTCATGGAAATGAGCACCCCCCAGCTCCTAGAGGCATCATGCCTGCAAATTCTTGAATGAAGGCCAGTTATCTGACACTTGTTTGAGACATGCTGGGCTGAAGGTGATGAATTATAGAATGATTAAACACTACTGTCACGGCAGGATCCTGTAGGAGGGCTGTGATCTTCTTGAGGCCCTCTCTCCATGTCAAGTTGACCCAAGGGCACCCTCTTTTTCTCGCCTGCCACATCTTTGATGGTTTGAATTGGTTGGGAGGCTGCCTTATGTCTCCTTGGACACGTCTCTAGGGTGACTCAGACCCCATGGTTTCCCCGACTCCTTGTGGGTCTTGTCTTACAAAGGGGTGCTTTGGGGCACCCTAGCCTTATGGGCTATGCATGGCTCCAACCACCCCTGATACCACGCTCCAAGCCTCGCAGTTGGAATTGACGTCAGTTTGTCTCTATCTCTCTCTTTCTACATACACTGCCATTCCCTCTTGGGGCTCTCCTTGCCCACTCTGGGCCTTCTCTGTGCTGTTGCCCTCTCTCGGGGCCTTCTCTGTGCTGCTGCCCCCTTCCTGGGGCTCTCCATGCCCACACCTGGGCTTCTCAAAGTTGCCCCCTTCCTGGGGCTCATCACACCTGCACTGGGCTTCTCAATAAGGCGCTCCCCTCTCCGGGGCTCGCCGTGCCCACACTTAGGCTCCTCAAAATGTTGCCCCCTTCCTGGGGCTCGATGTGCCAAACTTGGGCTCCTTCAATTGTGCGCTCCCCTCTTCTGGGGCTTGCCACACCCACGCTAGGGCTTCTCAAAACTGCCGCTCTCTAGGGCTTGCTACACCCGCACTGGGGCTTCTCAAATGCCACCCTCTGGGGCTGGAGTCTAAGCACCCCATAAACTGCGCCCTCACTGGCGCCGGGGTCCACATGTCACTGTGGGCTCCCCCTGAGTACATTGTGCCCTCACTAGCGCTGGGGCCTCACACTACTGTGGGTCCCCATGAGAACGCTGAGTCCACTCGGGTGCTGGGGTCCTCACACTCTGTTGCAAGTCCCCAATGAGGCCTCCTCCAACCCTTATAGCCTCACCCAAACCACCAGTGTAATAAAACAACAAAACAAAACCACAAGCCCCTAGGCTACAACATAACTATAAGCCGCCTGGCTATAACCACATAAGTCACCTGTCTATAACTTAGCATCATTGCTCAAGCCTTCAGAGCTATCATGAGCTGTACTTACAATCAGGCTTCTTCCCACATCCTGGCTGAGGGAGCGGGAGCCCGAGCCCGAGCCCGAGCCCGAGCCCGAGCCCCTGCCCCTGCCCCTGCCCCTGCCCCTGCCCCTGCCCCTGCCCCTGCCCCTCTGGCTGCTGGCAGGGAACTGACAGCCTGGCCTCAGCCCTGGGCTTTATAAGAGCCAGGTCCTGCCTCCTACAGGCAGCTGACTGCTGGCAGGTGTGGGTCATTTGCTCCCTCCAGTTGCCCTGGCAACCCACAGGTGGACTCCTATTCCCTGCTAGGGCTCTCTTCCCCAGCAGTTTCCCCTCTCTAGGAGCAGGGCACCTCAGTGCTCTGCGAGAACTGCCAACCCTACTCATGTCCTTTTGTGGTCATCTTCATTGTGGTCAGGGATCAGTGGCAGGGGTTGAACATGTTGGTGGGGGCTGTGTTGGTAAATGTTTAGCCAAGTGTTGAACCATGCTTCCATGGCTGTAGTGGGGGAGGGGAGAGAGATGATGTGAGCTTAGGTTGGGGAATTTAAATGATCAGCTGAGTGCTAAGCTATGCTCTTGGGGCTTTAGTGGGAGAAGCAGGTGATGAGATAACTCATCTCAAGCTCTGGACAGGAAGCCAGGCACATTAGGTTCCTCTTGCTATGCAGTAGTATCACTACTGTGTTTTTTGATGGGGGACAGCTGAGGTGTTAAGAGGACATTAAGCTTAAATGTCATAAATCCTTGCCCAGCTAAAGTGGGACACAAGCACAACAGATTGCAGTGATGGTTAAAGACCATGCAGTGTTTGTTAAAGACACCTCTCCCCAAAATCAATGCCAGTTCCTGATGCAAGGGTGGAGGAAGACTTCCAGCTGTCTATGAACAGTTCTTCCCTCCCGTTTTTGTTTTAAATGCCACAGCAAAAATTCTGACAGTAGACAGAACTTTTATTAAACAGGACAATAGAAATGTTAAAAGGATTAACAAGAAAACAAATGTAATCAAGTAAACTAGTGCAATGTTAAAAAAAATAGTAACACTGAAAAAGTTCTCATGAAACCCATTGCTCCCCTATGAATGCTCCACTGGACCTGTGTGGCCACAGCATGTGACGTGCCCCCAGGCAGCAGTCTTCAGGACATGGGGTCTACCCCTCTGAAGGCTGGGGGTGCTTACTCCAGATTGTTTCCACAGGGGGGCCCTGTGGAATGGTGAAACCTGGTGATAGCATGTGCCCCCAGGGACCAGTGGCCTGTCCCACTTGTGGGTTAAAAAGCTACATGAAGGGGAAAGCACCAAGAATGCCCTCAGTCTGCAGGTTCAAAGCAGACATGAGGTGATTCATGGACTCCTGCTTAGCCCTTACAGACTTCCTGAACAGCTACTCAATTTGGTCAGTCAGCAGTAGCCACATACTACTCCTCACCTACAGGAAAGGAATTTTCTTACCCTAATATATAAACATTCATGTGTATTAAACTTTTTCTTGTTTAATTTTTTCATTGGGTTTCCTGTGACACTATAGACAACAGCTACAGACAAGATAATCAATGGTATTTTCAAAGAAAGCTTCACCAAGATATTATGGTTGGGACAGTTAAAAGGATAAGCGGTAACAAAACAAAACAAAACAAAAAGACTGCCCTTCCCAATAAAAGGGGCAATATTCTGTTCCTACTCTACCTATAACTCATTGTTGTTTTATATATGCACATATATACGCAGGAGACTGGTGCTTAAATTCATATTATAGCAACATGAAGGAAGCAGAAGGCACTATTATGTGAAAACATCATTTTCCGTATTTTTATGAATACTGAATTATACATTTATATGCATTTTGTTAAGGGTGCTACCACACAATTGCTCCCCATATTATTCAAATCCTACATGATTATTTTACAGCATCACAGAAAGTTTTAGGTATAGTCTGAAAAGGACACTGATCTTCTTAACTTAAAATCATGCCTCCAACTCTGTATCTTAGCTTGGACAGCAAAAACAAACAGCTAAACAAAAAAATCTTTAGACAAAGAAAACACTTTGGATGGATAGTTGTTAATGTCATAATCAGATCAGTAATTACGCATATTAACAACAAAGTGTACTTTAGGCATGCACACACGCATGCACACACACAAAGATTAATCATCAAATTGCAGAGGATGGAGCCTTCTACAGTCTTATAACAGAAGAGGCACAACATTGGGCAAAAAAAAGGCATCAGTATTATTTTCCAAGTTGCCATCAGATGCCTTAGTTATTGGTTGTACTTCGTTAGAATAGAAGACAGTGAATTTGGAAATCAGCACAAATGGCAAAATTACTGGACCACGTTACAAACTTACTCAATTGCATCTTATTACAGAAGTGACCTTTGAGCAAGACATGAAAAGAATATATGCCCAGAGAGACACATTTTGCAAAAAAGAAAATAAACAAATCACACTAGATTTTATTTTCATGACTAATTCTCTAAATAGCTTCATACTTTGGAATACACAAAAATACTGGAATATTCTTTTCTTCTTAAAAAGAGAACAAATTCTATAATGTGAAGTGAAGTATTTCCTGATAAATCTCCTTCTAGTGATACAGAATGAGACTGATATGATAACTGTTACGAATCTCAGATGCTTCATTTTGCTGCGTATAAATTCAGTGTAATGTATTCTTTGTCATATAATTTCCATTTAACTATAATGAATCTGCTTATCGTTTGCAACTTGAAAGATGTAAATGGAGTTCAATAACTTATTGAACATACTCACTCCTGCTTAACAGATTTATGTACTGTACAAGAAAGCACTCATCCATTCTCTCTTGTCTTTATCTTTGAACTTCCTTTTTCATATGGCCCACCTAGTAAAGATCAGTCAAGACTTATTTAAATAAACATTGCATATCAGAAGGACATTTGGTCTTAAAACAGGTGTAGGATAGTAGGATTATAAGAAAGTAGGGCTGGAAGAGACCTTGTGAGGTCATCTAGTCCAGACCCCTGCTCAAGACAGGATCCTGTCTGACTAAGCTACCCCAGCCATGTGTCTATCTACCCTACTTTCAAACATGTTCACAGATGAAGATTCTGTAACTTCTCTAGCTAGCCTGTCCCATTGCTTGACCATGGTCATAATCAAAACTTTCATCCTAATCTCAATCTGAAATTTCCTCTGCTGCTTCTGGAAGCCAGTGCTTCTAGTCCTGTCCCCTATGGCCACAGAGAATAGTCTATTTTAGGGCTGCCTAACTTCAAAAGGGCAGGGAGTTGCAAACAGCACTGGTCATGACCCACAGGAGTTGCATGCCATGCAGGCTCCCAGCACCAGCACCACATTCAGACCCCATGCCATGCAAGCAGCATAAACCAGCCCTGCCATGTGAGTGATGCAAGCCCCAGCCCAATCCTCCACTCACTTACTAGGCAGCCCAACCCAAAACTACCTCCCACCACCTAAGCAGTGAGCTGACTGGGCCACCTCCACCCATGATGTCATGTCCAGAAGGTCCTGGCTGCCACTGCAGAAACAGAAGTAATAGGGACAATAATAGGATAGAACTTGCAGGCTGAACTTTAACACCTTGTGGGCTGGATGCAATCCATAGACTACCAGTTAGACAGTCCTGGCCTATCTCCATCCTCTTTGCAATCACCCTTCACATATTTGAAGACTGTTATGAAATCCCCCTCTCTGGATTAAATAACCCTAGTTCTTTCAGCTTTTCCTCGTAAGTCTCGTTTCCCAGGCCCCTCCTTATTTTCCTTGCTCTGCACTGTACTCTTTCCAAACTATCTACATTCTTCTTGAAGTGTATGCCCAAACCTGGACACAGTACTCCAGGGCAGGCCTCACAAGTCTTGAATGAAGTAAGAGCATCAGTTCTTTTGATCTGCAAGTAACACTCCTTGTTAATACAACCTAACATACTGTTGGCCTTTTTTTCTGGAACAAAAGCATACTTTCAACTCATATTCAATTTGTGGTCCACTGTAACCCCTGCAGTACTACAGCCTAGCCAGTCATTCCCCAGTCTATCTTTGTGTGTATAATTATGGTGTCCCAAGTTTATTCTGGATCTTGGCCTGCCCTCCAAAGTGTCTACAACTCCACCCAACTTGGTGCCACCTACAAACTTGATAAGCGCACACGCAATCCCATCATCTAAATCATTAATGCAGACGTTGAATAATACCAGGCCAAGGACAGATCCCCAAGGGGACCCAACTGATACCTCCTTCAAACTAGACATCGAGCCAGTGATGAGCACTTGTTGAGCATGATGATCCTACCAGTGAGAATGCTGTGGGAGACTGTCAACAGCCTTCCTAAAGTCAAGTTATATCACATCTACTGCTCTCTTCTCATCTACAGAGACTGACATCTTATCATAGGAAATCAGATTAGTTAGGCATGACTATCTTGGTGAATCATGTCTGATCACCTTGTTCTCTTCTCAGTATTTTACAATAGATTCCTTGAGGACCTACTCCATGATCCATGCCTGTTGCTTTTTCAGGCTCTAGGGTCAGGGAGCACGGCCACCTCCCCTTGTGGGGTCTGCTGCCTTCTGGGGTCTCTGCCATGCCAGCTGGAAGAGCTCCAGGCCGCAGGCCAGAGACTGTGCACCATCAGGGACTATGAGTAGGAGATAGACTCCTACTGCCAGGCCCTTCTCCCCCAGGAGGCAGGGGGTAGACCATGGTCTCCCTTCAAGACAAAAGGGGACTCCCTCATTGTCCAGCCCAGGGCTTGGACCAAGGTGGTCAAGGGCCCCAAGGTCCACGCCCCACTGGAGCTTTACAATAGGTACAAACCTCTTGCAGTCCCAGCAGAACCTGCTGAGTTGCCAGCTCCTGCAGGCAACACAGGCACTACTGTAGCTACTGCCCTCGCTCTCCCCAAGACAAAACATAAAGTGTTTGTCATGGGAGACTCCATCCTGAGGAGGACTAACGGGGTAATCTTCTGCCCTGACCCCAGGAAGTTTGCTGCTTCCCAGGAGTCCATATCCAAGACATTGCAGAGAAGATCCCTAAATTCCTCCAGTCCACTGACCATTACCCTATGCTCCTCATCCATGCGGGCACCAATGACATGGCTCAGAGGCTCCCAACTGGGTCATGAGGTGCTACAGGGATTTGGGAGCTGAGGTAAAGGGTCTGGGGGTGCAGGTGGTGTTTTCTTTGATCCTCCCAGTCTCGGACTATGGGCTGAGGATGGAGAGAAGGATCCAGGTAGTGAACCAAAGGCTGCGGCACCGGTGTCCTCAGGAAGGCTTTGGTTTCCATAACCACATAACTTTGGTGAGAGAGGCAGTGAGCTGCTGGGAAGGGACAGCCTCCATTTCTCTCTGCTGGGGAGGAGGCTCTTCTCAGGTAGGCTGGCTGACCTGCTCCACCGGGCTTTAAACCAAGTCCTCCAGGGAACTACTGCTACTGCTGGCCCACTCAGCAACCCTTGCAAAGCCCACAGGCCAAAGCACTTAAAGGAACCCATCCCTGCCACAGCCCTGTAATGAATTGTAGGCGTGGCCAGGGCCCCTAATGGGACACTTGCCTGCCTGTACATGAATGCCAGGAGACTGGGGAACAAACAGTAGGAACTTGTCCTCCGGCTAAACGCAGATAATTATGAAGTCATAGGGATAATGGAGACCTGGTGGGACTCCATCCATAACTGGACCACAGGGATAGATGGCTATACCCTGTATAGGAGGGATCGAGTGGACAAAAGGGGTGGGGATGTAACTCTCTCTGTCAAGGAGAGCTACACATCCCTGCAAGCCAACACTGGCGCCCACAGTGGAAGACATGAGACGCTCTGGGTTAAAATCTGTGGAGAACACAGCACAGGGGATACTATGGTGGGAGTGTACTAGAGACCCCCTACCCAGGGCCAAGACCTTGACCACGAAGTCACCATGGAATTGGCCGAGGCCATGCACTCCCATTGTATGGCTGTCATGGGAGACTTCAACTACCCAGACATCTCGTGGGAGGAGTGCTCAGCCAAATCCGAGTGGTCACAAACCTTTCTCTTATGTGTGGATGACCTCTACCTGTTGCATAAAATTTACAGGTCGACAAGAGGTAAAACACTGCTTGACCTAGTACTGGCAACTGGCAATGACCTAGTCAGTGACCTAATGACAGCAGGGAAGCTCGGTGACAGTGACCATGAGCTGATCACCTTCACCATTCACTGTAAAGCTGGTAAGTCAACCAGCAATACATAAGTCCTCAACTTCAGGAAAGTTGACTTTGACAAGTTAATGAGGCTTGTCAGTGAGGAAAAGGCAGCAAAAGGGCTCTGCAAGGAACTAGAAAACCTCCTGCATCTTAAAAGGAAGCCTTACAAAAGGATGGAAAACTGGAACCACCATCAAGGATAAATACTCTGCTCTGGTCTGCACCTGCAGAGAGCAAATCAGGAAAGCCAAGACTGCAATGAAACTCCAGCTAGCTACAAATATCAAGGACAATAAAAAGTCTTTTTTCAGATATGTGGGGAGCCAGAGGAAAAGCAAGGGCAACATTGGGCCCCTACTGAATCAGATGAGACAACTGACAACTGATGCCCATGAGAAAACAAACTTGCTAAATGGGTACTCTGCGTCAGTTTTTCCACCAGTTCCATAGGATGCCCCTGCCCACTGTGGGTCACAGATGCCCAGGTGAGGGAGATTCCTTACCCTCCATCAGTACTGACCTCATGAAGGAGCACCTTGACAGGCTGGATCCCTTCAAGTCAGCCAGCTCTGACGGTTTACACCCCAGGGTACTCAAGGAGCGGCTAGCACCATATCTCAGCCCCTAGCATGGATCTTTGAGAACTTCTGGTGCTCTGGTGAAGTGCCTGATGATTGGAAGAAGGCCAAGGTCATGCCTATCTTCAAAAAAGGGAGGAAAGTAGATCTGGCAAACTACAGGCCCATCAGGCTGATCTCTATCCTGGGAAAGGTCTTGGAAAAGACTATCAAAGTTGCCATCCTTAATAGACTAGCTGACGGCAATATCCTGAGAGATGCACAGCACAGGTTCATTGCGGGTAGGTCTTGCTTGACCAATCTCAGTTCCTTTTATGACCAGGTGACCTATCACCTGGACAAGGGGGAAGAGATTGATGTTGTATATCTTGACTTTAAAGAGGCCTTCAAACTGGTATCCCATGATCACCTCTTGGCAAAACTGGCTAACTGTGGCCTTGACTTCAGCACGATCCACTGGCAGTGAATTGGCTCCATGGCAGGACCCAAATGGTGGTGGTTGATGGATGTCAATCACATGGTGCCCTGTGACCAGTGGGGTCCCTTCAAGGCTCTGTCCTAGGGCCTATACTCTTTAACATCTTAATCAATGATGTAATCATTGATTAAACATCTTAATCAATGATTGTAGATGCTGGCCAAGTTCGCCGATGACACCAAACTCTGGGGTAAAGCATCCACACCTGAAGACAGGAGGGTGATCCAAGCAGATCTTGACAGGCTCTTGAAATGGGTGGATGAGAACCTGATGGTGTTTGACACTGAAAAATGCAAGGTTCTCCACCTTGGGAGGAAAAACCTGCAGCATGCTTATAGGCTCAGCAGTGCTACACTGATGATGTTTAACACCGAAAAATGCAATTGGTGCTGCTCATGTTTGTGACTCTTCTCTGGACTCTCTCAAGCTTACCAGCATAAAGGTTCTCCACCCTGGCAAGAAAAACTCAAAGCATGCTTATAGGCTCGGCAGTGTTACGCTGGTCAGCACCACAGATGAAAGGGATTTGGAAGTCATGATTGACCACAAGATGAACATGAGCCTTCAATGTGATGCTGCAGCCAGTAAAGCAAGCAAAACGCTGGCTTGCATCCATAGATGCTTCTCAAGCAAATCCCAGGACGTCATTCTCCCATTGTACTCGGCCTTGGTGAGGCCACAGCTGGAGTACTGCATCCGGTTTTGGGCCCCACAATTCAAAAAGGATGCGGAGAAGCTAGAGAGGGTGAAGAGGAGAGCCACGCACATTATCAGAGGTCAGGAAAACAGACCTTATGATGACAGGCTGAGAGCCCTGGGATTCCAGTCTGGAAAAGCGCAGGCTCAGGGGTGGTCTGGTGGCTACCTACAAGTTTATCAGGAGTGTTCACCAGGACCTGGGAAAATGTCTGTTCACCAGAGAGCCCCAAGAGATGACAAAATCAAATGATCACAAAGTCCACCATGACCGATTCAGGCTGGACATAAGGAAGAAATTCTTTACTGTCTGAGCCCCCAAGGTTTGAAATAGACTGCTGCCGGAGATGGTTCAAGCACCCACTATGAATAACTTCAAGACACATTTGCATGTTTATCTTGCTGGGATCCTATAATCCCTACTGACTTCCTGCAACTGGGGCAGGGGGGCTGGACTTGATGATCCTTTGGGGTCCCTTCCAGCCCAAATGTCTATGAGCTACAACTGCAGAACATTTCATCATTGCAAACTACTTCACCATTGTGGAATATTTTACCATTGCTACAACTGACTCAAGGTTGTGCTAATTAGATATGCTGATTTTACAGATATAAATGTAAAATTCAGATGTCTTTACTCTTGTTATTTTTACTTAATCCTCACTCAAGATAAAATTCCTACTGATTTCAGTCTCTGTTATTCTAGTTAATGTTTAATGTAAGTGTAATATATTTCCAGCCTTAACTATCATAATTAGATTTTGTTTCTGGAGCAGTTCAACTATGTGGCATATGTTTATGCTTTAATAAGAAATTTGCTTTAAGAAAGCATTTGCAAGTAGGACTGAAGACATCTGGCTATATGCTGTTTTTGTAGTGACTTCCATATTTAAAGTTGAAGTCCTATAGTAGGGTCTTTAAACAATATTTGGGCTATCTGCTTTGACTGAGACAGGAAATATGGAGAGAACTGCTACTTAAAGCAACTGCAAGCTTGTTTGCTATGTAGGGCTGTGCAAAATGGCACGGTTCTGTTTTGACTTGAGTTTCGAGATTTTGATGGAACGTTTCATTTCGAATTTCATTTCGATTCAAAATTGCTATTCCATTTCACTTCATCGAAACAGAGATGCTGTTTCAATGTTGTTTTGACGTTCACCCATTCACTATAATGGGGAAGCTTGAAACAGCCTTTACCATCTGGCAGGCAGATGGGGGCCCGCAACCCCAGGAGGGCTGCTGAGGGTGTGCCAGTCCTCCCAGGGCTGAGGGCCCCCAATCTGCCTACCAAATGAGGGAAGAAAGCCAGATGCTGCCGCCTGGGACTGAGGAGCTGGGAAAGGAAACTGACCCCAATTGCTCAGTTCCCTTGTCCTGCGCTGTGATCAGCTTCCCGCAGCCCAGCTCTGGGAGGTGGGGAGAGCCAGGACCGCGCTCTGGCTGAGCCATATGGGGCCATGGAGCCACTAGGAGCGCAGCCCTGGTTCTCCCCTGTCTCCCACTATCTGGCTGCTGGCTGCTTTGAAACTCAAAACGTTTCGAAACTTTCAAAACATTTTGACTAGTCTTGTTTTGTTTTGAAGCTGTTTTGAAGTCCTTCCTTTCGATTCAATTTTGTTGTTTCAAGCTTGAAACACTGTCAAATTGAAACAGCTGGTGAATTTCGCGCAGCCCTAATGTGCAGTGACCACTATAATTTCCTTGAGTCATCCGGCAGACTTGGCATGAGTGTTCCCCAGGCTCTCCTACATAAACAATATCCCAATAAACTAAATGGCAAACTTTTTTGATCACTTCACCTACCCATGCCTCAAAACACAAAACAAGCAATGCTGGTCTGTGTAAAGAAGGTACATTTATATCCTCAGCAATCCAGCCTTCTATTTCCTGTGGTAGTAGCTGATGATAATGATAAGCCTAGTTTTCATGAGGTTATTTTCTAGAAACAAATTTTATTTTCCTACACATTTAACATTGTATTAAGTAACTGGTGAAATAAAAGAGTGCTATCAATTAAGCATTTAATAAGAACTAAAAGGTCTGCACAGATTTACAGAAATCAGAATGTTAGTAAGACCACAATTACTTGGAAACTTACTAGTAACTGTCAGTAACATGCTGGCTGTTGTAAGGCCAAAAGAGTTCCTTGCAACACATTCATATCTCCCCTGGTCTGCTTGTCCTACATCTCTGATAGTAAGAGTGCCCTCTGGGTTCACATGGAATTTCCCACTTGCTGTGATGTGTATACCACGCTACAGAAGAAAAAGAAAGTAAAAAGTACATGTCATTCATGTGCATTTATTTCATCTCACAAATTCCTCCTAATGAAACAGGTCATATCAGTTACTAAGCAAAGGCAGTTTTTTTTCATCAAACAATTCAGTAGGTGTAATAGTTCAAGTTTTGGGGACTAATGGAGGACTTCTGGGGAGGGCCCATGAGGACCAAAAGAAAGATCTCAACAGCTCAGACTCCTACAGAGATATTTCAATTGTTCCAGGTTGAAGAATTTCCCTTTGGCACAAATAAAATGAGTTACAACAGCTCATCCTCTCCCCACAGCTGCCTTATTTATGCTAGGGTGCAACATGGATATTATGTACAGTAGATGTATACATAGCTTTTCATATTTTTAAACTTATCAGAGCATGGAATGGCAGAGTCTTATATTTTTGGATGAATTGTCAAATTGTTTAGGAATTTTTTACTTTTAAGGAAGAAAAAAAATGGGACAAAATTCTTCCCCCAGAGTTCTCACAATCTTTCCTCAGAAAAAGAAATTAATCCCAGTAGTGGTATTGCAATTTTTCAGGGTTTAAAAGGAAACACTAAGGGCCAAATCCTGTTTCACCTTCACATGCTTAAGTGGCTTTTAAGCAGCTATATAAGGCTTGGAATGCAAGTCCTCCAATGCCACTTATCTATCAGGGATGTGCGAAGCATTGGGTGCCAATTCGTTTCAGAGGAGATTTGGGCCAACTCAGCAGCTGAGTCTCTAAATCTGAATTGAATCAGGAGACAAATAAAAAGGTCTAAATTAATTTGAAGCTCTCTGAATCGATATGGAATTGATTCAGAGAGCTTCAGAGATTTGTGCAGTCCCCACTTGCCACCCAAAGGAGCTGGACCTAGACTCTGTGCTGGTAAGTAGGGGGGGCAGGAGGAGAGGGGAGGGAACCATGGGGGGGATCCCACTAAGCCCCAACCCCTGCCTGCTCCCCCAGCCACTCTGAGTGCTCTCCTGCCCCCTGCCTGCTCTCCCAGCCCCAGCAATGGCCGCCCTGCCTGCCCCAGCACCCCTGCACTTTAAAAAAGAAGAAGCCCTACACTCTCTGCCTGCTGCAGCACCTGACAGGGCTTTTGGGGGTTTGTGGGAGAGCCCCCCACGCAGTGCAGGGCAGCGCGCAGGGCAGAAGGGATTGTCCCCTCCCCGCACCTGGCAGCAGCGGGCTTTTTTTTTTTTTTTTAAAGAACTGGGACACTGGGGCCAGGAGGGGCAGTCATGGAGGGGGGAGTGGGCAGGGGTTGGGGGTCCATGACAAAGCCCTTCACGCAGAGCAGGGCAGTGTGGGGCAGTGGGGATCGCCCCCTCACCTGCCTGGAATCAGCCAGTGAATGTGAGGCTTCAAAAAAAAAAAAAAAAAAAAAATGTGGGGATGCTGGGGCTAGGAGAGTGAGCCGGGGATGGGGCCCATTTGATTCAGACATTCAGCCAATTCAGTGGTGGCCAAATCTCCAAATCAAATTCAGCCAAATCAATTTGGGACAGTGATTCGAATCACCAAATTGAATCAGTCTCCAGAATCGGCCTAATCCAGAGTGAAGACTGACCACTTTGCACAGGCCTATTATCTATTTTATCCAATGAATATTAAATGCAGGGTTCAGGAAAGACTTCTTTCCACATCGCTTCCCTTCCTTGCTGCCCAATTAACCAGCTCGAAGAGAAAGGCTAAAGAGTGCACTGAGCACCTTTACTCTACCCACTCCATGACATGGTAGTTAAATCATTCTGCTAGGAAAACTCCTTTGGATGACAAGGGCCTAGGACCTGGGTTTCCCACCCCTAGATGTGTGTCCTAACCACTAGGGTATATCTAACCCCTAGATATGTGCCCTAACCACAAGGTAGTTGGGTCTTCTTTGCTATAAGATGTGTGTTATTTGTGATTTTTTCCCAGCAACATGTATGTACCTTGGGTGATTCTGTTCTGCCCTGGAACCTAGGGGCCCCTGGTGTGATCTTCTGAGCATGTTCAGAAGTCAAACAGAGAAAACATAGGTATGCAGATTTAAACAAAAACAAAACCCTGTGTAAGTGCCCCAAACTGCCTATTTAAGGGTCACTTGGGCATGGAAAAGTTAAACAGGATTTAGCCCCAAGAAATTAGGCCTTGCAAAAAAATTAAGATTTCAACAAAGGTCTATATTTTTGAGAAAAAACAACCCCCACCCCCATCAGCTATAATGAAACATCACCAGATCTATCAAATGTAAAATAAGGTGCTACTTGGACAAGACTATAATCAGGTAACCCTACCTTCCGCCAAGTGAGAATAGGCTGAGGTTCTCCATGCACACTACAAGGAATCTCTACATTCCTTCCTACCTCTACACTTGTATCTTGAGGTAGCTTAGTAAACACAGGCAGTACTGCAGAAAAATACAAAATATTCTTTATGTTAATATCACCTCTCCCACTGTCATCAACTGACACCCATCTGCACTGGATTTCTTGGTTTCGGCTCAATAGGGACAGATCCTCAGCTAGTATAAATGAATCTAGCACATGCATGCCACAAGGTAAGGCTCTGAACGATTAGTAAAGAGGTTGGCTCCAGTCTCTGACTGCCTGGATGAAGAGGGGGTGTCAGGTTTTACTGCCAAGATCCAAACGAACCCTACCATGGCCCTGAAGCTTTCACCAAAGTCAAGGCTTTGAATCCTCATTTGCCATATAACACTGCAATGGTTGCAGGGTCAGGAAAAGATGAAGCTGGCTCTTGGCATTGACACTTCTCTCACAGAAGTGCCCTGCCTCTGGTCTGCTCTGCTTCATGTAGATGGAAGCTCAAATCCTCCTGCCTCCATTCCGCACCCCCTGGTGCAAGTCTATCTGACATGTCTCTGGGGGCAAGAATCAGAGTGGCATTCAAGAAGGAGGAGGTGTTAACTTGTGTCACACCTGACAAAAGTTGCCCACCTCTGTTCTAATGGCAGTGATTGCAAAGGTTCCCTGAAAATGTGCATAAACTGTAAATCTTCAATAAAAATATAGTCACCATAAAGGAAAAAATATGTTTTAAAAATGTTGCCCCATGTAAGAAATAATCTTACTAAACTTTAGAAAACTGTCTTTCCATTCACATCGATGCTAGGATGTTCACTCTGGCTACATATTCTCAGCTAAGTTCTGTCAGCTAAGATCACATAACAGCCTTTCATTAACTCTCCCACTTCTGTATTTTTATCCATTGACATTCAATCATCTCTAAAATTAGTTGAAAATATATACCTACAAAGTAGCTGGATTATTTACTTTCACAGGTAGCTAGCAAATTACAGAATCCGAAAACAAATGAAAGATTTCTTCTGTTAGGTCAGCCTGTTGCAGAAAATAAATCTGTACCATGCAACACTGAATGAGCCTAATTTTGATACTTCATCTGCATTGGTTGTAACTCTAGCATTAAGCAAAATGGTTAAACTGTCTTCATGTCCAAACCATCTTTACTTTTATTTTTAATACATTTTTTTCTTTTTCAAAGTAACTATTCACTAATGTAGAAACTCCACATTAAATATTTGTAAGACACTTGGAATTTCTCACAGGAAACAACATTGAATATATCTGGTATATTAAATAGCTAAAACTCTGTAACAGGATGGGTTGTTGCTTAAATCAGCTTCAAGAGAGCCCAGCAGTAGGGCATTTGGACAGGCAGGGATTGTGCCACCAGGAGCTTTAAAAAAGTCCTTAAGAAGAGTAAGCAAGAGAGAAGGAAGCAGGTTGTGAGCAAAACAGCTTGCTATAAGGAGGTCCTGGGACCAGAATCAAAGAGCTCCACTCCTAGTACCAAGGACAGGGCAGAAGGGCTTGTTTTGTTTGTTTGCTTGCTTATTTGCTGCTTAAAGACTGTTTGATTTGGGAAGACTGGCCGAGGAGATCCTCATGGAGCAAAACCTGCCTCTATGTTTTTTATATAAAAGTAGAATTGTCTTATAAGCTTCTGGGCATGTTTACAAACTTAAATATAACAGCATATAAAAAAGCCCTTATAAAATCTCTCTATATAGGATAACAGATGCACCATATTTACTCTAATCTAAAATGCCCCTGAATTTAAGATGACCCTCCTGCCTCCAATAATTAGATTCTATATATGGACAATTTATAAAATTGTAATAATTTTTCAGGTGTAGAACCTAGTTGGCTGAGACCTGACTCGAATGTGTCCCTCTGCCACTGCTATAGAAGGAATAGTGGTTGGGAATGGTGGCCCACTTGCACCCCAACTTCTTTCCCCTGCGGCCACTTCACCCCCTTTACAATCAGACCCTGCTGAGGCTCTGTTTACATTTTGAACATGTGGAAGTGAGGGACAAATTTGAAATGCAAGGGACCAAAAAAACACATGACTTTGAAATAAATACACCTGTAGGAATTTGCATATAGGTAATGTTACATACTTATAAACTTGGTTCACCCAGAATTGATGTATTTTATCTTTTTGCAAACTGCTGCATGTTTCCAGAAACACGCTTTTGAGCATGACGTTTGGGCCCCTAAAGCATTTAGAAAATTAATATTTATCTGCCCCTGGCTGCTCCTCATGCACCCCTCAATGGCTTGCCAAAACTCAGTAAGTGGCCAAAATAATTGCCCACCCATGCCATACAAGGAAAGGTTGAGGGATCTGGGACTCTTCAGCCTGAAGAAAAGAAGTCTGAGATGGGACCTGGTAGCAGCTTACCACTACACTAGGGGAGTACATCAAGAGCTCGGTGAGCAACCATTCACCAGCACACCTGAGGGGAAAACTAGGAGTAATGTCCACAAACTCCTGGAAGACTGATTCAGGCTCAACATTAGGAAAAACTTCTTCAGAGTCAGGGTGTCCAGCCTGCAGAATAAGCTCCCTCCAGAAGTGGTGCAATCACCTGCCCTGGAAATCTTCAAGAGGAGACTAGACAGTCACCTTGCCAGGGTCAACTGATCCCCAGTTATCTTTCCTGCTTGTTGCAGGGAGCTGGACCCAGTGGTCTTCCAAGGTTCCTTCCGGCCTTACAGTCTATGAATCTATGAATCTTACTCAGGTGGGCTGCATTAACCTAGCCTTATAGTAGGTTCCCATGAGTATGTTTGCCCTGTATTGGCCATGTGTTTTATAGGCATACTCAGTGTGGGCTTCATTTGATCAACTTCATAGTTGGCTTCCTTCACTGAGCATGTGCTGCTTCTGGCAGCAGTTTAATGATAGGAAAAATGTTTAATGAGGGGATGCGAATATAAGATGAGGTGCTATGAGATGCTAACAAATAATCACTATAAAGTCTAAAGGACTTAGGAGAGAGGACCAGGCCAGGAATTACCTGTTTCTAAACAGGAAGGAGAAAAGGGTGTGCATGTGTGTATGTGTGGCACTGTGGTTGTGTGTGGAGCCTGACTCCTACATTATTTGATGAGTTAAATGACCAGCTTACCAACTCCTCAATAACATTGACCCTATTAATCCCTCACAAGCACAGAAGACAGAAAGTATAGTTACCAAGATAGAAAGTAGAATATCAAGGATACTTTTACAGAATGTAGGATACCAAAGCAAATGAAAATCTATTTAATTCTCCAGTCATGTGGAGCTTTATCCTGCACCTACTGGTCACATGATTACACTAAACTTCTGCTGCTAAGAAATAAAAAAAAGTTCAGAGACATATAAAGTGGTAACTGTGAATTAAACAAAAAGCTTATCATTTACCTTTAGGTTTCACATTCAGGAGGACAGTCACCCTCTTCACCCCCAAAGCACTGACAGCTTGGCACTCATACTGGCCTTCATCATGTTGGGCCACATGAGCAATATGCAAGGTTCCAGATGACAACACAGTGTGGTGTCCATCATGAGGAAGCTGGCTTCCTGCGAAGTGTTAAATGATTGATAAAAAGACAGTAAGTTATATTTGGCTTATTTTAAGACTCACCATAGTGTTTGTTTGGGTTTTTTTTAAGTTAACCTCTTAGAAGGTGTTTTTTTTCCCAAAAAATTATTTATACTGCTAATTGCAAGTATTGTGCGTTTTCAGCTTCTGCTACATGTTTTGTATTTGTTTATTAAACCTTATCAGTATATTTAAAAGAATAAAGATTAAACATCCAAGCAAGTTAATATGGAGCTCACTGACCATTTGATTACTATTGATAACACCGATTTCAGAAAGTCTCCAAGATTTTGTTTGAAAAGATGCATGAAATCCAAGTATTTATTGCAACAGTTTTTCAACCACAGTAAATTTAAACAGTTTAATTTTAGTAACTGCTTAGAATATTTGGCCTTCTCTACATGTTACAGATATTGTGCAATTAACTGGCTAATTGCACAATTATTGTGAGACCAGCTACATGTGCAAAGTAGCCATCACACAATAAAAAACTTCAACCAGATATAAAGTTAGATCTCATAAATGTGTACAAACGTTATAGCTGGTTGCTATCAAGCTTTAATTTTCACAAGTAGTTGGGTATCCCCTGTGGCCAGGAGTCCCATCAGTTGACAGGACTTTCAGCTGCAGGAATGCACCTTGTCCATCTGGGACTGAGAGCCCTGCAACTGCTGGGAACTCAGCCCCAGCAGCTGTGAAACCTGGGTCACAGCAGCACTCCACAGTTGTCATGATCCAGAGTTTTACGGAGTCCCACAGCCTGGGATTGGGTTCCCCCCGCACCAGCAATAAGGCATGATGGGATCTAATGTGCGATCCTACAATCACGGGTGGTATGGCAAGAGCTGCAGTTGTGTGAATCATGCATTAAATCCCATCATATCTTTACCTCACTGTGTAGAGGGGGTCTTTGGGTAGTGAATAATGAGTCTCAAGCATTGTTATCGCCAGCTTTAATAACACTGATCAATCATGAGTTGTCTTTTATCATATATATCCTCTTGTTAATGATGGGTGATAACCTGGAACAGCCACTATGATATAGTATGGACTCAAGAGATCACAGTATTTAGATCTTATTTGGTGTTTCTCATCTATACAACTTAAGGTGCTTTATAGAAAAGAAGTATTGCTGCCATTACATTTTTATAGAAAAAAGAAACTGAGAAGCACAGAAAAATTAAATGACTTACACACTGTATGCCTAAGCAGAGAATCATCATAGCTGGGAACAGAAGCTAAAATGCGTCCTGGGTGCTTTATTTGGTAGAATATACCATTCTTAAGTCAACCTGACACCCTTGTAAGGATTCGAGCTACTTTTGGAAACAATCAAAATGTGTATTATGAAAAAAAACAAACAAACCTGAATTGGTATAAAAGTGACATCTTTTTCCAAGCTGCACACAGAATTTGATTAATATTAAATGGTAGAAAGTTAGTTGACCCTACATTTTTTGTATCACAACACAAAACCAAAGTTATTTACTGAATAAAAAAGTCTTGGCCACGTAATTCCAGGATGATTAGGTCATGATTGGATCCCTGCAACTTGCACTGATTTCAGGATGGACTGAGGCCCAGAGAGTAATTTACCATCAAACTACAAATTGTTTACAAATATCCATATGTTCTGTAAAAGTAAATGGTTCCAACGTATTAAAATAAGATGAGCTTATTTTATTATTGCTTGCTTGGATATAACTACTCCATCTAAAAAGAAGCGGCAGTTATATGAAACAGGTTTTAATAGCTACAGCTATTTTCAAAATTACATGTGTCATACTCTGTCCTTAGTTAAGCATGCAAAAATCTTATTGAACAGAGTCATCCATGCTCATATGAAGGCAAATCAATGTACTAAATTAAAAAAGAACTAAATAAGGTAAAATGAGATTTGGGATAAACTGTAACATTTTCCTTCATAATTATTTATTATATTTTCAGAACACAAAATTGCTCTATTAGCAGGCACCTCTCAGAAAATAAATATATTCTAGAAGTTGCTCAGAGGAATATAAAAACTAAGGGGAAATAACAGTGGAGCTGAAAGCGGAAAAGACAACCGCCACATCAATAAAGTCACATGGTTACTTTGTAATGATGTATGCCTGGTATAATTTGGGTTTTTTTACAATGTCCTATAAAATAAAAATGTCATCTTTATTGTGCCTTCCATGCATACTGAAATAGGAATAGGTCTTAAGAGGAATCTAAATTAGGAAATGAAAACTGCCTTGCAAACCAATTCACTGAAGAAATTCCAGACATGACAAGGAAAGCGAATAACCTGGCACTGAAAAGGACAGCAGTGAAAAAACAGAGCACACTAGGAACGCGTGCATGTACATACTTGTGCATATGAAGACATAAGAGAATTCAAAAAAATACAAATGACAGACTATCTTAGTCAAATTACTTCTCTTTAGTACTTTACTTATCTAATTAGTTGCCTATTTACTGCTTTCACTAAAAATACTGTAAAAATAAACAATAATAGCATATATTTTCCAGTTTTGGCTAAAAATATACAATAAGATTACAATTTCTAGATAATTTTAGCTCTTGTTGTTTGCACAAATACCCCTAGGGAGTACAGGACTCATTTAAGGTTCACCAAATTGTTTTCTCTTCATTAGATCAACATTTAAGACTGGATCTCCCTACTAGCGGACGTTTTCCTTTGATCTCTTCAGAGAATAAACCAGACAATAAATAATGGTTTAAATTAGCAGTTGGCAATGTTTAAGAAGATCAGGTCACCACTTGTGACCCAGCCACTGCTGTGGCCCACTGCTGTGGGCCTCCAATTTCCTCCACTCTGCTCCAGCCCTCCCTGCTCTGTGCCCAGGGCTGCCCTCTTCCAGACTCCCACAAGGTCTGCTTACTATCATCTCCAAATGCAACTGATTCCCATAGCCAATGACAAGCTGCATTTGGAGAAAAAAGTAAGCACATCTGCAGCAGCAGAGCATGAGAACACCTCTGAGCACAGGGCAAGGAGGGCTAGGATGACCCTCTGCTAGATATTCCACAAGTGTCAAACTGCCTCGGACAGAAAGATGCCACTGATCCCTGCTGCCAAAGGCCAGATCTCTTCAAAGGATAGAAGGCTGTATGTTGCTGACCCCAGTTTAAATAATCCATTTGATTCTTCCCACAAGAACATATCCTATCCAAATATGGAGTCTAACACTGATGACTGCAGCTCTCATTAATAAAAATCTCAGTATATTAATGACCTGCTGCTGTTAATAGTTTTGTACTTTAGTCAGGTAAATTTCTCAACCAAAAGAATCACAAGAAAGGGGAGGTTCAAGAAAGTCATACTGCCTACATATCCATTTTCATACTGGAATTTTTAAAGCTTACATTTTAGGGCTGTCAATTAATCACAGTTAATGTATGTAATTAACACAAGAGCCAATTATTGCATTGATTTTTAGGCTGCTGCAGCAGGAAGGGGGGCAGGAAGGAGCACAGAGACACAGACACACTAGAGGTGCACTGATATCTTGGTGCCATATAGGGACACTGCATACAGGTGTGCAGCTGCAGCATTCATGCATGCATCCAGGAATGCAGCCCGGAAATGTGTAGAGCAGGACTGAGACGATAAGTCTGTGAAGGGAAAGGGGAAGAGGCAGAGAGAGAGGGAAGGGGCAGGGGAGGCAGATCAAGGCCTCCAGAGTAAGGGAGGGAGTAGGGCAGGGGCTGGGCTGAATGCAACCCTGGGGGAGGTCAGGGCCAGGGTGGGTCATGGGATGGAGCCACAGGAGACTCATTCAGGAGTGCGGGGGCAGTGCCCCACTGCTGCACACTCTCCTGGGAAAGGCATGGGAGGCATGTGCCTGCCAGATTTGTGGTTGGGGCACAGGTGGGCTGCCTGCTGCAGGCTGGGGCTATGCACCTTGCTGCCTTTGCCCCAGGAGCTACACAATGCCTAGTTGTGCCATCTGTGGCTGGGTAGGCAGGGGATGCGCAGCCAGTGTGTGGCTTTTGGGGGCAAATGGGCAGCCCACCTCTGCCACGCGCACATAACTGGGGGCAAATGCCCCTCATGCCTTCCCTGGGGGTGCATGCAGTGGCAGGGAGCTGCCCCACCACCACCTCCAGCATCCCTGAACAAACCTCCTGCAGCTCTGTCCCATGACCCACTTGAGCCCCACAGTCCCATTCACCCCTGCCGCTGCCCCTTCCCTGCCCTACACCCTCCATTACCATAGGGACCTTGATCTTCCCCCCTGCCCCTTCCTCTTCACAGACTTATCTGCTGTGCACTGTTCTACATGCTGCCAGGCTGCATTCCTGTAGGGTTACCGTATTTCCAGTTTCAAAAAAGAGGAAACCTGTGGTGGAAGGGGGTAATATGATTGGTGAGGGGCATGATATGCCAGTGCCCTGCCCCTACCACTGCTCCTCACTCCCAAGCAACAGCCCCCTCAGCCCTGCTGATGCCCCTCACTCCTAGCCCACAGTACTCCATATCCCCATATCCTGCCAGTGTGTGCAGGAGTTGCCCTTCCCAGAGTCCAGACCCTCCCCTGCTGGACCCCGCCTCTCCCTAGGTTCAAAATCCCATAGACACACCCCACACCTACCACCCAACAATATGAAGTACCTGCATAATTCTGCATAAATTTGAATTTTTCTGCTCATAACTTTGAATTTTTAGCTGGGTGATGAAAGTTGCAATTAATTGCAACTCATTTGTTTAATTATGCAACTAATCATGAACAAATTTTTGAATAGTTTGACAGCCCTATTAAATTTATTTATTGTATTTCATCAGAAACACTTTCCAGTAACAAAAAATGCTTGGCCTTCCCTTTGTCTTTTAAAGAATAACAACAATAATGATATTGTTATTGTTGTTGGCCATGTTTCAGGACAAGAATGCAATCTCATAAGACTTGGTTGTACCTGATTTGGTCCAGGCAATCACAGGTGGTGGGTTACCTTCTGCTTCACAGTGAAAATCTACTGTGTGTCCTTCTAACACAACTTGGTCTTTGGGGCTCACTGTAAACTGTGGAGGAGCTGAACATAATCAAATAAATAAATAAATAAATAAATAAATACACATCTATCTATATTCATTTTTTTTAATTTCAAGCATATACATCCATATGTATAATTATATAGCTACATAATACCATATATAGAACTTATATATATTTAACACTATCACACACACAGTGTCACTCACCCATGTCACAAGTTTTGCCTGTCAGCAGCTAGAGGTGCAGGGTCCCAGAACCCACACTCCCTCTGCACCAATCTCCTTGATAGCTGGCAGGCTTCGTGGCCACAGCAGGGGCTAGCATGCCTGTAGTTTTCACCCTGCTGCACCTTAACACAGTGTCACCCAGGTCACCAGTTTTGCTTGTCCGCAACTTGAGGTGCAGTTTCCCCCAAACCCCTGCACCTATCTCCTTGAAACTTGGCAGGTTTCATGGCCTCAGCAGGGGCTAGCAAGGAGGCAGTTTTGACCCTGCTGTGGCTTAACACATACATATGACATGAGTTTTTTTGCTTTCAGGCATTTGAAGTGCAGTTTCCTTGAAACCCCTGCACCTATCTCCTTGAAACTTGGCAGACATCATGCCCTTAAAAGGGGCTACTATTCCTCCACGTTTCATCCAAATCAGGACATAAATGACACAGTTATACGCTGTTTTGAGCTTCCCCATTATAGCCCGTAGACAAAACATCAAAACAGCGTCAAAACAGCAAAATTGTTTCGACGAAACAAAATGAAACAACAGTTTCAAGGCGAAATGAAATTCAAAACAAAATGCTGTTCCGTCAAAACATCAAAATGCAAGTCAAAACAGAATGGTGCCATTTCACACAGCCCTACTATCTATCTATCTAGATATACATTATGTATATAATGGTTTCAAATTAAAACACTATGAAGGTTTAAATCAACTGGTTTACTTCCGAGGAAGAAAAGTTCTTTTCATATAACATTTTATGATAACAGAAGTAAGCAATAACTCAATAAGATATATGTGTTCATAAAAAAAGTGTGAAGCAGTTTAAATTCATTAAAATCAGACACATTTTTTACTGTATCTCTACAGTGGATACATAAAATAAAAAATATGGAGGAACATGAATGTCAAGAACAATGTTTTGCTACTGGCTCATTAATACAAAACTACACAGAAATCAATTGTGCCAAATATTATACAGCTGGGACTCTAAGGATAAATGGTAAGTAGTTCTGACTTATATCTGAATCTTCATAGCCATGGCAAACAGTAATCAAACATGTTCCCATAGTCCCACCTCTAAAAAAACATAATTCATTTCTCATACCAACCCAATCCATTTTGTGCACTACCGTGTGCATAAGACATAGCCACGTTTTGTTAATCTGGGGCTATTCCTTTAATCTACTCAGGTTAAAAATGTTGCTGCTTCAGACCTTTAATCTACTGGGAAAAGCCCCTCTAAACTGACCTCTCTTCTAGGGTCTGTCTGACAAAATAAACCTAGCTTTCTCACAATTTGGTCAAAATAAGCCCACCTTCTTCTTGGGACATTGGTTCAGTTATTGGTAATGGTGCCCAGTCAAAGTTCAACACTATAATTCTGTCTGATTACTTTAATCTGAACATGTGGTCTAGTCACTTACACCAAAGTCTATTTCACTTCCTTTGGATAGACCTGTTGCTCTCCCATGACTTCAGTCCACATTGGAGTGTGCTTATGACATTTATTAATAAAGGATGTATACAGGCATTCAAATGAACTAGTAGAAGTTTAGCAGCTTAGTAAAGGTGTTGGAGCTTCTACCAGAACTCTGTACATAGTCCACGGGGTCAGCTGCTTGCTCTGCAGACAGACTGCATCACTGATGGCACCCAGCCCAGGGGCTCAGAACATGCACCACGGTGCACTTTGCAGGCTCTGCAGTCTGCCCGCAGATGGTTGACAGCATCAGAGGACACTGGTCAAGGTGGGCTGCCTGGCCCACATCCCCCCTTTCCTCTCCCAGAGTGCATCTGCTGTCTTTTCAAAATGGTCCATTTCCCCTCCAGCTGCTCAGTGTATACTCATCCCTCTAGCACCTGCCATCAGACCCAGTTCTAGTACAGGTTGGGTAGTCTGGTTGGGGGCAGATGTCACTGGACTGGGGTTGGGTGCTTGTAGGTCTGGGGGTTAAGATTGGGTGAGTTCAGTTTAATAGGGGTGAGGAGGGGGCAAAGATTTGGGGTCTCTGGTCCCAGGGGGAAGGGAGCAGGGAGTGGGCTGGTTCTTGTCTGGAGTAGGAAGGCAGTGGGGTCTGCTCCCAGTGATGGGGGGAGTGGTGGAGGAAGGAAGCAGCTTTGTTTCATCCCATACCCAAATAGCACAGTTCCCATCAATAATTAAGTAAATCACCCCCCTTAACACCAAGAGGAACTACTCAGGGCTGCCAGGTGTGAGGGGTAGGGGGCTTCAATGGTGGGGTTAAGAGCAGGTCAGGTCAGGTCCATGACATGGAAGGGGTCACCGGGCTCTGAGAACAGACCAGGGTGTAACAAGGTGTAACTTTTTTGGGGGAAAGAAGTGGGGTCCCCTCCCACCTCATGATTTAAAACCTGCACCTGCAGCCCTGTGCTTGTGACTGTAGGCCTGGGGCTCTGAAGTGCTTTATGGGTGGGTTGCAACCTACATGTTGCACTTCAAGCCAACATCTACAGCCCTTCAGGGGTGCAAGATCCATGGCGAATGCTGGTGGGTGGCTTATCCACCTGTCTGCCCAGGGTGGGAGGGGGGGGCAGAGGGATGGGTAAAAACTGCAGAGCCCTGGAGCTGTGAAAAGGGCCTGACAGAGGCATGGGTTTGTTCTGTGACTCAGCTGTAGCAGCAAAATCCAGCCAAGCCACAAACAGTCCTTCTCATTGCAGGGTAATGAGTAGAACAGTGGCCAGTGGACTGCTGGATGACAGGAGGGGAACTTGTACCAGTGGGGAAACTGTGCAAGCATGGGTTTATACCTGTTTCACCCAGATCAAGCTAGATTTAAATCTCATTGCACAAGGTTTAAATTTTTCACTGCACATGCCATTTTTCTATCAGACCAGGCACTGTGAATGTATATATGCCCAGAGTCTCTACCAGGAAAAATGTGATTCGATCCATTGAAATGCAAGACTTGTATACACCACCCAATGGCTTACAACTTAGTGTTGATGCTAATGATGTTAGATTTCCATGCTGGAGCGAGCTTCCCCCTTGCACTTTTACACCATAAATACAGTCATCAAAGTTATGGAAGGAACTTCCACGGTAAGTAAATTCAAAGTCAACAACAGCACTCAAAGCTGTTTCTTGTAGAATGATAAAACGGACTAAATTCATATCGGCTTGCATAACTTTGTTTTTGACTGACAGGTTTAACTGTCTTAAAATGCTTTTGCAACACATTTTTGATGGGTGTGGTTGTCAGCCTCATAACTACCCTCCAGACCAGAAGGACTTGAAGATTAATTTCTCTAGTTCCTGAATTCTCCAGCATATTTTGATTCTTGATAGGAAACAAACCTAGGAAGGAAACTTGCAGAAATTTAAGCAACTCAGGATATACCACACTGCAACACAAGGTAGCCAAACAGATACATTCCATGTTTTTCATATTTTCTATTTGATAAACTTTTCAAAATAGAAGCAAATGGAATCAATACTTTTTCTCAGTAGGTAAAAAGCATTTCACAATTGCATTCTGTGTGAATGAGAAGAATCTTAATATATATATTTTTTTAAAATACATTTCCCCCACCTGCTGCACAACCTATACAACGCATCTTCAAAGGTTTGGTTTTCCCCTCTTCAGCACATATTGAATGCCATCTGCTTAACTGAATAACAAGTCAAACAAAGGATAATCAAGCATTTATTGATTAAATGCACAGCTAAGGTGTTCAACAGCCCTAACTCAGCCTCATATTGCCATTATATACCAAGCATAAGTGCCTGATTTAAGCACGTGACTCCACACAATATTCATTTGATTTTTAGAGAAAACCTATTCCATCTTTTTTCTCCTTTGTGTGGCCTCACTAAAGAGCAGAGCTAAGGATGCTGGAATGCCTTAACTGTGCTTTTCCATACATTGATACTTTTTAAATTTAACCTTAGTTCTGAATTTCCTTTGGGTTAGGGAAAGTTACAGCATTCTTGAATAGGTTTCACCTTCAAGCTACTTATATGTCCTCTCATCCTCATCTTCCCCTTTGTTTTTTGTCAATCTGTAAGAAATAGGTGTCATTCAAGCTAAAAATTAATTGCCATAGGTGTTTTTAGTAAATGCAATATCTTCCATAGTTAGTGGCAGTGGAGAATTAAAATATTACAATTTCATTAAAATTTTAAGTCGCCTACTCCTGTGAACAGAGACACATCCTCTAGAAAAGATTTTGACAACATATTAGCAGTGTTCCAGTGGGGGAGCCTTGCCTACATCCAAGCCAGGGCTGGGCAGCTGGGAGCTCGGCCCATACAACTGCCACTTCTCACCATCTCCTGGCTGCTTCCTCAGTGCAGCTTCCAGCTGCTCAGCCCCAGGGCAGGCAAAGTCCTCCACTATGGGAATGCTGCCAATGTTGGGTTGTTCCAGCCTTCAGGTCCCAAAAGTTGCCAGTCACTTTTTTACAGCATAACTCCTGGGGGACCACACACCAGCTGGTTAGAATTCTTCTTGTGAATGAGGCATTCTGTAAAAGGAGTAATTACTATATCATAAACAAAAAAATACTAATTATGTGCAAGTGAGGTTCAGTAATGGTAAAATACCGTTAAGCATAAGGACATACTTTTCTGAGGTCCCAAACAACGAGCTTACATAGTTTTTTCATAGTTTTTTCTTTTTTTCCCTGCCAGGTTATGATAGAAAATCACTTTGTAGGGCAGTCACTCTCAACTTGGGTGCTGTGGGGTGCCACACAATATTAGCACTCTTAGGTATGCAAATACCTACATAAGACCCAAAAGATAAACCAAATTCAAATCAAAATCCAGAATATTAAAAATATTTTTTTTTGCAACAGAAGAATTGTTCAACTATTTTTCTATAGTCAAAAACTGAGTGAAAGCTAAGAGCTGGCATTTTCCAAGGGACTGCCTTGACTTTAACAAGGGACGCCTCAATTCTAAGAAGTTTAGAACCAGTGTTGCAGAGAATTAATTAAGATGGCTCCAAATGTGTTTCTCTATAAGCAAACCCTACTACTACTACAAACAGGAAAACTGAATAATAAAAGATTAAAAGCAAAATGGTTTGACATTTGCACATCTCATGTTTTTTTGTTACTACTTAGCTAATGTCCTTTAGAAACTATAGGCATTTTTACACATACTCTTGGGTACGGTGGGGAGCATGTTCTAATTAAAATGCCTGCAGCATCTTATGTATTCAGCATCCCCCATTTCAAAATGGCAGGAAGGACGCTTTAATTAAAGCTCATTCGAAAGTGGTGACCTTGCTAAGGGAAACCTTCTGGTATTTATAGCCTAGTAACAGATCTAATGCTTTTATCTCTTCACTTGTGGTTATACACTCCTTCAATTCTGAAAACATTTGTGAAATTACTTTAAATAATGTATTTCCATGGGCAGTTTTTAGTATATAACTTATTATTATGTTTGTTTTGATCACATAAATAGAGTTTTGTTTTCTTATTAAAATTAATCAAAGCATTGCCATTCTGGCCATTCTTTATAAAGCAGAGTGGGAATGAGTTCTGATTTACAGCATAAATGATCAGACCCTATATAAAGTAAGTATCTGCCTTTCACACCAATTTACACTTTTCAACAAGAAATATTTTATTTTTTACTTGTCTCAGCCAACCTAGGGAAAGTATTTTATGTTAGTGACTTGAATTACTCCCTCAAATTATATGAATTCTATATGAATCAGAAGAAAAGATGAAGCACCAGCTAAAATGACAGACAATCACCGCATTTAAAAATATGCAATCTGCTTTAAAAGAAAATAAAAAAATACCTTTTGCTCACCGGTAAGTTGATTAATGATCCAGCTAAAGACGAATTAAAAGCCTAGATGCTAATACTTAAAAGTAACAAGGAAGTAGTAAAGAATCTTGAAGGACAACCAGATGGCTGTTTCAATCATACAGTTTCTCAGGTTAAAAGCTATATTTTATTACTCAGAGTTATCAGAGGCTATGCATATTATAAATAAAATAAATCCAGACAACGTAACTTATGATTCATGGACAGGATAATTAGAAAGGATGAATGAGGATCAGTAAGGTAGGATATGGGTGAGAAAGAACTACTCATTTTCACAAAAAATTGGAAGCAAAAATAACACACAAATATTCAATAATAAAGGAACTAGAAAATCCAAATGAGAGATAAAAGATGGATACAAGCTAACAGCCCACATGATGCGTAATACAATTATAGTAATTTTTGAAAAAGATACATTCTTTCTACTGTCCAATCTATAATGATACACATGCAATGTATACAGTGGTTATTTATTAATACAATATTGAACAGCTTCCTTTTACATGCAGAACCTATAGGAAGTCTAGTAAAAGTTGTTTCTGCTCTTTTTTCTGCTTTGTTCTTTCATATACTTCATTTCATGATATTCAAAAAACTAAAACAGAAAGTGAATCAAGATGAGATGTTTTTAGATTTAGTTTATTTGGAAACCTGACAAAAAAACCAATTTTTTTGCCCAGTATTTACTTTTATTTGTTTTGCCTGATGGAAAGGAGCTGCAAACTAACTGAAAGATTCCTGGTTCAGTGTTCTGTTGTAAACTCGCTACGAAACATTTTATTCACTTTTTTAAATAATAGTTTCATTTTTTTATAACACTGTTCTTAAAAAAAACCCCCACCACATTTCCATGAAAACAGCAACCATGCAATAGAGGAATGATCTTCCCCTACCATCTTGGAAGATAGGGCTCCATTGTAAACACAGGTTTTTTTGTCCTCGCCGTTCCCCTTGGAAATATTGTTTCACTACACTAATGATTAGGAAACAGACCGCCTGCAGACAATTAAACAAAAAAAAAAACCAAAGAAAAAAAGCTTTATTTTAAACTCCACATGCTCCTGCACTGAACCCAGCACAAGCCAAGAAGAGACAATGCATTAGTTGGACCTGATTCTCCCAAACCTCTGGATAGACTGGGCACTTTAGTAGGTCTTTTCTGGCACTTTTATCTAATAGCTGATTGACTGAGCTTTACATAAAAGCGCCAAAAAACCCTGCTGAGGCACCCAATCTATACAGACACTGAAGAACTGGGTCACACTAATGTTCTGCTTCTTCCAGTGAACCTCTTGTTTGTTTGGTTTTTGTTTTTTTTATTTTTTAACGTCTGCAAGCAGCCGTCATTCTAGTTCCAAGCCTGAATTTAATCTTGACCATTTTATACCTTTTTGTTCTTCTGTCAACTATCCTTTAATATAAATAATTCTTCTCCATATCTGGTGTTCTTTCCTATCTCCTCCCAGCCTCACTTGGTAGGGAAGTGAAATCAAAGTATTTTAAGCTAAATATATAGGCCTCTCCGCTGAGCCTAGAACCTCTACCAAGAAACAAGCCTGTAGGTCAAAAAAGTCTTTTGTTATCAGAACTGATAAATTCTTTCTTATTCTTAAACATAGGAGCAAGAGCTGAATTTACCAACAAGTTGTACAACCAGGCATGGCACAAAATTAGTAAAATTTGTAATAGCTAAGCCCAAGATGAAGTTTTTAACCCTGCTGCCGAGCAGAAAAGATGTAATATTATATTAATGTGCATGGGCATAAGTGAAGCATGAGTGGGGGTAAGTAAAGGTAGGGTTTTAAGTTAAAAAAAAAAAAAAAAAAAGGAAAATTGTCATAAACCATGCTTATACATTGGATTAAATGTTAAAGCTAAAAAAAGTCAATATGTAAAGAGTGTAATCAGACATGCTTTCAAGTCTGCTGAAGTGACATGCCGTCCCACAGATCCTAAGGGCTGTCTGATCAACACTCTTGGGAGAGAGCACCTGCTTAATATGGTAACTAACTCACTGCTTCCTAAGTCCTGTTATCTCTTAATAAACACGCTTTTTAGAATGCAAATCTTGTCTCTCTCTCTTTCTGTCTCACCCTGATCTTGTGTTAGATGCAACTGTTCAGATAACAAGTCTATTCACTTGTTCCTACTATGTACAAGACCACTCCTAGGGTAGCCCAGATAACTGGGGTACACTCAGCACCACTGTAAACCATATATTCTACCCAACTGCCAGGCCCAGGCATATACAATGCAAGAGTGACTGAGTGTGGTTTCTTTCACAGCAGTCAGGGAAGTGGTACAATTATGGCCGTTCCCCTAATTATCCTTAGCCACCCTTCTCTGCAAGTGTTTCAGGGTATTCTTGTGAACAGAAGCAAACAGAATTGTGTGCATTTGTACAGATGTGATCTCACTAAGTTTTGGACAATGGCATTATGTTTCCTCTATTGGAAATCTATCTCCTGGTTCATCCTAGGATCAAATTTGTTTTTTTTACAACTGTACGACATTGGCAACTGAATGGTCCTTCTTCTCCTTGCTAATCTCAACTCAGGAGCTCTCATTTAATGGCAAAAATATATTTTATATTGGGTGCGAAGTACATGATTTTTTACTAATGAATTTAATTTCAGTTTGATTATTCCAGACTTCAAGGTCACTCAGCTCTTCCCACATAACATCTCAATTCTCCTTTTATTGACAGTGCCTCCTGAGTTCATGTACTGAGCATATTTAATCATTTTTCCTATTTTTAACATCAAAAGCATGTTACAATGTTAAACAAGTTCAGTCTTTACTGTGCAAGCACAGAGATATTATCTACAATACCTCCAAATAAATCTCTGCTAAATCTATGCCAACAGGTCCTGAACATGGAAGACCAAATCCCATTTGCCTTCTGCTTTTCACAATTTCATTGTTTTCAAACCAATTCTATAAGTTAATTTTACTTTATGGTCCTATATATATTATAATTATAGCCATAAGCATAGAGATTTCTTGAAAGTTCAATTATTTAAATATAGGTAACTAATGAATAAAGATACCATGATAAAAAGACCATAACAAAGAAAAGAGCATCTAACAACTTTGCTAAAATCATAACCTCTTGGGTATATAGAGATTTACATCTGATTACACCAACTAAAACAATCCTTTTTTAATGTTTTCAATTTAAAGGATATTTTTTATGTAGCTGGTATATTCAAACTGTCTAAAGCTCTGAGTTTCAATTTTAAAATATAGTTGTGAGTTTTTTGAGACACTAAGAGACTTCTTGGTTTCTCCTGAAGCCTAGAAGATATAAAGAGTCATTGAGATCTCTTTGAAACAACTTGGTGATTAACAGTGAAACCATAAGCTAACTTCTGGTAATCATTTTTAAAATCAGTAGCAATAATTAAACAGCCCTGAAAGAAGTAATGCAGAGGTATTTAATTTGACATTCTACAAATCATGTACCATGTTGTACAATGAATGTTTTCACAAGGGAAATGAAAGAACTTAAAACAGGAATCATGTAGGTGGAAAGAAGGAAAGTAATATGCATCTGGATGAAGTTGATGGAAAGAACCTAGTCATCTCTCCCAGTACCTGGATTGAGACCAACTGGTAAAGAAATCAAGCAGCTTTCTTGGAACCTACAGCTTTGATGAGGATATTCAAAATAATTAATAAATGACTTGATGGCTATACAAAATAGCAGTGCATGCAAGACAGGCCATAGGGAAGTTTCTGAAAAAAACAGGAGAACGGGAGTAGCAATCAAACAAACTGAGAAGACGAAGAGAGGTGAGTTCACCTTTTGCAAACAAAATGTGCATGCACATATAATTAATGACAGTGGTAAGCAGTAACTGAATAACAAGGATGCAACGTAGAGAGTGGTGGTTTTACCAGATAGATGTACCTGTAAAGTACATGTTTCATGTATTTGATGAGGGAATGTTCTAGCAACAGCCATAAACTGAGACAACCCCAACAATCTGTCTGCAGCCTTCACATGCATATAATTATTTAGTGGGACTAGGATCAACAACTGCTCAATGTAAAGATGCCTAAGCAGCCAATAAGTCTGGCTTCTCCCTCTCAGTATCTCAACACTGAAGTGGGTTAGCTATTTTAAATCTGGATTCCATAAATATACCCAACAGAGGCAGGAAAAGAATACAGCAGGCCTAAAACCTCTGAGCCTTTTTTATTGTCTTCATTCACGTTTTGTTTTTGTTTCTCAAGAGAGAGAGACAGAGAGAGACAAAGGGCCTGCAGAGGTTGCCTACCGCTTTACATTAAAAGTTCATTTTTAGTTCTTAGGTATCCAGGTTGTACCCGTATTGGTCTAGAGGAAAAAGCAATAAGGGCTCATGGTAAAGGTGAGATCTTTTATTAGACCAACAAGATTTTTGCAAAAAAAAAAAAAAAAAAAATCTTCGCAAGCTTTCAGGCTCACGCCTTTCATCAGGCATCAGAGAAAAGATTTTTTTCCTGATGCCTGATGAAGGGTGTTTGTGTTCAAAAGCTTGCAATTACAGAATTTTTTTTGCAAAAATGTTATTGGTCTAATAAAAGTTATCACCTCTACCGTGAGCCCTGATTGCTTTTTAGTTCTTCGCATTAACTTATGCCTATGTTTATTGAAGCCAATGATCATTACACTCTCCAGTGATTCCCAGTGACTGAGAAAATTTTAGCCACAATAACTGTATCAGTAATCATTCTATTTACTTCATCCAGCAAAATGCAGAAACCATACTGAGTGAGATTTTCAAACCTTTCCTGTTAACCTAAATCAAATTTTACTGGCATCAACATATGCAAAATTAGACCAATGCTGAGAACTTTTATTAACATAATACCCAATCATACAGCACGAACAACAAATTACAAAACAACAAACACTCAGATATTTTGTTAACTATCTCCATGAGCCACTATTTGGAGGAAATGATTCAACTATTACATACAGTAAAAAAATGACTGAAAAAATAATACATTGACAAATAATTTGCAAATAAGAAAAAAGATAAATTGATCAATTAGAATTTGTACCCTTCTCTATTGAAGACTATGTATGGGCATTCTCTGTTGCAGCTTTGTGTAGGTCTTTTTATTAGATACTCAGATACCGAGAAGATGAGCATAATATAAGGAGAAAGGTTGCTCAATTAAATTGCTCATTGAAACTCTAAGAAGAAAAAACTTAAATTTTTGACCACCTAAATAGAAAGTGTAGAAACAGGTTACCAAAAACATATTGCACCAATGCTCGGCACTCTGCACTGACTTCCCAGTGAATACAGAGCATAATTCAAAGTCTACAGATAGACCATCAGAGCTCTAAAAAGAACACCTGAGGCACTGCATCTCCCTCTGTGACAATGACTTCTTAGGACATCTTTATTTTGCTACTGACTGAGACAGAGCTACTGAGCATGGGGTGGAGGAAAGGGGAAAGGAGGGTTCCTGACTGCAGGAAATATCTTGGAACAATCCATCTCTTTATATTACGCTTATCTCCTTGATATCTGATTATTTAATAAAGAGAACTACAGAAGGCTACAACAGAGCATGCCTACCGTCTGGAATAGAGAAGGGTACAAATTCATATTGAATAATTTATCTTTTTTTTTCCATTTGCAAATTATTTGCAAAAGTCCTGAATGAGAACACTGAATCACCACAGATGTAATCACTGTCAGAAACAGATGCAAAGCAAATTTATTTGATTTAGCTTACCCTTAGCAATTCCTTCAGATATGCCCACATTTATAACACATACCTGATCACATGCATAGCTTTGAGAAAGAAAACAAAAAAAATCTCAATCAAGCTATATTCTTTACATATTAGAGAAAGAATGTTTTTGCTTCTTATATTCAAAACTGGTGGGTCATACAACTACTTATTTAAAGCACTACAAAATTGTTCATCCCACCACTTATTGAGCTGTAAAGTATTACAGCCAACCCTCTAGTCTGACCAAAGTTAACTCAAATATAATGATGGATGACCTATCAGAAGGAAAACTAACTGATGTCTTACAAAACTTGGGCTAGTTTAAGCCCAGCTGTTTTGTACAATGTGGACCTTCCCAGCTTATGTGCCCTGCTTAAATATCCCTTTATATAAATAAATGAATAACAATGGATATCATTCATCTGTTGTGGAACTCTGCTGAAGTCCATGGAGTTTTGGTATACCAGTGAAGAATTCAGTCCAGTGTCATTAATAAAATTTGAGTACTTGAAATATTAATATACAATTCTAATTAATTAACTCCTAAATGTTAAATTCTGTTCTTAGAGAGAGATACACAACTACTACTGAAATTGATAAGTTTTAGGTTCATACATATCCAAGGCAGAATTTGACCACAGGCCTAAACAACACACTGCAAAACAACACTAAAGCCTGCATTTTTAGATCAAATCAGGTATTTTAACAAAGACAACATGAAAACTATACCTCGAGCTTGCCCATGTAATTCTTATCAGCCCTGTCTTGTTCTACTTACCTTGGACGATAATCTTTGCTGATGCTTGAATAGAGTCCTGATTATTACTAGCATGGCAGATAAACTGACCGTGGTCTTGCAGTGTCACATTCTTTATGAAAAGTCCTCCTCCAGAAGTGACTATGTACCTGGATTCATCCAATGAGTCTCCATTTTCTTTGGACCAGGTGATACAAGGTTGAGGATGGCCTATGGCCATGCATTCCAAAGTGGTGCTGGTACCAGCTAAGACTTCTGTGTTCTGGGGCTGAATTATAAAACTGGGCTTGGCTGGTGGAGGGTAGGGGAAACAAAAAACAAAACAATGATATGGAAAACAGTGTTAATTTCCATCTGTATAAACATTACTGGAATGCCACCATCTAATTCAAGTGGGTAACCCTGCCTTGCAGGTGAGATCTGGTCCCTGGCACTTTGTCAGCTAGCCTATGGGTATCCCCATGGGTGCAAAAATTTGGTAGAAGGGGAATGGTGGCACCACTTTCCTGCTGTGGAATTTGCAAACCTGTGGGGAGCTCTGCAGGTTGGATAGAGTGCCTCTGAGCATTAGACTGAACCATGCATGTTGGAGTGGGACCCAACCCTGGTATGAAGAATCCCAGAGCTCAATCCTGACATGAGAGACTGGGTGTGGGTAGTAGTGGGACACGTCCTGGCCTATGGGGACAGTGTAGGGCTGCAGGGTCCGATTGCAGTATGCAGGGTCCCATGGGAATGGTGCAGGGGCCTGGTATGCAGGGCCCAGCCAAGGCCACACAGGGCCCAATCCAGATGTCTTGGGGTCAGGCAATGACAGTGTAGAGTTCCATCCTGGTACATGGGGCCCCATGCCATTCACTTGGTTCTCAGGGCCAAAAGGTCAAACACCTGAATAAGGATCATCTTCTGCTTAAGAACCTGCCTTAAAACTCAGAAAAAGACTCAAGCTTCAAGTTCTATATCTGCCTTTCTGCTCATTTTGCTTATGGTGTTAGTTAAAAAAAAATGGCATCAGCTATGTCAAAGCACCTTACAGGCCAACATGTGTGCTACCTAGGGTAAAATATGTCTTCATTTCTCTGCTTACCTCACAAGATGTAAACACTAATCTTTTCTCCCACTTCTTAAACACTACATGTTGAGTTCTCCCAGGAAGGGATTACCATTTATTTTTTAAGCTTGAACATTCCAAAATAAATAGGGGCCTAGATATTGGAATACCAATAAATAAGAAGGAAATTATACAAACTTTGAATAATAATTACTAAATTGCAAACAGACAATTTTAAAGTATTTGTGGAACGTGATTATGTAATATATTAAAGTAAATGAAAGGCATGCTTTCATGCTGACCCCTAACACAAACAAGCAGAAAGACTTTACTTGGAATGCTGGAATATCTGAGGAAAGCACTGTGCGTCTTGGCTTCTCCGGCCACGTTCTTGGCCATGCACTGATATACACCTTGGTCCGATTCTCTGGTGTTTTGGATCATGAGGGTTCCATCATCAAGCAAATTCAGCCGCCTGTCATTTTCCATATCCAATGACTGGCTGAAAACAGAGATGAACAATTGGCCATCTTGTACACTTTAGAAAATGTTTATTAAATACTTTATTGTAAACACACAGAAAGAACATGCAGAAAATATATAGAAAATCCCTAGAGAAAACTATACAGATCACAGCCTGAGCATAAACACATGTATTTAGTACACATTCTAAAACTGCTCACGTATTATTTAATTGAAATGATCACCATCTGAGGCTGGAGGACGATGACTGAGGCTGGGGATACATTTAAATGCAATATTTAGCTTCTAATTCTTGGGCCAGTCCTGTGAGGTGCAACTACTCCATATGAAGTCAATGAAAGATAATGACTTTCAGTTTCTTGAAGGCATGAATCTTGTTAAGGATCTCACTCAATTTATGCTACTGTGGCCTCTTCTTCCCATCTTTATCTATTTTTTAAATAAAACACTGATAAGTAAAGTGTCCTTGAAAGAACTGTGAAATATCTACATGCTACTCAGGACTGTAGCTAAATACTGCAAGTCCAGAATATAATAAGGGCTTTTTGGTTTGTTTTTTAAGTGATCAACGTTCTGTTAATTTTATTGTTATCATGCTATGTTTAAGACTGCAGAGCAGCAGTGCACTCCTTTGATTCCTTAGGGTAACAGCACTGTTTGCTTAGAGCATAATTTCTTCATTTATTCTGTTGACTGATATACTGTGACAGTTTCAATATAAAAGAAACTTGCAAAGTGTCCTCACTAAATTAAACTTTAGTTTGCATAGGTTAATTAGAATACTGCAGTTTTTACTATTCTAAGGCTCTACAGTGTTGAAATGATTATCTTTCTACTCTGGCTACTGCAGGTTCGCAAGCAAGCAAAACAAAACACATAGTAACCAGATTATTTCTTCAGAAGCAACTTCCCTGCTGGGCTTCAAAGAAAGGCTATGATATAAGCAGCATAAACTCACTGGATGGCTCATGTGGAAAAGTTTGCTTTTGGGTGGTGGTATGTATTTTTTCAAAAAGCTTCAGATGCAGCTCAATTAAAGAGGAACTTAAAAAAACGTTTTAAACACAGCTAAGGTTATTGTGACAACTAGACTTATTTATAACAAAACCAAGCACTTAAAATTCTTACTGTGCCTTATTTTTAAGGCAAGAAATAGTTAAAGGCATATCTAAATCTTACCCTTTTTACATCATAAACAAATATACTATTTTCTTTCCAAGGCAGTTTGGGAGGTAGCATGAGGCACACTGGGAACAAAAAAACCTGGACATTCAGGTATCAAAAAAACCCAACAACAACTCCAGAGAAAAGCAGGGCAGGGCATACAGTCTAGGACAATGGCCTGAGGCAACCAGGGGCTTGGGACCTCCAAAAAGAAGCTCTGGAAGCTGGCCAAAGCATCTCTATGACTTCCCCTTGTCCAAGTGCTGAAGCACACTTCCTTCACGTGCAGGGCAGCCTGGAGTGGTGCAGGCTGCATGGATCCCAGCTCTGTCCGAGCTAAGTAAGGGACTCGGGGTGGGGGCCCCGGAGCAGGGGGGGAGGCTGTAGGGGTGCAGGGGACTGTGGGTGCAAGGCGAGCTGCTTGAGAGGGGTGGTTTCCCCCACTTGACCCTGTAAAGCCCACAGCACCCCCACCCCCTGCAGCAGCAGCTCATTGAGGAGCTCAGGGGCCCTTCTGGCAAAGCACCCGCACAGGGCAGGGCAATGCAGCTTGGCCCCAGCCCTGGTTGCCTGGCACCCAAGGCTGCCTGTGTCAAATCAGGTGGGCCTGGCCTAGCTTGGCGGAGGGCCATGTGCCTTCAGGCCACTCCAGCTGTCACCTGGAGCCCTATGCCACTTGTCGGGACTGCATGTCATGCCAGGCCGAATCCTGCATGCATGGAACCACACACAGAGCCTGTGTATGCAGGACCCAGCACAGCACAGCCCATGATCCTGTGAATGGTGCAGGACCCTGGGTGACAGCCCAAATGGCCCGGAGCTGCCTGAAGGTGCACAGACCCATGCCAATCTGAGCTGGTCTATGTGATGTGACACAGACAGTGCCAGGTGGCTGGGGTTGAGGAACACTGCCCCACACCACTGGGGGGCTATTCCAGGAAAGGCCCCCAGCACCCTAATGGCGGCTGCTGCTGCAGACTGTGGGCTGTGTGGTGGGGCATAGGCCCTGCAGAGAGACATGTGGGCCCTGCGGGGAGGCATTTCATGTTCTGTGCAGAGGGGGCTATACTTTGTGGAGTCACAGGGGACACACCCCTCCTGAGCAGCTCCCCCCAGCCCAGTCCCCCCATACCCACATTTCCCCCACAATCCACCTATACCTACTCACATACCCCAAATTCCACCCACATACCTCCATCCACATCCCCCCACACCCTTTTCTATCCCCCTCCTGCAAACCCCATATCCCCACATCATACACCCAGTGTGGCCAACTGCCAGACAGATTGAGACTTGCTGGCAGGAGCTCTGGCTGCAGGGGTAACTGTCCCCACATCCTAGATAATGAAGGGATCGGGGGAGTAACAATTATTCTATGAAATGAGAGAGAGAGATATTATATATAAAATGTGTGAGAGAGAGAGAGAGTAGTCTTTTATTTTAATTGTGGAAGAACATAGATTTTTGGAGTATTTTAAAGAGTGAATCTGGGCTTTTATCAGAGATTTTGCAGTTTTTCAATAAGGAACACCAGAACTCCTGTAAGTGAGGTATGTGGCAGGACCCAGGCAGACGAGCCTGCTCAGGGTTGGCACACAGAACCAAGCTGGAAATGGCTGATCTCCTGGCTACCGGGGCCCAGGAGGATATGCTTTGACAATTCAAAGCAGGCCATGACATTGAGAACATCTTCCAGGTGATAGCTGCCCAGATGGCAAGGCATGGGGCACACATGGCAGCAGTGCCACACAAAGGCCAACTGCAGCCACAGGCCACTGGAAGCTGGCCCAGAGGTGAAGATGCCTCTGCAGTGGAGTGCAGTCCCTATCCAGCTCTGGCAGGTGCACACCCTTGGGGCCCCATGCTGTCACAGGTGGCAGCAGGTCACAGCCAGGCAGTAGCCCCCACTGCCAGACTCTAGTGGGTAGAGGGTGCAGGGAACTCTCATTTAGGGCTGCTTCAGCAGTTCAGCTGGCACAAGGAGTAGTGTCCCAAGATACCAATTGGCTGGGCCCCAGAAGCTCCTGAAAGCAAACAGCTCTTAGCTACTTGCCAGGACAGCTTTTTATATTGCTGGGACCAGCACAGGGGCTGGCCCCATGCTGTAGCTCTCCCTGGCTGCAGTTCCTGGAGGAGCTGGGCAAAGTTATTTTGCCCCAAGTGGCATAACTTGCCCCAGACAAAAGCACATGTCCGGGCATGTGTTCTAAGGCAAAAATCCCCAGCTCAAATTTCAGTCACTCCTATTTGAGCTGCTGCAAGCACACATGCCTGGATAGGTGGATGTGCCCAAAGAGATTAAATATTTCAAAGCAGCAATATTTTTTCTTAAATTAACTCTTTTGTTACTTTGCTTATAGTATCAAAGCACTGTAGTTTAGGACCTTTCTAAATGAGAATAATGTTAGTTAAACTGCTCAACAACTAACATCAGATGTTTTGGATAAAATATTTATAAATACAGATTCTGGAGAATAGTGTTAGATGTTTGGCCTCAAGGATGATCATAATTTTTTATTCTCATGTTTCAAAATAGCAGTCTGGTGAATCAATGCCCAGGTCAGCTACTTTCTTAAGATTCTAATATTTCAGTGCATTTATTTATTTTACATTCTTGGACTTCAGATAGGGGCCGGTAATCAGCCAGGTTCAGTTCCTACAATCAGTGCAGAGGGCACCCGCAGCAGCCTGGGTCATTTATAAATACTTTAAAATGAATCACCTGTGCTGCTCACTGCTAACAAAATAACTTTACACTTAACGGAGGAAAAAAGGCTCACAAGAAGGAAGCTCTGGACACAGTCACTGAATATAGAATTGAGGTTTAAGCCCTTCTTTTGATTGCCTGTCTGTGCTGTTCAATCTCAGAAACCCTTTCTTCTGCTTTTTAGAGAGAGAAGGGATAAAGGCCTATGAATCCAGTGCAAGACCTATTTCCTGGCTACTGGTAGAGGTGGAACCAGGGGGATTTGGTGGCATGGTCACCACTCCAATTGGCTGCGCACTATAAGCACAGAGTTTTCTGAGCTCACCAGTATATCAGCGCAGCTCCAGCTCTCTGTTCTCACAGAGCCTGGCCAAGGCTACTGCTTTCATGCAGCTTCAGAGGCCAAGGGGCAAGCACTGTTGCTGTTTGCCTTTCCCTATAATCCCCTCCTGATTTCAAAGGCAGGGGGAAAAGAGGGGAGAAGCAACAGCACTCAGCTCCTGGGCTCCAGAGCTGCATGACAGCAGGGGTTGAGCACTGCCACTCGTCCCCACTTTTCTCTTGCTGCTAAATTTACAGAGGGGGAGAAGTGAAAGGGAGGACTCGCTTCCTAGGCTCTGAACCCCTGTGTAAGCAGGGAATCTGGCCAGATCCCTGACAGGACCTGTACTGATATGCTGGTGAGCTCCAGAATTGTTTTTTTTTTAAAACATATGTAGCCCAGGTAACTTGGGCATCATAGTGCCTAGGGTCAGAAGGGGCCTAGAGCAGGCCATCTAGTCTGACCCCCCGCCAATGGCAGGAATGAGTGCCAGGGTCACAGGACCTCAGCCA
>JAGPOW010000261.1:68536987-68596918 GCA_030014935.1 Caiman crocodilus | reverse complement strand
GTCGCCCCCAAGTTAACGCTCACTGCAGAGAAGCGTTCTTTGACATAGAGCGCAACCCCACCGCCTCTCTTCCCCACCCTGTCTTTCCTGAAGAGGGCACAGCCATCGAGGCCTATGGCCCAATCATGGGTCGGGTCTCACCAGGTTTCCGTGAGCCCAATCAAGTCCAGGTGTTCCTCAGCCACCAGGAGAGACAGCTCCTCCCTGCTTACTCCCCTTCTCCAGTTGAAGGGGATTGTTAGCTGGCAGGTGTGCTGTGGGGTGGAAACGGCAGACTGCTCAGTTTCCCTCCATCCCTATAGAACCAGGTCAGGACAGTCAGGGAACTTAACTATATACACATTATTTACAATAAGTTATCACAAGGGAAGGGAACATGCATGTAAACATATGTACAATGTATATATATATTTATAAGATACCTAAACCAGTAACACAAACAATACCCTCTGGGTAAATGACATAAAATCTTATACCAGTGCTCCAGATACAGGTAAGTATCTGATCTGAAACAGATAAATCCAAAAGATAAACTAAATCCTGAGGGGAAACCTCAATGCCCTTGGGCTTTTCCCAAGCACTATAAAGAAGCTGGAAATTTAGCGGGGCTCTCCCAGTGGGACCTCCACTTTCAGGAGCCCTTAACTAACCATGGGGGGACTCCCCCTCTTTTCCCTGCAACTCACGACTCCAGGCCTGGAGGATGGTCCTCACCCTGCGCGCCAAGTTTCTCTCTCACCTGCAGTGGGTTTTGGGGGGACGTCGATGTCCCCTAGAACAGGGCTTCGCTATGCAGGGCTTCTGGGGTCTTTGGCTTGGCCCTGCCTGCTGGCTCAGTAGCCCAATCACCATCTGTCTCCCTGGACTCAATCTTTTGCTGTGGGTCAGAAGCCAGGGCTGCCATGTGCAGCACCAGCCTCAGTCCCCTCCTGGACCCGCCATGCAGCGCTTCCTGCACCGAGCTCCCAGCCTCGTTCTGGGGGGGGATTGAGGACCTGAGCCGCCCAAGCACTGCAAAGGTCCTACTCCATGCACCCTCCTGTGTGCCGTGTCTCTGGCCACACACCAGAGGTTGCAGACCTGAGCCGCCTCACGCAGCTCCCAAAGTCTGGACGCTGTGTGACGTGCTGCACACCGACAGCCTAGCTGCTGGAGCTGTCTGCCGTTCCCCACTGACGGAAGTCTTCAGGGGCACTTCTAGGCTACTGCTTCACCTTGCTTTGCAGCTCTCCTCAGCTCTTCTAAGCCCTGCTCTTCTCTCTTCTCTCTCCCAGATGTGTTTCCTCATGCTGAGCATGCAGCTCCTTTTAAATGCTCCAGGGCTCCACCCTGAAGTCTTCCAGACCCAGGTGTTGCAGTCTTCAATTGAGTCGACTGGGGTGGGGGGGAGAGGAGGGGGGCTAGTCTCCCCCTCCCCTCAGGAAAGGGGTGTGAGTGAACTCCTCTTGCTGTCTCCTGATTGGGGGATGAGCTCCACCAATCAAAACAGCAAGATTTCGAGCCTGGGACTGAATCCAAGCTTCAAAAGGCAAACCTGCTACACCTAATTATATTTAGAGGTTAACTGGTGAAAAAACAGCATTCATGTTTCAAATGAAATAAAAAAAGTTATGGTGAAACATGAGCTTGTTATCTTAAATAAGAACAATATATGTAACGTAAGTAATTTTTGGTTAACTATTTACCCTTTCTCCTTTTTAGCTCATAAATTTTGTTACAGACAAGAATGTGTTTGTTGTTTAGTAACCTTTGGCTTTTGAATGAAATATTTTTCCTCATATAATTTTTCAGGTCTCTTATTTTCTGGTCAAGTGAACATTGAGGTCTTGTTCAGGAAAAGTGTTTGAGTATCTGTTCAAGTGCAGGTATGTTCTTAAGTTTATACATTTATTGAAATCCTGTTGATTTCTCAACGCAGGCTGGAATGGAACTAGTCTCTTAAGTTGTCAATACTAAATACTGTATTGGTCAGTATATCTTTAATACTGCATCTCAGTTATTTAAAAAATAATCTATCATTGAACATAAATTTCTACTCAAAAGAAAAAAGTAAAAAGAGAATAGGCCTGAGAAATTATAAAAGGAAAATAGTTTATTAAAATGTGTTTGTTATTTGTGCACACTGTCCCTTATTCAAGGGAAAATGGATTTCTGATGGGAAATGCTAGGGGAGGGTCCTTTTTAATAAATCTTGAAGTTTCCCTTTACTTTGGAAACCAACTAAGCCTATTAAGGGGAACAAATAAAATATGCTTCCCCTCTTCTTCTCTATGCATTTCCCTGATAAAGAATTGGGTTGCTTTCTCTGTGTTAAAAGAATTGGGTCGTGTTTTCAAAGTCAGCCTCCTGCTGATTAAATTAGATTAGAAAATGTTTTGTTTACAGACACGTGCAGACAGTACCAATATAATAGCCAAGGGATTAATAATAATCAGCACTTGAAGTTAAACTCATACACACATGCAAATATTATTTAGTATTTACTTGTTATGCATCCAAATTATCTTGGGTTTAGGATTTCCTTCTGCTTTGCAGGTAAAGTAAACTGTATTCCCTGGGGTCACATCTGCATCTCGAGGCTCTGAGGTAATACGAGGTCTCTCTGCAAGGAAAGAAAAAAAGGTAGAAAGAAAACAGCCACTGGGTAGAAAAATGTTTTATGATGACTTCTGGAAAAAAATATTATATACATTTTCACCATGATCTCAAAGAGTGACCAAAGATTTTGTTGGGGAAATGTCACAATGTATGGTAAGCATCTGACCTTATATGTACATTTGTTTGAAAAGGAACAATGTTTGTGAGCTGGTAAATAATTCATACAATTTATTTAAAGTGATTAATTAAATTAATGCTGCCTAACAAAATAAAATATAGTATGTTTTATATTTTATATTTTATTACTACAATGCTTTTATAATTTATTTTTTATAATATTATTTGCTACTTTATTTTTAGCATTTTTAAATGCTCTGTGGAACTTTAAGGTCAGTGTTAGCAGGCTGGTCAGCTCTGTTCTCAGTTTCTCAGGCCAGATATATTCTTCACAAAACAACACAAACCACCCAAAATCTCTTCTCAGGAATATAACTTGTTTTCAGTATAACATCTATGTAAAGCCAGCACATATGCACATACACTGGAACAATCACTCAAAGAAAAAGTTTTTAAAAATGTGTCTACATTCTATAAAGTCACTTACATAATCAAGCTACTGTGTGCTATTCATGATTAGAATGTGGCTGGTATATTTTCTATTCTGTGAATCTGTTCAAGCATACTTTTGTTTGTATATTTTATAAAATCAGGCCTTTTATAGTAACTATGGAGAAAATGCTACCAGCCTAGGAAGAAAATATGCCAGAAAAAAATAGACTGAGTTTCCCCATCTGCCCATTGGCAATGATCTTGTCATTTTATTTCGAGAGAGCTGGCTATCCAATTGAAAATTTCATTTAACAGAATAGTAGAAAAGTAGGGCAGGAAGGAACCTCAGGAGGTCATATAGTTGAACTCCCTGATCTAGGTAGAATCATCCCAGACTAAACCATCCTAGTCGAATGTTTGTCTTACCTGCTTTTAAAAATGTGCAAGGATGGAGATTCCAGAACCTCTTTGGGTAACTTGTTTCAATGTTTAGCTACCCCCATATTAAGGAAGTTTCATCCTAAAAGCCAGGTTAAACTATAACTATTCATCATAGCTATCACATTTATCATATTTCAGTTCTCGCAAAACAGTGCTTTCTAGAAATGCCATTCTGTAAAACCTTTTTTATTTTTATTTTTTGCTAAGTTCATTTTTCAACAAGATATAATTTGCACTCAGGAAACATAGCAATTCTACTAATTGATATAGCAATATAAAGTTCAGCCTCAAGTGTTGATTGATCGATTATGATCAGGTGATTATAGATCTATTACAGTAAACACTCATTGGCTTAACAAGAATTTCATTACACCAGCATTATTGTCCACCAAGGGTATAGTACAGAAGTATGACATATTGAATTACTAATTAATGACTATCAGGCTCATCTTCGAATAAGCATTTTGCATTTTAAGCAATCTATCTTCACTTTTATGTGGCTGTAATATCTTCTTCCATCACAGTTTGAAAAGTTTAATATTGTAGAAAATCATAGTCTCTTTCTGAGTTTTATATTTGTAAGAGGAAGTTAGCTAAAAGAAGATACTTAGGAGGTAGAAATTTTGATTAACGTGTTAATAATGTCCTGACAAACTATTGAAACAGCACGTATTTTAAATCTCCCATGATAAAACTGGGAAATCGTATCGCTTTAATCTACCATAAAAACACACAGTAGTAGAGTAACATTAAATTAGACTTTACTGATAATCACCTAACATTTTCCATTAATTTAATTTGAACATAATTGAGTTTTTGATTAAAGGTTTCAGAATGCTTCCCCTATCAATTAACATTTAGAAGGGATAGCTGTTCAGATAGACATCAGAACTTTCATAGTAATGGTAATGTTTTCTGTAGCTTTTGCCATTGCCAATAAACCCTCATTTCATTTTAATTGTTTAACCAAATCATCTCAGCCACACCCCCATAGGAAGATTTCCAAATGCAATTTATTTAGACAAGTGTATTTTTTTTTTAAATTGCTACCCAAGTAAGATATATTTAATATGAATAAATTCAATCCTCATATTTTGGAGGATTCCAGACAGTACTGGTTTGAGCCTCAGAAGTCAACCTAGATAAACCAAGACCAGCAATGTTCAAGTGGGACTGTCACAGGGGAGAATACCTCAAATGACGTCAAAGTGGAGAAACCTCAAAAGGCACCACTGCCAGAGATCAGGGGCAAGGTGTGGACACCATTTAGCCACCCAGGGCCCAAGGTATACCTGAAGGGCCAGCAGCAGTGTAGACCCCAGGTACCACATCCAACCTGGAATTTGTGTTGGATGCAGATTAGCCAGTGTGCCAGGAAGTAAAGCCTGCCTGCAAGTGTGCACCCCACACCAGCAGAGAAGAGAGAGAGACCCAGGACTACAACCGATGGATTGTGAAGCCTAGCTACAACTTTCCTCAACACGAACAAAGCAAGCAGAATAGGAGTTGCTCACCAGACTAAAGGCTCAGAGGAGCCTCTAGTCCTAGGGTCCCAAGCCCCACAGAAAGCAGTGAGCAACACCATGGGAGAGGCACCAGAAAGACGCTGCTTTCCCCAGGAGGACCACAAGAAGCAGCTGTGAGTTTGTTGCAGGAAAGGATTCGGGACATGTTATTGTTTTGAGCTCAACATCCTTTCTGTGTTTGAGTTAAAGGCACTCCAGACTAGCCCCACCAGTCGTAGATAGTGAAAGCTAAAAACTGTGCTAGTGGGGGCAAGGGAGGGACTGAAGCATTAGCCTGGGTTAGTAATCCCCTAGAGAACTTAGGTAAAAAAGGGACATGATCTACTGGTGGGCTTCGGAGCCAACAAAGGGGTCAATATTGTTAGGCTGTGCTGAGAGAGGAAAGACGCCAGGCACTCTGCGCAGAGCTCAGCTATAGATGGCCTAGCCAGTGGATTTCATAGCATAGACCAATAGGAGGTGGCAGCTGTGCTACAGTCAGTGAGGAGTGTTGTCACCCAAGAGTCAACTAACAGGTGCCTCGGTGATTTAAGACAAAGCTGGAAGAGCCTTTTCAACTAGTTGAGACTGTAAGCCGTAAATGAGCACGGCTAATTGAGTGACCCATTAGCAGTGTTATCCTTTTACCAAATGACCAGTGGCTTAACAATCCTGTAAGATCCGGTTGGTACACCGATAGGATGTAAGGGGAAGAAGAGCCTTGACGACTAGTAACTTGAGATATTTGAGAGAGCAAATATAAATAACCAAGGATCCTCCCTTTCTCCTAAAAAGATCAAGACATGGCAGGTAAGTTGGAGGGTGTGCACTATCAGTAAGAGCAAGTGGAGGTCAAGCTGTCTGGCCCTAGGAACTGGCACCCAACAGAGAGGAGTGTCTGGTCCCAGTGACAGAACTGAGTTGGGCACAGCTGTCTACAGGGCCATTCAGATCTGGTTATGAAAAGGTGCAGAGAAAACACTGTAGGATATAAGAACACAGAAATTGCCAAATGTGTTCAAAGTGTGGTTTCCTCAAGTGCAGTTATCCTGCTTCAGACAACAGCCAGTACCAGATGTTTGTAAAGGAGATGCAAGAAAACTTATAATGACCAACAGTGAAATAAACGGTCTAAAGAGAAAACTACTTCTTAAATCTCAGACACCTGTTGGTTGACCCTGAACACTGACATTCTTGATACATTTTTTTCAATTGAATGAAAAGAAAATAATAGTTCCCCTTATATTTTATATACACACACACACACACATATCTCAGGATTTTGCCTGTAATATTCATGTTTAATCCGTTAAAACAGGGATGCCAAAGATACGGACAGTGGGCCAATGGGCTACTGGAAGTTGAAGGTAGAACCAGGGGCAAGGTCTGCCATGGAATTTGGGTCCTGGTCCCTATGGATAGGGCTGTTGACAGCAGAGGGGCAAGTGGGGGCTATGTAGATACAGCCTTCACTCATACTGTACCTGCTAGACCCAGGTAGTGCCCCAGATTCCTGCTATTGTCCCTAGACTTCCACAATGTCTGCTGGCCCTGCAGATCAAACCCAAGAGAAGCATCACAGTCCAGATCCAGCTTGTGGTCCAGAGAGAATTTGAAACCCCTGCTCTACAACCAGCCTACTAAATTCAGTCATTTTGAGACCAAGTTCTATAAAGTTAAAATACAAATTCTACTTAAAAGTTCTTCATTCATTTTAAATGTGATTCCTTGGCTGCTTTCTAAATTCAGTATTATTAGTGAAGGCTGAATAGGAGTGTGCTCATATGCTTTTCATGTCAATTGAAGCCAAAATGATTTGACAATGACCTTCATAGCATCATATAGGTTGTCACCAACTAAGAAATCAGTCTTTAAAGATTCCCTGCCTTCAACAATACATAGAAACATTTAAAGACATTTAACAAAACTCAGCCTTCAAACTGATATTCTTTGACTGGGAAATATGATCTGAGACATGCCTTCCTGCAGAGGAAAACAGTACGTTAATATTGCAACCTTAACTGTAGAGCCTCTAGTGAGCAACTCTTTTAAATATAAATATGTAATCAAATATCACAAAGAATTACTCTGTATGTAGTCTCATTAAAGCAATAGAACTACTTACTATGCATATACATACAGACACAAATATCATTCCAGGATTTCTGCCTTACTCTATAACCAACATTAACAATGAAAAATGAATAAATGGGTCCTGCTTCCAACTGATAGCACATCTGAACTTTGTTCATATGAACTTTAGCCATAGTGAATATTCCATCACAAAATGTAATCAATGCATTTATTTCACAAGTATGGCTTGGTTTTAGTTATTAACTTTCTATTAGTAAAGTAGAAGATATTTCTTACCATAAAATGTCACTAAAATTAACTGTATTAATAAATCCATATAAACAAGAAAAACTGTTATTTTCCAGGTGTTCATTATTTAGGCAAGTGCAATCTACACTGGCAAGAGTTCTTTAAGTTATACTTTTAAATTTAATAATGACAGTGTATTTCAATAAAAATATATTGCTCAAAATCTTTAGACTTAAGTAAAACCAAAGCATCCACATTTTTATGTTTCAATTAAATGTACTGTTTTGTTCCACACTCTCGTTCTAAGAGCCTTGTACATTGTAATTTTAGGCAGCTTCTGGAGTTCTTGGCCTCTGGATTGTCTGCATGTTAACACATTTAAGCGGTTTAAAGTGGCTATTATTCATCTTAAAGTTATGCCACTCCAAGGAAGGATTCTCTCTAATCTGCATAGCCCAGCTCCTGTTCCACTAAGGTGTAACCACTCCACACAGCTGTTCTGCCCAAACTGAAATCTTCCAATATCTCAGGATGAAGTAGCCCCTCTTCAGTTGGGATGAGTGGGGATGTCAGGGTGCAGCAAGGCCAGGCACAGCCCCTCTGTCCCACTGCTCACCACAACCCCAGAGTGCCTGGCAGCCACATCACCTCTTCCACCATGAAGTGAACTGCTATTCGCTTTGCCTGGTGGAAGCAGTGAAGTAGTCTGGGCAGTGAGAGGTTCTACAACATTCAGGAGCTCTGGAGCTCACTCTGCTTGGCAGGAGCAGCAAGGCATTCAAGCAGTGACTAAAGGCACTGTGGATGCAGGGTCTCCAAGGCTATGATGTTTGCCCTGCCCAGCAGGAGTAGTGAGCCAGTTCTGTCCCTAGCTCCTAGTCCTGCCCCTGCTCACCAAGCCTCTAGTCATGGCTGTGTAGATGAAGGGCAGCCTGTTATGGTTTTTCACCTTAAGGTGCCACTGCTTCACTAAGCTACCAACACTAAGCCGACTAACCACTATGCAGTTTACAGCATAAGTTGTAGCAAGAGTCTAATACACATAGATATACCACACCCATTTTGAATTAAAATCAGACTTAAATTTCCACAACATTAAGACAATTTTCACTCACCACAGTTGAATTCTTCCACCAGTAATGAGGCAACAGGCCTTCCCTGAAGTGTCTTGGGATATTCACATGAAGCAGCAGCTTGGGTATTGCCTTTTCTGGTATAGTCTTTTATCAGTTCAGCCAACCACAGTAACTCACAGTCACAAATTAAGGCATTAGAGTCCAAACGCCTGTGAATACACAGTTGTCTAGAATTAATATTAAGATATTTTATCACATTACTTGATTTTATGTAATAGCTGCCTTTACCTTTTATGATAGTATATAGTCTCTTCACAATAACTACATCTGTGTCCACACATACATATACATATCGACAACACACTTACTACAAGCCTACTACATTTTGCATTTCTTGCCATCGTCCCACACACTCACTGCTCAGGATTACAGCCTGTTCCTCAATAAAAAAAAAATGTTTGAAGTAGGGAAAAATAAAAACTCCAGCACAGAACACTAATAGCCACAGGGTGCAAATATCTATTAGAGAATCTGGCTATGTACAGGAAGAGCTCTGCTACTCATATTCCTAAAGGGGTTTCTGCTTAAGTAACACTTCTATTTTGTGGAATTCCAAGTGCTCTATATAAAGGGATAAAACATTTAACTTTCATTCTTCTTCTAGATGAAAGGGCTTATGATTTTTTCCCCAGAGCTCCCTGTGAGAAATTAGCTGAAAGAGTGGCAACATTTTTTACTTCTCATGTGTGGAATCTAAATGATGGCTGGTCCTACTTGGCACATTACCAAAGGAAGTAGAGCTAGGGAGCTTTTTCTCTCCTTCTCAGTGCAGTTTCAGGATATAATTTGCCTCCCCACATATCAGAGAGCAAAAGAGGTTGTTATCTAGTACCACTTGTGAGTGCTACAGTATTTCTGGGTGGGGGAAAAATCTATGGAACCAGGAATCTCTATCATTACTTTACACCAGAGCTGTCCAGATACCAAGCAGCTGACAGCACACACCCCAAGAGCTGCACCGGGGTCCCCGCTCCGAGCTTCTCACCTTAAAGACTCCCCACCACCCACCCAGCATTGCACCACATGTCTGCAACCCTCCCTTCATCATTCCACTCTGCCCATCAAATCCTCCCCCACCCCTTTTTCCACAGCTACACTGCATGGGGCAATTTGAGGGGCGGGGGGATGGGGACAGGAAGGGCAGCCAGGTAGGAGCCTAAGAGTCTCAATTTAACTCCTTGCAGGCTACCAGTTGGGCAGCCCTGACTTATGCAGGGCTCCAATTTGTTATCTGGTTCCAATTTGGCAAAGCACAAAAGTACAAGCAAAAGATTACTTTCTCTAGACTTTAGCTTGTGCTTAGGGCCTCTGAAGTTGCATTTAAAATTCTACGTCTGCTTAAAGACTTTCCTGAATTGAGGTTGCTAGCAGAGTTTTTTCCAACCTTCCTGAGCATAGATCCATTTATGGGGAAGCCTACCTAGGCCCTATTTCAGCATGATTTTCTTTTTTTCTCACAGCTACTATATACCTTTAAAATATATATATATCTTCTATATCTTAATTTTTCTCACGGTGACAGTCATTTTCTTTTAAATGCCGGGTCAAAGAAAAAGCTCAGTCCCAAAAGTAATATTAATAGGAATGCCTCTCAAAAAGCCCACATTATTTAGAAAGAAAGGCAGCCTGGAATTTGAACACAAATTTCTTCAGGCCCATTACTGTTTAAAAACCCCTTATTTTACTGGGCACATAACCACAGAATGGTATAGTCATTTTCATATTTTTGTGAAGTGTTCTTTTTTGGGAAATGTACTATCTCGATACACTCATGGATTTTGTGGGCTGCTGGTCATATTCCTGGGATAGGATCTTCATAGAAGATTTATTCACAGGCCCTTCTTTTTTGCTCATCCTCAACAAAATTAGAATATTTCTTATTGTAAACATTAGGGTAGAGTAGTTAATTTTTCATCAAAGCACTATTGCTTAGGACCAGATTTACTGTATTCCAGATTATCCATCTTCATAGAATAGGCCCAAATTCTAGAATAGACTCAACAGATCAAGGAGGATCCAACTGCTGTAATTTAAAGTTAATACTGATTTCCATTGCTGCAGTATCTAAACAACTCCCTATTCTTGAACAAATTTACCCTCTGAGAAGGGAAAGAAGTTCTGTTGTCCGAATTTCATAAATGAGGATTGGAAAGACAGAAACTGACACAGATTGTATTAGAAGCCTTGGGCAGAGCCAGGAACTGAATGTTGGGGTCCCAGGACCTTTTTCATATTTGTTTAGGGGATACATTTTAAAAGGTATGCCTTCACAAAAAGAAGATCTCTAAACATATTTTGTAGCCATTTCTTGTAAATAACATCCTTCAGGCTCTTGTCTTGTTGGCGTTGCTTGAAAGTCAATAACAGAGTTTTAAAACAATGGAATCAAATACGAGGAAAAAAAATAAGGACCAGAATTTCTCTCTCAACTTCAAGAAATGTAATGACTGAAAACTTTAGAAAGAAAATGCAACATTTAGAATGAGCTCAGTGTTCACTCAGTACCATGAGTTTGGAGTTGGCTTTTCTCAAAATGGGACTGGTAGCCCCAAAACACTATTCTCACCTCAACTTATTTGCAAAGTTTGCATTAACATCAATTGGAGTTACACATGCATAGGGAAATAGACCCCTAAGGATACGTTACTAATACAGAGACACGCAAATCCTTAAATTCTCATTTTCTTTGATAGCAATGTTACTCACCCAGTAGAACTTTTTTTACCCATATGGTGCTAGGGTAGTCTTTTCTCTGGTGTTCTCATGTTCCTGGCTTTGGATAAGGAAACAGCAAAGGAACAAAGTCCTATTTATACTGCTGTAAACTTTAGGATTTTCAAAGGTAACAGTTAAAATACTAAGATTGTGACAGTGAAAAAGACTTGTGTGGCCGTAATTCACCTAATTACTTATGCACATACTGAAATTTAAGAATGTGTTTAAGACAATTATGTCAATTATTTAACTTTAAACACATTTTAAACATGGATTAGTGAATAGGAACAGCTGTAAGCACATATCTAAGTGTTCTGCTACACTGGGACCAGGCTGCCAATTAAATGAAACCCTGAAATGAAATAAGCTGGATATTTCTTGGTGTTCATAAGCCTAGACCTGACTCACAGCAGCAAAACTTCCTTCAAGCCCGAAGAGGCCTGTTCTCTCCGTTTTAAGCAAGAATTTCTACATGGGGCTTTGGAAACATTATGGTAGAAGAAACAGTAATCAGAGAGTTATGTTTAAGTTTTGAAGCCACAAATCTGGAAGTAAGAGATGAGCAGTGACAAGAAGGGCCTCTGAATCGCCTGAATTTCTTTCCATTGTTTATTAATTATGCTAAAAACACTCCATAAGCACTGATGTGTAAGAAACTCAGCATCTCCATATACACTGGATGCTTTTGCATCCAAAAGAGGTCACTCCTGTTTTGCTATATCTTTCAAGCAAGGATTACATTCAGCAAGCTAATGTCTCGCTTGGTGAAATTCTATTGTAATACCAAGAGACAGGCAGAGGCCTACTATAATCACAATTTTATATATCTGTTTTTTTCCTTGAACAGGAAGCTAACATTACTTCTAAGATAATGGAACATGAAAATAAATGCTTAATAAATGCAGACATAACATTAAATTCACCATTTGGTTTTCATGTCTCCAAAGAAGGTCACCATTTCTATTAACTGATTTTACCAATCTCTGTCCCGATTTGGCCTTCATTGTCCCCATTTCAAATTCAGTAACGGCTATTGACATCCATCTCATTTTTCATTCTTCAGTCATGTTCTGACATTAAGTCAGTATCTCTTTGCTGAAGTGAAGAGCTTGCCAGTAACAGTTTATCAGAATACTGCTGTCATTATTTAACTAACCTAATTAAAAACATTTCTTCATAGTTCACAAGGTTTGCTGTAGAACAGGAATACCATTAATTACAAAAGTGCTTTGAAAAACTTACAGCCTCTTTAGTGAATCCAGATGAGAAAAACTTCCAGGTGGGATCTTAGACAACTTGTTATTATGAAAAAATCTGAGAAATACAAGATGTGTCTTAATCAAGATGCAACCAAAAATCATTTATAGAATCATAGATTATTCTCATAAAGAGCCCATCTCTCCACTGCATATTTTAAAAGCCAACAAAATATCCTTGCAAAAAGTTTTCAAATATTTACTTATAGATAATGCCTCTGTTCGTGAATGGTAGTGCTAAGTCTTTTTCTAGTACTATTATTTAATTATAACTTGCTAGGAAAATTGTTATATTTATTTCAGATGATAAAAACAATGTCTTTCGTCATTTATGGCTATTGACATTATTTCCTCCACTACAGAGCTACTCTAACTAAGGTCATGTAGTATAACAAAGGAGGGGTGACCCAGTCAGCCCTGGGCACCATCTTTGTGGGGAAGATGCAAAAAAAGCTGCAACCACAACAGCAGTTGATCATATCAGTGCAACTGGCACTGGCAGCCAACTTGGCCAGTGCCTCTGCCAAGTTCCATCTTATCTAATTAAGTACTCCTCTGTCAGTTCCTCCCTTCTTCTTGAATGATACACTTACTCTTCATTTTTTTCTAAGATGTGCCTAGCAACTCTACACAACAGTATAATAGCGCCATTGTTTCCATGAAAAGTTGTTGATAAGAACATCTTTTTTGTTTTTATCTAAGGCATTTTCTAGATAGGATTCCTCCTAAACCGTGCTATCCATAACAGTGTAGCTTCACCATAGCAAATTCTGAACACTTATGTGCAAAGCACCTATCTACACTGATGGAATGGAGCTCTGCTTGGAAACAGTATAATTTCCATTGGAGGAAATTGTGATGTTACCTCTTCTCAGCAGGTGTTTGGAGCTCTGGAAGGAAACCAGCCCATAATATCAGGAATAACTTCTTCACGGTAAAGGCAGCCAAAATTTGGAATGGGTTTCCAAAGGAGGTGATGCTCTCCCCTACCTTGGGGGGTCTTCAAGAGAAGGCTGGATAGGCAGTTGGCTGGGGTCATCTGACCCCAGCACTCTTTCCTGCCTCGGGAGGGGGTTGGACTTGATCTGTTGACATCCCTTCTGATCCTAACATCTATGAATCTATGATGTCCATACATGGGTAAAATCATTAACTTTGACAAGTTTTTAAACTACCCCTAAGAAACAAACAAACCAACCAACCAACCACCAAACAAGTTTTCTGCTTTAAAGCCCTCCGAGAATATTTGTATAAATTTAATGCTGATGGAAAGCTACATTCCCATTTAGGGTGCTTTAAAATCAGGTAATTCAAATGACTAATAACTTAGGTAATTCAAATGACTAATAACTTGGCATACCCACAGTTATACAGTTCAGACATGAGATCTGTTCTTGAATGATGGGGATCTTGAAAGACATCTGCACTGCAGTATCTTGCTACCATAGCTATCAAATTTTTCCTCTATTTTTCAGCACTTCTGTAACTAAAAGGGGACAGGGTTTTCTGCTGTCAGAAGGATGATGATAAAGACAAATAATGAACAAAGAATCAATGAAACATGTGTCCAGCCAGGACTTACAGTCTCTCTAATTTTCGAAGGCCTCTAAAGGTTTCTGGCTCAACTGTTTCTATTTGATTGAAGTGAATATAACTGTGGAAAGACCATAAACAGAGTTAGCTCATCCTTGTTGGATTTTGTGAAGCAATTAGCTAGAAAGGAAATCAATGGTTTTGACTGAAAATACCTAATGTACCCAAAACAACCCCGCAGAGTACAATCCCTGTAAACAGGAAATCTTGAAGTATTTTTAACAGTGTTTCCCCTGCTGTTCACAGCACCAGTCTAAGAACCCACTGATACAGAAGAGGTGATGCTGATACCTACCAGCAGGTAACGACCCCAAGCCATCACTGTAACTCAGCAGAAAAGCCCCCGCTGCACTTATTATTCTGTTTAATGAAACTCATTTAAATTAACATTTGCTTGTATAATAATTTGGAATAACACCAGGAAAAAGAGTTATGTAGCAAGTGGCCAAATTTTTGCATTGTAGGGATAAAGAATCTCTGAAACAGAGCTAATGGAGCAGAGAAAATAACCAGGTTTGATTTTCCTTTTAATGTTATTCTAGTTATGTGCATATATACATAGTTTGCAGATATTTTGTTTGCCAGCAGAGCAGGTACATACATTTTCTCCACTTACATTCACACATTTTAAGATACCCTTTAGTTACTTGCCTGACCTTAAAACAGGCTCCTATAAATGTTATGGGTGGGATGCTAGAAATATTGAGTTTTAGAAAACACAAAGTAAAATGCAGCGGGCACAAATTAAGCAGAGATCAGGAATTACCAGGTGCATGTCAGATCCATATTAAAAATAATGGCAATTGTAGCCTCTAATTTCACTCACATTTTAACACTACATCTTCACTCCTACCTGTCACACAGACTGCTATTGAACCACCAAATTCAGAAATCCTACAGTGTACCAAAAGAGAAAAATGTAATGAGGAGCTGATATTCAGTAGATAGCATTGGAGCACTAGATCCACAGGGCTGGATATTCAGTGCTTTGTATAATCACATAATTCCACTTAAATTAATGGAGTAATACTGATTATCTGGTAGAGGGCCAAGAAAAGACAGCCTTATCTATGTTGGAAAATTGGTCAGGATATCCACTACAAAAACTATTATTGCAGAACAACACGTCTGCACAGAGGACAATATCAGAATACTTATCCTTGCATAGCTTATTCCGAAAAAGCAATTTTACTGGGTAAACAAGACATAAAACTACTAAACCATACACAACTTTTAAACTTGATGGGCATGTCTACACATGTATTAATGTGCTGTTGCTACTGAGCATTAAGTTTAGTATCTCTAATATGGTGGTCTCCAACCTTTTTATGGTGAAGATCACTTTTTGGAAGTAAAGGGCACCCCAAGATCTACCGTGCCCCCCAACACTCTATCCTACCCCACCCTACCACAACCCTCCGCACACCCCTCCCCCACCCCCTGGGCGGGCAAGAGGCTGAAGCACAGATGGAGAAAAATGTAGAAATAACAGTTTATAATGAGGCGGCTGCTGCTGTGGACTGACTGCTGTGCCTGAAGCCCAGGTTGAGGGGGCACGGGCCCCCAAGGCCTCCGCTGGGCTGTGCCCACTCACAGGAGCCCCTATCACATGCCCCTGGGCAGCAGAGCCCCAAACCAGGCCAAGCTGGGGCCCAACACTGTGTTCCTCAGCTGCCAGGTAAGCATGGCTCAGCTCAGTGGCTGAAGAGAAATTGGGTTGGGCCCTAGCTGTGACTTAGATGACTACACAGTACAGTGGATGGAAAATTGGCTGGAGGGTTACACCCAGAGCATTCCAGTGGATGGATCACTATCGACCTGGAAGAGTGTGGGCAGTGGAGGCCTGCAGGGCTCAGTACTCGGACCGATACTCTTTAATGTCTTCCGCAGCAACCTGGACAAGGGAGTGAAGTGTACTCTGTCCAAGTTTGCAGGTGACACAAAAATGTGGGAAGAAGCAGACACGCCAGAGGGCAGGGAACAACCAGAAGCAGACCTGGACAGGTTGGACAAATGGGCAGAAAACAACAGAATTCAGTTCAACAAGGAGAAATGCAAAGTGCTATACCTAAGAAGGAAAAATGTCCAGCACACCTACTGCCTAGGAAATGACCTACTTGGTGGAGTCCTAGTGGACTCCAAGATGAACATGAGTCGTCAGTGTGATGAAGCCATCAGAAAAGCCAATGGCACTTTATCGTGCATCAGCAGATGCATGACAAACAGATCCAAGGAGGTGATACTTCCCCTCTATCGGGCGCTGGTCAGACCACAGTTGGAATACTGCATTCAATTTTGGGCACCGTATTTCAAGAGAGATGTGGATAACCTGGAGAGGGTCCAGAGAAGGGCCATGTGTATGGTTAAGGGCTTGCAGATCAAGCCCTGTGAGAAGAGATTGGGGCACCTGAACCTCTTCAGCCTCCGCAAGAGAAGGTTGAGAGGCGACCTTGTAGCTGCCTATAAGTTCATCACGGGGGCACAGAAGCCTATAAGTTCATCACGGGGGCACAGAAGGGAATTGGTAAGGTTTTATTCACCAAGGCGCCCCCAGGGGTTACAAGAAATAATGGCCACAAGCTAGCAGAGAGCAGATTTAGACTAGATATTAGGAAGAACTTCTTCACAGCAGTGAAGAGAAGTGGGGTCAGGCCCTGGGTGGCCTGGAACTCTCTGCCACCCAAGGGTACGTGGTGGTGGTGGGGGTCCTACCTCTGGGCGCAGCCTGATGGAGGCCTCAGTGTCCTGTGATCCCCTCCCCCCCCACATTTGTGACCAGTGGCCAAGGTCTGGAACAGGCTCCCAAGGGAGGTGGTGCTCTCCCCTACCCTGTGGGTCTTCAAGAGGAGGTTAGATAGGCATCTAGCTGGGGTCATCTGAACCCAGCACTCTCATCTGCCTATACAGGGGGTCAGACTCAATGATCTATTGAGGTTTCTTCCGACCCTAGCATCTATGAATCTATGAATCTCTGCTACCCAGAGGTGGAGGGGAGGGGGAAGGGGGCTCCTGCTACTGGGTACAGCCTGGTAGAGACCTCAGTGGCCCATGCCCCCCCACTGCCCTGAGCTCCAGAATGAGGCACCTGCTGTGCCTGAAGCACAAATGTGGGGGGGAGGGGGTCACAGGACCCTGAGGCCTCCACTAGGCTGCGCCCAGAGGTAGGACCCCCACCACCACCACGCACCCTTGGGTGGCAGAGAGTTCCGGGCCACTCAGGGCCTGATCCCACTTCTCTGTCACTGCTAAGCTGAGTTACACGCACCCAGCAGCCAAAGGAACATGATGTCAGGCCCCAGCCCAGTCTGGGATCCTCTGCCAACGAGGGGCACATGGTGAGGGGCTCCTGCCACTGGATGCAGCCTGGCAGAGGCCTTGGAGGCCCATGCCCCACCCCCTACCTATGCTCCGGGCATAGCAGGCAGCCTGCAGCAGCAGCTGCTTCATCCCAGAGCAGAGGTGGGGGGGCACAGGCCCCAGAGCCCCTGCTGGGCTGCATTGAATGGCAGGAGCCCCTCTCCCATGTGCCTCTTGGCAGTGAAGAGTCCCAGGCCAGGGCAGGGCCCAATACCATGCGAGTCCCTGCTACTGAGCTGAGCCATACATGGCCAGCTGCAGTGGGGCTTGAAGTGCAGCAACAGCCACCTCTGCCTCTGCCCCACAGAGATGGGGAGGGAGCCCTTGCACCTCTGGAGGAGCCCCCCTGGAGCTCCAACCCTCCCACCACCCAATGGGACTGGGGCCCTACTTACCTTCCCCTGCTCCTGGCTGAACCATAGGTTAGTCCCTCACTATTGGGACTAACCTATGGTCCCTCGATCTGGCCCCCACCTCTTCCCTCCCCCACTGCTGGAGCTGGGGGAGGCAGGTCTGTGCATGTGCACAGACCCAGCTGTCCCTCCTGCCCAGGATCAACTTAAATAGGCTCCAGGATCAACTGGTCGTGAGCCGCTGTTTGGTGACCACTGTTCTAATATGAGGTACTAACTAAACATGCAGTAGCCGGCACTACTCCACAGTAGCAAAGGTGCACAGTCTTTACATGACGCTTAATGCACAGCAGACTTATTGTGTTGCGCATTAGCACAGTTTTTTTCCATGATATGCTATTTGTACTGCACATTAGTCTACTGCACTTTATGCGTCTCATGTAGATGAACCCAGTGGAGCCAAAGAAGCACAGAGGGTGTTGATTATGTCTTGCTAACTGAAGAATCTCCACTGCTTTACATATAAAATTATACTGATTTAGTTTAGCCAAAGCAAATGAAGGTGTGTATTTCATTTCTGAAATTTATATTTCAATATTCTATAAGATTTTATTGAAATTATAAATTGCTAACAAGAAATACTGTAACAAAGGGCACCTATACATGTACACTGAGGCTGCTCTGATGTGCTGCAATTACTCAATTAATCGAATCTGGTGGGGCGTGTTAATTACTGTGCTCCAGCAGACTCTATCATCATGTATATCAGCATCCCTGAGCTGAAAAATGTTTTTCAGAGTGGGGATGCTGATACATGTGATGCTTTGGCACTCTGGGTGCTTTAATTAGAGTAGCTCTCAGAACCATTCTAATTAAATATAATCCACCTCCCCTTTCCCCCTCACCCTCCCAAGCATGTGTATACATGCCAAAAGCAATTATAGCAGGTACAAAACAGCACTCTATTAGAATGGGGTTTATTAAAAAGTAAAAGAATGGAAAAAGTTTTACCTCAGCAGCTGATGGAAGTAAATAGTATATCATGGCAAATAAGAAAGTGACTATTGAATTTTTGTGGTGTATAAATACAAATGTTAACAAAGATTAATGAGTAACTTAAGGGTTAGGTTCCCATTCACCTATTAGCTTCTTAAGTGGACTTGACATCTATGTGCGAGCCTAATTCCACTCTTGTCAAGACCCTGAAGAAACAACTCATGTCTAAAACTTTAAGCAGGGTAGAACAGAACCACACTTTCATGTCTAAGTTTATGCAAAAGCACCTCAAAAGTGGTTGAACAGGATCTAGTGCTCAGGGTCTAAATCAGTGTGTATCTGTCTCCCTCCCTACTGCTGCTTTGTCTATCCAAAATGCTGTAGCTAGCAGGCTCTTACCTAGTGCACCCCATAGAGCACGTTGACTTTAAAAATTGTTTTCTTTAAGTTGCAATGCTTGAATCTAAAAGAAGAGCACAGAAAACAAAAGAAACAGCTGTAAGGGCTTTCATACTGGCCCTTACTCTTGATACTACTGGTACCAAAATTATTAGACACTCAGCTCCTACTGATGTTTCTTTCATCAGAAGTAAGTGCAGCAAGAACCTCTAAAAGGCCATCTTAAGAGTCCAGATATGAAGGAATTGATATTAAAAACTTTATCATTAGCCTGCTGGACCAAGGATTCTTTTCTCTTCTATTCTGCTACTTTTATATTGCTTTTTACATTATGGATTGTGATTTTTAAATTAATTATCACAGGAATCTTTTTCAAATTTCTGTTTAAAACTATTACTTTTAAAATTAGTGTAAAACTAGTACAAAGCAATTTACAGGACTCTAGGTAATGTAAAGTCTCCATAGGAAAGGTCAATGTTGCATCAATCCAAAAAGTGGATGGCAATGTTACCAGAACCATAGAGAGGGAGGAAACCACATACAGGAGAAATGTGTAAGTGAAAAAGTGAGTGATCTGCTCTGTTATTCCAGCTGAAATTTTTCCATTCCAGGCAGAGTGGATCAAGGATAGATACTAGAATACAGATCATATGAACATGTTTCAACCTTCCCCTCTAATGTTTCTATCATTGCAACCAAGAATTTTTACATTGGAAGTACAGTCACCTTATGCTTACAGAGCCCTTTGCAAAACCTATAAATGCCGCACAATAAATGCTGCATGAGAGTGATGATACAAATACCACTTGCCCTTCCCCAGGGGCCAGTCTTTAACAGTTAGCCATACTGGGAAGCACCCACACTCCCTCAGTGTCCATACTCTATCACAATTTACAGATACACACAACTAAACAGTTAGCCCCATTCTGACATTGCCCTAGACCACATCAAGAAGCTGTTCCTAGGAGTAGCAATATTTAAAACTGTCAGGCTAGGTCATTTCCAATTGAAATTGTTCAGCTGACATAGCTATAAATTCCTGATACTAGCAGTTACCATAAGAAGCTCCAAGGCAAAAGGGCATTTTTTAACCCTCAGAAAGGTTAGCCGATGGATAAAAAAAGAGCAGTCCCTTTCAAAACCTGCACCATGACCCCATGGCATGCTTTCTTTGGCTGTCAAACAAATAAAAGCTAGTCCACTTGATCTCCTCGCCAGTGATAAATCCTATTACTGCAGAAATGAGAACATAACCAGCAAGAGAGATATGATACCAAGCCAGCATAGGCACCTGCCTGCACAAGATTAAACAAATTATATCTAAGTACATTTATTTGTCATAGAAGATAAATGCTTTCTAGATTTTGTTGTTGGGGGGTTGTCAGTTTGTTTGTTTCAAATTAGCTGAGAAAAATGGTTTAAGTCCCAATAAATCAGCTTGTCAGCCAAGAGTGTATTCTGCCTGTGGCAGATGTGGAGTTTTGCTACATATTATTCATTGGCTGGAGCCCACTCTGAATTCAGTCTGTAAATCCCTCTCTGTGAAACCTCTGATTGCCACCTGGGGATTTCTACCTCTGAGAGAACTGGAAACAGCTTTGATCACAGCTGCCAGTGCACTAACATTGTTTCTCTAAGCCTATAACTATGATTTTTATGTTATAATTCATTTCTGGACTTAAGCCATATACAGCTTCAAGGAGGACTGTCAGCCTCTAATAGCCTGGCTTACAGAGACTGAAGCAGAAAACGGAATTATTTTTCTCACTCGTTAAGTGTGCAGCTGCTTAAAATTATTGGCATCTAAGCAAGTTGCTTGCACTATAGGCAGATGGAAAATATGAAGGATGTGTAGGATATCAACATTGTTTAAAGATAAAGATAACCAGGCTTTAAAAATTAAAATGTTTTAATGTAAAAGGTAAGATATTTCACAAGAACATCAAGCCAGCTGGATGAAGAAAAGGTATAGGATGAAGTGTGGGAAGTCCATGCTGTTCCTGACACTGCTCCATCTACTCACTCCTGCCCTGCACAGGGTACTTGCAGAAGAATGCTGTGTGGTCACTTCCTGACACCATGCCAGAGACTTTCTGATGCAGACTCATACAGCAACAACTGAACCATTACAAAATGTCATTCATTGGGAACCAGTCCACAATTGCTATGTTTTTAAAAGTAAGGGATGGGAGTGAGGACCCAGCCCAGCATACCACAAAGTGAGAGAGGAGGGAATGCTTGTACCCATGGTCAGGAAATCACAGGGAGTGGCTGACCTGTGGCTCAGTGTATTTTCACTTCTCTTCTTTCTTTTCCTTCACTCCTAAACATTAGTTCAGTAAATATCAACAGCATGCAACTGGTTGAAGTCTGCAATGCCCAAGCCTGACTTAGGCCAGGGGAGGTGGGGCAGGGGAGTGCTTGGATCCATGCCTTTTGGTTTTCAGGGGCTGGAGAGGGGCCTGATAAAGGGCTGCAGTCAAGTAGGCAGTGTGGACAGCTGCTTGTTAGAAAGATGGCCCTTCCGACCTTACATCTATGAATCTATGAAGGGAATCTATGAAGGAGCAGTACAAGGGATCTTAAGGACCAAAAATGCCAACAGAAGGGGAAAAAAAGAGGCAGTTCAGTTCTGGCTGAATACCAGAACAGTCAGTTGTAGGGGGCAAGGGAGCTGGAAGCTGGGAGGCAGTGTGAGATGCCCAGGGACTGAATAGATCTGTGTCACAAAACACTTGGGCCATGTACAGACATTACACTTTTACAGGTATTAGTGATTGAAAACCAGTCTATACCCACAACAGAACAGACATTTGGTGCACAAAACCAGTCTATATCCATAACAGAAGTTCAGCACAGATAGACTAGCTTAAAAGTGGTGAAACCTGATCTAAGATTTTCCCCCTTCAACCAAAGTGTGGATGTGTGTTTAGATCAGTAGTAAACAGAACTAGGCCATTTACAGAAAACCACATAACTTAGATCAAATTTTTCTCAGGACTTTTGAATGTGTGTACCTAGCTTTGTTGTCCACACTTAACATTGAACTGGCTCACAGTGAGCCTGCTCAAAATAGCACTTGATTTTCCAGGTACACTTTTGCATTGCCCCAGGTGGAATTTGATTGACAGAAATACAAAGGAGGGCTCAGAGATGTGAGGAAATGGTTGAGAGGATTTGGAGCAAACAATTAGCACAAAGGAAACTGTTCAGAGTTAAAATTGCAGAGAACACTGTGGGGACATCACCTGTATCCATTACTGCCTGCTTGAACCACTTTTTGCAACTGTTCTGCCAACTTCAATCCCTGGCTGGTTCTTCAACATGTCTTGAGGAGAGGGGAAGTGGGAAATGAGATAGCCAAATGGGTCTCTGGGAAGAGGTCCTGCCCTACACAGTCTCTGTCTGATAGCTCTGGAACAGGGAAAACGTGTTGGGGCCCATTTTACCCCATTTACTCCGCTGCACAATACCTACTTGGAATGTTTGTGCACATTTCGCTGGCTTGTCTCTTGCTGGATTCTCCCTGCTTGTATCATTAATTGTTCTTTTTGTTATGGCCCATTTTCAAATCCTAACCAATATCCTGTTTCCTTTACAGCTGGTGACATCATCCTTAATTTCTCTTTGTGAAATGCTTTATTGTCTAGCAGAAGGATACAGGCTGCCAGTACGTTTAGCCTTACTTGAACCATGATCAACTAGATTTAGTACAGCTTTTAACAAACAATTTATGTGAAGCTTTCATATAAATATAGGTTATTTTTGATCAAATGTATCCCAAATAGAGAAAGATTAGATACAGTTTATACCATGAAATCATGTTAATCACAGCATAAATGCAATGTATATGAATACAAAAATGCAACGTCTAATATAAAATTATCCCTCTTACAAGGCAGACAAGGTTCCTTGGATGAATCTGGTATCTTTTATTAGACCAACCCAAATAGTTGGAGAATAGTTATTAAGCAAGCTTTTGGGTTCAAAAACCCTTCATCAGGCAAAGGAAGTTTCAGCAGTTGGTGTGTGCTCTTCCTGGATGGCATGAAAAGTAAAGAAGCCAGGGGGGATGGGTTGGGATGCATACAAGACAGGTAGTAGTGAAAATGTAGATTGAGGAGTCAAAGGGTGAGAGACAGGCTGGGGGGGAGGTGGGGGAAGAGAGAGAAGGGGGGTGAAAGTGGAGAGATACCTGGGGAGTCAGATGTCAGGCAGGTTATAATGTGTCATAAGTCCAGTGTCTATATTTAGTTCATGATTTTTAGCATCCAGGAGGTTGAGGAAGTGGAGTTCAAAGGCTCACCTCTGGGAAGTGTTTTGTAAGTTCCCTTTGAGATCAGGACTGAGAGATTGGAGAGAGTGGTTTTCTTGTGAGAAATGTTCCCCCACCAGTAATTGGTTATTTCTGTCTTTGATAGATTTCTGGTGTGCATTCATTCTGGTGCAAAGTTGTCATTTGGTCTCTCCTATATATTTTCCATCAGGGCACTTGGTGCATTGGATGAGATATATTACATTTCTGGAGGTGCAGCTGTAAGATCCAGGAATGCTGATGGCTCTGTTGTGGGGTGTAGTAATAGTACCTCTTACAAGTGCATTTGCCTTTTATGCAGCTGAATCACACTGCTAATTTTTGGTCATCTGATGAGTGACCAGTAAACCAAGGTGCCTTTCATGCCTCCAGTAGGCTTCCCTCCATTGCCCCCAGTGTTTCAGCACCATCTTATAGCAAAAGTTCTTGATATTGGTCCCTAACCTCCGTGACACTTCACTTTGTGCCATTAAACCTCATACAATTTCTACTGCTCCAGTTTACATTCTGTAGTTCATTCTGTATAATGATTTAACCTTCTTCCATATTGACAATGTCCCTAAATTTTGTGTCTTATGCAAATTCCAGTGTCACTTGTACCAAGGTCACTAATAAACTTGTTAAACCAGATGGGTCCTGGGACTGAACTGTATGAAATACCTCTCCCCAGTCTGGTAACTTCCTTTTCAATACAACATTAACCCCCTTTTTAGCAAACTTTTCAGTCATCTTATACTTACACCATTAATTCCTATTTTCTCCAGTTTACCTAAGAATTTGCAAAGTGGCAGTGTATCAAGTGCTTTGCTTAAATCTAGAGACAAAGTATACTGAATTGCTATTCTTTACGAAATTCATTAACTACTTATAGAAAAAAAAAAATCCTTTCATTATGCATCTTTCCAGGCCTAGATTCTTATCCACGACTATGGACTATGTAGCCTATCATTTATCTTATCATGAAGTATCTATGGATACTTGCTTACTCCTTCAATCTTAAGACTACATTATGCATCTTTGCTCCCAGCAGATATCCCCTGCCTCTCTGCTTTCTGGGTACTCCCCTTGTCTGTTTTTGACTTGAAATCCCACATTACATAAGCCTGGCTTTTCCCTTGTGTTAATATTGCTTTCTGGATTTTTTTTCTCCTTTTGCTCTTCTTTGCATCTGCAAATCAGTCTATATATTGTTTTTCTATCATTCCTAGGATCTGGTATCAATTAATTCTACATTCCACTCTCTCTACATCCCCACTTAGCTTTTCCTCCATGCCAACTCACAGCCTGAATGGGCACATCCAGACAAGCACACACTCATTTGAGATGCCACAAGAGGCATGTGTTTGAGATGCTGCAAGAGGCACGATGAGAACCCACCCTGGAAAAAAGCAGCGTAGATCACAGTTCCCCAGTGTGCCTTGATGAAAGTCAGGGCTCAGACCTCCAGAGATGCTCTGGCATCTGGCCAGAGTGTCTCTATGGTGCCGTTGCTGCCCTATCACACTGCCTTTGTGAGCAGGGGGAGGCAAGCAGGAGTGGTGCAAGGCTGCGGTGCCTTCAGGCAGTGTCGGGCCACCCAGGCTGTCAGCAAGGACCCAGCACTGCTTGCACGGACCACTCATTATACTGGGCTAGGCCAGTTCTGTGGAGGCAGGACCTGACCCAGCACAATGCACAGTTCCTGCAAGCAGTGATGGGCCCTGGATGAAGATGCATGGCCCCATGCTGAGCAGGGGTGGGCCCGTGACGAGCTGCACAGGCAGTGCTGGGTCTAAAATGGCGAGAACTGTGCCACATCATGGGAGGCTCAATAGCAATGGATCCTAATCACTCGACGGCTGCTGCTGTGGGGGGCAGAGCTGTGACTCCGCGGGAGGGGTGGGGAGGTAGTCTGTGAGCTGGGGGGGGGGGGGCTGAGCTTTGCAGGGAGCAGGGAACCCACACCTCCTGAGCATCCTGTCATATCCACAGTCCCTCCACCCACATCCTGCATACCCAGTCAGCCAAATGGGATGGGACAGGATCTGCTAGTAGAAGCTGTGGCTGTAGGGGCAACTGCCATACTGCAGCCCTGCCCCATGCCCACACCAGTACTAGGACATGTGGCCCCAACTGGGGTGTGCTTCTGATCCAAGGAGCAACTTGGAGGGTGTGATAGGCTGGAGAGAGGGGTGGACGTGGCAGCAGGGGTGTGTCAGAGAGAAGTGGGGATTGGGAGTGGGGGAGCACTCCGGGTAGGAAATGCCTCCATAGCAGGGATTAGAGTCCCTCTGCCCCCTACAGCAGCCTGTGCGGTGGGAGGCTGGCCTGGGAGGAAACTAAGAACTTCCCAGGATGGGGCAGGGAGCAGAACAGCAACGGCTGGCACTGCTCAGAGCCACACAGTATCAGGTGGGACAGCTGCAGCTGGACCCTGGTGCTGGGACAGAGCTGTGGCTGGGAGCTAGTGGGGGCAGGCAGGGGCTGTGGGTCAGGAGTAGGGAGAGGGGGCTGTGGGTTGAGAGTGAGAGGCAAGCGCAGGGGCAGGGCACTAGATTATCCAATAGATCATCTCTTTTAGCAGGTGTCCAAGCCTTTTGTCCAGCCTTTCTAGTTTTCACCCAAGCTAAAAATAACACTAACATATTTTTGCATACATGCATATTCTAAAAGTTATCAAATGTTTAAAACATTTTAAAAAAGAAAACTTTTCAGAAGGAACAACCATTTAGGCATCGACATGAAAACAGCCTGTTTTCAGTGCAACTGATTTTAATGGAAAATAGGAGGCTTTCAAAAGCAGGCAAATTATTCAGGGGCTTGAAAATAGTCAGCATTGGCTAAACTCTGATTTCATTCAGATCAATAGACATGTCACCATTGATTTCAATAGCACAGAAATTAGGCCACTGCTTTTGTAAATCCCACACACAGTATCACACTTTGAAAACACTGGCAATAGCATACAATGCCTAGCCAGTGTAGACACAAGGCATGCATCTTCCTTCAGGTGATTATAACTGTGTCTATACCCATGTAGAGCTAGGGGAAGTCTCACCTACTAGAAGTGCACCAGTTCTCACATGCAAAAAAGGGCCAGAATTTAAAAAGTCCATCCTGAGATTCTGAGTTGCATACATGGGAGCTCAATTTCATGGGTTCTTTCAGCAACCGAATATCATTAGGTACGTGACTGGAAAAAGAGGATTACACAGATCCACTGACTGTTTTGTTCAACTGGTCATAGGAGACTGCTTTTAGGTAGGTTAAACTAGCTGGGTGTAGACATGCAAAAAGCCTTGATCTAAGTTGCATGGTTTTCTGTAAACATTGTTTAGATTGGTAGTGAACAAGACACATTCACCCTTGGCGAGGGGGTAGAGGGGAAAGCTGTGAATATCTTAGACTGGCTTCTGCCTGTATGCTGAACTTCTGTTCTGTTTTGGGTATAGATTGGTTTCCGATCACTGATACCAGTAAAAGTGTAGTGCCCATACCTAATATACCTCACTGTGTCAGAGACTTGCTAGGTGACCTTGGCTTAATAATTAATCTCTTTGCTGGTAACTATGGACCAGCTTGCCAGCTCTTCTTAGCCTCCATCAGCGAATTCTCAGCCCACTCAGAGATCTCCACTATAAAGCCTGTTGGAGGGGTTTCACAAACAAAATTCAACCTATGTCCAGCTTCAACCATAGCATGTGATATTACAGAGTACAAAACACACAACTAGATTACCTTAGCAAGGTACCATACCATTTTAAAGGGCTCCCTTAGTGTAAGTACTCTCTCCACTCATTGAAATAAAATCAAAACATGAACATCTGAAAAGATGGACAAGATGTATTTGAATGTAAACACATGGAAGTACTACTTTTTTGTCCAAATTATAGGGAAAAATGTGGCAAGATGAATAGCAACCAGGCACTTTGATTTTTAAAGTATAAATTTAAAATGGCTTTAAATTTAACCATTTATCCAGCCCTTGGGAAGATGAATGTTTAGTTGTCATTCTTTGTCATTTTATTTACTACACACCCACCTGACAGAGATCAACACCTTATGTCCAGCTTCTCACTCACAGATAGATATAACAGGTTGCAACAACTGCTTGGGAGACATCTACTGTAGTCAAGGTCTCAAAACTTCATCAAAACCCTTCCCCTTGCCTTATCACATGCTCATAGCCTTCAAAAATACTCATGAGCTCAGTTCAAGTTTTTTATGTCTTATCTATTGTTCATTCTTTTTTGTGTCATCCTTATTATTAATTTTTATACCAGCAGCTCCTAGAAGTACTTAAAATGATTGATGCCCTGTTATGCTAGGCTCACTGTATACTCACAGCAGGACACAGCTCCTTCCTTGTGTTTTTTCTACACACCTCAAGGTACCAAGAGGCTCATGAATGCTGAGATGCTGGAGTGGTTGAAGCGTCCCACAGGAGTGCAGGGGAATCACCAGCATGCTCATTAGTGGACCTGGAAGCGGACCAGAAGCACTTCCAGTCCACCTCTAGGTCCTCTGCAGAGCGCGCAGGGGACCTGCCCCCCAGCTCAGTGACTGTTGCCTCCTGGGTTGGGGGTGGGCTCCCAGGTTCCCCCCCTGTGGCTGATTGCAGAGCTGAGGGGGTGCAGCGAGGGGGGTCCCCCATGCATTCAGTGGCAGACCCAGAAGTGGGCTGGAAGTACTTTCGGTCCACTTCTGGGTTCACTGCCAAGCATGTGGGGCCCGTTCTCCCCCCCGCCCCATGCTCCTGTGGGACGCTCCATCCACACCACCATCTCAGCATTCACAAGCCGTACCTGATACCACAAGGTATGCAGAAAAAAACATGCCAAATCACTGATTCTCCAAATCGGAATTGAATCTTCAGATTTGGATTCAGCCAAACCAAATTGGGACAGTGATCTGAATCAGTGAATCGAATCACTGTTCCCCCAGTTGGGCTTAATCCAAATCAAATACAGCCCGCTTTGCACACCCCTAATAGTTATCACTGTATTTAGTAACATGAGTCATGAATATGCTATGTGGTAATTAGCCTATGTGCTCTTTTTGTGGGACAAAATATATTTGTAGTTATAAAAGAAATCCATAAGCAAGCAGTTCACTAACTCCCAGTAGTTCCTTAATCAAGGATATCTGTTTCCCATTATGTAGAGATAAATTAAGAAAGCAATTGGAGTAACAATTTGTTAGTGTCAACATTAATCAGTAGCTGAATGTCATCCAGCTGCTGCCAGTTTTGAGAGAGACCAGAAGAAAGGAAAATAATAGCCCAGACCCCACAAACCAACTAAACACCATCACAAATATATTTTCTGTTTTCTCTTAATTAAAAAAGACTTGGAAGAAACATTCTTTTAATGTATTTTTGACAAGCTCCTGAGCTTTGCATTTTGTAGCTAGGATTTATAGTTAATCTTACCTGAAAACATTATGCATCTGGAGATGCAATTCTTGTGATGATTTTTAGGAAACCAGGGCTGTGATGAAAATTAAGAGAAAAAGCAAAAATGGACGACACACAATAATGTGAAGCTGTATTCATCTGATCTGTGTCATGCCATATTCTAATAATGCAGCAGTTGTTTTCATTCCTCTTTTAGAAATAACAAATCTGTTATTATTGCTTAGGAAGTTAGATATTCCTGTAACTTACTATTGTAACACCTGGCCTATATTTATGCAATGTTTTGGAGTTGCTTAACAGCTTGCAAACTCCTGCAGCCCTTGATATCAAGGTTGGAATTTGAAGAAAGCTTCTTTTATCTAGTATTCAACATCTTGGTATTTCAAAGACTTCTTGTAGCAGTGTTACTGTAACATTTTCTCTCCTGTATAAACACCTATGTACGTATTGCAGAATCTGAAGAATCGTATACTGTATATTCAGAATAGAGAGTCTGTCTCTAAGACTTTCACAGTAAACAAAACAATATTAATACAATGTTACCAAACTACCAATGTAGTTACAATAATCTTGAAAATGCTTACATTTATGGTTATGCACTTTAATTTACTTGCACCGCAGCACTTTACTTCTACTGATGTGTGTTCTGGATTCCCCAGTATCTGACCTCTGGTTTGGCCTACGCTACAGAAATAGACAGCTCTACAGATTAGGAATGGGACTTGGACTTCCTGGTTATCACTTCTTTGTGCAGTCTTGGCTCCTTATTTGGATTCCCCACAGACTCAGGTAGTTGTTTAACCCTATACTCACCAAGACTGTTTGCACCCCAATCCTAATAACTGTCTTTGTAGTTTTACAAATAGCTTGAGCAGCTGTCCATTAATTGTCTGCAGCACTGCAATGGTATACTTAGCACTACAAATCTAATGCCTGCCCTTGGACTTAGTTACAGAGGAGCAGCTGACATAATCTAAAGCCCCTCCCTCCCCAAATAGAAGTGAAGTTGCAAGTAAGCCAACCCAAAGTGAATTACAATCAAAGAAGTTTGGGAACTGATGATCTGATGCGCCTCAAAACTGCAATCAAATGTGCGGTTATAGTGCATGTAGGCATTCCTGAACTAATTTTAGTGGCAGTGCTAAGCATAGAGAACCTAGGGAACAAATCCATCTGATACCTTCTACCAGTAAATTGCTGCTACTCAGGAACCATCAAGGTTTAGTGAAAAACGCAACACTATGGATTTGGAAAATATTTGCTTCTGCATGCAGCTGGATAATAATCCACATACTTACACGGTGGGCTTCCTGTGATTATAAATTTTAGTGAAAATGGAAATTGGCCGAATCATTGAAACTCTCCAAATCTCCTCCGAGTAGAATGAGCAACCACAGCTTCTCACAGCCCTAAAAACTACGATGATGGGCATCAGAATAGAGAATCGTGAAATACTTGTATGTTTTAGAGCCTTTTAACTGAAGATTCCAAAGCACTTAAAATATTAATTAAGCTCTTTCACCTGCAAGTTAGGTATTATAATAGCAAATTTAGTTGGGAAAACAGTCCCAGGTATTTTACATGAACTATATGAACTTTCAGGACTTTCTGGAGTCCTGAAATCCAAGATAATAAGTTCTCACCTGTAACATCCCATGGGTACCAATCATTCTTATCCCTTCTTCAGCATACTAGCAGCATTGCCAACTTCTCCAGGACATAAGGTGGATTCAGGGCCTCACTGTTTACTGAGAAAATGTAACTCCAGCCTGGCCAAGAGGTCAGCCTGCTGTCACAATTAGCAGAAGTATACAGAGAAAGAAAAGCGAAACTTTGTGCCCCCTCTGTAGTAGTGGTTCTCAACTGGGGTGCCCTAGAACTTGTTAGGGGTGTCACAAGGCTGAAAGCCAGTACTAAATAATTACTATGTATTATTTACAATCTCTTCAGTTGGTGTCCTGTACCACTAGTACTGCAAATGAAGTAATTTCTTAGTAAATAATTGGTCAAATTGGAGTTGTTTCAAAAATATTTCAAAAGTTTGTTCAAGATATGGGGTGGGGAGGGCAGTTGATAGGCTTCCAAACTGCTAGATAAAGCAAAATGTGATGGTTTTTTAAAAAAATCAGCTGTAGTGTCTTCTTAATAGCTTGACAACATATTTGTAACTTTTAAAAAAACTGAATCCAGGAATTAGATTCAACTACTGACATACTGGCATATGCCAAAGTTGGTTTTTTATTTGATTTTCTTTTATCCATTTTCAGTTTTAGTTAAAGTTAATTAAAATGTACTTAGTTTACATATTGTATTTTGAATGGAAAGTAGCATTAGACATGAAATATTTAATATGTCTCTGAAATGTGAAGCTGAAGAAAGGAACTTTTAAAACCTAAAAATATACTTGCAAAATGGTATTCACTCATACAAGCTGGACAAGGAATTCTTTTTGATTGGCAAAAAAAATTCCATCACGTTTTTTCCACTGTCATAAATCACCAGGATTTAAATAGATTTATATAAATATATGTTGGAAAGGGTTCATAATTATTATGCAAGGCAGCTAGAGATGGACTAAGAGCAGAAAATTAAACAAATCTAATTACAGACCTTTGATAAATGCATGACATTTCAAACTGTTACTGGGTTCAGCTTATTCCCCACCCTATAATCTAAAGAAAAAGAGAAGAAGAAATATTTTTCTATGATAATATTTTATAATGTAGCTTTTCCATTACTAAGAGTAAGTTTTGCCTTTGTAGTATATGCCTTGGAAAGTCTTATGTTTTTCATCCATGTGTTACTTAAGATTAATTCACTATACATTCCTTTGTATTTTGCCTTCTTTCGTCCTCTAACTAGTGCTGAAATGAGTATACCCATAGGCCATGTACAGACATTACACTTTTACTGATATAAGCAAGTGGAAATCAGTCTATGCCCATAACAAATCAGAAGTTCATCACACAGACTGGTTTAAAAATGGCAGAACCCAATCTAAGACTTGCCCCCAGACCCCATCCCCACCCTAAGATGAATGCGTGTTCTGTTTGCTACCAGTATAAACTACACTGCTTACAGAAAACTGCTTAACTTAGTTTGATTCCACCTCAGGGTTTTTGAAAATGTGTACCTTGCCACAGTTTGTCCCCTACTACCATGGATAAAGCAGGGAAAAACAAAAGAAGTTTCCAACTTCACTACAGCAGATAATGTCTCTTCATTAGTTCCCATTATTTTCAGCTCTGCCATCCAAGTTCATTTTAAATTCTGAGCCAGATGCTCCTAGAAATAAATATTCTCATCGCTGTCTTGGGATCTAAAACAGATCAGCAGCAGCCACACGAGTATGGTGGATAGGAGTGTGTGGTAGTTTGTACTATCCCAATAGTTTCTTTCTTGCTCTCTCCCTTAAAGGTCAACACAAATCTGTCATAGTTTTTACATTTCCCAGTCTTCTTTAAACTTTAAAGTAAATGTACATTTTGATAGGTCATTGTTTCGCCTGCCTAAGGTAAATCTACATCAGTAAAAAGGACAGAGGAAGGGCAAAAGACACAGCTATGACTCATTTAAAAAAAAAAAAAAGTACCTGTGCTACTAGTGTGCATTTTTTTCAGGAGATATCAGATGCCCTTTAATGACAATGTCTGGAGATGTTACTGAGTAAATTATGCCCTGCAGTACTAGTCCTTCTTCAAAAAGGATTAAGATAGCTGTGAGGAGGGGCATGGAGTAAAAGATGTAACAATAAAAATATGTTTTTCATGCTTTGATGATATCAAAACTTCAAATGAAATGTGCCAGTGGCCAGTACTGTCAACAGAGTTCTTTACTCAAAATGCTGAATCTTCTTCTTAGGAGTAATCTCTTTATTCAAAATGCTGAACTAACGTATTCTCTTTATTACTACTACTACACTATGTATTTTTTTAAATCCAAGACTAACCTAAACCAAGACTGTCCAACTGGACGTCTGCAGTAAAAAAACCCCAAAAACTCAGCAGTGGAAAAAAGCAGGGTGGTACACGTGGCACAAATGTGCACTGCCCAAAACCAGAGCCTGGCCAGGCAAAGCCACACTCCAGCTGCAAGCCAGGCTACCTGCTGCTGGATCACTGCCACTGGAGGCCCAGAAGGCCCCCAGGGCCTCAGGTAAGGCCAGGTGCTAGTCCCAGCCTTCCCTACTGTGCCCAGGGCAATGTGCTGTGAAACCAATTGCGTGTGCAAGGGTTATCCTTAGGAACAAGTAGCAGTGGCACATATTGTTCCACTGCTGTTTGTCCCCAGGGAAATGCACATGAGTGAATGTCTGGATCCAGCCAAAATGGACATAATTCTACTGAAGTGGTTGGGTTATATCTTCTATCAGTAACTAAGGGGTTACGTTTTTAAAAACGTAACCCCATACATGGTTACCTGGCTGGGATCATCTGACCCCAGATGTCTTTCCTGCTCATGCAGGGGGCTGGACCCTATGATCCTTCAGGGTCCCTTCCAGCCCTATGATTCTACTTCAAAGCCGGATGGTAAAACAACAAGCCTTATGCCAAAAAGTCCTATTTATCAGAAAGATTTTTTTCATTTTTTTTCTTTAAAATAAATTTCAATTAAATTCAAAATAGTTTTTAGTTTATATTATATAGCAAAATATATTGTATGAAGTGGAAAGTGAAACAGAACATTTGTGTTAAAATATTTTGGTTAACCAAGTACAATTTGGGGTGGGGATTTCCTTTAACAGAAATCAGAAATCTGGTGGAGGACAGGTCACTGCAATTTGGAACAAAGACAAATGTTAAAATCTTGAAATCTTCAGCAAAACAGAAGTTCCCTTTTCTGCACTGTTATATACCCATTCTGCAAAAAAACAATTTAAAAGAAAGAAGCCACATGGCTCTTCCTGCATAAGTCTAATATCTATCTTCAGCCTGGCCATTTTTGACAGCGGCACGCTGCCGTTAGGAATACAGGAAGGGCCCCAGGGGTCAGTAAAAGAAAAGAAAGACCACTTACCTGAAGAAAGAGAGCCGGGAGAAGAAAAACGGGAGCAGCTGCGGCATACGCCATTACAGCCACGTGAGCTGCGTCCCTGCTGCTCGTTTAAGCAGTGAGTGCTAACAAGCCGGGGAGCGGAGCCAATCGCGGCAGCCAGCACGGCTGCCATGGGAAAGTTTAAAAAGTCCGGCAAGGTTTGCGACTGCGGTGGCGGAGAGGAGCTAGGGAGAGAGAGCGAGGCAAAGCAAAGAAGGAGATTGCAGCAGACTGGTGCTGCAGCTCCTGAGAGCCCTGCTCTGCTACCAGGAGAAACGCGCCCCGCATTGTTGCTGGGAAAGCGGAAGGTAGCAGCAGAATCTCTGGCTAGGGTGGCTATTACAAGCCAGCCAGAGCAATACTCTGCCTTGAAAAGTACCTTTGGGACAGCAGGGTATTACTTCTGAAAGAAGAAGAAAATTCTGGGAAATTAAAGCATCATTTGTGATTGATCCAATTGATCCAAGCAACACCTATCAGGAAGCATACGAATACGGCCAGAATCAAGATCCTTTCAACTAATGAACCAGCAAGTGACCGCTTGGCGTGTGGACGAGGTGTAGGGGTGGCGGAGCCTCGTGGAACATCGGACCCCATGTTTGTGAGTACCCCACGGGTATACCCCTACAGTATTTAGATCGGCACTGAACACCTTCCTTAGAAATATATATATATATATATATATATATATATATATATATATTTCATCAAAGTCGTGGCAGGCGAGATGAGGGGCTAGAGATGGCCTGAGGTGGGTACCGTGAACCCGAGGTCCCAGCGTCACACCATTGTTTTTCTTTTGTGTAACAACCGTCAATCCATTTCACTGTGGATCAATCTCCCAATTGTAAAATGATGAGGACTTTGAATTGAATGGATGAGTTCTATAATCTATCAATTTATGGCCATTTGGATGATAACTATCAATACCATGATTCCTAGCAGAACAACAAGACAATGTAATATCAAATACAATATTCCAGTGGCAGTCAGAGACCACCCCAACACATGCATTAGGTCAAGACTGTCCAACTTGTAAGTGCCCAGGGGCCACATGCCCTGTGGGCCATACCAGTGAGTGCTGTACATCCTGAGGTCTGCACAGCCACTGTACTATGTACCTGAATGTATGCTTGCACATCCTCCTCCTGTGGCACCATGTATCCACATAGCCCTGGCTTTAAGCTCTGCTTCCCTCTTTTTTGCTTCCCTGCACTACCCCATCTCCAAAGGCAGGGAGGAGAAGCCCAGATACTCCAGCTGCTGTTACGGCCAAAGAAACGGGGGGGAGTAGTGGCTGGGAGGGAGCCCAGGGGCCATAATTTAACTGTACAAATTAGACAGCCTTGCATTAATTCATTTTACTATTAGAACAATGTCTTGTAAAAGGACAGCATTCTTCTATTTCTTATAGTTATTTTATTTGAAGGAGTTGAAAAACAGAAAAGAAAATTAACCTGCCAAATAAGATTTAGCCAAATGGCAACATGCAGTTTTTCAAAGCCTTCATGACACATTCCTGTTCAAAAAAACAAAGAATACACAAACCCATGAAGTGACCCACCTCTTGTAGGATTCTGTTAAGTTGCCATGTGAAAGTAAAATACTATACATTCTTGTACCAGCTTGTCTTGTGTGCTATCTACATTAAAATTAGGAAACTATTATATTTAATCTGCTTGGGGGGGCGTGCATAGGGGCCAGCAAAAGTGGCTGTATACTACATCTGTTTACATCTGAGTAATGCAGGTAAATGATTACTAAGAAAGAACAATCAATTTAGAACATAATATTCAGGGATTAATTAATGTAGTAATGTGTTACAACAGCTTTTAGAGGCAGAATTAAGTAATATTATGCTTGTTCTTGCCCAATACAAACATAATATATTTTTGATTCAATAAAAATAACCCCAAAGCCATAATTACCTTGAAAAACACTTTGCACATTTCACATTTCAAAGTAAATATTTACCAGTAGCTGCAACAAATTCAGACCAGCATTCTTAGTGGATCTTGTATCATTGAATTTAATTGCTCAACCCCTGACACACACACATTTGCTGATTCATATTTCACAAAATAATATTTGTCAGACTGTGACTATGAAAGAACAATGGTTATATTTACAAGGCAGGATATTTTATGTGTTTCACATGTTTATAATCTTTTCAGATTTAATCACAGTGAATGTTATAGAAGTTAGTCCTGCTGCATATCTTCTACCATGCAAAGCAACAATTAAAGAAAGTGTTCCATAGTTTCCCCAAATAAACTAATTGACTCTGGTTAGAGAATTGAAGCTCAATTTATCTCTCTCTAGTAAAACTTGGGAATTATGTCATTGAATTTTCAGTCACTAACGCTGCATTACTTACAGCTGCTCGAGTGATAGCAGTCCTTTAAATGCATGTTGGTCTATTGTGTGGATTTCATTCTTGTATAAGTAACTGCAAAAAACAAATCATTTCATGAAGAAATAAAAGAGATAATGAATAACCTATTAATTAGTCTGCTCATAACGTAAACATTAAATTTCTCAAAATGCTTACTACATTTCCTGAGTGGCAAAGTAAAAATGTGTGTAGGATACATATGTTAGCATTTTTACCAAATACTTTTTTAACCCATGAAACAAAGAAAGATGACTTTAAGGAAAAAATAAAATGTTCCAGTTAGACATTTGTCAGGAAAGCTACGAAAACAATCCACAGCAAATCTACGATCTCACATATTTAGCCACTTTATTGTTAAGAAGTTTCCAAAAAAAGTCATGATTTTCTGGAATATTTTTGTAACTCAGAATTATTTTTTTCTTTATATTTCTTTTTCAAAATATACAGGTTGATCATAAATGTTTCTTTGTCAGTATTCAGTATTTCACCTTGCATCTTCTTTGGATGCCCCTAGTTCTGATTACTCTTAGAAACAGTATACTCAAGTAGGCAGAGAAGTGCTCTGAATTTTTTATAAGAAAATTGTATACTGCAGTAGCCAGGACATGCCCAAATATTCTGTTTGGGCAATCCAGCAAACCAAGAGACTGGGTACTTTCCTGAAACATATCTTCTGCTTCAACCATTATACAGGTATACAGTAAACACACATGTCAAGTGGCTCGGTTGATGAATGGTGTCTACTAGCACTCTGAATAACAAAGAAATAACCCCCAATGAGGTGTGAACAGCTAAACCATACTATTCTTCCATGAACTAGCAGGCATGCTTGAGTAGGTTTAAACAGTGCCTTTAAATATAGAAATCAATAGAGGCTAGTAAATGGTTTGTGGTATTTGCATGATTTAAATGCCTGCCTAAATTATCCATGGACATCCTAAGTGACTTATATTGTACTGTCACCAAGTTGTGTCATTCAAAATTGATCAGCTAATCTATATGGCATCATATCTATTCACCATTTAGTTGATGTTAACAAGAACTTCTTATGCAAACAGAAGATGGGTCTAGGCAGGTATGAGGGAACAAGGTAGGGGTCCGGATTGAGTTCCCATGAGCAGAGACTTTCTTCTTGGGACAGGGGCAGTAGCTCCCCAAAATGTGCCTTCCCTTACTGCTCCCACCTCCCAAACATCCTAGAAAGTATTAACAGAACCCACCCCCTGCCACCTCAATCCCAAATCCCAATTTATTAAAGCATGAGGTCATCTTTAATTTTCTTCCTCTTTGTTTCTTTTCAATTTTTTAAACTTATTTTATGCTTCTGTGGCTGCCTTCTTTCATTTCTCTAACATTCACCTACCCCCATTTCCTTTCCACCTCCCATTGGGTAAGCCTTCCTTACCTATCCCCATTCCATTAACTCTCTGCCTCCCCGATTCATGTTTCCATCCCTCTGCCCCAACCCATCTCTCTCACACACCCTCTCAGAGCAGAGATAGAAGACTGTCCTAGCTCACCATCCCTGTAGTGGTAATTCTCAGCTGTAGCTCCTAGTCAAGCCCCTGGTTGCTAGCCATCTAGTGGCAAGTCACAGCGCTACAGACAGGGGACAGTCAGAGAAGGATTTTAGGTTCAAAGTATCACTACTGCAAATTCAAGCTAGCACTAACACTGATCAACATGTGAGCAGCTCAAAGTGCAATGTGTAGCAATCTTCTAAGTGTGTTTAAAAATACAGAATTATTTTTTTCTGAGAACAGTTGAAGAGGAAAATTTAAAAGTCTTCTTTCTTAAATGTGTGAAATAGCTAACCTAATGAATCTTTGGGAAAAGCAAATAGAAGAGGCACAAGAGTGACCAATGTCAATCCTTGCATTCAGTGATAAGAGATCTGTTTCCTATTCCTAGCACATACTTTCCCCATAACTTTTTAGACTCCTCGCTAATTATAAAACCATTTATAGTGACAAATATTTGGGAACTCAACTGTACAAATGAGGGTATATATTTATAAGGATAACAAGAACAAAGTCAAACAAGTAAAATGTTAGCAAGAGTCAGATAGTAATGTTGCACAACAGCACTGCTGTACATAGCCTAGTAATTTTCCCCTTACCATATCAAAAAGTTTTTAATGTTTGAAGATATAAACTGTTGTCAGTTTTGTTATGCAACAATCATTTGAGAAAACCTATGGCAGCCTGAGATTTGCTCCTTGTTTGAGTTCTGATTTTATGTGGAGATAATTTTTTTATTTCAAGTAACTTACCAAGATTCCTCCATCACCATTGAAGGAAGTCTGCAAAGCCCTCAATATCTGATATTCAAAGGGTAATAATCTTGTCAGAAGAAGGAGCAAAAATAACAAAAAATCCTTTGGCTTCTGGAAGTGTTGTAAACCCTCATATTTCATGACACAGGAACGTCCAAAAAATGAGAGAGAGAAGCCTTAGCTATGAACAGGATGTTCCATAACAGCTTTTGCACCTGCCTCTGAGACATCTGGTACTAGTCCATTGCTAGATGTAAGCTAACAGACTAAACAGATAATAGGCCTAACCTAGCAACTAGCATATTCCTAACACTGCATCCCCTAGAATGGCAGGCCTAACTCCCCAGGACTGGAAACAGACAGTTGTGGTGATCCCACTTTTCCCAAGCTGCTTTAATTATTATTTCTGGGAGTCATTCTATTCATCTATCACTTATAACAGGAGTCACTAATGCTTTTCCAGCAGTAAACCAGAATGACCCAGCTTCGGTCCATGGTGGGCCACCACTAGGACTCATCTACTGCTGCCACTGCTTCTCCCTGCCATATGGTGCAGCATGGTATGGACAAAGCCCCCCACTACCAAGTACCACCGAGGTCCTTCCTGGCTCTATTCCACTCCCTTATTTACAATATGCTCATCACCCTACTACATGGGTATTAGCCCATTCATGTATCCCTGTGTTTACTGAACCCAGCAATTATTACAGTTCCTACTTCTAAAAAGTTAACCATTTTTATTTTTGTGTAAAGCAGCTGGGAAAAGATTCATTTTTTTTTAATTCCTACAAGAAAATCAACAAAAATTCTGTCTTCCTTTGATCTAAGTTCATATGCCCTGAAGAAATCAGTCTCTCTCCAGGGTGGGCTACTCCACACTTAAAAAACAAAAACAAAAAACCTAACTACTAACTTCTTAAATGATGACAAATTCAGAAAATTCACAATAAAAAGTAGGTGATATTACATACTAAGTAATATCACGTAACTTCTTAGTATTGAAATCCATTGGAATAGAGGACAGCATGCTACAATGCAAAAAGATCATGGACACACCAGAAGAATAACAATAAGAATGAGAAGATTCCCTCTTTTATTTGCGTAGTAAGTAACATGTTTTTTTCTAAACACATTGTTTTTAAATATAACCTAGTTTAGTGTTTTACGCTGCCACTCGTAACTGTGGTATTTTAGTACATTCCAAATGAAAAAACAATAACAGATTACCAATTCTTGGAATTCACGGAGACTGGCACTTTTTTGAGTTGTAATTCTTCTTTGGGTATGCCTTCTCTGTCCCTGGGGAGAAGCCATTCCTGTTTTCTCTTTTCTGACCACATTAAATCTTAGTTTTCTGTCCACATCTGATAAGGCCCTTCAAAACTCTATTTCTCTCCAATTCTCTCATCTAGTCTCTTCTCAGATCATTCAAGGGTTTCATTGCTGGTGAAGAATGTCTATATTTCTTCTCCCACAAAGTTCACCATGTTTTAGCTCATTCTGTCTCTGAGAATCACTACACTGACCTAATGTGTAATGGCTATAACCCCTTCTACACTAATGTTCATTTATGCCATGATGCTGACAAAATTAGTCAGCCATTGCCAGTTACACTGAGTAGAACTGGAATACAAAGTTGTGGATACAGTATTTTTAAAAAATGTATTTAAGTCAACTCATTTGTAAGCATAAAGTTATGTAATAATGAACGAAGATACTGTAACAATGAATACTCTCTGTATTCCTTCACACCTTCGCCCTTAGCAAGTAATACACTCACTGATTGCACCTTATTTCAAACGAGACCTTCAAGTCTTTAGAGCAGAGATGGCTTCAAAAGTTTGCATACAAAAACACATGATCTCTTTGGTCATATAAATAAGAAGATCTAGAAAGAAAGTGCGAATGATTTTGACTAGGGACTGGATCTCTGACAATAAAACACTAACTTTTTTTTAACTTGTGGGTTACTGAAAAGCCCGAGTGTGTCTCAGAAACACTTCCTCTCCTAGAACTCCATTCATTCTAGCTCTGAAAATCATAATAATAATGTATTGGAGGAAAGGTATACATCTACCAAGATTGGGATCCCACTTTGAAATAACATTTTTAAGGCTTCTACCCCACAAGAATGAGTGAGCAACTGGGGGGTGAGAAGTGGGGGCTGTTTTGGTTTTTTGGGTTTTTTTGTTTTGTTTTTTTTTTAAGACGGACAAATTCTAAGAAAAAAATTATTGTATTTGGGACATATGCTTGGTATTTTTTTAAAAAAAATAAAAGCTGTGAAGGTTATAAATTAGGCCACCTAATTTTCAACACTGAAAGCATAAATGTGATTTCTATTATACTGCACCTTTATTCTGCAATATCTGTATTAACAGCAACAGTCATTGATTTTACTGAACATGTCAAACAGTGTAAAATCTATTATAAATATATAACCACCCATTTTTTTCTAATTTACACAGAAGGCAATCAGTTTAACATGAACACTATATATTTAATAGTTTAGATTATGACCTTTTGCATCAAGAAAAGCACATTATACTGAATAGAAAAGAAGCATAATCAAAATGCCCTTTTATCCATTGTTGTTAGCTGGTTGTGAAAGGTTTAACGATGGTTGTAAAAAAGCAAAAGTTTAATATGCAACAACTTATCCTGAAGAGTGAAGTATTCAGCGTGGTGATTATCACTTGGATGAATGAAGCCAATTTCCCACACTCCCAGTAGAGCTGAAGTGCATCAAATGAACGAGATTGTATACGGAAAAGATGACAGCATTAATGCTGCATTTTGAATGGCAGTTCTTATGCTGTGATTGTTTGGTGGACAGAGTTTATTTTTTCCTCAGGGGCTTACAGAGAAATACATTAACCATAAGCTCTCTGCTTAGCTAGATGCTTTGTCAAAAAAATATAACAGCAAATATAGGTCTCAGTCCTGCCTTCAGAGATGCACTGAAGAGTTCCATAATTTGTAATAACTCAGGAGTTGGAGAAACTGCCAGATGTTTCTGGGATTAATTCTTGCTCCACCTGGATGAATCCGTTTTTGAAAAACTGTGTGACAGCAGATTTGCATGTCCCCTGTTACATTATGCCAAAAGTACTATGGATTGACCTACACAAAACAGTCATATAGATATATTTTTGTATGCTACAGGAACAGGCAGAGGCGAAATAATATAGTAAATTCAAAGTACAGTTTAGCTAAGGGGACATAACGTATGCATAAAGCCTTAGAGAGATGTCTGGATGCAACTAGTTGGCAAATCCATAGTCCTCCACTGTGCAAAATTTTGATGATAAGAGAATGAAGGAGTACATAAAAATAATTGTATTAAATTTCATTCACAACCAGTTTTTCCATTGCCTTCACATCATCTTTGAAAAGTACATTAGACTGTGGTGTTTTTGCTGTTAGGTTCTGAACTTTATCCCTGACTCCCTTTGACACATTTTTGTTGCAGTTAACAGTTCCCTCAATGTGGTGACAACCTTAGCTGGCATAAAACTTCTACAGTATATCTGAGGCAGCTCTTCCCCACTTCCCTCCCACCATATTTTTCATAGATAAAAGCAGTTTTTCAATATCAAAGTTCCAGAAAACCTTATTAGCATGAGAACCAAATGAGACCAACACATTCTGAAAGTAAAGCACCTCATTAACACATATAAAATGGGGCATAAAATGCTACAAATCAGAATGGGATAATTGATCCTTCCTGGTACACTGTACTCTATGACATTCAGGTGCCCTAATAGACATTAATGTAATGGTGCCACCAGAGACATTTTATGCCCAATCCCCGAAGTCATGCCTGATCCAAAACTGGGGAGAAGCTCCTTGATATTGGGCTCATAGTGCCCTGGGAGCTTTAAAAAGCAGGAGTGAAGCCCAGCTGCAACCCACTTTTTTAAGGTCCAGGAGAAACGTAAGCCCAATATCAGGTAGAAGCTCCCCAGTGTTGGGCTCTCTAGGCTAAGACTTCTAAAAAGCTCATTATAGCCCAGTCACACACTTCTGTCCTTTCAACATGCTAGCTCCACACAGACTAGTATGTTCAAAGGTTGTGCATGCAAGTTAGCTGTATACGCTGCTCCCATATGCCTACGTGTTACATGTTGAAGTGGGTCTTGTCGTGCCTTACACTGTGAACTGCACAAGTGTTGATCAGTGTTAGTGCTAGTTCCAGTTCAAAACAGTCACAAACACAGGCCAGCAGGAGCCTGGAGGACTGAAAGGTAAGAATCTACTCCTGCCTCCCATTCCCGGCTCCCCCACTGCCACTCAGGGTTCCTTCCTGCCCCCCGTCCCCCACACACACCTACTTGTAACTGGCTGGCTGGCTGTCCTGGAGGAGTAGGCAAGGAAGGGTAAGCCTGCCTGCCCAGCCGCTGCTGCTGAACTTCTCAGGACTGAGCTTGCTCAGAGAGCAGCAGCAGCTGGACAGGCAGTTTAACCCTTCCCTGTTTCCCTGGGACAGCCAGCTGGGCAGCTATAAGTAAGTGAGCTGGGACATGGGGTGCTGGGGAGAGTGAAGGAGCAGTGGGTGCAATCTGAGCAAAAAAGGGAGAGGGGCAAATAGGATGTTTACACTAAGGTGTAGCCTAGCATGGCTACACTGTAGTGTAACACAAGTAGCATGGCTCAGAGATAATCCTGCCCTGGAGTGGTGTAACTTTGAGCCACATAATGAATGCTTAAAACCAGTTTCAAGTCAACATTAAGAGCTCCAGGAGTCACCCAAAATAGTTGTGTAACAAGGCCCAGTGAAGGCAAACTAGGAGATCTGATAAAGGAATGGTTTTGTACCTGGGACTAAGGATGCTTCCTAACAAGTATATATGACTTTGAATAATAATAACAAAATAAAATTTAAAAAGAAAATCACACATGGAAGGTTAGCTTTCACGCTGCCACAGACAAAGAGTCAGTGACAAATATTTGTTGCCACTGATAAATATTTGTTTTTGCTATGACTTACAGGTATTGTAGATTTTCTAGCCCTTCAAAAGCATTTCTTGAAATCTTTCTGATGTGATTGTTATTCAAAAGTCTGTAAAAAGCAGAAAATAAAAACTGTTTTGTGAATCATAGTCATTTCAATTCAACTCTAACAGAACCTAAATAAAATATGTTATCTTACTGATCTAAAGTATATTTAAGTATTATATCAATGTGGTATTACTATTAAAAAATATGGAATTAAAAAAAATAAACTGAGAATATGTACATTTTTTTTCCAATTACATCTTTTTCTTCATGGTTGCACCCAATAATCACAACATAATTTGCATCACAGGCAGTGAAATCGATGCTGGCAGGGACAAGTTGCATTTTAATAGTAAACCATTCAGACATAAATTATTCACCAGCTACTGAGGAAGTTCTGAAATGCCTGTCTAAGTAAATGAAAATTATAATATTTCTGTATTAAAGGAGCCCTCTTTGTCCCTAAAGTTTGCAAGATGGGTGAAAACTTGACTTCACTGAAATCATTGACAAAATTTTCATTCAGCTCAGCAGGGTCAGAATTTCACCGAGGTGTGTATATGAGAGATATTGTGAATCTGCAAATCACTTTCTACATCAGCTGCCACAGGCCTCTGGTGGAAACATTTGTTTTGTTTTAATTTTGGTTCACTGTTTATGCACAGGTCCATGAGTCACTTGGAAAGTAAACTAATCAAGACAGCTGAACGAATATGCGGAAAGAACTAATTATGCATTTTTCAATATTCCAGGAAGCCTTGTAGCATACTGCAACTAAACAGTTCTTCTGTGCCAGACTTAAGCTCTTGACAAGAACAATTTAATTTTTTTAGTGACTTTTTCTGTACTACTGTTTTAATTTTGAAAGAAGAGGTAACCTGTGTAGTTAGGGACAGTAAAAACTGAAGCAGAATATTAAGTTTTAAAATACCATATTTACTTGACTATAAGACAAGGTTTCTCCCCACCTTGCCCCTGAATCAGCATGGGGGAAAAAAGATCTTTGTCTTACATTCATATACAAGGAAACCTCATTAAATACATTACCTATCATTAAACTGCTGCCAAAAGGAGCATGTGCTCAGTAACAGAATTCAACTATGAAGTTGATTAAATGCAGCCAGAACTGTGCATGCCTATAAAACACATGGCTTATATTAGGCAAAGTGTACAGATGGGAACCATTTTAATAAAATTTGTAAAAAACCAAACCAAACCAAAACAACACATATCACCCTATACATGCAAAGCTACACGTAGTGAACATCCTTGCTTTACCATGGCTTCATAGCACAGAAATAACTACATATCAAAAACATACAAGTGCATACATTGAACCCTTAACAACATGCATCATCTCCCCACAAAAAACCCTTACAGAAATCTCTCTCTTCATGTAACATTTTTTCATGGGGTTCTATTTCAGTAACCACATGAAACTCTCCATCCCTGTGGTAGTGAGTTTAGGGCTTATTAGCACATGGATTTTGGGGGGGCAGGGCGGAGTAAAGAAGTACACTCACATACTAAGCAGTGCTGAGTTTTGGGGTTCCCATGGCTTAAAATACGGTTGACTCTGCTGAGGCCCAGCCCAATGAACTATATGCTAAAATCATGAGCCTTTTGACTTAGCACTAATAACAGGCACAGCTTGTGCTATATATAAGGTACAAAGGTGCTGCTTAAAAGTGTGCTTATGGAGTACCTGTGCTAAAACTTGCAGCAGGTTCAAAAAGGTAAGATGCATAAGTCCTGGATGAACTAAGTCTATGGGCACCCATAGTAATTTGCCTATACACAAATTACTACAGGCATGTTTATTTCAAAGTCTGTTTTCAGACTTGCTCCTCACTTCCATGTGCTCAGGAAGAAGAACAGGGTCTGACATAAGGAGGGGGGAAGGGGTTGCAGGTGAAAGTTGGGGGAGGGGAAGAGGACAATAGGGCCAGCCTACCCCCCACCCCCATTTATTTTCCCTGTTTAGCAGTGGGAAGGGGACAAATTCAAGGCACACCTCCAAGAGTTAGTTTCTATGCCTGGACAATTATAACAGATTTATACATTTTCTATATATAGAATCTAATCATTGGGAGGATGGTCTTATATTCAGGATTATTTTATATTTGAGTAAATATGGTAAGTATGGCATATTTATTCACTTTTAAGTAAAAAGCTGCATAAGAACAGTTTTGGTGGAGGCAAGAGTGTTGTAAGTATGTAAGAACAGGTATTTTAATTCTATGCCTTTGATTGTGCAGCTACAGCTACATACAGAGTTTCCATCTGCCTGGGGCCAATATGTCCATCCTTCTGAGACTTCCAGTTTGTTCGTAATTTAGGTCTTATTCTTGGGGGAAAATATGCCTTGCTGTTTGGATGTCCATCTGCATCGAAACCAAGTCAATGGAAAGCAATATAATTCTGTATACAAAACCTTAACTTCTGGTGTAAAAGTATGAAATGCTAGTATTCTCTTGACAAAGTTTTTTACTTCTAAAATGTGTACCATTATAAAATGGTACATACCTTGTGTATGTCGGTTACAAATACATGCTATATCTCTGACTGTGTGAGATTTGAGTTTTAACTCTATGAGTAGTGTGCTTTTTTTTTTTGCTACTCTTAATACACAACTTTTGTTTTATGTTGTTTTATAATCTAAACAAAAGATAAATTTAGTATAAGTTTATAGTAAAGTTTGAGCAAGTAAGAATAAAATAAATGTTTCAGGTGTCTGATATATCTATGTGAAGTCATGAATCTACTGACCGACTGCAAATGCTCCCTCAACCCAGTGAAGGATATTTATGGAAAGAAGACTTTTTTTCAACTATTTGAGTTGGTCCAATAAAATATATCAGATTTACCCAAAGAACCTTGTCTACCTATATCCTTAGACCAACACGGCTACAGCCTATACCCCTGAATCAACTGATATTTTTATAGGTTTAGAGTATCTAATAGCATATGTGGTTTATCTAAGATTACTTTGAAATGTTTCCATTCCTTAAAAAAGCAAAATACTTTTAATTGAGCAGCTATTGAGTGAGTTTATAATTAAGCATACTGTTATTCAAATCAGTATATATTTTTCTTAAACATTAGGTTATAAGTAGTAGATCATAACTGTTGCTGAGAATATTCTGATTTGGGTACAACAGTTGTGAGTCATATTCAAAATGTAGTTACTTTCTTTATAAAGTATATGGATGAGAGCTTCGCAGACAAAGATGGGAAAACAAAAATGAAAAGTGGTCATACAAGTCAGCACAAATATTCCCATTAAAAGACACTGAACAGATCCTATGGGGGCACTTTGGTTTCTATGCTTTGATAACTAAGAAGTTTCAAATGATGATTCAAGAGAAAAGAAAGATATTCAGAAGTTCATTCTGAGTTACATACATAAGGAGAATGATTGATGGCTGAAAGAGTGCTCGTCTTTCCAGTCACTGAATGATAGCTTGAAATATAAGGGACAAGTGAAGAGAGCAGAGAATGATTTTATGTATTCAAAAAAACAGGAACAGAAAATGTACAAGTTTCAAGACTACCCTATCCTACTGTAAAGAAGTCCCTGGTTTAATTTCCGGACACTTACACAAATGCAGCCATGGAGGCATCAGACCCAGTCTGGCCTTTGGATTCTGTTTCAGTGGCCTAAAGAGGGAATGGAGGATCTGGGCAACTCCACTCCTCCAAAAAAACTCCTATCTAGGCATATGCATTGAAGGTCTAGGTGACCTACCATGTATGCACCATGATCCAGAAGGATCAACAGCTGCCAAACTATGCTGTAAAGATATGATCATCATTTCTGTTGGGTTCTTCATTGTAATTGGAAAAAAAAAATTAAACAAGAAATTGAAAGCAAGCTAATGAATGTCTCTCCTGTGTACTTTACTGGTCTAGGTATTATGACTGCCATGACCAGCACTTGAGTATCAGAGCACCTTTTAGCTGGGAAAAGAAGAGTTAGCAATATCTCCCACTCACTCTTCCCTTCTTTCCAGTATGAGATATGGCTTATTGGCTTTTAAAAGCATGAATGTTTGTGTGTGTGAACACACATGCACTTATACATGAACACATGCATTTTAGCTAAAGAGCAAGCACATCATCAGAAAGCTGCCCTAAAGACAAGAGTTGTGCATTCAGTGAATATTAGTGGCATCAGTGGTCATTTTTCTAACTGGAGAGTTTCACAAACTTGACATGCTGTTGAGAAAACTGTTTTGCACTCCTCTTCCATTGAGCAGCATTTCCACGGTTGCAAACCTCACAGTGATGTGGTCAGCCCTCCCCATTTCATAAGTCATCCAGACCTCTATACCAGGGACAGGCAACCCCCAGCATGCATGTGGACAATTAGTGGCATGGGGAGACATTTTCCTTATTATGCCATGAGGTGTGCCAAGGCAAATGTTTTTTAAAAAATGTTTTTTTAAAAGTTGCTGCTCTAAGCTCTCCAGAGCAGGGACAGCTCCCAGTGCCACGGCAGGCACCAGGGGAGGGATGAGAAGAGCACAGGCAGGGATGCTGTTTGCGTTCTGCTGACCCTGGCCCCCATGCCTAAGGTGGTGCAGGAGGGAACCTGAAAATCAAAGGAACTGTCGCACACCCCACTCCCATCCATTTTGCGGGTTCCCTGTGCATCCCCACCCCCAACTCACTTCACACTCCAGATCAGCATGGAGATGAAAACCATGGTTTTAAATATGGCGTGGTTTTTGCCTCCTAGTCAGTTTGCTTCCCACACACAGCAGGGATGCCAGAGCCCCTCAGCCAATCAGCAGGAAGCAGCAAAAAATGGCACTATATTTAAAACTGTGTTTTTTGCCTCCCTGTGGATTAGGAGTGAGCGACAAGCACCGAAGCCCCTCCACCAAGCAACGGTAAGGGCGCACAGGGGAACTTTCCAAATGAAATGATCCACAGTGCAGCCCACTCCCTCTGTTAATTTGATAGGTCCCTAATTGGGGTGGAGCTAGAGGGGACTTGGGGGACTATAGGCACCCCAAAATTTGCCCAAGCACCCCCATAGGCACCCCTCTCAGTGCCACCTCCCCTCCAGGTCCCCACTGCCCGCAGGACAGCCCCACCCTTGTGCCACCCCTATCTCTAATCATGTCCCCTGCCCCCAATTCTGCCAAGGCCACTGGCTGTGGCTCAAGCAGCTTGTGCCACACTGCTGGCCAGGTCTGGGGCTGGAGCCACCACACCACGCCCCCTCTCTCTTTTCCCTTTTTTTCTTTTTCTCTCTCTCTCTCTTTCCTTCTTCTTTCTTACCCCCCTCTTTTCTTCCCCCTTCTCTCTTCCCTCTTCTTCCCCCCTCTCTTTTTCTCTCTCCCTCCCCTCTATTTCTTCTTCTCTCATCACAACATGCTCAGTAGTATAATTTATGCTTATTATCTATATTAATATACAGTGCATCCTGTTATGTATGCCAGCCCCAGTTTTGTTTTTCTGGCATGCTGGCACTCTGGACAACCTCTGCTCTACACCATTCAGCAACACAATACTAGCTTTACAGTAGGACACTGACTGATAGGATATTAAAGACTACTGTATTTAAATGTTCCTACCTTGTCATCCATAGAAGTGCTTGCAAGAGAATTTTCTGCATCTAGTCACACAACATGTCAGCCTTACAAAAGACATCCATCATATGGTCTAGATCAGTATACATTTAATCAACTAGCTATTGGTACACTAATTACCCATCCTGAGCTAGACCCTGCCTAGGTTAAAAGATTTAACCCATATCTCAATATATACTTCTGGCAGCATATATAACACCTGTCATGCACCTGCTTAAAATATCAAACTTATATTTTATAAAGAATCACAATTCCTGTGAAACAGTAATCACAGCTATGATCACTGAGTTTGAAGGAGCAATAGATGTATGAAGGGCACCAAGGTTCACCAAGGTTCAGCTACCTACGTAGACCAGTTAAATGATTAATGAAAAACCAAGCAATAAAAGAATGAAAGAACAAGATGAAAAGCATCAGAGAAATAAATTACACAAGACATATTCATGCAGAGTTTTTAAGCCTTCAGGGGAGAAAGGAGCTGTACTAACATACTGCCAGCAGTTACTGAGTATGCATAAAGAATATGAACAATAATTTGTTCTGACGGGTATTTCTGGGGTGCGTGCATGTGTGTGTGTGCATGCGTGTAAGTAAAAAAAACAGGTGTGTCTGGGGCAAAGGGAGGAAGCCTAGACTTATTCCAAAAAAACACCTTGAGACATAATTTCTTTTTCTTGTTTGTTTGTTTTCTGGTATCTTTTACATCTGGGGGTCTGCCTATTAAAAGAAGGGTCTACCTGTGTCCTTAAAAACAGTGAGTAATAATTTCTTTTGGTAATGTACTGTGTTCCCAGAAGTTCAGAAAGAGTGAAATACTACATTATTTTTCATCCTTTTTCCCTTACCTTCTGTATACTTTTTCATCTGTGGGACTGTTCTCTGTATCACTCACTGAAAAAGTGAGGGTGCTGGGATCCTAACACTTCCTTCTGTTGTGAAAATGGAACACTCCAAATTAGTTGAAACACTTTCACTGTGAGACATCAAGCAAAAGGAGATTCACTTTTGCAAACTATAAGGAGACTTTGATCTTTACAAAGTCACTTGTGATTTTGCAATGCTGCAGAAACACCATGCTGCTGCTCTGAATTTGACAATGAAAGCTAATGGAAAGTCTGCATATTATGACAATGAACTCATCCTCGGCATTTTCTTTCAGAAGACAAGACTTTTTTTTATTACTCCTTAGAGTCCTGATGACAGCTAGTTCTCATTGATGGACAGCATTCAAGTCACTATTTACACAAGGCACAACTTGCACACAGCATATGAAGAAGTCAGAAATGGATCCTTGCTATCATTTATACTACACATTCAAAGACTGAGCCTGACACATCACTGTTCCGAATCTTGCATAGTAATTTACCCCAGTTCAAAGTGAGTGCAAAGTCTACCTGATTAGCACAGTAATATTTTATATAGAAGTAAATGACTGCACAAGTTGAAGTGCACCATTAAAACCAGGCCTGCTAACTTCAGCTTCTCTCCACTGAACTTGAGTAATGTAAAATAATGTGATTTTAGAACATCAGTTAGGCAAGAACATATACATGAATAATCATAAAGAAAGAATGAACAAAAGAACGAATGAAAGAATGAACGATAGACTATCCATGGACAGAAGAGTACATAAAAAGGAGAGCTGAAAAACATCTTCAAATTAGAAACTGCGTGTACAGAAGAAAACTGCTAATTTAGATCCTAGTTTAGAAATTACACTTATATGAGGTATAAAAATTTACAAATCCAATTCTCATTAGAAATAATGAAAACATATCTCTAAATATGAATATAAGAGTTCATTTCTAGCCAGTGAATTTCACTGTTCATTGCAGAGAGAGTTATCTGAATAATCTCTGATAATACTCAGAGAAGCTTGGACGAAAACACATCCACTTGTGTCCAAATCATATGGAAAAAACTAATATCACAAGGTGTCTTGTACCGGTTCAGAAATTCTCAGTGATTAAAAAGTATGAACATAAAGGCAAAACAATTTTAAAGACATGCCCAAAACATAATCCTAATAATTGCCTGTTCTATGGCAGGCAAGCTTACTCCTACTCACAGAACTTGAGCAAATTAACAGTGAATATAGGAACATTCAGATGAGTGAAACGGTCAAATGCAATGCTAAACATCTGAACAACATGTTCACTTCTTATCAATGTGCAATGAAGCCTACAGGCTACACGGCGTACATTCTTCCCTAGTAAAATGCATTTGTTCAATAGCTATGATAAAACCTTTAGAAGTCATCTTGATCAGACATGTTGGTGGCACGTGCCATCAGATTAGTTTGATTAATGTTCTTTTTGACAAGCTAAGAGAACTCAGCATCCTACAGTGTCAGAGAACAAGGAACCAATCATTTGACAAAGACTGGTTAACCGTGTAGGTTCGAAACCACACATATTAAACATGCATGCCTGTAAATCATTCTGCATGGAGTCAAATATAGGCAATATGAGGTTTGAAGCCAATCAAGCAAACAAAAGCATAACTACTTATTTATGTGCTTAACATAAAACATGTTTTTAAGTGCTCCAGTGGACAAACACGCAACATTAGTTTAACATCAGCTTGTTTCAGATTTTAGAACACTATCTTTAAAAACTGGCTAATTCTGCCTAACTTTAACCAAGACCTCCTATGGCATCCCTTTCTGAGGATCAGTGATGAACCTGACTTGTGATGATGCATCAGTATTTCTGCCTCCTTTTCAAATGTAGAGTTTTTAGCCTGAGATTCCTTTATTTTCCATAAAATTAGCTTAGATCCTAAAGGATGAAATTATCCTAGATTTAGGAGAGTAACAGAGACTCTGTGGGCAGACTCTAGCAATGTGGACCACTAGCAGTCACAAGAAGTTCATTCAGCCACTGTTAAGGAAATCCCTGACAGGTAATATCTAAAAAAGTAGGTATTTACTTACCTAAGGCTGAATGGGCTCCCACTGAGTCAGCACCTCTTATGAATTGCTGAACTCCTGTTTCAGTACCCTATTCTGTGTCTATATTGATTTATAATTTCTGTCATTCACTTCAGTGGGAAAAAGATAGAAACAAAAATTAATGTGAAGGGAGACATCTCAGCATTTTGCAGCTTAAGCTTTTCAGCAATGTACCCAAAATCCTATAGCAAAAAGATTTTCCACATGTGAAACCTGGAACGCCTATTAAAGATGCATCAAAGAACTGGATCTTTCCATCAAGTCAGATTATGAATAATCCTACAAATTAACAGAAAAGACTGAGTCACCAACACAGATGTTTCAGAAGGACAACAAAAAAAACCCACTTAGCTTTGGTGGTTAGGACATGTCTAAAAATGCCTAGTAGGGCTGTGTGAAGCTTCAGTCCCTGATTTGATTTGGTGGAGAGTCAACCTAATTCAGTGGCCAAATCTCCAAATCCAAATCGAGGACCCTTTAATCACGCCAAATCAATTCGGATAGATTCAGCAATTCAGACAGACACAGCTTTAAATGATTTTTCTACATACCTCTAGGTAGCAGGGGCTCTGAACACTATGGTGCTGGGGCAGATGCAGAGTCTCACAGCACCACAGAGGGCTCCCCAGCACACTCGGCAGCAGAGCCAGAAGTGGACTAGAAACACTTACAGTCCACTTCCTGGTCCACTGGGGAGCGCGTTGCCCCCCCCCAGTGCCCCCCAGCTCAGCAACTGGTGGCTCCTGGGTCTGGGGGGACAGCCAGGACCCAGGGTCCCCCTCCGAGCAATCACCGAGCCGGAGGGGCACAGGGAGGCCCCTGCACAGTGCTCCCCAGTAGCCCTGGAAGTGGATCAGAAGTACTTCCGGTCCACTTCTGGGTTCACTGTCAAGCATGCTGGAGAGACCCCATGCACCTGTGGGACGCTGCATCTGCCCCAGCACTGCAGTGATCATGAGCCATGCTGCTACCTCAAGGTACGTAGAAAAAACTTTTAAAGCTGTGCCTGTGTCCAAATCGCTGATTCGCCGAATCAGCATCAAATCTTCAGATTCAGCTTCGGCTGAATTGAATCAGGGACAGTGACTCGAATCAATGGATCGAATCACTGTCCCTGATTCAGGCCAAAGCCGAATCTGAATCAAATAGGGCTCATTTTGCACAGCCCTAATGCCTAGCAAAAGACTATGTAGGACTTACTATCAGCTACAGAAAAGTACATAAGCAAGTCAATAGAAACAAAACATGGATAATCAAAAAGCGTCTTGAAAAAGGACAAATTCCTTTGGACAACTGGCAAGGGGATTCTTCAAGTGGAAAACAATGAAACAGGCCACAATAAAACCTGAGGTGCAGTCTTGAAATATCATGATTAAAAAAATAAAGCAACAAGGAGGGAAATGGGGAGGCAGTGAAAAAATTATTTACAAATACAACTGGTAACATTAACTCCTCCTTTCAGCTGCCCAGTGTGAGGCCAGGTATGTTTCTCAAATAACTGGACTACACAGTGACCAAAGAAAACATACATAACATTTGGGGCAATGCTGTACTCAGCTGGAAGGAAATGCTGTGTTATTCTCAGAAGACCAAAGAGTTAAATTTATAAAATGATAAAACTTGTTGTAAAAAAAACTTACTTGATGAGGAATGGAGGCGGTGGGACACCGCACCAGAAGGTGGAAGCAACAAAAGTGAAACAACAAGAAGATAAAAACAAGAAGGAAAAAAAGTGGCCAAGCCCAAAGGAGCCAGGATCGGTTCCCGTGTCGGTGTGGGCATGGTTTATAATAGCGTGCCAGGACTGATTGGGCAGCCAAAACCCTGTGTCCAGGATAAAAGACCCGGCACAGACCAGTAGGGGGGACTGGAAGTGGAGTCCCAACTGGCCTGGAGGGGCCGAAGCACACAGGCAATCAGGCAATCCCAGTGAGGGGACCTGGTGGTTACCCCAGGAAAGGGTCTCCATGAAGTCACAGGGCCAGAAAGGGCCTGAGCATTTACTTACAGGGCCAACATGGACCGAGGAAGTCGGCAGTGAAGACTAGAGCCCGGCAGGACTCGGCAGTGCCAGGATAAGGACGTGACTGATGGACAGCAAGTACCAAGCCCAGGGAAGAGGCGACACGCCAAGGGACGGACCACTACTGAAGCTGACAACATGTAATTAGAGAAATGGGGGTCATGGGAAGCGCTCTGGATAGTAACACTATCCCCATCCACAGCTATAATATTCCAAGAACTCAAGCACCAAGAAGATACAGGACATCAGCCTGAACGATGCAGGTGATGGCATCGTGGTTGGAGTTAGGCAGGATGTAATGGAGGCAGAGCCCCACAAAGCGGGAACAGCGGGAATGACCAAGGGGAGGCTGGACCAAACATTGATTATTTTCAGATTGGGAGGACAAAGCCATGGCAGCTAAGGCCCCCTGGGGAACCAACCCAAAGTAATTCCAATAACCAAGCTGTTTAAGAATAACGGCAGGGCTCAAGAGGACCCCCCCCCATACGTGACATACAGACGAGAGACATGGAAGGCTACACTTGTTTATTCAGACAGCCTTCTTAACCTACTGATCTGCTGTTCTCTCCTGTAATCCTGGACAAATGTCACAGTTTATATATAACACTATTAAAGGTATCCACACATCTTCTCCCTTTACATGTAACATATCCCCATATAATATTAATGTTAGCAGTTTAGTTCAATCCATAGAGCACATTTTAACAGGTCTTTATTAGTCTTTGTGTTGGCTTTTTAGCTCCAAGTGATCTTCTTAGTTTTTTTCTGCATTCTCAATCCTTATTGGTTCTGTTCTTGTTTGGTTTTCTTGTTCAGATGTCTCTACTTCTGTGTCAGTTTCTTGTTGCTTTGATGATAGCTCTGTTTCCTTCGGTGAATTTTGTGATGTTGCTTTTTTCTCCCCTTTACAAATGTTGTCTGTTCTTTCTTAACACCTGTTCTTCCAGTAAGACTACTTTATAGGATCTGGGAGCTACTTGATGGGAAACTAGTGCTTTTTGTATCCATGTTTGTCCATCTGAAATAGCACCATATCTTTGTTGTGCAGTTTTGGTAACTACCTGGAACCCTTGTCATAGTACCATTTTTGTTTGTCGATTTTTAAAAAAATGTTTTCACATCTTGCTTTTCATTCTGATGAGCATAGTCCACAAGATTTGGCAGGCTGGTTTTGAGTTTCCTTTAAACAGCATTTCTGCTGGAGACAATCCATGTTTCATAGGTGCTGTCCTGTGATTTAAGAGTGACAGGTAGACACTGGCGTGTGAATCTGTAGCCTTGTTCAACAATTTCTTCACTATTTGTATTCCATTTTCCACCAGACCATTGGATTTTAAGTATTTAGGACTTGAAGTGTTGTGATGTAATCCATATTTGTTTGCAAACTCTTTAAACTCAAGACAAGTTGAATTAAGGTCCTTTGCCTGTTTTCATAATTTGTGGAATCCCATGTCTAGCACAAATATATTTGATGCAAATTATGACAAGGATTGCTATCATGCTTTCAAGCAATGCTATTTCAGGATACTGAGAATAATAATAGATAATGTTTTCCTGAATGCACGAATAAGTCAATGCCTACTTGATACCAAAAAGCTACAGGCTCCTCCATGACTATCATGGGCTTTTCTCATTGCACTGTTCTGTACTTTAGGCACATAGAAGATGCTGTAAAAGCTTGTACAATGTCATCATTTATGTTGGGTCAATATAGAGCACCCCCTGCTCTCCTTTGACATTTTTTAGTGCCTACACGGCCCTCACATATTGTTTAACATATCTTTCTTTAGTACTGCTGGAACATTTCATGAGCCTTTCAACAAAATGTCATCCAGTACTGACAGCTCTTCCTTGAACTGAGACTAAGGGCTAGGTATAGATTTTCCAGGCCAACCAGCACAAATAGCTATTATCACTTGTTGCAATGACATGTCCTGAGCAGTTGCTTCTGCAGTTAGTGTTCACATTTTATCTGCAACAGGAAACACTCTTTTAATTAAATTAACATGTACTATGTCTGAGTCTGGAATTCTATCATTTTCCATCGTGTCATGATCTGGACAAGATATCTGCAATAAGTAGATGTTTTCCTGGTGTGTACTATATGTCTTGATCACACATTTTCAGTTGAAAGAAAAGTCTGTGTCTGGGTGGTATGTCTGTTAACCCTTTCTTTGCAATAGTTACCAAAGGTTTATGATCAGCTTCAGCTATTACAAGCTTCCTATAGATGAATATATGAAATGTCTTACAGACATATACCAGAGCTAAACTTTCTCTCTCAATTTGTGTATATAGACACTCTAATTTAAAGAGTGCCCTAGATGCATATGTTACTGGTCTCCTACTATCCCCATATTTTTAAGGAAAAGGCTGCTTTGATGTCTTCTTTAGAATCATCTGTTAACCATAAAAGGCTCATTCATACCAATGGGCCTTTTAGGGTCATAGTGTTTTAGTACCCGAGCTTTCATTATTATTTCCTTCAAGTTTTTAAATTCAACTCCATGTTCATGTGCCCATATCCACTCAGCATTTTTTTGCAGGAGTGATCTAAGGTGTTTGGTCTGCTCCGCTAAGTTAGGTAGATATTTACCTACAAAATTAATTATTCCCAGTAAATTTTTTGCACTCCTTCTTTATCTGTAGGGGATGGCATGTTTGTAATGGCTTTAACTCTTGTAGGCTCAATCTGGACTCCTTCCTTGAAGAGCTTCTCTGAGATACGTTATTACTTTGACCCTGAATTTACATTCTTGTTTGTTCAGTTTTAAACCGGCTCTGCAAGCTCTTTCTAGGCCCCTTCTTAGCCTAAAGTTGTGTACTTCCACAGTATTTCCTCAAACTAATACATCATCAATATAAACCAAATACTTCAGATGCATAACATAATCCAAAAGGAAGCCTACGAAAGCAACACCTTCCAAAAGGTGTATTGCAGGTACATAATCTAGTGCTATTCTTTTCTCATATTCTTATTCTCATGGTACACATGTTTAAGTTTTTATTTTCTGAATAATGTATTCTGGTATTAAATTGACTTGTGTCCCTGTATCTAATTTAAAAGTTACCATTAATCCATGGTGTCCAGGGTGATTTCCCAGTCCTCAGAAGAATAAACTTCTTGCATTCTTCTTTTCCTCATTGCATACAGCATGCACCTGCTGTTTTTTGTGAACTGCATCCTGCTCTTTTCTGCAAAGTCTTGCAAAGTGATTGAGTCTTTTGCATTTGTTGCAGTACTTACCCATGCTGGATTTGTGGTAATCTCCACAGCATCTACAGCTAACCATTGTTTCTTCAAGCATTTCCCTTTAGCCTCCGCTTGCCTGCCTCATAGTGAGGTCTTCATTTCTGTATTGTTGTGTGTTATCTTGGGTTTTTGCAGTTTTGTAATCCTGCCTAATTCAGCTTATTCTGCTTTTTCCTCCAGCTTCTGCAGCCTGGCATTTGTTATCTCTGCTGTTTGGCACATCCTAACTACCTTTTCCAAATTAAATTCAGGATCCTCTAACCGTCTTTTCCTGAGGCATATATCCCTTGTACCAGGGGCAGGCAAAGTCTGGCCTATGGGGCAGATCTGGCCACGAGTGGACTCCATCTCCCAGAAGCCATTGCCCACATGGCTGGGGCCAGTCTCCATGGAGACCCCAGCCACATCTGTGCCATGATAGCACAAAGCTGGGGTTTCCAGGGAGACCAGTCCCAGCTCTGCTGACTAGGAGTACAGCCGGGTAGGGCAGGGGGCTGCTCCAAAGCCTCTGGGATGTTACAGCAGGGGCCGCTTGGTCGAGACCAGGGCAGAGCCACAATCTGTAGCCTGCCTGCTCCGTTATTTTGCCCACCTCTGCCTTATACCCAATACTATTTGTTTTCTGACCATTGGCTCTTTTCAGTCTTGAAAGTTGCATGTCTGGTTCAGCAGTCTGAGGTCTTTCACAAACACTTTTGTTGTCTCACATTTTTTCTGCTGTTTCATATGGAAATTACACCATTCAACATTTTCATTTTGTTTTGGTATACGACATTCATCCAACTTTTTTTTCTGTTCTGCTGACAGCTGCAGACTCTTATAAAGAGACAGAGCTTCTGGGCCTAGTACATTTAAAAAAATGTACCTCGAGTGGATCTCCCTTCTCTGTAGCTCCACTAGCCATCATATATATGGCAAAGCTCTGCTTAAATTCCTTCCAGTTTTCTTCTGCTTTGCCAGGCAGCTTTAACTCCTCTGGAATTCTGGGATGCCCCATTTTTTTCTTCACACCCCACTCCTGGTATCAGGCATTATTCTCAAAAGACCAAGGAGTTAAACTTATAAAATGACAAAACTTGTCTAGTTAGAGAGCCTTCTTAGCCCATTGACTGGCAATCCCCAGACACATGTAACAACTTACACATAACACACTTAACGGTATCCACACAAATGCCATCACTGTGAAATTTATTCTAATACTAAAATTTGATGATTAATAATTCATTTAATTAAATGTAATAATTAATACTTAATATTAAATACTTTTTATTATCCTGTGCAATATGAAGTTTCATTTCTGCCTGGGACAAATGTTACAATCTGTGCATTCTCCTTTGGTCGAGGAAGGGTGAGTGAGCCTGAAAGCTTGCAGATAAATAATTTTTTTTGCAACTATTTAGTTGGTCTAATAAAAGAGATAACCTCTGCCAAGAGTTCTGCATATTTTTTCTCCTGTAGACCAACACAACTAAAACCTATATCCCTGAATCACTGTGTAAGAAACTATTAAAACTTTCAATTTTTTCACTAATTCAGAAAATTGCAGAATATAAATAACCATAATTGCAGAATAAGTTAGAATACAAATCATTCATAATATAAATGACTCATCTTAAAAAACCACAGATAACTATAAACACCAGGTGTTAGTATTAGTAATTCTAGTAGTATCCAAGACATGCTAGGATAACCTAGAAACAGAAATTTTAAAATATAGCTTTTGACTAAAAATAATGTACTGCTAATGCTAACAGTCTTTTCAGTAAAGAAAGTCTGACTGAATTTCACTGGACTGACATGTAGTCCTTTGGTTGCTATCAGTAAATTACCATAAGTTATGTACAGTACCTTGACAAACAGATTTATATGGATGATATGCACTATGAGAAAGATGCATCAAATGGGTTAACTTCATTTCTAAGATATTTGATGGAAAACATTTAACAGTGAATGGAAAAACAGCCTAAAATAAACAATTATGTCCTAAAATTCTAGAGAAGTGAAGTCAAGCTGTACATGTCAATACAGCAGAGCAAAATTTTAAAGGCATCTCCAAGCAGGTACCCATAACTGGTATAATTAGCAGCAGAAGCAAGCATTAATATTTAGATATTTTAATATAATTTTAAATGACATCCATAAAATTGCAGGATGTTTGCTTTTATTTACCGAGGTGTCAGTTCATCAGTCTGTGTCTTCTGTAGAATGTTATGACACTACTGGCAGCTAGAACAGCTCAGGGACATCACTGATATTTTTATCAGTTGACAAAGAGACTATGCAAGCACTGGAATCACTTCCTCATACCTCATCCCAATAGCTATTCAACTATGAGAGTTGAATAAAGCTATTCAACCTATGAGAGTACGTTTAGATTAGATATTAGGAGGCGCTACTTCACAGTCAGGGCGGCTAGGGCCTGGAATCAGCTTCCAGGTGAAGTGGTACAGGCTCCTAGCCTGGGGAT
>JAGPOW010000261.1:68516153-68531777 GCA_030014935.1 Caiman crocodilus | reverse complement strand
ATAGAAGTCAGGCTAATGGGCCTATAGTTAGCTGGATCCACTTTCCTCCCTTTCTTGAAGATAGGCACCACATTGGCCTTCTTCCAGTCTTCGGGCACTTCACCAGAGCACCAGGAGTTTTCAAAGATCCGTACTAGAGACTGGGCTATGATGCTTACCAGCTCCTTGAGTACCCTGGGGTGAAGATTGTCGGGGCCGGCTGACTTGAAGGTATCCCGCTTCTCAAGCTGTTCCTTCACTATGTTCCCTTCACTTTATCCAGGCTGCCCCATATCTGGACATATGAACAGCCCCACACTCAGCAGTGCATCTAGGAGGAGGGGCAGAGGAGAGGAGGACAAGTGAAGTGGTGCTCTCTTGCCCCAGGGAGTTTCTCTCATAAGTAGGTACAACTCTGAACCCAGCAGTATATCAGGTGTTTGAGTCCCCTAGGACCTGCAGCTTTCAGGGAGCCCATGCCACAGGGCTGCTATGCCAAACTTTTCTCTCTCTGCACTGCTGCTGCGGCCCAAGCTGTCTCCACAAAGAAGGCGGTGTTGGCTACAGCAGCAGTGGCAGTCACATTTCCTGTTCAGAGGGCCCAACCAGGTAAAATTTCTATTCTAACTCCCCCAACACCTCCAGCTCTACTGTGGACAGCATACTAAACCTCTCCCCCACCACCACTGACACTGAACAAGCTTACTATGCCTCTATCACTCTGAAACTTAAACTAACAATTTTAAAAAATAGTTCTTTAATATGCCACATGTGTAAAACATGGCCAATTTACTATGCAACATCTGTGAGGTCAAGCAGGGTTTTGTGGGTAGTAGTTCAAACTCAATGTCATGTTTTATAATATTTGTATTGACATCAGTTTACATAGCTGACTTCATATCTCCACAGCTTGCAAATACTGTGACTGTTCTATTTTTGTGAAACCAGTATGCTATTCCTTAGTGATTGAATTTACAAAGAGTGCAAATAAATCCCTGAAGGAAAGTTTTCATTTAATATCTCATTTTCAGTTTCTCTTAACTGCCACATAAATATTCTTTTTTGGCATTCAGAATTCTTGGTATCAACCAAAAAAAAACATCTGAAAGGTTTGAAGAATGCTATGCCTGAATTTAATTTTTTTTTTTGTTTTACTGACTTCTTTGAGGAGCTAGAATTTATTCATATATTTTTAAAGAAGTAATGCATTTTGTACACAGGGTATCCCCTTTATAATAAGGTGCTTCATTTGTGTCTTTGTCATTCTGTCTGTCACGCTCAAAAAAACATATTTGTACTCACTTTTCTAGACTTTTAGTGATTGATTTCAATTAGTTATGGTGCACTCTTGCTATCCAAGCAAAAAGTGTCCCTTAATACCCTTCCTTTAACCCATAACACACTTACCAACATGAAGTAGAGAATAGATGGTAATTGAATGCAGAAAGAATGGCAAGAGTAAGACCTAATGAAACAAATGGGCAAACAGGATGTTGCAGAAGAGATGCGATAGAAAGGAAAAGGGTTCACAGAGGCAACAGAAGACAGACTGGAAAAGTACACAACAACAGATTCACAGAGGACAAGATTGAGGAACACGGTTGTGGATTGATGAACGTGGTGTACCAATTTTGTTATTCTTTAAACTTCCAAACTGAAAGTCCATCAAATGGCCAATTCTGGAGCTGTTGTCATAGCAGTGAAGTAATTCTGCCTCTAAGACGACCATTTCCAGAGTATTTGCAGGATTTGATGATGTATCAGCACAACAAGCATTACCAGAACTTTAAAACATACTTTTGTTCGTATAACAGGGCATTGCCTGTTGAGCAAAGAATGTTCTGCTGAGATGTACGATTCACGGACCGTGTGAAGGATTGAATCCAAATGCACCATGCACAGAAAATCATCCACATTTGAAGAAATATCCAAAGGAGTTTAGAGAGGAGACACTTGATGGACACCCACTGTAAAGAAGAAGACCAGGCAGAACTGCTCAAGTTGGTAATGACACAGTGGATAGCAGAAACGTGGTATCCTATAACAAGTAGCCTATTTTCGCCCATCATTTTTGATGGGCTTTTATACTAGTTTATACATAATAAAACCATTCTAAAATCTACAGGTGACCTGTAAGGGATTAAAACTACATATTGTAGCATACAGCATCAATGCAAAAAATATGTCCTAAGAATAGTTGATAGTCACCGTGATTTTTAGTGGTTAATGGAAGCAAAGAAAGCTTTTTTTTTTTTTTTCCCATCAGTACATCTTCTGTTCTGTCCATTAGAACTATGCTGGGTGATTAGACTGTTTGTGTCATACAGCACAGATAAAAATGCCCATCTTATATTCACATTCAGGAAAGCCTCATCATTAAACACATTGTCATTAAACTGCTGCCAGAAGCAGCATGTACTCAGTTGCTCAGTAATGGAAATCAACTGTGAAGCTGATTGAATGCTGCCTACGCTGAGCATGCCTGTCAAACACATGGCCCATATTAGGCAAACACACTGGCTAGGGACAGACATTCAAAAAGTCCAAGCCTGAATTGATTAATTCTTTGCAGGTTAGTCTAAGCTGTGCAGCTTAAACTGATTAATAACTGGACAGACATTCACTGTTAAATTAGGAAATGCAGCCACATGCCTGCAGTGGATCAAGACAGAAGCTGGGAGGCACTAGAGCATGTCTGCCCGCCACTGCCACTTCATCAAATACATTTGACATCCTCTTCACTCCCACAGCTGAGCAGTGCTACAGCACTTCAGCCATTTTATCTAGCCTGCAGAGCTGGGGGTTTGGGCTCTGGCAACATTTTAATAAGCAGAGGATTTCAGCAACAGGAGGCTTTGCCCACGTGGCAGCTGGGCAGTGGGAAGAAGTGGAAGGGGCATCATGTGGCTGTGATGGTCAGGTTGGAAACAGCCTGTGTTAAACACAGTTAAAGCAGCCCCTACTTTCAAACATTGTCAACCTCTGAAATAGTACATAACATGAGGAACATTAAAACAAACTTTTTTAGATATACAGATCTAGGATGGAAGGAAAATACACTTGTATGTTATTTTACAAAAATACAATAAAAGACAGAAGAGGGAAAGGAGAAATTACTTGGATTGGCAGATAAATATAATTTCACTAAGATATTCTAAGTGGACTGAAGGAAGGAGAATTGAGAGAATGTCATCAAGTTTAACCCAAGAGATAACGGGGCCATGAACTTGAAAGTGAAAAGGGCTAGAGCCTGAATACATAAAGAAAGACTAAGACAAAGCAAAAACAAACACCAAGGCTGTAAATGTGAGTCACTGAAGCTGTCAACAGAAATAACAAAGGTAAAAGGACAGCTGATAATTTCATTTCAGACCTATGTAATTCCAAGAAACTACAGGGCACCTAGTAGGAAATATGGCACATCAGGAGGCTAGACAGAAATGCAGAAATTGAACAGAGACTGGAAGGGAATATACTGTATTTAGAATTGCCAGTATAAAAGTAGTAAATGGACCACATACAATTACCACAATTGGCCAGTCAGCAGCCCATGGTGGGGCCCTGGCCAGGCTGGTTTGTAGGACAATCTGAGCCTGGTGGCAGCAGGAGCCACTCCTGGATGAGCTTCCAGGCTCAGATTGTCCCATAAACTAGCACGGCTGGGGCTGCTTCCTTCCCCAGCGACCCAGCACAGCAGGGAGCAAAGAAGCTGCGCGGGGATCTCCTCACCCACTTCTGCTCGCTCTGCACTGCCCTGGTGATGCTCCTCTTGCACATGAGGCTGCCTAAGGGCAGAGGAACAGGGCTGCACTCTCAAACCAGTGGCAGGCGCAGGAGGCGCATCACCAAGGGGTGAGCAGCGTTGCCACAAGGCGAGCAGTGGTGTGCAAGAAGATCCCCATGTGGCTTGTCTGCTCCCTGCAGCACCGGGTTGCAGGGGAGGGAAGCAGGGCAGCATGAAACAGAGGCAAGCGGGCCTGCTGTTACCTAAGACCAGGGGCAGCTCCCCACCACTACACACACCTCTGGCAGGGCTGGGGGCTACCTCCAGCTTGAAGAGCAGGGGCTGTGGTGGGGAAGGTGAAGGAGAGGCACAAGCAGGGCTAAGGCGCTAGCAGGCTGATGCACAGCAACAGAAAACTGTGGTTACTTAAAACTGTATAGCCAAAATGGTAATAAATGTGGATACTCAAAACCATGGTTGGCAAAACCGTGGTTGGCGAGGGAAGCCTGTACTTCAGAAGACAGGATGAAAATAAATGGGGCCTGCCCAGTTTTGAACGGTCAGAAAGTCACTGAGGGACTTTCACCAACAGTATAAATTAAATATAAAAAATACCACTATTTAAATATCAGTTCTTAATATTAAAAAGTGAATATTCCTCACAGCTCCTTCATGGGTACAACCTTCTGCCTCTACACATCCAAACTCAGGGATGGATCCAGGATGAGGGGGAAAGTGGTACAGTTGCATGCCCTTCCCTTCTTTGATTCTTGATCTACCTAAAGATTAAAAGTAATTGCCAGAGTGGCAGCAGCATTTCTATTCAGGCAGCAGTGAAGGAGTTACTTGACTTCATGGTGCATTATAATCTACATGAGTCCATCTAAATTCTTCATTCCATATGTGTTAACAACACTCTCTCCTTTTTGATAGTACTAACTACTTCCACTAATCAAGCTATCTTTTCTTCTGCAAATCTGCTGCCTGTTAGCTGCTCCTGGTAATGTAGATCCTATTTTATGGTCATAAAGACTGTTCTTAACTCTTTCTAAAAACATTAACTCAGAGGTGGGAATAATTTCCAATGAAGCACTGGAAACACACTTCAGGATGCTCAAGAGGCTTGATTTTGTTTTATGAATCTGAAATAAATGTGCATTGAATTCAAAGGACTATAATATATTTTGATTATTTTTTTCTAATTTATTGTGTGTTTAATACATAATTATACTGTAGCAAATTGATGCATATTCCAATAAAGTTGTATTTGTTTTCCTTCAGTCACAAACTGAATAATACAGCCCTAGAATCCCAAGCATATTACTAAATCTTCCAGTTTCTTTTTCCCTGGAGAAAAATATAGATGTTATATGTGACGACATGACAACCACACCACACCATACCATGCCACCTGTACCCCCACTTTTCAAAATCCTAGATCTGGCCCTGCACTCTTTCCTCTGGAGTGCCTGTCTCAGCACATGACGGGAAGCCACAATAGATCCATGAGGCTTCCTCCACTCTCCTTGTGCCCGGAGGGTACTACTGGGTCAGATGCAGTAAAGCAACGAGAGAACCAATCAGTTATTGAGTGAACACTCATGCCACTCAAACTATACACTACAAAGATACCCTGCTCAGTTATCTTATGACCTCAACAGACTATGTCAAATCTCCAAAGAACTGCTCTGAGAGTGCTCAGCTCCTGTCATCATTCAGCTCCTGTCATCACTTGGGACCCAGATCTGATGCTACACGCATGGGTGTAAGTCTGCTGCACCCCTGTGAGCCCAGGGACCCCCAGGAAGAGACCTCAGCACCCCCAAAAAGCTTGACCTGCCCAACGGTAAGCAGGGGCCCATGGTGGGAGGGATGCAGCCAGCTGGTTGAGGGCTGAGTGGAGGTGGGGAGGGTCACCCCCTGCCCCCAGCTCCTACTTCACCCAGCCCCACAAGGAGCTGCGTGACCAGAGCCTTGTGAACAGGCATGCTTCCGGGCCCGGTGCATGAGTTAATGCAGGAGTTCATGCAGGAGGGCCAGAGACCCTGCCTGTAAACCCCCTATGGTAGACAGTCCCAGCCATAGCCAGTCTACCAGTGGCATGATGTGGATGGGCACACGCCACAACCCGAGAGTCCCTTTGGGGTCTGCGGCCCGCCCCCAGCTCCTCAGAGGCCTCTACCCAGATGGAGCCCATGGTTCTGTGCTCCACGCAGACAGTGCTCCTGGCACAGTGCTGCCTGACACTTTTTCAGGCTCTGGAGTACGGGAGCATGGCCACCTGCCCTTGTGAGGTCTGTTTTCTTGTGAGGTCTCTGGTGCACCAGCTGGAGGAGCTGCAGGCCACAGTCCAGAGACAGCGTACTATCAGGGATGGTGAGCAGGAGATAGACTCCTACTGCCAGGCCCTCCTCCCCCAGGAAGTAGAGGGTAGACCATGGTTGCCCTCCAGGACAAGGGGGGACTCAAGAACCTCCCTTGTTGTCCAGCCAAGGAGATGGACCAAAGTGATCAAGATCCCCAAGGTCCCTGTCGCACTGGAGCTTTGCAACAGGCATGAACCTCTTGTAACCTCTTGTAGCCTCAGCAGTGCATGCCAAGCTGCCACCTCCTGCAGGCAACACAGGCTCCACTGTAGCTACTGCCCCCACTCTCCATAAGACAAAACACGAAGTGTTTGTTGTGGGAGACTCTATCCTGAGGGGAACTGAGGGGGCAATCTGCTGCTCCAACCCCTTAACCCAGGAAGTTTGCTGCTTCCCAGGAGCTCATAGCCCATTATGGAGAAGATCCTTGAACTCTTCCAGCCCACTGACCAGTACCCTATGCTCCTTATCCTTGGGGGCACAAATGACACGGCTCGGAGCACTATCAGCCGGGTCATAAAGCGCTACAGGGATTTGGGACTGGGGCTAAAGGGTTAGTGGGGGATGTGGGGTTTTCTTCAATCCTCTCAGTCTTGGGCTATGGGCTAAGGAGGGAGAGGAGGACTGAGATAGTGAACCAAAGACTGCATCACTGGTGTCATCGGGAAGTCTTTGGCTTCCATGACCACAGTCCGCTCTTTGGTGAGAGAGGCACTGAGGTACTGGGAAGGGACAGCCTCCACCTCTCTCTGCTGGGGAGGAAGCTCTTCTCAGCCAGACTGGCTGACCTGCTTGACTGGGCTTCTAACTAAGCCCGCCAGGGGATGGAGGGACTACCACCACTTCTGGCCCAATGAGGAACCCCTACAAAGCCAGCAGGCCAAGGCACTTAAGGGAGCCCACCCCTCCCTCAGCCTTGGAACAACCTGTAGGGAAAGTAAGGGCCCCCAAGGGGACACATACATGCCTGTACACAAATGCCAGGAGCTTGCGGAATAAACAGGAGGAACTTGTCCTCCTGCTTAACACAAACAACTATGATGTCACAGGGATAACAGAGACCTGGTGGGACTCCACCCATGACTGGACCACAGGTATAGATGGCTATACCCTGTACAGGAGGGATCAAGTGGACAAAAGGGGCAGGGTTATAGGAGAGCTACATGTCCCTGCAAGCTGACATTTGCACCCAGGGTGGATGGCTAGAGACCATCTGGGTTAAAATCCATGGGGATCATGGCACAGGGGACACAATGGTGGGAATCTACTACAGACCTCCTCCCCAGGATCAAGAGCTTGACCAGGAGTTCGCCAAGGAATTGGCTGAGGCCGCACGCTCCTGATGCATGATTGTCATGGGAAACTTTAACTACTCAAACATCCTGTGGGAAGAGAGCTTGGCCAAATATGAGTGGTTGCAAATCTTTCTCTCATGCGTGGACAAACTCCATTAGAAGCAAGAAGTCGATAGGCCAATGAGAGGTAAAGTGCTGCTCCACTAGGTACTGGCAATTGGGGATGACCTAATCAGTAACCTAATGATTAAAGAGAAGCTGGGTGACAGTGACCATGAGCTGATCATCTTCACCATCTGCTGTAAAGCTGACAAGTCAGTCAGCAATACAGAATTCCTCAACTTCAGGAAAGCTGACTTTGACAAGCTCACGAGGCTTGTCAGTGAGGCACTAAAGGGCCACAACCCAAAGAAGAGGGGAGTTCAGGACAAGTGGTTGCTCATCAAGGGAGCAATCCTGGATGCACAAGCAAAGTCTATCCTGTCTAGGGGGAAAGGCAGCAAAAGAGCACAGCAGACCCCTTGGTTCTCCAGGGAACTAGAGTATCTCCTGCATCTCAAAAGACAGACCTACAAAGGATGGACAACTGGATCCACCACAAAGGAGGAATACTCTGCACTGGTTCAGACCTGCAGAAAGCGAACCAGGAAAGCCAAGCCTGCAACAGAAATCCAATTAGCTACAAGTAGCAAGGACAATAAAAAGTCATTTTTTATGTATTGGGAGCTGAAGGAAAAGCAAGGGCAACATTGGACCCCTACTAAATCAGATGGGACAACTGATGTCCAGGAAAAAGCAAACTTGCTAAATGGGTATTTTGCGTCGGTCTCTCACCAGTCCCATGGGATGCCCCTGTCCATTGCAGAACAGAGATGCCCAGGTGAGGGAGATTCCTTACCCCGATCAATGCTTAACTCATGAAGGAACACCTTGAGAGGCTGAACACCTTCAAGTCAGCCGGTCCTAACAGTTTACACCCCAGGGTACTCAAGGAGCTGTCTAGCATCATAGCTCAGCCCCTGGCATGGATCTTCAAGAACTCCTGGCACTCTGGTGAAGTGCCCGAAGACTGGAAGAAGGCCAATGTCATGCCTATCTTCAAGAATGGGAGGAAAATGGATCCAGCAAACTACAGGCCCATCAGCCTGACCTCTATCCTGGGGAAGGCCTTAGAAAAGATTATCAAAGAGGCCATTCTTAACAGACTGGCTGATGGCAACATCCTGAGGGATAGCCAGCATGAGTTTGTTGCAGGTAGGTCTTGCTTGACCAATCTTATTTTCTTCTACAACCAGGTAACCTAATCACTTGGACAAAGGAAAAGAGATTGATGTTGTATATCCTGACTTTAAAAAAGCCTTACATACGGTATCCCATGATCACCTCTTAGTAAACCTGGCTAACTGAGGCCTCAGTCACACCACGATCTGTTGGCTGGGACATTGGCTCTGTGGTAGGACCCAGAGGGTGGTGGTTGATGGAAGTCAATCACTGTGGTACCCTGTGACCAGTGGGGTCCCCCAAGGCTCTGTCCTTGAGCTTATACTATTAAACATCTTCATTAATGATGTGGACATTGGTATCAGAAGCAGACTGGCCAATTTTGCCGATGACACCAAACTCTGTGGTAAAGCGTCCACACTTGAGGATATGCTGGTGATCCAGGCCAACCTTCATAGACTCAGGAAATGTGCGGGCAGGAACCTGATGATGTTTAACATTGAAAAATGCAAGGTTCTCCACCTTGGGAAGAAAAACCTGCAGCATCCCTATAGGCTCGGCAGTGCTATGCTGGGTAGCACTATTGATGAAAGGGACTTGCGTGTCATGATTAACCAAAAGATGAACATGAGCCTTCAGTGTGCTACTACTGCTAGTAAAGCAAGCAAAATGCTTGCTTGCAGCCACAGATGCTTCTCAAGCAAATCCCAGGATGTCATTCTCCTGTTGTACTTGGCCTTGGTGAAGCCACAGCTGGAGTACCACATCCTGATTTGGGTTCCACAATTCAAACAGGATGTGGAGAAGATTAAGAGGGTGCAGAGGAAAGCCATGTGTATGATCAGAGGTCAGGAAAGCAGACCTCATGAAGAGAGGCTGAGAGCCATGGGACTTTTCAGCCTGGAAAAGCGCAGGCTCAGGGGTGATCTGGTGGCCACCTATAAGTTTACCGGGGTACTTACCATGATCTGGGGGAACATCTGTTCACCAGAGTACCCCAAGGGATGACAAGGCTGAACGGTCAAAAACTCCTTCACGAGCGTTTCAGGCTGGAGTTAAGGAAGAACTTTTTTACTGCCTGAGACCCCAAGGTATGGAATAGACTGCCACCAAAGGTGGTTCAAGCACCTACTCTGAACACCTTCAAAAGACATCTGGATGTTTATCTTGCTGGGATCCTATGATCCCTGTTGCCTTCCTGCCCTTGGGGCAGGGGGCTGAACTCAATCTTCCAAGGTCTCTTTCAGCCCTAATGTCTATGAACTCTGTGAAATCACCAGAATAGAGATGTTGTACAAGTGCTGTACTTGGCGCTGCTGACAACCCTAAGTGAACTACAGTTCTTTTCCAGAAATATAGTGTCTTCTCATTCAGCAACATCTAGAATGCCCATCAATATGCATGAAAGCACTATTTTTTTAGCTGTTACCCAGCAAGAGTTGCATATGCAACTTTGTTGAATGTAGAGCTATGTACGTAGATGCTGTGAAAATACTTCAGGACGTCTCAGCTGGAAACAGCCAGCTGCTAGAGTAACCCAGCTGAGTGGATGGATCTTGGACTAAATTTCTTGACGTTCAAAGGAGCTGAAGTCACAGACAAAGAGGACAAAAAGTAAATATAACAACACTATAACAAACAAAAGAATAAGAATGGAAAAAGAGAAAATGCTTTCCATTACCCTGCATCAGCTAAAGATTTGCTGAAAAGGGCTGAGTAAAACTACTGTACAATATACCAAAAAGAGCACAGAAAAATTAAACAATGCAGACAAATGCTGAACTGCAAAAGGAATGCTTTTTTTCTGGAAAAGAAAGTAAAAAAATCTTCTGTTCAATAAGTAAACATTGAAAAACCAAAAAAGACAGATTAAGAAAGGTTATGACTGGTTATAAATGCTGAAATACACATTGAAATTGAACAAGAGGGTAGATGCAATATAGCACAACTCCTACAATGAAGAACCTGATAAGAGATTATAATATGGTATTTAAATAACTACAACCCAAATTATTCAAGAGTAGCAAAGGAAGGTAGAGACATCACCAATAGCCAGTGCAGATATCCAGGGGGTTGCAGAAACAGCAACCTGTGTTGCAGGCAGGGTTGGATTAATGCATAGGCAAACTAAGCTCACGCCTAGGGCCCTAAGCTGTAGGGGGCACTGGTCCTTCCCTCCACAGCAGTGGTGTGAATGGCCTTACCTCACCTCACCTAACCTCCCTTCCCTTCCCCTCCCCCCCTCTATGTCAGCTTGGCTACTGTGGCAGCTGCTTCCTAGTGGTGGCTCTGAGCCCCACTTCCCATGAGTGGCAGCACCAGGATGATTGGGGGGGGGTGTCAACCAGCCAGGGGCTTATGAATTTGTTTGCCTAGGGCCCACTAAAGAGTTAATCTAGCTGTAGGGGTGGCTGCACCTCCCTCCCAGCCTCCTCCCCAACCACTGTGCAGGCAGACCACCCCCCAGGGAAATCCCCAAAGCAGCCAAAAATCCCCACACTTTCCTCTCCCTGTTCAGAAGTATGTACCCTCCCCTCTCCTTCCCCACTCACCACTGCTGCTTTCCTTGCTTCCTGGGGGCAAGGGATGCTTCAAAGCCACACCTACCTGCTCCAACAGTGCTGTGCAAGGGCTGTGCTAAACTGGGACAGCAACAGCAGCGATGGGCAGGTTCCTCTGACTTGCCTGGTCCTCCAGAACCCTCCCACCCGTTGCCACTGCCACTGTCCAAGCTGAGCCCAGCTCTCCTGCATCCTGGCTGGAGAAGGCAAGAGCAGCTCTGAAGCTTCCCCCACCCACTGGAAAGCAGGAATGAAGGCACCCTGAGGTGCAGTCCAGTCTGAAAGGAAGGGAAGGGGGGAGGGAAGATGAAACCATGCCACTGCAACTCTTCTGGATCTGGCCCTAAAGATATCTAGGATGGAAAGAAAGATGAGGTCTCATTGAAAAAAAAACAAACCCTTAACATATGGAAGCTCCCACAAGATCATAAATATAGTGAAAGTGACAAATTAAAAGCTGCGACTCCGGAGTGGAACACTATTGTAGCTGGAGCTCACTGGATAGAAGTTGAAGCTGTCTGGAGTGTCATTTTTGACCACAGGCTCAAGCATTACACTGCAGACGGTGCCTGTAACGAGACAGTGTAGAGACAGATCACTGTAGAACTCACATGGCTCCAGAAGGCAACACCAGGCCATGCTTCTTAATTTTCATTGCACCTTGCAAAGGCACACCTTTTCTCCCTTCTCTGTTAGAAAGTGGGTTGTGTAGAGCTGGGGAGTAATGGTGAGAACTTAATTAAGCTCCACACAGCTTTCAAATTTTTGTTAGCCCTAAGTTGTTGCTTTTTTGTTTTTTGTTTTTCATTCAAACGGGGGATTGGGAACACCACAGCACTTTTAATTTTTTTAAATTCAAAAAGGAAGGGGATGGGGACACCATAGATTTTTTTAAAAAACTAGGTTCCACCAACAAGCTTCTAGCAAACACTGTATTACCTACCATGGATACCTGCGCAGTATATTACCTACCATCTCTGTATAACAACATCCCTCATGAGGAAATACAAACCACAACCATCACTGGACCTAATAAGGAGTACATTTAAGGTTCATTCATCTGCAAATCTAGCAATGTCCTATATGCCAGCACCTGCTAACAATGCCCCTCTGCTGTCTGTGTTGGACAGACAGGGTGAGCGCTATATGTAACAATGAATGAACACCAATCTGATACCAGCTGCACAAAGACACGAAAGCCGGTGGCAGAATACTTCAACCACCCTGGACACTTCATCACTGACCTCAGGATTGCTGTTCTCTGACAACAAAAAAATAAAAATAAAAACCAGTTTGAACAAGAAGCTCCAGAACAAGAAATCATCCATCAACTGAAATGTGTTAAACAGAGTTTAAACAGAGACTATATATTCTTATCTCATTCCCTGAATTAAATTAGTGACCGACTTTGTTCCTACGGGTTTCCTGTTTGTTTGCTTTCCTCTCCTAGTTCTATCTGCATCCCCCCATTTTTGTCTCCCTGCCACCCCTTGCTTTTTGCATTCTAATTTCTCTTTCCTTTTTATACACTGCTTTCTGCATGTCTTTTCATAGCATTTGATGAAGTAAACTTGGGTCCACAAAAAGTTGTGCTCTCACTATCTTGTGTAGTAAGCTTATATAGCCACATATCTACCCTGCCTTTAGACTGACTTCCGCCCTTCAACTACCTCTGTCACTTTACAAGATTACCCTGGGTGTCCATTGGAAAAATCCAAAATAAATAATTATATTGTGTGTGCGCCAACTGCACTCGGCAACAAGGACCAAAGCTATATTACTGTTTATGAATGCCTCATCTTTTCTTTGTCAGGCAAGGTTCTTTGGGTAGATGTAATATCTTTTATTAAGCCAACTTATCTTTTCTCTTTTTGATCGACCTCTTGAGTAATTTGAAAGAACGATCCCTTCTAAAAGTCCTTTACAAGTTATAAAACCCAGGTGGGTGACAATATCCTCAAGCTTCTTCCAAAATGAATGCTAATCTCTGCCCATGGGAATTTTCTATGCTTTTCCTTCCATCTTATTTTGGGCATGTTACTTTTGTTCAAGGCAGGAGAAGATCCTTGTTTTACTTTTCCTACAAGATGAAAATCAATAAAAGTGCAGTTAAAATAATGACTAATCCCAAGATTGAATCAAAACACTAGAGAGTACACAAGCATTGATGAAACCTGGGAAACAGTGCCCTGATCAAATATACACTGGCACAGTTTTGGACATAATGCTTTCTGTGCTTTAAGAATTAGAAGAACCCCTGAAGAGCAAAGTTTTTTCAGTTTGTAGCCTGAGAGTGCGTGACTCATGAGTTGTTAGCCACTGTGAAATTATCATTTCCAAGCTGTATAAAAGAATACAAAATAATTTCACGTAAGTGATTTGTACTCACAATATAAGCAACCTTCTGTGAGTCTAGGCTCTCATTGTGGATTTGGAGACATATGGACTGAAGGGATGCAAATCTCAGATCAGAAGTGTGGGGACGGAACATATCTCTGGCTTAAAATTTTCTCTTCAGTCTATTATCCAGTGCCCCCAGAAAAAATATACCTAAGCATCAAAACTGGAATAAGCTACAAAACCATCTTTTGTACTGTTCATATTTCATACCCTAAGTACGATATATAGTAAAGAAGGCATTCCACTGGCTGAAAAACCAGGCCTTACCATTTAAATTTAATGCAAGTCTCTTCATCCTTGGAGCACAAAAGTGAGGGAGCAGTGAGAAGAAGAATATGGAAAACTAAAGACTCCAGATACGATTGGAAATATAACATAGTGAATTATTAACTGTGAATAAGCTGGCTGATGAGCACAGTGCATTTTTTTTTTAAATCATGTCAATCAATTCTAATCTCTGTCAATTTTTCATTCTAAAAGTATTCACTCAATACACTTCATTTTCTCCTCATGATGTTTTTGCCTCATTGCACGTTAATGTTATACTGCTCCTGGATCTCTTAACCCCTGGATTATCCACACAACAACACCTACAACTGATTTTAAGCACATTTTAGAAGGCTTAAAGTTATGCCACTCCAGGGCAGGTTTATCTCCAATCCATGTTACTCAGCTCATGTTCCATTAATGTGTAAGAACTCCCCACAGATGAGCCACCCAAGTTGCAGTCCTCAAGCATCCCAGAATGCAGTGTCCTCTCCACCACCCTCCTGTTGCGTGGACAAACTTTCCACCCCCTAAACTCTACTGCCCAGAGAGTGGTTCTGGCACCAAATCAACTCTCCTTCCTGCCTCCAGGGTTGTGACCTTCCAAACTCGAGCTAGCACTAACACAGATCAACATTGTAGCAGCTCAAAGTGCAACATGCAACAGGGTCCTAAGACTTTGAAAAAATTATCAAGGCTTACATTTGCGAGAGCCCAGCAGGACAAATTATGTTGAGGGGAAACCAGCATGGGTTTGTAGCCTGACTAATCTAGTCTCTTTTTATGGCTAGGTTACAAAACACCTGGATGCAGGAGTAGGGGTGGATGTCGTATACTTAGACTTCAGGAAGGCCTTTGATACGGTATCCCACCCCATACTAGTGAACAAATTAAGAGGCTGTGACGTGGATGACTACACAGTCCGGTGGGTGGCAAATTGGCTAGAGGGTCATACCCAGAGAGTTGTGGTGGACGGGTCAGTTTCAACCTGGAAGGGTGTAGGCAGTGGAGTCCCGCAGGGCTTGGTCCTTGGACCCATACTCTTCAATGTCTTCATCAGTGACTTGGATGAGGGAGTGAAGTGTACTCTGTCCAAGTTTGCAGATGACACAAAGCTATGGGGAGAAGTGGACACATCAGAGGGGAGGGAGGAGCTGCAAGCAGACCTGGATAGGTTGGACAAGGGGGCAGAAAACAACAGAATGCAGTTCAACAAGGAGAAAGACAAAGTGCTGCACCTAGGGATGAAAAATGTCCAGCACACCTACAGGCTAGGGAATGACCTGCTGGGTGGCATGGAAGCCGAAAGGGATCTTGGAGTCTTAGTGGACTCCAAGATGAACATGAGTCGGCAGTGGGATGAAGCCATCAGAAAAGCTAATGGCACTTTATCGTGCGTCAGCAGATGCATGACGAATAGAACCAAAGAGGTGATACTTCCCCTCTATCAGGCACTGGTCAGGCTGCAGTTGGAGTACTGCATACAATTCTGGGCCCCACACTTCAAGAGGGATGTAGATAACCTGGAGAGGGTCCAGAGAAGGGCCACTCATATGGTTAAGGGCTTGCAGGCCAAGCCCTACGAGGAGAGACTAGGGCACCTGTGCCTCTTCAGCCTCCGCAAAAGAAGGTTGAGAGGAGACCTTGTGGCTGCCTATAAGTTCATCATGGGGGGCAAAGAAGAGAATTGGTGAGGTTTTAATCACCAAGGCGCCCCCAGGGGTTACAAGAAATAATGGCCACAGGCTAGCAGAGAGCAGATTTAGACTGGACATTAGGAAGAACTTCTTCACAGTTCGAGTGGCCAAGGT
>JAGPOW010000261.1:68493805-68516053 GCA_030014935.1 Caiman crocodilus | reverse complement strand
AGGGGTTACAAGAAATAATGGCCACAGGCTAGCAGAGAGCAGATTTAGACTGGACATTAGGAAGAACTTCTTCACAGTTCGAGTGGCCAAGGTCTGGAATGGGTTCCCAAGGGAGGTGGTGCTCTCCTCTACCCTGGGGGTCTTCAAGAGGAGGTTGGATAGGCATCTGGCTGGGGTCATCTAGACCCAGCACTCTTTCCTGCCTATGCAGGGGGTCGGGCTCGATGATCTACTGAGGTCTCTTCCAACCCTAACATCTATGAATCTATGACTTCTTTTCAACAGTTGATTGTTTACATACCTGCCTGATTTGCATTGCTGATTCCTTTTGAGATAACAAATTTTGAAAATGAGAGGATAGTGAATCCCATACAGCAGTTACTCTCATCCTTGCACGAATGCTTCTGATCATATGTAACACAGATATAGAAAACAGACATATCCAAAATGCCTGTATGTAGTGAATCACGGTTGAAACTGGCAGTCCTTCAGAAATCAAATCAATGTTGACAATACTATTTTCAGAATACTTGGCCAGCTTTCCCAAGCACAAAACTGACGAAGATAAAAGGGACAGATGCAAGACAATAATAAGGAATGCATTTATCCTGCACATGGAAGTAACTACAGAATAAGAAGTGTGGAATGTCAAACACTGAAAAAAACAAGGTAATGTCAGTTTAATGTTACCTTTTAAATTTTAAATTCTGCCTCATATTCATAGACATTATGAATAGAGATGACTGATTCTGTTTGCCTTTCTGGTTTTTGAATTGAGGGGGAAAGTCTGTTGAAAAATAGGAACTCCGTAAATGAAAACAAAAACTCAAAATTACCTGGCACCAGAGAGCTAATATGTGGAAGAAAATGCTTTCCAACTATTTCTTCTCTTGAAGAACAGGTCAAAGCAGAAGATGTTACTGAAATTGCACTGAAAGTGAAAACTCTGTATAAATATTTCCCATTAAAAAAAAAACACTGTTGGAAAAATTTTGACTACTTTTCAATGCTAGATTTTATCATGATCCTGGCCTCCCCTTTGGAGCATATGATGGAGAAAAAAAGATTAAGACAGGAGACTGCAGGAAGAGGATGTTCTCTGTTAAAGGAATGAGACTGGAATTCAAGAAAGCCAGCTTTTAGCCTGGCTTCACTGTTGACCTTGTTTTCTTAATTACCGAATACTTTACAAGCTTCCAACTTAATTAGTTTTCTGAATACCAAATGATTATGTTGAAACTTTTGCTAAGTTAGATCATTTCATAGCATATAGATATTAGACATACAATAGAACCCATTTTTTTCTATAATTTTCAGTGTTGTTTAATCACAGGGTCATGCCATGTGACTCCATATACGTTTGTATGAGGAACAGCAACAGAGTGGCAATTACCACTGAGAGACAGCACTTTCTTCTATCTGGAATACATGCATACCTGCCCAGATATAAAGCTACTTATCAGTGAAACCCTGCCCTTGTAGCATGGATCTAAAAATCCTTGCTCACGGGCAGGTAAACTAGGGGAAATTCAGACTTGCTCAGAAACTCTATCGGTGCACAGTAATTTGCTGCTACTTTTTTGCCAGGGACCAGTAAAAGATCTTTCTGACAAGAAGATATAATCATAAGTGATTTTCTGTATACAAGACTGTAGGAACAGGAAATTAAAAACATCCCTGTGGCATACAGATAGCAGTTGGTCCTCCCTAGATATAAATTCCACCCTGCTTTTAAACACACTAAATAAAAAACTATTTTCTACTTCTAACTTATCTATGCTTACCTACAGCATCATGTACCCCACTTTACTTCCTCAATGGATACAGCATCGTTGCTTAGTGACAGCTCAGGGAGCTCCAGTGACTTTTCTGAATTCCAACTCTGGAAAGTTAATTTTTTTACTGTAATGCAAGCAGCTGGAATTTCTACTTGCAAGAAACTCTGCAACCAGAAAAAGAAGAATCCTGGCCCCTACAGAAGCACATTGTTATGAAGAGAAAGGGAATGTTACGGTTTTTTGGGGGTTTTTTTGAACAACAAAAATCATGTTCCAATACAAGGAGTGGCTTTGGATACCTTTGTTTGATTGCATGTTTTTTCTCTGCTCAAGATTTCTGTATCAAACGTTCATTTTACAAGCAGGTATATTTGGGGAATTTTAATTATCAACCCTGAAAATTCAACTAGGCACCTGGGAATTAAGCTACATTTTCTCTCTTTTGAATCATCAGCAATAAAGATTCTTAAGATACAATCGCTCTCTCATATAACACCTCTCAATGCCTTAAAATTATACCTTCAGAGACACCTGTTCAGCAACTTTTCTAGGTTTGTACCTGTGTAACTAACTGACTACTGCTGTGATCAGAATTATTGAACAGTTCTGGTGAGGATGTATGCAACTACAAAAACAATAATAGTAATAAAAAACCTCACACTCTCAACTTGAGACTGCAGGACACATGAAAACAAATATGTTACCTTTTATGTAATCTTTTTACAGATGAGAGTTTACACTTTTAAAATTTCAAAAATATTTACTGTGTGAATATTTTCTATTATCTCCATCTTTGTAATCCATTCCAAGCAAATTTGTAAAATATATTTAAAACTTCTTTGTTTCACTTTAACATACACACAAAAACACATAACATTTTACTAATTTTGAAGAAATTAAGTCAGTTTTTGTAGGAGAAATTTACTGTTTTCACATATATATTACTTGGCAGATGTCTAGAAAGACATGAACCTACCCTGTCTGATAAAAGTCTATGCTGGGTATTTTTGGAGTGTTCTCTGCCCAAAACAAAACACGTTTTCCAAATCCCTCTTTTTTCATGATGTTATGTCCTTTTCTGAATTATAATAAACAGAGTACAGCTATAGATTTTCTTCACATTTAAGATTAAGTGTGTACTACTGAAATTACTGTTTTGAAACCATTTTGACCATCTTTCTCTTAATGAGAAGATTGAGAAGATGTTCTTACAGTAAATTAAGAAACTCAAATGAAGAAGAAGTTGTAACACTTATTGCTCTACTTGTAGAGACAGGCAGAATTTTATTTTACTTTGGTGGAAAGGGTCACTATACCCCACCAAGTGGAAAGGGGTATAGGGGAGAAGGAGCCTCACAGAAGACCTCAAAATTGACCCATGCTAACGTTGGCATACTCTAAGCAGGTACTACCACCTTATATCTCTTTTCAACTACATCAAGTCATGGCAGATGAGATTTAAAGTGAGAGAGCAAGACACCTGCTAAGCGCTCCAGGGCTCTCTGCCCTATTAAACTCAGTCTGCCTCTTCCCTCACTTAGCCTCCCTCTCTCTCTAGGACCTCCAGTCAACCCATTCACAAATCCAGGGCCTTAACCAACCTGCAATAAGGCTGCAAAAAGACTTAATCTTTGGGTCACTCTGAAAAGTTTTCCTGTGGCAGAATGTGAAAGCCAACAGACAGCCATGCCCTATGTCATTTCACAAATGCCCAAATTTGTGGCTGAGACAAAAAGTGGAATTTGTGGAATTTGTATAGCAAACGTCTATTTTAAAGTGGAGAGTACAGGCAACCTAAAGCTGCTCATATTTTCCAGCAGCCCCAGGCATGCATTACTTGGACTCCAGGGGCCAAATCCTATCCAGGGCATAAAGAATCAGGTCCCTGAAGCCCTGGGAGCAACTGCCAAGTTTTCCCCATCTGTAGAGGCATGCCCTGAGTCAGAATCCCCAGGCATGCCTCAGCAAGCAGGGAACTCTGGGCTTCTCCCATTTGAAGAGACAAACCTGATTTGTTTTCCAGCAGGCTTGAGCCCCTGCCACTCCCGTTGTCTGGCTGCTCTGCAAGGAGATAAGCATTGTAATATATCAATCAGTTTTTGAAAGTGGGCATCACTCAATTTGCAAATATTATGGAAGGGGGGCTTGTGTCTACTGAGGGATGCTTTGAGTTTAAAAAAGGGCAAGAGCCACTGCCTTGGCTGTCTCTTATTACCCCTTAGAGTTTCCCCATTCCTTGCATTTTACTTACCCAACTTAGAAACATGCAAAGGAAAACAAACTCCAACAAACACAATTTAATCTTTCTGGGATGTCTTCCTTCCCTCAACCTGCCAGCCTCCATCCTCAGACCCTCTGGGTTCACTCATCATGATTAGGCATCCTCTGGGAGCACAGTAGCAGGAGCACTGGGCAAAGTCATTCCCCAAACTGGGCAATACTTGATTTGGGGAAGAGACTGGAAGCAAGGGCAGCTGCTTACCTAACCCTCCTATTCCTCCAGGAATAGACTGGAGCAGCTATCAAAACTCTCTGCCCACTCCCCAGATCAGGGATCCCCAGCCAGGAGAACTAGTGGGAGGGCTTTTCCTCACTGCCCCACTCCCATCCTGGAGCAGACCAAGAGGAGACGGTACAAGTATTCTTTCTTACAAGGGATTTTCTGTAGCAAGGGAGGGGGTGTTTTTCCCTCAGAAGAAACTGGATAAACTCTTGTATATTTCTAGTTTCTACCAGAAGGGTAGTCATTCTCCTAGTAGAATCATAGGGCACTTTGACATACGCTGCAGGGGTAAGCATGAGGGGTGTTTTAATTAGAGTGGCTCCGACAGCCACTTTGATTAAAGTGCTCACAGTGTCTCATGCATCAGTGTCCACATGCTTCAAAATGGTGGCAGGAGTGCTTTAATTAAATCTTGTGGAATGAGTTTTAGTTAAAAGCACCCCCCACTGTCATTTTGAAGCGTAGGGATGTTGATACATGAGATGTGAAGGCTGGCTGAAGCACATCAATTAGTATGTGCCAACAAACTCTATTAATCTTAATTAAATTACAGCGCGTCAGAGCAGCCTCCCCGCACATGTACAGACACCCCTTATGCTTGCATCAAAACAAGATGACAAGTCTCAGAACCTCTTAAGATAAGTACTTTTCAAGACAAGAAAGTAAACAGATTCAGCAAGGAGAATATCTATTTACCCTCTTCGATAACATGCGGTTATCTCCCTGCTAGATGTATATCTCCACTCTCGGGAAACACAGCTGCCCAAGGGGCAGTTACCCCATAGTCAGTAGTGTTTCCCAAGGGGAATGCTGACAGCCTGATTACCAGCACCTGTGGTGTCTTTGGTTGTCTGAGCCAAGATTTTGAGCCCTGTCTTGCCAAGTGCTTAGTACATTCACTCTGTTATAAGGATCCAATTATTATCAATAAAGTAACACAGAGTGCAACATAATAATACATTCCTCTGCAATGAACACAAATACTCTGCTTCTTAGCCCTAGATTAGTTAAGAAACAGAAGGCCTAGGCTTTTCTTTTTTTAACTCTCCTCCATCACCCCCCTTCCCCTCCCCCGCCCCATAAGAACAAAACAAAAGAATATCGTTAAAAGCAAATACTTGTAACAAGACTTAAGCATTTTGAAACCTACAGAGGATAACTAAAGGAAAGGAGTAAAGACTTCTGCCAGGACCTTCTGTTCTTTTTTTATATACAGAGCCTGATGTTCAGAAGCACTGAGCATACACAATTTCAGTTCAAGTCAGCAGGACTTTCTGGTGGCCTGGCCATCAGAAAAAAAAAAAGAATCCTCACATGCCATCTATGCGACTGTTTGGCCCTTTCTTCTGCTCTTTAGTTGCTTCCAAAGTAATCCTGACTTCTGTAAAAATATCTTCTTTTTGAAGGTGCTGACCACTTGATAGACAGATTGTTTTCAAATATGTGCTTTAATTGTGGACTATTCACTTTTATTATAACCTATTTAGAATATCCTGCATGGGATTGATCACCAAAATCACAACTTTTTTTTTTTTAGGCTTAGAACTATTTAGGGTATGAACCAATTTCAAGGAAGTCATTGGAATGACACCAATTGATTTCAGTGCAAACTGAATTAGGCCTTTAATAATCCATTACAAATTTTAGAATACAAAATGCCTATTATTATAAAGCAGAGTTCACATCTAGTTACTTTTCTAAATTAATTTTCAACTTTTCTAAAAATTAATACCTGACAGTCTGTGTGTTACATTTTACACACCCCACTTTCACTTACAAATAAGGAGAGCACCAATTTTTTCATTCTTAAAGTAGCCAGGCAGAGATTGACAAGAAGACAGAAGTAGTTTATATACAGACAACTACTGAGGCCACCAGCTACTTCTGCTTCTATAAACTGTTTCAAAGGTCACCCTACCAAGTTTCATGAAATCAATTGTACAGCTTTTTCTGCTGGTGTTAGAACAAATTAGAACTTTGACAATTTAGAGATTTGTTTCCTAAGACTCATTGTACTTTCCCATTGCTCTTTCTTTACCGCTGTTATTGAGTTTTGTTTTCTTTTAAAATTCAAACACATCTTTTATATTTCTACTACACCTGAAAACGTAGGGTAGGAAAAATAATTTAAAAAGCAGACTTGTACAGCATGTTAAATGTGAATGTAGCAGGGACCCAGCCCAGTCCCACACTCACTAGGGCAATGATCGCAGGGGCACTTCACAGTCCAGAGGATCCCAGGCCGTCCTGGTGGTGGGCAAGGAGCCCACAGACAGGCAGTATGCCCCCCTGCATGCTTGCGCCTCAGGCAGGGTAGGGAAGTGGCAAGAGACACACCTCTCCTGCACACTTGTCCCCTGGGCAAGGCTGAAAGAAGGAAGCCAGGCTCCACCTGGACAGAGCCAAGCTTAAGTGGCCAGCATGCCCAGCGTTGCCTGAAGCTGGGAGGTGGCAACTGCAGCCAATAATGAGCCCCACAAGGGCTCTTAGCACCCACCTGTATATAAAATATTTTTCTAACACTATGAGGGCTGGACATGGACAAATTAAAAGAAAAAGAAAGAAAAAGAGAAAGAAAAAAGAAGTTTAAAGTTTTATAACATTGATTAAAGGGTTTTTCCAGCTTATAGCTCTTACATCTACTTTATTATTTGTAAGTTTTCTGTCGCAGAGCACTCGGGTGCCCTGCTCCTAATGAGGAGAAACTACAAGGGAAAGAGCCCTAGCAATGAGTGAGGAGCCCAACTGTGAGTTGCCGGGGCAACCAGGGAAGTTCAGCCCCCTTATAAACCCAAGGGGCTGGGGCCAGAGACAGTTCACTGCCAGCAGCCCAGGAGGAAGGAGCTCTCTGCTATGGGAGAGAGGGGAAGCCTGATACAGGAACAGCAGCTAGCATTGCTGAGAGCTCAAGGGCACCAGTAGGATGAGCGTTGTTATGGCCGGACAGCTTCTATTTAAGTTATAGCCGATGGGCTCGCATTTTGTGTTGCTGTTTATCACCGGTAGTTTGGGTGAGGCTATCAGGGGTTGGATGAGGCCTCACTGGGGACCCACAGCCATGTGGGAACCCCAGCACCAGCAAGGGCGCAGCATTGTGGGTGCATAGACCCGAGCCCCAGAGACAGGGCATTTCTGAGAAGCCCCGGTGCGGGCATGGTGAGCCTTGGAGACAGGCAGCATTACTGAGGAGCCCCCAGAGGAGGGGCAGCATTACTGAGAAGGCCCTGGAGAGAGGGCGGCACCGTAGAAGAGCCCCAAGAGAGGGCAGCACTGTAGAGGAGGCCCCAAAGGAGAGGGCGGCTTTAGAGAGGAGCCCCAGAGGAGGGCTGCGCTACAGAGAGAAGGCCCCAGTGGAGGGCCGCGCTACAGAGAAGGCCCCAGAGGAGGGCAGCACTACTGAGAGAAGGCCCCAGAAGTGGGTAGCTCTTGAGGAACCCCAGAGAAGGGGGCAGTAATACTGAGGAGCCCCAGAGAGGGGGACGGCATTACTGAGGAGCCTGGAGGGAGGGCACGGAGAGAGACAGACAGGGCTGCAGAAAGTGCCAGAGAAGGTATGAACACCAGAGAGAGGGACAGAATAATGTCCATTACATCTGCAAGGCTTGGGGCATGGTATTGGGGTGGTAGGAGCCACGCATAGCCCATAAGGCTGGGGTGCCCCTTACAGCACCATTTACAGAACGGGACCCCGGAGGGGTCCGGGAAACCATGGGGTCACAGGATCCAATGAGAAGTGACCAAGAGGGCAGAAAAAGGCAGCCTCCCTAACATATTTGAACATGAAAGATATGGCGGGCGAGAAACTGGGCGTGCCCTTGGGCCAGCTTGGCACAGGAAGGGGGCCTTGAGGAGATCACAGCCCTCATGCAGGACCCTGCTGGTGACATTTTCATTAACAGAAGAACGACAGTGGTATGTGTAAATGAGAGCCTACAGGACATCCAAAAGATAAAGTCCAATATAGTATTTGACATTCTCTGGAGTCAGTTACCAACCTCTTTCTGGAAGAAAAAAGCTGACTTGCATATATTTGTATCCAGCTGAAGGAGTTTATTTTCTATACTATTCCCATTTTTCAGCTTCCAGAAAACATAAACCAAGTGTATCTACCGACATTTTTTCTGTGAGAGTGATCTTTTCAGCCATACATATTTTGCAAACCTAACACTGGATTGCATTTAAATAGCACATTTCATTCCAAATTATCCCAAAGTCTTTTTCAAATTTAAATTAGCGGAATATACACCTGCCCACTACTCTGATGCACACATAGCCAAGATAAAATACATGAATTATTTAACAAACTATAACAGCCTACACAACATTTAGGACAGGAAGTGAAGGAGGATGGAGTATCACATTGAACACAGGCATAATTTAAAGTGTCAAAATGGAGTAAGTAGAGCTACACCTACGTGACTTTTTTTAACTTTGAAACCTGAACTGCATCCACAGAATATCAGGAACCTTTGGTTGAACCTAAAAAGCAATGAGCTAACCCTGGTCATTTGAAATTTGGTACCCAGGTTACCAAAAGGTTGTAGAAACCAATTAAAGACTCACGTCACCTTTTTAAAACTAACCTGGTGCTCCAAATCCATATTAGCAGGTCCTAATACAAGGCTGATAGCTTGTTTCATCAGTATCCTTCTTTCCCTTCATTTATAGCTTTTCCTAATAGCTCATCTAATTTATGCCCAGATCCTCAAATAAAATCTACTCATGAGGGAACTTTATGCCCATTGCTCCATACAAAATTCTTATTTAACACCCTGAAAATAAAAAATACATGATACTTTACACTTTGTTTACAAGTCTAATCCTGTGAAGCTAAACACCATAATTATTTATGAGAACCACTGAGTTGGTTTGGAAAGATTTTTAATGTATTTTTTTTGTTAATGAAAATGGAAAGAACAAATTCCATTATGTCAGTGTGCATGCATCACAGTTTTAATCTCTCTTCATAAGCCAATTTCTCCAAAAGAAAAATTATTTTGTTTTTGTAGACAAGTTCCTAATTTGTCATCTTTCAAACTAAAGCCAGCAGAGTATTCCAGCATCATTTTTTACCATAGCAGTAAATGGAGGTGCTCTCATCTCTTTGGTGATATACTATATTTTTGCATATCTAGGCCAATTACTTCTCTTCTTCCCCTCCTTCTGCCTTAACACATTTCACCCTTGTGTTCATTTTCTGTTCACAATCAGCCTCAGAGGTTTTCTGAATTCCTGATTCTCAAGTAGTTCCATTATATAAAAACACGGTGTTTCAGGTTATTTTTATCTATGTTCTCTTGCATTTTTCCAGGCTGTTTCAACCTATTTCCTACCTTTCAGATGCAGAATTAGCTACACTGTAATTCTGCATGCTACCACCTAACCCTCCCCAAACATGCACACACTTCCCCTGGACCATGAACAAACCACCAAAACAGTTAAGATGACTCTGCAACCAAAGCCAGTGGCCACACCTTGCAAACTCACCAGAGTGCTGTTCAGCCTCATAATACTTTGTTTATTGTTTTTAACGTTAGGTTTTCAGTCCATGTGACAATGCCAGTTAATTTCCTTAAATAAGGTTACTGTGAATTTTGTCAACTATGATTGATCTTTTTTTCATTAGAGAATAATTATTTCTAGCACTCCTTATATTTCATGAGTATGTAGTGCATTACCAACCCTTTCTCTCTGTATAACACAATATTATCACAGCCTTGATTTAGTAAGATATTCAAAACATGTGCCTAATTTTAAGTACATGGGTATTCCATATTTGAATGCAACTGGAATTATATGCTTATAGTTCCAACCCCATATGCTTCAATTCCTGCTCAACTGGGCTCCAAATCTGCTGCAACACAGTTGTTTATATTTGCAGGGGAAAGGAAAATATTGTCCCTACATGTTGACTCATTAACAAATGAAACAGGACATTTATTCTTCATATATGGTGCAAAAGCTAGAAAAAAATACCAATAGCAAATTGCAAATACTTACAGAGTGTTCAAATTCTTCAGTTTCCTAAAGGTGCCTGCTAGGATTTCTTGTATTCTGTTAAATCGCAAATCCCTAGGGGGAGCAAAAAAGAAAAGGAAACGATCATTCTATCTTACTTCCTAATAGTGAAGCATCTGATGGGGGTTGTTTCACTTTTAACAAGTTATACAGATGCACCTCTAGATCCTCCTCTTACATTCACGCTAGATCAGAGTTCCTGTGAGGGAAGAACAAAGAGTCAAAACTGTTATTTGTACATCTAGGCCATTAAAACTAGGGCCCCCACCATAGTAGCACTTTACTCCCCATTGTGCAGACAGTGTATCTCTTGGTAGAAATGTGGGAAGAGCTACTATTATGGTACCTTCTGTGAAGGTAGGTGACTTCAATGATACATTCTTTGGAAACTATATGACTAAGACAGGGCAATCCTCAACATGACAAATTAAGAATGCACACCCCACCATGGGCCTATCAGCTTGGGCTACTACAAAGGCTACATGCTGTTTCACGTGACAAATACATTTATCAGAATTCTTTTTTGCTAGTTTTATAAAGATTATAACTAAAAAGAGAAAATAAAACAAGTAAAGAATGTTTTATACTCTGTTTATACTAGCAACTGGAATAAAAACCCATTATAGCAACTGAACTAAAAAGCCAAGTAAATAAAAACAGGAAGTTACCTGGCTCTGTGATCACAATCACAGTGTCAGATTTCTTTTTTTTTTTTTAAAGAATACGTTCAATATGTTTTTCTCTACCTTCAATGCAGCAGATTTACTATTTTTAGACAAAAAGTACTTGAAAACCTGCTGAAAGAGCAGCTCCTGTTCACAGGAAGTATTTGCAATCTTGACTATGGTTCAATTCGCATCATTTTAATAATTAGCACTGAACAAATATATTGTAGGGCAATAAACAATGGCTTCCTGTAAAAATACCAGAATGGTGAAAGGTAATGACTGAAGTTGTACCATTCAATATACCTTGATTCTAAAATGTTTCTTTTAATATCACTTCACATAAAGTTACACCTACATTTTTTCATTAGCCCTACTTGTCTCATACTTCCTTCTTACCCCACATCTGAATATCAATATAGGTCTGAGGCAGATATCTTTTGTTAGACCAACACAAATAGTTGGAAAAATTCTACTTAGCAAGATTTTGCCCTTCCTCAGGCTGAGGAAGCATCTGCAAATGGCCTGTGCTCTTCCTGGATGAAGTGGTAAAGCAGTCAGAAGCCAGTACATATGCAAGAAAGCCAGTCAGTTAAAATGTAAATTGAGGTGGTCAAGTACATGAGACAGAGAGTTTACTTAGGGAGTCAGATGTCAGGCAGGTTAAAATGAGTCATAAATTCAATGTCTATAGTAAGTCCATGATTTTTTGTATCTGGTAGGTTGATGAAGTGAAGTTTGTGGACTTGTCTTTGAAAGGTATTTTGTTAATTCCCTTTGAGAATTAGAACTGAGAGATTGGAGAGAGAGTGGTTGTCTTGTGAGAAATCTGCCCCCACAGGTCATTGAGTATTCTTGTCTTCGATAGATTTTTGCTGTGCATTCATTCTGGTGTGTGTGCCATTGTTGTTGTTGTTTTGGAATATAACTCTGATGCACTAGAAGCCTGTAGGATTAGGAAGGTTCAGTCTGAACTTTAACTCAGAAATTAAATAGCCTCTTAGGAGGGCTATCTCCCATAAAGAGCAATTAGAGGAATGTCTCCATCTCCCTCTTTCATTTCTGCATGTGTGGATTTTCTGCATTTTTCATGTAGGCATGTTCTTTTCACAAGCCCTTTATTTTTCACTCGGTTGCTAAGCCTCAAGAGAGACTACTCATCAAAGTACAGAGTGAGCTCCTTGACAACTTCTAACCACAGTCCGATTCTCAATGATTAGGGACAGCACAGCAAATCTCTTCTGAGGGAGCCAAGGAAATGTTCATGCTAGATTTTTTTTCCCTTTTATTTTAGCACACTCGCATTCTACTAATACTAATAAAATGCCCTCATGGAAACCATCTGGGTGAAACTAAACAGAATCACTGTTACAGAATGAACTTTCACAGAAACAATGATAAAGGATAGAAACAAGGTGGGGCAGTCAGACTTGATGATCTAATAGGTTCCTTCTGACCCTAACATCTATGAAACTATGAAACATGCAACCACCAGTGAGGGAAAACTTTTCACAAAACAACTGCTTACTTTTGGACCCCAAGGGAGGTCTATACAATGCTCACTGCAATTTACCTTCTTTCCTCACTAGCCTCTCTCTACTTCACAAGTAATAATGACCCTGTTTCCTTTGAAACAGTCTTTTACTTTAATAAAGGCAAAAGGCAGGATAGTGTGGCACGTTATAAACCAATGATTGTCATATCACCCTGGGGTGCCTGAAGGGTGTCACAGGATGCCACGCAATGCTAACCCTGCTGGTGTGAAAACAAGATTCACAAGATAAAACCAGAGATTTCAAATAGTAGTAAAAAGATTCTGCCCTTTTGTGATCTTTGCAAGAAAAGAATTCCTCTACTGTTTTTCTGTAGTCAAAAAGAAAGCTAGTGAAAACAGCTGACATTTACCTAGGGATGCCCTGAGTCTACAAAAGGTTAAGAACCCCTGTTATAGACTAACTCAGAGAAGCAAGAGCTTTTGTAGGCTACAGCCTACCACATCAGATGCTATGACTGGACTATCAGAGCATGTCCCCACAAGCATACATTTGTGGTTCGTGACGCTGCAGACCCATCTGTGCAGCCACACATGCAGGCATTCACCACGCTGGAAATTTGCAGCGCGGTAGGTTTTTTTGACACCGGGAGATCTTGGTGTCAAAAACCCATTCCAGAAAAAAGTGGGGTAGTGCACTTGGCAGCTTGCATGGCTTAAAATTGGGGCCTGGCTGGCCAGAGACATGCTTTGGCTGCCAGCCAAGCTCTGCATGCCTGGATCGCTGCTGCTGGAGTCCTGGGAGGCCCCCAGGATCCCCGGTAAGACTATAGGCACCACCCTCCCCTACCCTACCAGGGCAACTTGCCATGCACCAGAGCATACATGCAAGGGCATTGCCCATAAATATGTACTGCTGCTAGTTGTCTCTGGGGAATGCAGTTTCCTGCCCTGGCCATGGGGACATGCCCTCAAAAAGCAGAGATACTAAACGAAGGAATAACATCATAGGAATTTAGGGATAAAAGGGAACTCAGGGGGTTATCTAGTCCAATCCCCTGCTCAAAGCAGGACCATACCCAACTAAATCATCCTAGCCAGAGGTTTGTTGAGCCGGGTCTTAAAAACGTCCAAGGATTCCACCATCTCTGTAGGTAACCTGTTTCAGTGCTTCACCACCGTCCTAGTGAAAAAGCTTTTCCTAATACCCAACCTAAACCTCCCTTGCTGCGACTTGAGACCATTGCTCCTTGTTCTGTCATCTGTCACCACTGAAAACAGTCTAGCTCCATTCTCTTTGAAACGATCTTTTAGGTAGTTAAAGGCTGCTATCAAATCCCCCTTCAGTTTTCTTTCCTCCAAGCTAAATAAGCCCAGTTCCCTCAGCCTTTTCTCAGAAGTCATGTGCCCCAAGTCTCTCACCACTTTTGTTACCCTTCAGTGGACTCTCTCCAACTTGTCCACATCCTTTCTATAGTAGGTGGACACAGTACTCCAGATGTAGCCTCATCAATGCAGAATAGAGGGGAATAATTATTTCCCTTGATCTTCTGGTAACACTCCTACTAATGTAGCCCAGTATGCTATTAGCCTTTTTGGCAACAAGAGCACACTGCTGACTCATATTCAGTTTTTTGTCCACTATAACCCCAGGTCCTTTTCTTCAGAGCTTCTGCTTAGCCAGCTGGTTCTAAACCCATAGCAGTGCATGGGATTATTCTGTTCTAAATGCAGGACTTTGTACTTGTCCTTATTGACCCTCGTGAGATTTCTTTTGGTCCAATCCTCCAATTTATCTAGGTCACTGAATCCTAGCCTTACCCTCCAGTGTATTTACTACACCCCCCAGCTTGAAGTCATCCTCCCCAACTTGCTTAGGCTGCAATTCATCCCTTCCTTCCAGATTGTTAATGAAAAACACTGAACGAAACCGGCCCCAGGGCTGACACCTGGGGCACTCCACTTGATACTGCCTGCCAAGTAGACATTGAGCCATTGATTACTACCCATTAAACCTGATGATGGAGCCAGCTTTCTTTCCCCCTTAAAGTTCATTCATCCAACCCATACTTTCTCAGCTTGGTTGAAAGAATGTTGTGGGAGTTGGTATTGAAAGTCTTGCTAAAGTCAAGCTATATCATGTCCACTGTTTTCCCCACATCCACAGAGCCAGTTATCTCATCATAAAAGGCTGATAAGGCATGACTTGCCTTGGTGAATCCATGCCAACTATTCCTGATTATTTTCTTCTGCTCCAAGTGCTTAGAAATGGATTCTTTGAGGACCTGCTCCATGATTTTTCCAGGGACTGAGGTGAGCTGACTGGTTTGTAGTTCCCTGGATCCTCCTTTTTCTCTTTCTTGAAGATAGGCACTATATTTGCCCTTTTGCAATAATTCAGGATCTCTCCAAATCACCACGAGTTTTCAAAGATAATAGCCAGTGACTCTGAAATCACATCAGCCAGTGCCCTCAGCACCCTTGGATGCATTGCATCCGGCCCCATGTCCAGCTTTTCTAAATAATCCCTAACCTGTTCCTTCACCACTGAAGGCTGCTGACCTCTCCAAACTGTGCTGACCTTTCTAGAATTCTAAATTCATTTAAATACAAAGGATAGGGAAAGAAAAAGAAGGGAATACTGCTGAGAGAGATGCAAGTCAGTTGAACAGATAAACAAAGAAGTTGAGGGACATAAGGGTACTAAAAACTATTCCAGGTAATGGGTTAAGAACCCAGAGTGATTCTACTTAACAGTCTGTGGATGATTTCTTGTTCTTCAATGTCATGATCAAGTTGTTTTTTTAAGTTTGTTATTTAAAAACAGCTGCTCTAAGATCAGTAATGGATGCCCATGGAGGTTATAGTATTCTGCCACAGGCTTTTGTGTCTTTCTGGAACTGATGTCAAATCAGTGTCCATTCACTCTTTCATATATAAAATTTCTGCTTGTCCAATGTAAACATCAGGTTGTTTGTCTTTTACTTGTTTTCTAACTACTTTTGACATCTTACCTTTGCTTCACAGATTCATTTTCCTCTTACCCTTCTTCAGGTAACTGTTTCCATTTACATCATGAAGTCTCATAAAAGTACTTGTTTTACCTAGTATTTACCTTGGACCATATCTCATGGAGGAAGGTCACTTTATGCCTAGACGTGTCTCTAACATCTTTTATTAAAAAAAAAAAAATCAACAAACCCTGCTTCTCACATATTGCGCTAGACTATTACAGCCACAAGCAATACTCTCAAACCCACTCTAATTTCAACCAAAATATTTTTAATTTGCTTTCTTGGCACACATGCATGTACATGTACACCATTCAATGCACACACTTTTAGGGTGAATGGGTACAGAGAAACATCAAAATATGCAAAACAAATTAATTATTTCAAGTTTTGAGGCCACTTGTGATATAGAATCTGTGCATCTTTTGCACTGAAGTGATTTTAAGAAATAAAGGTTTTTTTAAAGAGTAGTTCCACTAGGATACGAAAAAGGAGTTATTTAAGTGTGAGACAGTTGAGAGGACAAAAAATGAAAACAATATGTAGAAAAAAGAAATTTAATTGAATTGGAATGAGGACCAGACAATTTTTTTAAAAGAGCAGGTAAATTGGATGAGCTTCCAAAAAAGTAAAAAAAAAAATGGTTCTGAGGGAAGAATGCTTATTTTCATTCATTCATTCATTCTAGTGCTTTGGGTTTTCTCCCTGATAAATATGGAGTTATCAAAGACATAAACCAGGTAGTGGTCTAAGTCCTTCATCCTGACAATATTGTGTCCCTTAGCAAGTTTTGCCTTAAATGAAAAATACAAACCATAACGAAAAGTTTTTACCATAAATGCAGTTTTGCCATTATTGCAAGATACAAACCATAATGAAAAGGACCTCCTTGGTCCTTGCTACATGATACATGTAAACAATTAATTGGTTAATTCAGCAATACATTTAGACCAGTCACATGTGCAAAGTAATTATCACATGATAAAAAATGACTAACCAGCTATAAAAAGAACAACTAGCTATAAAGTTAGCACTTAAAAATGTGTAACAACTCTAGACCTGGTTTCTACCTAGCTTTAATTTGAACATGTAGCATGGCCCTTAAGTTGAAAGTTAACCCTACCTTATACTATTCTTAACTAAATCTATAGGTAAGAAAAGAAACCATTAAATTATGAAATACAGTTACACAGAAGTTACAATGTTGACACAAAAGAATATAGGTTTCATAAAGGCTACTGTCATATCTATACTTCATAAAACAGATGCCTTTGCATTAGTCTTTAATTAGCCTATGTATGCCATTCTGCAGCAACTAAGGTAACGAATGCAAGCAGTGAGCAGAGAGGTAACTCAAAATAATTGCTTTTGACAATCCTAATTTTCTAACACACAAACTAATCATACACGATGACTACCAGGCAGAGAACAGTAAGGTTATAGGGACCATATATTGAAGAGTTACTAGCCCAAACTGACAGCTTCATTATTCTTCCTCACATGATCAGGTGTCTGTCTCTTTTTATTCAATTACCCCTGCAGATAGAGAAAAAAGAATCAAATAATTATAGAACTACTGACAGGGGTAGGGAATGTTGCTGATATTTTCTTAAATCCTCAGTTTTCTAATCTAAAGAGTCTGCAAACACAGACAAAATGCTAGCTAATCTGGCTAGCACTGCAAAACCAAGTTTCCAAGTCTTCAGGGGCTTTGTACTGGTATCTGTAGTAGAACCACAGCTTGCTGTAGGATGAGCTAAACTGGAATAACAGGCTTGTTGGTATGTCAGTGCTTTTGCTAGCATGTGTGTACACTACTGCTCTCTACTGAATAGAATATGAAATAAATTCAGGGGTGTAATTAGATTGCCATCTACTGGGTAAAGATTATACATATGAAAGATTAAAGCGGAAGAGTACTGATAGTTTAGTGGTTGATTAAAGCACTAAGATCTCAGCTTTCACCTGTATTAGAGCAGTGTGCTAAACAGATGTGTATGTTTCTTAGCCTATATTTTTAAGCATAACTTTGTTTGAGAAATTGAAATAATACAGAAAATTCCCATAGTATACCAATGTATATCGCTATTACACTGTCAAACAGTTCTTTTTCAGTGCCATATTTAATATAATTAAATGCAATACTCTTTCAAGGGCATCTTTGTGGAATAGAGACATCTGTATAGTAATGTGCAGGTGTGTTTCCTAGGATTTTCAGGAAATTTCTCTCCAGATTTAGGTATGGTAGCCTGAATTCAAGCAAGCTCCCATCAGCTGTTTCTCTCCACAAGTTTACTCTATTGCTTTGTCCCCACCGCTCCCCACACCATCCCTTTTTTAAATAGATGCAAGAATACACTGAGGTCTATGCATCAACAAAATACCAACTGCTTTCCATGAAGAAATCTTATTCTGTTTTCCCTGCTTCCATCAGTAACATATTTAAAAAACAAAACAAGAGAAATTTAAATCAATTCCATACCAACACTGAAAATAAAATTCTGACAAAAGGTGCAGACTGAGAAATGTGTGGTCAAGAACCTCTAGCATAACAAAATTGGGGGAGGTCAGAGTGCAAGACAGTGAGCGAACACAAGAGAGAGTGAGCAAGTGGAAGAGAAACTTGACTTGTTAAGCCTTTACTATAAGAATATTAAAAACAAAAAGTTGAAAGTGCAAAAATGTATATAGCCCTCCCAGGGGCTGAGCATGAAACATATCAGCAACAAAAATACCATGTCACCAGCAACTTAAACCCCCTTCCTACCATGACCTTCATGGGGTTACACATTTAGAACCAGCTGTCCATTTTCTATCTTGAAGAATGCTCTCTCAATGGCCCAGCATGAAACAAACATTTTGTTGCAAGATGAAGTATTCAAACTCAAATGTGACATGTGCCTGGAACAAAAAACAGAAGTTGTGGGTCTTTATCAAGTCTAACTCAGTGATCCAGTTTCTGTGGCTTTTTAGGGTCACCATCCATCAGAGATGCATCCATCTTTCCTAAGGTAGCAAAGAGCAGGCACAGCCAGGGGATATCCAGGAAGGCATGAAAAAGAGTCTTCTCCATCTTCTCCCTGCAGAAATGGCAGGCCGCTGGCACCGCCTGTGCCACTGGGTTTAAGTTGCGGACAAAGATGCCTGTAGCCCCTGCAGCAGCCACCACTGAAGATCACCAGTTCTCTTGGCAGTTGGAAGCTTTGTCTGGGGTGCATTAGGCCAAGGAGGCTTGCTCCAGGGTTGCTGCCACTAGATGCCACCTCTAGCATCACATTCATCAAGCCTCTGATTACTACCCTTTGAGGCCAATGATCCAACTAGTTTTCTAACCACCTTACAGTCCATTCATCTAGCCCATACTTCCTTAGCTTGCTTGTGAAAATATTGTGGGAGATGGTATCAAATGTCTTGCTAAATTTAAGGTATATCACATCCGCTGTTCTCCCTGCATACAGAGCCAGGCATTTCATCATAGAAGGCAATCACATTCGTCAGGCATGACTTGCACTTGGTGAATCCACGCTGACTGTTCCTAATCACCTTTTTCTCCCCCAAATGCTTAGAAATGAATTTGTTGAAGACCTGCTCCATCATTTTTCCACGAACTGAAGTGAGGCTGACTGGTTTGTAGTTCCCCAGGTCCTCCTCCTTCCCTTTCTTGAAGATGAACACTATATTTGCCCTTTTGCAATCATTCCAAGTTCTTGAAGCCTAAGGTGTTTCTTCTACCATTTTCCTCTTTGGTGTAGGTTGAGGCTCTCGTACAGCCCATGATCATTAGTGCCATTACTGACAGCCTCAAGTACCACATCTTTCTCAAACTGTTGCACACTGCAATGGTGGTCTCGTGTCGCCTGCTGGGTACACTGTTGGCAGAAAATCTTGATTTGTGTTCTTCCCATTTCCTACCATTTCTTTAAGGAGAAATCACTTCTTGAGGCTGCCCAGGCCTACCAGAGGTACCTGCTAACCTGGAGACACCAATGTTGAGCTGATTCACTTGGCTTTGAGTCAAGTCAGGAAAATCCAGTTCACACTACAGCAGGCTGTGTTCTGAGAGTCCTGATGAAGTTATATGGTTGTAGTGAATGCAGAAATATGGGATGTTCAGTGATATAAAGCCAATCCAAGTGAGCCACGGAGAGCTTGTTGGGCTCACCTTCACCCATGTAATACTGCCTCAAGTTAGGATGGAGGTGCCACCACATGTTGGACAGGCTTGCAGGGTGGTCTGCGGCTATTGAGCAAAGTGTGGGTGGAGCTCTGGTCCATTTTCTGAAGAGTGCACTTAAAATGATTACCTAGGATGAGGAGGTCATTGTCATTAGCTGCAGTCTGTAAGCGGTCATTGAAAAAGCACATTTTCTCCTGAGCTTCACTGGATGCATAGGTTCTAATTAGGATACGGCAGTACTGCTCCAAAGTGACTCAGACCATTAGCATACAATCAGGAATGACTTCCTGGACAACCACTGAAAATGGACTCACGTTTTGTGAGAGAAGGATGGCAACACCCACAATGGAGCTGAGCAGGGCTCTTCCTCTCCAAGCAGCGTGCCAATCTGCCTCACTGGTCCCATCTGTATCATCTCTTGCAACAAGGTACAATATAACTGTTTCTGATTCAGGAACTCAAAGACAACTGCTTGCTTTCCCTGGTTCCTGCATTCATTACTCTTCAGCCACAAGTAAAAGGTTTGAGAAGATGACAGCAAAAGGCAGACAGGAAAGGTGGAAAAGGGAAAGAGGAATGTGTACGAGAATTTGTGACAACACAGCACATAAAGGTCAGAAAGCAGAAGTCTGGAAGGCAACTGCATTTACTGCAGACACTAAAGAAAAGTGATTCATTCCTGAAGTCATTCACCTGTTTGCATCTGTAAGCTTCCCTTAAATGAAGGGGTTGCTGATAGGCTAATGCAAATAGGCCTATTCTATTCGGATTCAGCCAATTCAGAGGACAGTGATTCGATTCGAAGATTTGGAGCACTGTCCCAAATCGATTCAGCCGAATCGGCTTTGGAAGAGTCAGTGCTGATTCAGCGAGATTCAACCATAGGCTATAACGAGGAATCACTGAAATACCTATAATGTTATCATTTTGTGGCTGATTTGGATAATGTGGGGGCTGAGAAATGCTGGCGGAATGCGGCTGCTGATGGAGCAGAATTGAGGCACTAGACACGCAGGTTTTGGAAGCCAAAAAAAACTTTACTTACAGTCCGTAGGCATGTTCCTTGAAGTTACAAACTTAAACAGGAACACAGGCACACAGAAGCTCATGTGCAGGGTATGGGGCGTCGGATGATTCCGGTGGGGAGTTGTTATTGGCTGATCAGGCCTTCTTCGTGGCTTGGAAATGCACGCGGGATCTCTCCTCATGCGCATCTGAGCACTCCTCAGGCTTGGTCAGGCATCGCCCAAGCCTTTTATTCGGTCAGCGAGCCAATGCTGACCGACACGTATGCACAATTTACCGTGAGCCAATCACAAGCATGCACTTGGTGGTGCAGCTGCAAGGTTTTGGCAGGCTCTGACTGTACACTGAAACTTTTCCTGTGCTACAGGGGAAAATCCCTGCATCCATGCTCGCAATGTGCTCAACACAGCTGTGCCGAGGCATCTCTTTAACTGTTTTGCACAGACAGATAAAAATTACAGGGATGATAGTCCCTTCTGAGGGCATGCATTTATTGCAGCCTGCCAAGAAAATAGGTGTAGGGGTTCTGGGAAACTGCACCTCAAACTGCTGAAAGCTAAACTCATGTTGTGTGTGTGTTACTGCAGATTTGGATGAAAACAGCAGAGATAGTAGCCCCTTCTAAGGGCATGAGGCCTGCCAAGTTTCACGGAGATAGGTTCATGGGTTTCTGGGAAATTGCACCTCAAGCTGATGACAAGTAAAACTCATGACGTGTGACTTTGTGTGGGTGTTACAGTGCGCTCTCACTGACATTGGAACCTCTACACAACATGGTAGTGTGCCCCAATGAGGCTTCCTCCTCACCTACAGCCTCAGTCCAGTCCACCACTTTAAACAATAACAGGTAATAACTTAGTAAGCAACACAGGAGCACCTCAGGCAGCATCTCAGGCAGCCAAACTGTGACAGAACCCTTTGTTCTTCTCTTGCAGGAGTTCCTTCTCCAGCAGCTGTCAGAGAGCTCTCCCTGCCAGCCCCAACCCTGGGGCTTAGGATGTGCCCAGGGCCCTGCCTCCTTCTGGTCAGCTGACTGGGGACAGGTGCTAGGGGTGTTGGTCTCAAGACATGGCAGTAGCAGACAAGGTTATTTGGGACAATCTGTTATCTTTCAGTAGACCAACTGAAAAGCTAGAGAAATATGTTAGCAAGGTTTTGGGTTGAAAAACCCTTAGGCTGAGGAAGCACCTGCAGTTGGTGTGTCTGCTGTTCCTGGATGGAAAGAGTAGTAAAGAAGCCAGAGGCTGGCCTGGCATGCAATGCAGGCAAGAAAGCCAGTCAGTGAAAATGGAAATGGAGGCATCAGGGGGTGAGAGACGGGGGGGGGGGCGAAAGGGGGGATGTAACCGGTAAAAGTGAAGAGGTACCTGGAGAGCTAGATATCCAGCAGGTTGTAGTGTGTCATAAATCCAATGTTTATATTGAGTCCAGGAGTTTCTGTACCTAGGAGATTGATGAAGTGAAGTTCATGGGCCCATTTGTGAAAAGTGGTTTGTAAATTCACACAAGCATTGAACCTCACTAACCTCATCACTGGAAGCCAGCTTCCTACAACCCAAACACACTGAATGGATCCAG
>JAGPOW010000261.1:68479607-68493705 GCA_030014935.1 Caiman crocodilus | reverse complement strand
AAAAAAAACACTGTCCCCATTCTCTTAGATCTAATCCACAAAGGGAATTTACAAATCATATTTTCACAGATAGGCCTATGAACTTCACTTCATCAACCTCCTAGATACATAAACTCATGGACTCAATATAGACATTGGGTTTATGACACACTGCAAACTTCCAGACATCTGACTCCCTATGTACCTCTCCACTGACCCATTTCCTCTCCAAAGATGTCAGTCGTCCCCCCGCTCCCTCTCCCTTTTCTCATTTTCTGTTCCCCTGAAAGACTGCCTTCTGAATCTCTGAATCTTTTCTGAATGGATTCAGAGGCTTCAAATCAATTCAGACGGGTTTTTTTTCCTCCCAATTCAATTCAGATTCAGTGACTTGGCCTATGAATTAGGCCAAATTTTCTCCAAATTGAATCACAGACTGAAACTTTGTGCACCTCTACTTGCTGATAAACCCTGAGGAATTTGAGGCTTGCTAACCTTCTAGGTTTATTTTTTAATTAAAAAAATAGTTTTTAAAAACTTATTAAAACAGTTGCACAGTTGTTAAAAATCCAACTCTCTGGCATTTTCCCACAGCCCTTCTCAGAGGATAAAAAGGTTCCACACTTCTTTTCATAATCTCAGGAAAGGAGTGGGTTGAGTTTCTGGCTCCACCCCATATCCCCCTTTTCAAAATCCCATTTTCTGAAAAGGCATTGAGGAGCCTGCCTTTTTGGCTTCAGCAATTTCCAATAGAAGGCAGGAGTAAGAGGGTCCTACATGTGTTTTTAGAGCAACTCCCTCCTCCTCCACTACTCCCTCTTCCTAAGAAACACTATTCTGGCAGTTAACAGACAGTTAAACGTATGATAACTTTTAGGGATATGCCAATAGAAAGTTTTTGGAGAGTCAATACTAATGGACAATTATTAACAAGCCATATTAGCCAATACTGATCCAATTGCCAATATATGATGAGGTAGCTTGGACAGCAGCATCCAGCTAGTAAATCTGTTGGGGTGGAAAGGGTGAGAGAAGGATCAGGGGGGAGATCAAAGCCCCTGCAATGAGAGAGAGAGAGAGAGATTGGGGCTGGGGCAGGGGCAAGCACTGCCCAGCCAGGGTGGGGCAGGGTGAGTGCAGCTCCACCCAGCATGGGATGGAGCTGCATGGCTCTTCTGGGAGGCACATCCCCCTGCTACATGCACTCATGGGGAGCCATCATTATACACCCAAGCCAGCTATTTGTACACAGAAGGAGGACCTAGTTAATGGAGATTAACAGTGTAAAAAGATTAAGTTTTCTCCATATTTGCTATGGGGAAAATCTTTTGCCCGCCCCCTGGATTCCAGGATGCCTCCCAATCTGTGTACAGGGCAAGGGCAGGCTGCCACTGGGGGCTGGGGCCAGAGACAATGCTGGTCTCTTCCTCGTGGGGGAGGAGTTGGGCCTAGGCTGAACTCTGGGTGGCTGCTGGTGGTACTGGGGTGGGGAGGCCTATGAGAGGGGGCTACAGCCACCCCAGAATTTGCCATAGCCCCCCAAAGCCCCCTCTTCTCAGTGCCACTGCCACCCACCCAAGTGCAGCCCTGGTCCTGGTCCCCTCCAGGAAGAACCCAGCACTGTCCCCAGCCCCAGCCCGCCTTCACCCCATGCACAGACCTGGGGGGGGCACACACCCCCATGGATCCTCCACGGGTGCACAAAGAGGGGGAGGATCTGCCCTCCATCCGCAATCCTCCCAGACGAGCTACTCGTGGCTCCATCCCCCACCCCACCCTGGCTGGACAGCACCTGCCCCAGCCGCAGCCCCACTCCCTCCCTTGCCACAGGGGCCTCAATCTGCCCCCTCCATGCCCCTTCCCCCCAACAGACTTACCAGCCAGATACTGCTCTGCAAGCTGCTGGGCGGGCCGCATGCATCCTATGGCTACACGCATGTATACGGCATTTATTGATGACATTATCAGGCACATGAGTCAGAAAAGGCTGATTGCTAATAATGTCAATTTTCCTTTTATCAGTGCTGATATGATATGAACCGATGTATCGGTGCCCCTCTAGTAACTTTACCATAAATTTTAATTTTAACCAACCTGATGAATTCAACGGAGAATTAGAAACAGTATTACAGAATTTCACAAATAGCTAAAAAACTCCTATTACATTCCAAAGCCATTTAGAAATAAGAATGAACCCTAGCTGGCTTCATTCTTATTTAAAAGCATAGGTCTTTTAAATGATTTTCTGTTCAAGGGAACAGGGGAAATAGACGACACCGCCCTGTTTCACTTCACAAATTCCTTAGGCTCTTTCAGGCAAAAATGCCTCAGAGAATGCTGGGGTGAAGAAAAACTATGCCCACATAATTAAAAAATGCCATCCTTATGCACTACTTTCCCTAACTTCAGTGCTGGCTAGACCCTCATTATCAAAAGGGAGTTTCAAAGGGCAGTGCAAGCTGGAATGGGTTTCACCACCTGTCCCTTTAACAGGCTTCTTAGTGTTAGGTATAGTGACCTTTTCTGCAGCTCTCTCCACAGAAAAAAAGGGCATTTATTCATGGGACACAGGGGACTGGCATACCATACCATCACTATACACCCAAGCCAGCTATGTGCACATAGAAGGAGCCTGAGGACCTAGTCAAAGAAGATTAACAGTGTAAAAAGATCAAGCTTTCTCCATATTTTATATGGGGAAAGCCTTCTTTTGCCCACCCCCTGGATTCCAGCATAAGTTTTTCCCATTCTCACTTCCTCCTGGCAAGACAGAGTAAGGGGATGGGGAAGCTTCTTCATTTCCACCACACCCATCCCCCAAAAAGATCTAAAGCAAAACAGAAAAGGACAGGGGTTTTGCACTGCTCTCCTCATACGTATAGAGGGCAATACAGAAAACATTGCTGCCTGCAAGATTTAACTGTTGTTTTTTTCTCCCTACTCTTCTACATTGTTCAAGAGGAAAAAAAAGGAAGGTGATATTAGCAAGTGCACTCAGTAGAATGCAGCCCACCACAGCACTCCAAAACCAAGTTTATCAAGTTTAAACAGAATGTGACTCAAAAGACGTTTGCATTATTGTTCCTAGCTTCAAATAAAAGATAGTCAAGCATGGCCAAAAAGTCAGTAAGAAAATAGTAAATGCATTAGGAAGATTGATATGGTGTCTCACTTATACCCCGCCCCCCTCAAGCTAGTTGCAGGGTGAGAGATGTGAGCAGCTGACTGGGAGGCTGGGGGAATGTAAGCAAAAGAAATGATGAACTCTGTTGTATTAATAAGACAAATTCCTTGGAGAGAAAAGTAAAGTTTACAAATGTCTCCAATATGTTTAAGAGTCTTCTTTTCTGAAGACGGAGACACTGTAATGCAAGTTGTTTAACTGCAGTTGAGTACTGAGCCACTTTATCATGAGATGTAATAGCCATAACTCACTGCCTCAGAGTGACTCTCTACCCTCATTGATATATTATGATGTCATCATATTCAAAGTCAAAAGTCAAACAATCATAGACATTTTTTTACTGAAGGAAAGGGAAAGTTTCTCTTCCACTGAGTACAAAACAACATTCAAGAGCTTAAGGTTCTAACAGGTTTGAAAGACAGCAATCCTGAACTGATTTCTGCTAAGTGGACTCTAATTAGATGAGTAGGCAGGAGATGCTACATTTATCAGGAGAGTCCTGTTGATAAATGCAGCTACTCACAGAAACTACATCCTCCTAATTGCAGCACTGGCAGACTGCAAATGACATTCTTTAGCTTTGCTTTCTTTCTTAAAAAACAGGGGAAGCTGAAAAGATGAAAACACTTTAGCCAAAGACCTTCTGTTCCACAACAGAGGTGTGAGAGTTCAGGCAGGATGCAGGCAGCTGGACCTGTAGACAGGCCCCTGAAAGGCAACTACAGGAGGTCAGGTGGGTGGAACAGCAGGTTACCAAGATGTTAGGTTAGGGTCTGGATCAATGAAGCAGAAATCTGAGCAAAGTAGCCTGGGATATAAGCCAAGGTCAGAAGCCAGGAGAATCAGGGAACTGGTACCAAATTTCAGGGAAGATCCAAAAAGAGGATCAGGAAAGCTAAAAAACTGAGTCAGGAACCAGAACCAGATACAACATTAAATACAAGTCTTGATAGAGCAGACTGAGGTTGTTGTCAAGACATGCCTGCAGGTGTGTTTAAAGGGGCTGAGTGATGCTCTCAGCAGCCAGTGAAGTTAGCAGGACTTGATAAGCTTCATCCCAGGGTTCTGAAGGAACTGGCAGAGGAGATCTTAAAGCCCTTGGCAATGATCTTCATGAAGTCACGGGAGGCAGGTCATGTACCAAAGGACCGGAAAAGGGTCAGTGTAGTGTCCCCCTTTAAAAAAGGCAAAATGCAGGACCCAGGGAACTATAGACCAGTTAACCTCACCTCAATAGCTTGAAAGTTACTGAAGCATGTCCTCAGGAAGACCATTTGCAAGCATCTGGAGGAGAAAAGGTTGATCGTAAGCAGCCAGCATGGATTTATGAAAAAAATTGTGTCAAACAAACCTGATCTTCTTTGACACTACCTAATTGGGTGGATGAAGGGAATGCTGTAGATACAGTGTACCTGGACTTCAGCAAGGTTTTTGACAGGGTCCCATATGACCTTCTCAAACAAACTGGAGAAATGTGGACTGGATCAACTACTACGAGGTGGTTAGATAACTGATTCAATAGCTGCAAGCAACAGGTAGTTATTAACACATCCATGTAGAAATGGTAGGAGATTTCAAGTGGCGTTCCACAAGGGTCTGCTCTGGGGCTTCTGCTGTTCAACGTGTTTATTAACAATTTGGATGCTGCCACAGAAAACTTCTTGAGCAAGTTTGCAGACAACACAAAACTGGGAATGATTAAGAACATGTTGGAGGGGATGTGAGTACAATTCAGAAGGCTCTTGACAGATTGGAAAGCTGGGCTAAAGCTAGCTGGATAAAGTTCAGTGCAGACAAATGCCAGGTCCTACACCCCAGGAGGAATAAGCAAAACACAGATACAAAATGGATCATACCTGGCTGAATGGCAGCATTCTGGAAAAGGACTTGGGAGTCTTGGTAGATCATAGAGTCAATATAGGTCTGTAGCATGATGCAGCTGCACAAAAAATGAATGCAGTTTGGGGATGTATCAATAGAAGCATTAGGTGCAATGCACAGAAAGTGATAGTACCTCTCTACTCAGCACTGGTTAGGCCTCACCTGGAGTACTGTGTGCAGTTCTGGGCTCCATATTTTTAAAAGGACATGGAGAAGTTAGAGAGGTTCCAAACGCAGGTAACAAAGACAATAAAGGGTTTGGAAGGCAAGTCATACGAGGAGAGACTTGAACAACCTAGGTATGTTCAGCTTGCGGAAAAAGTGCTTAAAAGGGGACATAACAATCTTCAAATACTAAAAGGACTTCCATGAAGAAGAGGGAAAGCATGTTTTTACTTGTGCTGCAGAGAAGATGCAGACCAGTGGCTTGAAGTTGTAGCAAGGTAAGTTTAGACTGGATATCTGGAAAAACATCTTTGTTGTTAGAGCGGTGAACCAGTTGAACAGACTGCCTGGGGAGGTTGTGGACTCTCCATCACTGGAGGAGTTCAAGAAGATCTTGGGCAGCCACTGGTTGGACATGATCTAGGCATTGCTACCTTACATAGGTATATTTTATACCTTAGGTATTTCCCATGCTTTGGGGTTCTGCTGGTTGCCTCCTCCCTCCCCCCATTTTTCTGCTATATGTTTCAGGGTGTCTTTAAGCCCTCCCAGAGGCACTCGGTATTGGCTACAGTGAAAGCTGTGAACTTTGACTAGGGCGTCCCAATGTTCTTGCTGGGAGAAAAGTCACCTAGAGGGTATGGCCTCTTTGCTCAGGATCAGATTGATCAGCATATCTAAGGTCAGGAAGGGATTTTATCCCATGGTCAGATTGGTATGGACTGTGAGGGGCTTTCTCTCCCTCTGTAGTGGGGGACGTGGGATCTCTTGAGTTTATACTGACAACATTTTATAGAGCAGGACATTGGCTTCTATGGTTCCCCTGTTTTACCTGTGGCAGGTTAAGGTGTTAGGTCTACATTGTGTCAGGGTTGATGGTAGCCTTATGTAGAATTTAGATTACAATTGTGTGGGATGGTTTGGATCAGGATGATCCTGCCTCAGGCAGGAGGTTGGACTAAGTGTTTTCTGGATGTGTCTTCCAGCCCTTCTTCTCTATGACTCTAATCCAGTCACAGAGAACTGGGGCAGTCGCATTAGCCAAGGATCAAGGTCAGGTATGAAAGTTTAACAGCTCAACCCAGTTGGGCCTGACTGGCCATAGGCCCCGAAATGAGATGGAAAACTAATGAACTATACTGGACATTTTTTTGAAAGACTGTTCCGAGTCCACAGATCTAGCTACATATAAACCAAGATTTTCCCTGTAAAACAGACAAATAGATACAAAAAAGTTTGTGAAGTTTTCCAATTTTAACAATGAAAGCCTTCTTCATTAACTCAGATTTTGGGACTCTCTACCATCTCCAATTTCAAGCTAAGCTTAAATGTGTATCACTAGTCAGACCTGAACACATATTGAAGACTATTCTATAAATTTAACGTCACTCAAGCAAGCATGCATCATCAAAACACTTCTCTTTTTCTTACTCTGGAATAATCAAAAACAGGGATCATTGAGTTTTTATGACAAGCTCCCTCCTTCTGTGAGTTCTAACAATGTCCCTGAGTGCTATCTGCAAGGCTGTTTCAGATACCTACCCACTGCAAAGGGGAAGGTGAAGGAATCACAAGTTCCGTTCAGGCATGCCTCTGAGTGCTCTTTGGTTATTGCTTGCAAGGGCCACACAAACAGTGGCATAGAAATAAAATGTTCCAGCCTCCTTCACCTCATTATCAATCCCCTGATCTATTCAGGTCTAACTATTCTGCTCTAATTATAAATATACTATTGCCAAGATATTTGAAGCAACCAAAAGGTAGCCATTATAAACATATTGCTCCTATAAGTGGACCATTATCACAAATTTGCACTATGGGACAGTTAGATGTTAAAAAAAAATAGTTAACAGATTAAGCACATTTTACTTGTATACAAGTGTTACCTGGGACTGTTTAGCCTAAAAATAATTAAATACATTCCTATTACAGCTTGTATGGTTCATTGTTGTATATATATGAAATAGAGTGTTTTTCTACACAACCTTAAGGTGGAAAGACAGTACATGCTCAACAGTACTACCAGAAAGAGAATTTCAGGGAACTGTTTACTAACCAATAAGGTTCATCAGCTGCAGTCCATTCATTTTTATTCAATTGGTGCAAAGCAGCATTTAAGCATTCAAGTGAGTGAATAGAAGATACTGGACAGAAATAAACCTATATTATCACTAAGGAAAATGAGAATCTTAGATTGAGGGTTGTACTGTGATTTGGCATACAGGAATTAAGGGCTGATTCCCTAAAACTCAGAAGCCAGTACCAGAACTACATGCAAGCCAGAAATGAGTCCTGTTGATACTGTCTTCCAATTTCAACAGTTTGTTATACTTGAATCCCAGCAGTAACATTCTCAGCTTAGCAGAAATAGATTACATCTGTGTAAATTCCAAAATTTACTCTTAGCTTGCCCGCTGGCAGATCAAATATACTCTCAGGGTTTTGACTCTCCACCATGTCCAAATGGAGATCAGAAAACACGGGTGTGGGTTGGCCTAAAAGATGTTAGTTTCTAATTCTGAGTTGTGCAGCCCTTGTTACAACACAAAGAAATATCTTCAATTTGCACCATTGGCAGGAGGATGCCTTGGAGACCTCACAGAAGATCTTCCCACTTTGCCATGCCTCTTAGTTGTGGCAAATATTCTAGGGCTGACCTAGTATCTTAGCAGCCTTTTGAGCACTCCAGTCCTCCCTGCTTTATGCTCCTCTTACTCTGTTGCTGACTGTCATTGATTGGCATCTCCAACAGCAATGGGAAGCCATGATTTTAGCAGCATGGGACACTGGAGATGACAGACAACCCCTCAGCAACAGCACAAGCAGAGAAGATGGCTGCAGCCCCATGATATTGATCCCCATTGTCACGGGCCACATCCAATCACTTCACGGGTTGGATCCAGCCCAGTTTGTAGGGTGTCAGCCTCTACACTAGAATAATGGCTAGATTTCTGATAGCAAGAAATTTGGATCACAAAGCAATGATATTTTAGTTTCCCAGCTATCTCAGGATAGCTGCCTCTGACAGCTGAAGCTCCCCATCACAAAGAGAATATACTCTGTAAAATACTTTTTGAATCTGTCCCTAAATGGTCCAAGTGGCGGAGGAGAGCATTTGAGCAAATCCTGTTCAACTCAACAAGAGTAACGAGACAAGATACTAGCATGCAGTGTTACTTAGTGTACTACTTAGCTCTGTAAGGCATTTTCTTTTAAAGATTTTTTTGAGTAAGTCTTGCATGGTCCCTAGCGACAGGAACTCCAACAATGTAGTTTTAATTCCGAAAATAAAATAGTTGCTATCATCTTCATATTTATGTTTCAGGAGAACATTAGCTATTAAATACCACCCTCTTGTGATCCCTCGGAGACGTAAAATATCAAATATAGGTTGTTTTTCTCTTAAAGTCTCTAGGGTTGTGAGGAATATCCTGCATGCATAAGGAATTATCAGACTCAGAATCAAATAGAAAGTCTTTATTGTTGAAGTCACAGTCAAGTTCCATTCCTGAATTCCAAGGAAATTACTTTGAAGTCAAGATGTATTAGTCCATGAGGACCAAAGTAGGCATTGGGTAATAAAACTATTAGCTTAGAGTTATTAACATGTCACTTTTCTTTAATGCAATTCATCTCAAGTTTTCAATAAAAAAGTATTAAGTAAGCCCATCATTCACTACAAAGAATTCAAATACAACAGTTACTGGAACTGTTATATGCTCGCCTATAGTGCAAAAGAGTTAAAGGCATATCAGGGTTTCATAAGTTTATCTGTTTCATTACATTTTGATAGCTGGCACAAAGAAAAATTTTATCCAATTGACAGTGATTATGTTCATAGTCATTTGAGGTTGTTGTATGGTTCCACTAGAATAATGGCTTTCTGTAAAGGTTTCTGATGGTAAGAAAATTAGATCACAAAGTAATGGTAACTCAGATTCCAACACAAATCCAGCACTGACTTTGTTTAAAAGCAATAATACATCACAGAGCTTTTGTAAACCTAATAAAGACAAAACTAGCATTTGAAGCTGTCCCTTAACCACTGTTCATCTAATAGCTATTAGAAAAAATATCATATTGTATACTAGAAATTGGCAAGAAATCACATTACAGCTTGGTATAATTTATCAGCAATATATGGAACTCTGTGTAAATGCTACAAACACAGATTCATTGAGTGGTGTTCTGCAGCAGGGGGAATTAGACTCCCTGTTCATTGTTTAACAGAAACACGGGAAATGATGCTAAACTGGCTGCCAGGGATTAAGAGAAGGAATTTGACAAGAGCTGGATATTATGCATTTCAGTGCTAGAGTCTTTTAACAAAAGCATTCTTCATTTAAATTGAAGGACCTGAACCTCAAACCTGTCCAGACCTCATGCAGTACACAGCATCACACCCTGTCCCCATCGGAAGGCATGCAAAGCACTACCACTTTAAGAATGGGGTACGGACCATGAGTCTACCCTGGTCTCAGTCAGTCAAGGAGAATTTGGTCATGCCTAAAAGAAAAGGGAAAGCTCCGCTGCATTTCCCTTCCTCACTCCAACATTGGCTAGAATAAAAGTAGTGAACAATATCTTCAAACACAGGTCTCAGTGCAGTCCTCTCACCACGACCTATGTAGCCAGTGATTTAAGGACCAGGTGGAACTACAGTCTCCAGTGTTGTGGCTCATTTAAAACAACATGTATAGCAAAATGCTGCAAGTCAGGTCAGCAAGAGCAGCAGGTAGAACAAGGGCTGAAGTCCTTCTGGCTCCACCATCACCTCAATTTTATTGCTTCTAGCAACACTCCCACTTAAAAATTCACCATCTGTAAAACCACCAGATTCCGGGCCTCTCTCACCAAAGGGTTGTGAAGGCAAATAAACAGTTGTAAAATGTTTTTAGATCCCAGTCAGTGGCCTTAAAAGCAAACTGTTGACAACAATAGTTACAGGGTATGCCCAAGGCAAGAGTTTTCATGGGTGTATGTTTTATTGGACTAACTGCATGTTTAGGATAGATTTAGACAATCTTTCACCTTTTAGACAAGAGAAGCTGCTTCTCTCCCAAAGACCCAAGGGAGGGTACTACAAGACGTGAAAGTTTGTCTAAGCCTATCCCAACCACGTAGGGTAGGCCAATAAAAGATACCTCACAAAAAACCCTCGCCTCTTGCATATTTCCTGACCATCACAACTACAACATCACACCAACGCTAGCATAGCAGGTTGCACAACTTACACATTAACAGATGTACTCACAGACTTTTCATTCCATCCAGGAAGAGCACACACCAACTGCTGAAACTTCCTTAGCCTGACAAAGGGTTTTTGAACCCAAAACTTGCTTAACAACTATTCTTCAACTATTTAGGTTGGTCTAATAAAAGATATCATATTCACCCAAGGAACCTTGTCTGCAGATGTACTCCCTGCACTCTTGTGCATTAGAACAAGTGATACAAGATGACAGACCCTGACATCATTACTGGCAATAGAGGCAAGAAATGACAAAAATCACCTACTCCATCATCTATTAACTGAAGACCCAAACAGATGGAGTCTTAAGAGGCTTAAAACTTGTAAACCATTTGGATACAAAGTCTAGAAGCTCCTGTTAACCAAATATATGCGTACCACTGGGAAACATCAGACCTATTCCTACAGCATTTTATACTAATACCAAATGAATCCCCTGCTGGGCACAAACATGACAGAGAAGTGTGGGTCAAGCTGAACAGACTTAGATCTGGATGCGGACGCTTCAAAACAACACTCTACAAGACAAACATCTTGGACAGCTCTCTGTGTGAATCAGGTGGCCAACAGAAAGCACAGTACTTAATTGAATGTTGCAATCTATACAAATGCCCAGATGGGGCAGATGGAATCTGAACACTGAGTGACAATACAGGCAGTCCTCGACTTATAACATTTCAAGTTGCAATGTTTCACACTTACATTTCTAAATTCACACCCTGTTTCAACTTTCTGACATCAGTTTTGACTTTATAACGCTTGATCTGATGCAACTCCATGACAGCGAACAAGTCGCTGTGTCACCCATCTCCCTGGAGAACATCTGTCCAAACTTTCTAGGACACTTTCCTTAAGAAAGCAGACAAGACTTCAGAAAAACCTGCAGCCAGACTCCTGAGAAGACTCCAGTCAGGAGCCCTTCAAAAAGTCTAACCAAGAGCCCTTCAAAAAGTCCAGCAAAGCAACCTTAAAGAAGTCCTTCCAAATCACTATGATTGCTATTTACAATATAACTACATTCATGTAGCTATATTACTCATCTATAATTGATGGAGTACAAAATTTTGAGTTATTTTTGGTCAAAAGAAGGTATTGGGCCTTGGTTCAGAAACCAATCCCTCACTTGTAACATTCTTTCCAGGGAAATCGGTTGAATTACAATGTTTCAACTTAAGACACCATTTTCAGAAACCAATTGTGTCGTAAGTCCAAGGACTGCCCGTACCAGACAGTGGCTCCTAGATTTGAAAGTTGATATGTGATGCCCTATAAAAGAGAACACTACCATGAGCTATGTTTGTTATGTTTTGTGTTAAATCTCCTTTCTTCTTTTTATTCATACCTGAAATTAAAATGCTAAGTAACAGAGGGTACACACAGATGTTACATATGAATTGACCTAACTAGGGCTAAGCAGATCTAAATGCCCATCTTTGCGGATGTTCAGGGGAGAGTTGGATTAAATTGGGTCAGAAATGTTAAGCCCTATTTAGGCTAGTTTACCTGAGAAGGTAAATTACTCTGCATGAGTTCAAACCCAGCCTGGGGGCTGGAAAAGCCAAACTGCTTACCCCAGCCCTAGACCTGCAGTATTCTTTCCCCTTCCAATCCTGAATGGGCTAGTTCTAGATCCCTGACCCTCCCAACACCAGACGGACAACCTCTCCTTACCCACCCCCCGTCCCAATCCTAACCAACCTCCCCCAGATCCATTAGGTCCCCTCTTGCCATCCTGAGTTACCTACATCATCTCCCCCACATAGTTCCCACCACCAGTGTACACCTGTACACACCACTCTGAGTCTATGGTCACATGACCTAATGCAATGCCATGTGATGGTAGACTGGGTACAGCAAATGGCTGGATATACCCAGAACAAATAAGTCTCAATTCCCAATGGTAAACCACCTACACCTTCACACAAAAGCCATAATAAGTCTATCCTGGCTTACTAAAGCCAGTGAAAATTTGGTTGGCAGGAGTTGGAGGTGGGAATGTACAATTTGTAAATGATTAGCATGGCAAGATCATGAGAGGCTCTTCTCAGCAGCACTTAAAAGTTTTTGCTCCTTAGCTAATCAGTTTCAGTTTAGCTCGGTATTTTGCCTAGGAGAGCATTTGGAAGGCTAACACCAATCGGAGTACTGCCAATGATAAAATAATAATAAGAAGAATAACAACAACAAGTTGCCACTAGCATGCTTTTCTACACAGTGCAATTCCTAAATGTTAGCCAATGTTCATTAACATCATGTTAGCAGTGCCATAAATTAAACCTTCTAGTATACACATTTATATCTAGAGGCACCAGTTGTTTTGTACTATGCATACACACCACATTCATGAAGTCATCTTAATTGGCATTTTTAAATTAATGCCATAAGTGGCCATGTTTACAATACAGCTGTTTAAACATAAGGACTCCTATTTAAACAACCATCTTTCAATTGTTTTAAAAACAGATTGCCTAATCATAGGTGTGCCCTGGAAAGAAGAGTCGCCATTTCCCCTGACACAAGTGTAGAGATCCTAATGCCAATGCTGTTCCTCTGCAGAGAGATAGTAGAAATCTGGGACGTTTCAAATAGGAGTCCCAGCGAAGGAGGAACCAGTGATGTGGAGTTCAGGCAGAGCGTTATTGATTCAATTACCAATACAGGATCAGGCACACAGACAAACTTTCTTTCACAAATCGCAGCCAAGGCACTGAAGCCTGGCAAGCCTGGGTCCCAAGAAGCTACTGTTTCCAAAAGTTGGGCTTCAAATAGAAAACACAGAATGAAGCTAGGTCTCCTACCTGCTACATTTCCCCTCAAAGGATGATTGAATAACAAAACAGTAATAAATATAATATTCATATATTATATTCAATTACTGAAGACCTCCTTGCATGCTATGAATAAAGCACCTATACAATTATGTTTTTCTGCTGTAAAGCAGAAGAAAGCTCATGGAGTATGTGCATTTACTTCCAAGGGTTAAAACCCAACGTCACTCATTGTACTTTGCAGAGTTCACTATGGTTTATTCCAAGGGTGTCCAACCTTTTTGAATGTGAGGCTGGATCATGAACTTTTTATCACCCAGTGGGCCAGTAAGCTACATTCAAAGACCTCACAGGAAGCAATATCACATCAGGAAGTGATGTCATGTGACCTTTGACACCAATGAAGTTTCAGGAAGCGACAATGAAATGGGTCTAACCAGTTCAAAACTCTCCCTCTATAGCATCCACCTCTGCCACTGTCGGGACAGGATACTGAGCTAGATGGACCATTGGGCTGACCAAGCATGGCACTTTTTGGGCTCTTATGTTCTTTGGCTGAGCTTCCAAACAATGGCTGAGATTTGCAAAAAGAGGTAGATAGACATGTTACAAAGTTGTCATAAAAGATTTGGAGCCCTATAAATCCCATTAATTTTAATGGAAGTTGGCCTTTTGACTCAGCTTTGAAAATCTCAGTCCAAGGTGCCAACCAAATAAGTTAAAATATATTTTGCATTTCCATGCAGTGCATGTATGTTGGGCTCTCCAAGAATTTTACAAACATTAAATGAACCTCAGGACATCCCTGCTTTTCAGAAGAAATGTGGTGGTGAGGACATTCTGGGAACATCTCTCACTCTGTGTGTGATC
>JAGPOW010000261.1:68457118-68479507 GCA_030014935.1 Caiman crocodilus | reverse complement strand
GGCTGGGGTCCTGTGACCCTGGCACTCGTTCCTGCCATTGGCTGGGGGTCAGACTAGATGGCCTGTTCTAGGCCCCTTCTGACCCTAGATACTATGATACATCAGGTCTCAGATCTAGGGAGCCTGACCCCTTCCCAGTCATAGGCTTGTCACATTATACCAATCTGCTGGTTGGTGCAGATCCGGTTGGGCTCCTCCCATCCCCAGCAGCACATGGGAAGCCAACTTTAGCTGCAAGCCACTTTTCCTGGCTGGTGCTGACCCAGCTGGGTCTACCCCATCTGGAGCAGCATGCAGCTGAAGCCAGATTCCCATGAGCTACTGGGGACGGGAGGAGCCCGTCCGGGTCTGCACCGGCCAGCAGAAGTGGCAGCGGAGCCGTGTGCCGCTCAGAACGGGACAAGCCCAGCCGGAGCAGCAGGGGCTGAGCTGCATTTTCCCCCTGCCTGCACTGGTCAGTCCCGGACAGCACACAGCTCCACTGCTGCTTCTGCTGGCTGGTGCTCCTCCCGTCCCCAGCAGCACGTGAGAAGCCAGCTTCAGCTGCATGCCACTTTTTCTGGCTGGTGCTGACCCAGCTGGGTCTGTCCCATCCAGAGCAGCATGTGGCTGAAGCCAGCTTCCCACATGCTGCTGGGGATGGGAGGAGCCTGGCCAGGTCTGCACTGGCCAGCAGTAGCAGCGGCAGAGCCATGTGCCACTTGGGACAGGACAAGCCCGGCCGGAGCAGCAGGGGCTGAACTGCATTTTCCCCCTGCCTGCACTGGTCAGTCCCGGGCAGCACACGGCTCCACTGCCGCTTCTGCTGGCTGGTGCCAACCCACCCGGGCTTCTCCCCTCCCCAGCTGCACATGGGAATCTGGCTTCAGCTGCGTGCTGCTCTGGATGGGACAGACCCACCCGAGTCGGCACCAGCCAGCAGAAGCAGCAGCGGAGCTGTGTGCCGCTTGGGACTGACCAGTACAGGTAGGAGGAAAGTGCAGCTGAGCCCCCTGCTGCTCCGACTGGACTCACCCTATCCTGAGCAGCACATGGCAACTCCTCTTCCCACATGCACTACGTTGGCAACATCAAGCTGACATGGTGCGTGTGGGAATTTGTCCTTTTCCCAGGCCTTCATTAGACATTAGGAAGCTACTGAGGGGCTGGGGGAGGAACAAGGGTGGGAACGAAACTAAACCATGTTCACCTTCATTTGTCATCGCAGTGCTGCGGGCCACAGAAAACAGCTTGGCGGGCTGCATGGTGGCCTGCAGGCTGTATGTTGGACAAGCCTGGTTTATTCTATGCATTTCCAAGAGCCAATACCTCAAAAGAGCTAGGAAGGGATGAACAACAGGCCAAGGCCACACCTCTTCCTCTACCTCTCTTTTTCTCCTGGCCTGCTAAGATTACTAAACAGCTTGAAAAACATCAGGCATCATCATCCAAAAAGAAAGCACCATGCACATCCATTCTACATGTTAAGAGATATAAGGAAAGGAAAATACTTAATCATTCTCATTTAGTTAAATAGGATGAATGCACATATGGAGATCAAAACCCTGGAATTTTGAAGCTGAATTCTATATTTATATGCCTTTGCCTTTGTTGCTGCTTTTAAGCTTTTCTCCAGTTCCTTTGTGACCAAAACTATCACCTCCACAAAGCCATGGAAAATGAATCATCAAATCCAGAGCTGGTCAGTTATTTTCTGATGAGATGGGATTTTTTTTTTGTATAACAAAGCCAAAAGCAAAGACTCAAAAGTGCAAAAGTGTGTGCTCCTCCCACCCCAGAGGCTAAGCATAAAATATCTGTCAGTAACAAAATATCTGTATCACATGAGATTAAAACCCCCTCCCCATCAATACCCTCCATGAGGTTACAGATTTAGGATTAGCTCTCTGTCTTCCACCTTGCAGAGTGACCCCTCATTGGTCCAGCATAACACAAACCAATTCACCTTTTGTTGCAAAGTGAAGTGTCTAAACTTAAGTGAAACACCTGCACAGACTAGGAAATTGAAGCACAGGGTGCCATCAAAGCTGGCCTTCTTTGCAAGCCAGTTCCTGAAGATTTCAAGGTCACCATCTTGGCCTAGCTAACTGGAAATTAGCCATGTAAATCACACTCCCCTTGGCTACTCGGTACAGGAAAGAGAAAACACACAGTATCTCAGAGAATTCCAACAGGGAAAGGGAGAGATTGTGCGAGTGTGCTCACCCTGTCCACCACTGCCAACAATCTGTAAAGCTGGGCCACTTGCCTGAGATGTGGGCAAACCATGTTCAAATTCTGGCTTTAATTATTTTTTAAATTCTTATACAAATTGGAACAGTTACAACAGAAGAGACAGAGGGCGATTCACCCTGGAACATCCAAGAAGCTTTGGGTAACAATGCTTGGGTCCCTGTTTTGGAGAGTAAGGACTTTGAGCTTCTGTTTTGCACATGCCAGAAGAGAGCATTATTCCTCTATGAATTTCTCTTTTTTACCTGAAAAGCTCTTGGTTTGTTCCAGTAGAATAACAATACTTTTTTTTAATTCTCAAAGCCTTTTCAGGACAGGAAAACCATTTTAATGCCAGCTGACAATACTATATTTGAAAGCTAAGAAACTTCACTATCATGCACTGTCAAACAAATCACATCTTTCTCCTTTTACTATCCTCAGTCACCCCATTATAATCTCACTCCAGTCTTCTACCTGGGAGTTCACCTAGGACACTACCTATTATTCTTGGTGATTAAATGCATTCAACCTTCATCTTACAGCCAGACAGAGTATACAAGCTTGTGATTATTAAGACGTTATATCATACATGTCATATCATCACTTACTGTGCTGAAGGAATGATCTATACATTGTGCGATTCTCAATTTAGTACAGTCCTTGATTACTTTCCACAGTGGACTCTTTGATTGAGCAAACTCTTCAGAATTTTTTTTTTTTTTGGTCAAAAGCATGCCAATTTATTGAAGCAGAGACATGCCCCAGGAACAGCTCCATGACTTGGGCACACTCCTACGGAGTGTAAGCTGCAGGGCTCAATAATAATCTCCAGCCCAATTTAAAGCAGACTCAAACCTGGGTCATCTATATACCTGCTACCTGCTCTAAGCCCTGGGCTATTAACTATTCCACGATTGGAAAGATCTCACCCTCCAGAGGTAAGTTTTGTCCACTGTGGAAGAAAAAGAAATATTAGGGCCTCCAGGGTTTTTTGCAACATGGAATACCTTTTTGCCAGCCTGCACCACAGATTAACTCTATTCAAAATATTCATGCCCATTTTTCCAGAAACTTAGCCAATGAAATAACTTCTCATGGAAAAGAACTGTGGACTGGACACCAAGTGTTCCATTACTTAGGGGCCGCTGACAGATGTTACACTTAAAACGTGATTAACTGGTTAATCACGTGTAACCCTTCTGCTGGGCACCAGTCAGCAGCAAAAAGGGCAGGGTTCACATCACAGGGTAACCCCTCACAAATTATGCCAGTGGCTCTAGTCCCCCACCCAGAAATCTGGGGACACTATATTTGCTGGAGTGCCCTATATAAACAAAGCCCCCTCCACACAAGCAGTGTAAACACAAAACCCCAACATTTATTACAAACTTTATTACAAAGAAATAAAATGAAAAAAGAAAAAACTAAATATGATTTTAAAACACTATTAACTACAAACAATGTCTATAGATGACACCCTCTTGTGGGGAGGCATCACCCATACACAGGTAGTCTGGGACTTGGGGCTCCCCAATGGGTAGCTTAGGGGGTCTGCACCATTATACCTGCCCTTCAGCAATGGGCTGGAAAGGGAGGCCCACACTGCAGGGTCCTGAGCTGCTCCTTAAGCTCACTGTGCCACATGGAGCTGCTCAAGAGTATGGGTCCTTTTGCATTGCAAGGGGCTCTGTTGCTCCTGGAGATGTGATAGACAGAGCACTGACCTCCATCTCCGCATGGTGGCTTTGGCGGGTTAACTGCAGCTTTCATGAGCACCCTGCACCCCAACATTCCTAGTCCCAATCCCATCTTTGCTGGGCAGAAAACTGCAAAAGAACTCAAAGGAAAGGTCAAACCTATCTTGCCTTGGGCCTGAACTACAACTAGCGCCCAACCAGACAGCTTGGTTAGGTCAAACTACAAAAGGAGCAAAAGGAGGCCCAGGCCTATCTCGCTGGGCCTGGTCTGGGCAGCAAAAAGTCAGCCAGGCCTATACTGCACTGAGGCCTGGATGAACAATAAGAAGTGTTAGGTCTCATCCTGGCCCAAAATGTGCCAGACTTCACCCTGGCCCAAATCTTCTAGCCAAACATATGGCTCAGCTGCACAGCTAGGCTGAAATGCAATAACTGTAGAACAGCAAAAAGGGCCTGGGCCTATGGCTACAGCCTGGACATCCAGTTTCCACCACTCCCTTATGCTGAGACACTACAATTACAAAACAGGGGGGACCAGGCCCATGTGGCCAGTAACTGCCAAGACCCATTTCTGGTAGGTCTTCTCAAGGGATTAAGACCCCCACGGTATTATCCCACTAAAGGCTTGTGTAGCTAAAACTACCAGGGACTGCATTTCTGATCAGTTTGCTCTAAGGATCAACACTCCCACTCAAGAAAAAAAAAGTGGGGGGAAAGGGGAAGGAAATAGGAATCTCGAACTCTGAGACACTTCCTTTGTACCTAAGGCTTTCCCTTCACATAGCTTTTGCTTGCTATGCTCTTTTGCTTTTGCTCTCTAGTGAAGAGCTGGGGAGACCTCTCCCCATGTAGAGCAGTTTTTCTGGCTCCCAGTTCAGCTGTGCAGCTCTTAGCAGCCCCAGGAGAAAGAGAGAAACTTTAGTTGAGTGGTTATATCTAGTTGAGTTATATACCTGGTGTGACATCACCAATGCCTTGATCAATTAGGGAGTGCTACGCTCCAGCCACTCTCCTACTCAATCTGCTGGGAAGATCTTCTGCTTCCTTTGGCCAATGCAGCCAGCAGAGGGTTTTATGTATTTTGCCCAGATACAGGCCCCAGCTGCCCATGAGCTGAGCATATGGCCAGGACAACAGGGACTATCCTGCCCACATAAACACACACACACAAAACATACACAACATACAACCAAAAGCACACACTTTGCCATACACAACCCCAAGCGTGTGTGGGTGTTCCACAGGTCTTAAGTAGTGACCTGGCCACACACTCAATCAATTAACACCATGATAAAATGAGGAATAAGTCACAAGGGCATTACACAAAATGTGTGTAATAACAACTTGTGGCTGGTTCTCATTATGCCTTTAACTGAATGCATGGCCAGCATGCAGCCTCTGGAGCACATGAGAATGTGTCAGGATTTCCATGGGCTCCAGAGGCTGAGAAGCTCCTCAGCTGATTGGAACTTCCAGTTGGGGAGTGCATCATGTGCTCCTGTCGCTGGGAACCCCAATCAGCTGATTGGGGCTCCAAGCTGGGGAATGGTGTACTCCCACAGCTGAAACCCCAATCAGCTGAGTGGTTGTCCATCCTCTAGAACATCTGGGAGTCCTGATAAGCTCCCAGAAGCTGGGCACTGGCCACAGGTTCAATTAAAGGTGTGATAAGAACCAGCCACATCTGATCAGGGCTCCCACCCTGGGCAGTGCATGGCACACTCTCCCAGCTGGGAGCCCCAGTCAGCTGATGGGGCTCCTAGTAGTGAGAGCGTATGGTGCACTCCTCCAAATGGGAACTCTGAGCAGCTGATGGAGCTCCCAGCCACAGTGCCTGGTGTACTCTTGCAGCTGAGAGCCAAGCTTGCTCCTTGGCAGTGCAGGGGGATTGGGTTCCCCCTGCACGAGCAATATGGCACAATGAGATCTGATGCAGGATCCTACAATCACACTTCTTGTCATGTATGTGTGGCATGGCAGGAAGCCTGATTATTGGGATCCTGCATCAGATGCTACCATGCCTTTACTTTTACATTGGTCAGGGACCAGGGCATCAGAAAAGTAAATTGAAATATATTAATGTTCTTTGGAAAAGATATGCTAATGATCTATGATAACTGGTCTTTGTTCTGCTAATTCTACTAATTTGTTCTTTGTTCTACTAATTCTCAGTTCTAGGAGACAACTCAATGGAAAGGATACAGTTAATGTTATCAGAGTAAATAAATATATCCATTCATAAGTGCATTGTTACTCCACTTACTGAGAGAAAACTTTAAAGCACACTGTAAGAAACAAGGGAAACAAATGCCCCTACTTATTCCATATTAGCAAAACTTAGTCAAATTTTGTGCATGTGTGTGTTTGAAAGTTGACACCATTAACATTTTTTAAATTCTCCTTTATGGTATCTAATTCAGGGACTCAGACCTCTCAGAATAAAAGCCAACTGACTATCACTAGCAACATATTTCACATGCTCATTATCTTTTTACGTAAAAAAAAAAGTTAAACCAAAAGGGAGAGGTACTGCTTTTTTGCATGAAATCTTGTGAGGATCTAATGTATGTTAAGCTCACCAAAGCAAGACCTAGACAAGTGATAAAAACCACAGCTGGAAATTCCTTGCAGGGACTCTAAAGTTTTAGAGAGTACAAAAAACAAAAGATGCATTAAAAACTTATTTCCAATTATATCATCTCCCACACAAACGTGCACACAGACACACAAGCATGCAATCCAAATTGAATCAGGGGACCCTTTTATTTCTCCGAATCAAATCGGAATCCTCCGAATCGATTTAGAGAGATTTGGAAAGATTCAACGATTCGGACACAGACACAGCTTTAAAAGTTTTTTCTACCTACCTCAACGTACCAGGTATACTCGGCATGCTAGGAGGCTCCCCACCCTCACCCCCCAGCTCAGCGACTGGTGCTTCCTAGGAAAGCTAATATAAATCAGTTGTATAGCCTTCATGATGTTTCCTATATGTTTTAGACATCAGAATTTATTTTAAAAACCATGCTGTTTGCTGTTTCACCACCTCAAATGAACATGCCAACATTGATAGAATTAGAAGCTGGCATCAATTAAAATGTCTGACCTTGAAAATGTTTTAGAAGTAATATCATTAATATATTAAACATTTTTCACTCATCTCAGCAGGCATGATATTATGAATTATATAAAAAAACTTGCATCAATTTATCAAAGCAATACATGTGACACTACTATACTACAGAAACAAAGCACTTATTAATTCAGACATGTAGTCAGTCCACACTAATGTAATGTAAACCGGGTTCATTTCAGGATGCATACACATATTGAAATAATCTGGAAGAATTCTCCCATGTTGTGTTCACCTGATAGAAAAACTTACCCAGAGCCACACATACCGACATTCAAATGCCAAGGCCCTGAAGAGTAAAGAGCTCCAGATGCTGACACTGTGCATCTGGTGGGGGAAGCAGGGCTATGGCTATACACTTGATTTCTATTAGGTTTTTATTATGACAGCATGCTCTGCAGGCTCCCTTAGAATGTCTGGTGACTGATGGTAATATCTGGCTTTGTTCTATTTCTAGGACAGCTGCTAATAGTTTAAGAAACATTTTTAATTGCTAATCTTTATTGGAAAGGGGGGAGGGGTGTCTCATTCCATTCTTTCTAAAAATCTCATTAGGAAAACTGATATAGACCTCATTAAATATACTTAATTCTGGATCATACGGCGCAAAACTGACACAACTGCTATATGCTTTTCTTCTTTGGTGATCAGTATCACTCATCATGCTCACCTTGTCACACCCAAGAATGAATAGGGTGTGTCAGCTAAGCGGTTTCCTTTGCCAATGGTTTTAATAATAGTAATTATGAGATTACACTTATTTTTGGTACCTGATGAATATTCATATGAAATGGAGATGTGTAAGGATGCACATTCCAAAGATGCAAACATAAAAAGATCAAAGCATGATATTGCTGGGATATATATTTTAAGAAAGCACAGGATAATAATTTGGGAATATTAATTATTTTCTTTTTTTTAAATATTAAATCATAAAATATTCAAATAAAGCAAAGCTGGGCTCAGCCTGTCATCGCTGAAGAAAATACAGTTTAAGCTGGATATTTTATATCTACCCAGTTTAAGCTGGGTAGATCGCTAAATGCTGAATTGAAAAATTTATAGTAGCCTATGCATTTCCACATAAAGTAAGTGGCTATGTCTTTGTAAATCTTGCTGTATAAATGATTTATACATCTGAACTAATTACTCATAGTCTGCATTCAACTGATAAGCAGACTTATATTACAGGTTACAATTAAGCTGTTTTTATTTAAGTTTAGGATGACTTTTCAGGCTTCAAAATGACAGTGGTGATCTCTGCAATAGTATATTTCTTCTTCTAATGAGAAGTAATCTCAAGCTTTTTTTTAGTGAAAAGAATGCTATTTGAATTGAACAGTAAGTTTTTATGTGGCACTAACCATTTTTTTAAAATATCCTCTGGATGTTTTAAAATGTTATGGTAAAATATAATTAATTCCACCTTGCCAAAAATTAATTATATGCTTCAGATTTGTAGAATCATAGGAAAGGACCTCAGGAGTTTATCTAGTCCAACCCCACGCTCCTCCCTATTCTAAATACAAATGTTTGTCTAGCCCAGGGGTTTTTAAGCTTTTTAGACTTAAGGCAGCCCTCACAAAATGCCAGTTCTTAGTTTCCATTCATTTTTGACTGTGAAAAAATAATAGAGCAATTCTTCTGTTGCAAAGACCTCAGGAAGAACACAACAGGTTAGAATGGTTTTTACACTATGGATTCCTATTTGAAATCTCTGGATTTATTTTAGGAACAGTGTGGCAATGTTGGCACACCTAGGATCTCATGGCACTGTGGTTAAGAATGAAGGGTCTAACCTTTTCTCAAAAACTGTGAAATCTTGCTACAGGCAAAGTAATGGGACAAGGACACAGTCAATGCCCTGCCACTGCAAGAATAGGAAGTAGTAGTAGCTCAAGAGATCCAAGGAAGAAGATCATGCTACCCCTCCCTCCCTACAATCCCATCCTCTGAGGAAAGCAAAAAAGCTCACAGACCATGCTAATCCGACTATAGGAAAAACTTCCTCCCTAATCCTAAATGTGGTGATCAATCTGAACTTGAGCAGAAGAGCATATGTTATCAGAATCTGATCTTCATCTACATGAAAAGAAGAAAAATGAACAATAAGCAGCAGAATGAAGTATATGGCCTAAATTTCCACTTACTTACACTTTGAGAAGCCTTTGAATTGACTCGGTATAGACCAAAGGGTCTACCAGTGATCCAATGTGGTAGAAATCTAAATTATTGCACCTTGATGTATAACACTGGAAACCTTAAACTTAAACCTCTACAATTTAAAGCACGTGCTGTAAAGACGTCATTTACAGGAGAAAGAAAAATAATTCAGACATATTTTGCTATGATGAGGCTCAGTGAGAGATATTTAGCAGACTTGGAGTAAAAAATGAAACATTTAGCTATTCTTTGCAAAATGTTTAAGAATTAATGCTTTACATTTTCAAACAGAATGCTAAAGAAAGGATACATGAAGAAGTATCCCAACTTCAGAGGTGTAAATGCTGACCTATTTCCCCTTAAATACTAAGCTGTGTGCTTTGAGCATGGTGACCAATGTGTTCAGCATAAAGGTGCTTACTATTTTCTCAAGCTGATACTACCATATTTACTCAAATACAGGATGACCCTGAATATGACAATCTCCTAATAATTAGATTCCATATTTGGAAAATTTATAAATTTATTACACTTTTGCAGGTATAGAATCTAATTTTTGGAGGTTTGCTTTCAACTTGCCCTCCTCCCACTGCTATAGCAGGAAAAATAAATCCAGGGAGTTAGGTAGCCTCCTTGCCCTTTGCCTCCCAACTTATCTCTGCAGCTTCTTGTCCCTCACCTCCACCTTCCTTACTACAAGTTGCTGCTTTCCCTGAGCACATGGAAGCGATGGACAAATTTGAAAACACTGATCTGTAGGAAATTGTATATAGTAAATTATAGGGATCCACCAATAAAGATTTTTTGGGCCAATACCAATGGCCAATTATTGACCAGTCATATCAGCCAATACCTATCCAATTCTGATATGCAGCCCAGCAGCTTGGAGAGCAGCGCCTGGCTGTTAGGTCTGCTGGGGGGAAAGGAAATGGGGAGGGGGGCAGATCTAGGCCCCCACTGTGGGGGGGAGGAGTTGCCCCTCACACACACCCATGCCCCCTAAGTAAGCCAGATGAGCAGCACCTGCCCCTGCCCCAGACCTACTCCCTCCCTCACTGTGAGGGGCTTGATCTTCCCCCTCATGCTCCTTTTCCCCCACAGACTTACTGGCCAGACTCTGCTCTCCTGGCCACATGTGTGCTGCAGCTGCATGCATACATGTGGCATTTATCAATGACATTATTGGACACATCAGCCAGAAAAAAAATGATAATTGTCAATAATATAATATTTCTTTTTATGGGTGCCAATACTATATGGACTGATGTATTAGCACACTTCTAGTAAATTACTATGGGTACTCATACACTTATTTCATTCAGAATTGATGCATTTTGCCTTTTATATTTTAAACTACTGCACGGGTACTCTATAAATACACTTTTAAGCAGCACTTTTTTACCTACTTATATGTAGTACAAACTTTTTTTTTTTGTACAAACTATGCATGATATTAGTCCAAAGACAAAAGGCCTGTTATTTGACACATAGTTTATTGGGCTGGAACCCTCAGAGTCAACAGTTTCAAGCCACTGTGAACCAACAGCTCAGCACTGCTCAGTATGTGTGTGTATGACATATACCTCCTGTAGCATGGTCAAGCCCCTGCTATACTCCCTTGAAGCTGGCAAAGCCAGCATGAGACCTACAGGGATGGGTCCAGGAGAGCAGCATGTCTATGGTATGCTGGGGAAAAGGGTCCAGGGAAAGTCCTGGAAACAAGCAGTCCCCAGGGGCATGAGAACACAGGATCAATACTGTGAAACCAAGAGCTGTGAAGACCAGCAGAGCAGAGATCCCAGACAGCTGAACCCCCATGAGTAAACAGAACCCAGATAAGCCATGAGTGCAGATGTCACCTGCCTTCCATGAGAAATAAGTAGAAGTGGATGGTAGGGCAATGTGGGGTGTTCCAGCAAACTCCTAGAACTGGGACCAGGAGGCAGACAGTCCCATGACACGGCCAGCAGAACCCAACAGGAAAAAGGGAGCATGTACAGACACAACGAGAGGAACAGGGTCTGGAGGGAAATTGAGGCAGCTTGAGCAGAGGAGGGATTTACACTGTATGCCAGGGAAAAGAAAGCAGGGTGTGAGCTTGATGGTAACAGCCTAATTGAACCATAAGGCTGGGAAAATAACAAGAATGATTTTTTTTTTTTGTGAGTACATTGGAGGCCAGGATTAAGAAATTCTTCATAGTTTACTTTACCTGTGTAAATGAAGGGCAACTGTGGAGAAGGATCCCCCAGGGACTGACTTGTGGTTAAATAGGGCTCTACACTCAGCATCTGGTAGCCTCCAAAGAGATTGGGGCCTGAAGTAAGGCTGAGAAAAGACGGAAAAGTTAAATACATTGATCCAATAATTAGTTACAGAAATTTTGAGTTCTATTTTTTGAGTTCTAAGAAGGAAGATGCATGAGCAATGAAAAAAAGAGAGAATGGAGAAAAGGTCATGTGTGGGTCTAACCTGATGACCTAAAACCAGGGACAGATTCATCCAGAAGATGAAGAGGCCATGGAACCATGGACTAAAAGACTCAGTGGAACCCAAACCAAGAGGGGACTTTACTAGGCATTCCCCACTCCAGATCAATGGAGATTTTCTACCACCAGCCTGAGTGGAAAGGGACAGGGTGTAGGTAAAGTGGAGCTCTGCAGAAGACCAGTGACCCTGCCAGACTGACTTTTTTCCCCCAAAGAGCCATCCATCCTCCTAAAAGCATTTTACCATCAAGGCTTGGCAGACGAGTGAAGAACAAGGGGAATATCAGTGGTATTCCAGCATGGCGGTAGGTTGGAGGTGCACATATGCTCACACCCCCTACTCCATGTGCTAATGAGGCTCCCACTCATCACTAGAACTGGATATTCTTGTCACAAGTCCTGGGATCCTCCAAAAATATATATACGTATCAGGTGCAAGGCCACCTGGCCTAGCTCCACCTCATGAAGGGTAGGGCCACCTAATCATATACCACAAACAGAGGCAGAGGGAAACACAGTGATTCTACCTATGCAAAATGTTTGGAGGCCCATTTGGCAGTATTTCCCAGACACTTAAGGCTGCTGAAGAAGCAAGAATCATTAGAAATGGGAAAGAAAGGCACAGCTCAGCTGTAGGACTGAAGAGGAAGTCAAAATGTATTCAGTGTGGTGGTTCACCAGACCTGAAAAAGAGTTGGCATTGAGGGGGACTGCACACATTGGACACTACCTTATATCTTATTTAGAATTGGTTGCAGTAACCTATCCTTGTGGTAGTTCCCATCAGAATGTTTGCCCAATACAGGCCATGTGTTCTCTAAATCATGGTCAGCGTTGGCTACATTTAGTCAACTTCATAGCTCCTTTCCATTACTGGACACATGCTGCCTTTGGTAGCAGTTTAGTGATAGACAACATATTTAATACAGTTTCCTTGCATGTAAATGTAAGATGAAGGGATTTTTTTCCCATGCTGATTGGGGAAAGAAATTTCATCTTATATTCAAGTAAATATAGCATTTTAACTCCATCAGTGCTCTTGGTTTCAGGACTTTTTTTTTTAATTAATCTATATTTTATTTTGAAGAATAAAAAAAAAAAAGGAAGAAAAATGACATTTATGTAGTCCTATTCAATTAAGCCAAATGGGTTTAAAATGTTAGAGTGAAATCCTTTTCATGTTTACCTAAGAAATTTCACATACGGTAAATTATTGTTAGTTAAAAATGAAAACACAAACAAAACTATTGTAGAATATTTTGAAACTACTTCAATTTCACATGGTTTGAAATAAGTCTTTTTTTCCTAGGTTCTTGTGATATTTTATAATTTTTTTGCATTAAACATGTTTGATATCATGATTGACCATTTTTTTATTTGGAGAAAGAACATTTTTCATAAGCAAGAAATCCCTGACAAGTGCTACAGACACTTCCATCAAAACACTTGCTGAAAATTTCAAACAGATTTTATTGTGAAAGGGTCCATTTTTATGGTAATTTTTCTTTGTGGGGAAAAATATTTTGTCTAATTTTGTTTATTGGGTTTACTGTTAAGAACACATTAGACTGCATGTTTCAGTACTTAAATGTCAGAAAAAAATCTGTCTGAAAGTATAAGATATTATTTGCTAAATGGTATGTGGTTGTGTAATTATCATATTAATTCTTAAAGGGATAAGTCTCCTGGGGCAGAAGCACTAGCATATTGTCATGGACAGTTCTACTTGTAGATGGAGTCCATATGTGATAAGCTAGTAGAAGGCAAAATTCTGAATGACAGTCAGCACAGTTTTGTCACAGGCAGGTCATGTTTGATTACCCTCATCTCCTTCTATGACCAAGTTACCCACCACATGGATAAGGGAGATGAGGTCAATGTCATTTACTTTGACTTTAGGAAGGACTTTGACTTGGTGTCCCATGAAACTATCAAGATAAAACTAGGGGACTATGGGCTCAACAATCCAACAGTCAGATGGGTGGGAAACTGGCTGTGCGTTTAGACCCAGACAGTACTAACAGACGGATCTGTGTCAACCTGGTAGAAGGTAGCCAGTGGGGCCCCGCAGGGTTTGGTACTTGGACCAGTGATTTTCAACATCTTCATCAATGAACTGGATGCTGGAGTGAAAAGCTCACCGGCAAAGTTTGCTGATGACATTAAGCTTTGGGGATGTATGGCCATGCCTCAGGATAATCCAGGCAGACCTAGATAGATTAATTAGGTGGGTGGACCAGAACCAGGTGCTGTTCAACACTAAGAAGTATAAAATGCTCCATTCTGGGGAGGAAAAATCCACAACAAATTTACAGGCTTGGTGGTGCTATGTTAGCTAGCACCACATCCAAAGGGGACCTGAGGGTCATAATTGACCATAAAATGAATATGAGCCATCGCTGTGATGCTACAGTAAGCAAAGCAAACAATACGCTGGCATGCATTAACCAATGCATCTCAAGCAAAACTAAGAAAATTATTCTCCTGCTTTACTCAGCATTGGTGAGACCATAGCTGGAGTACTGCATCCAGGTCTGGGCACCACACTTCAGGAAGGATGTGGAGAAGCTTGAGAGAGTCCAGAAAAAAGCCACTTGTATGATTAGAGGCCTGAAGAGCAAGCCATACAAGAAAAGGCTGATAGATATGGAACTGTTCAGCCTAGAAAAGGGAAGGCTTTGGGGGTATTTGGTGGCAGCTTACAAATATATCAGGAGAGAACACCAGGGGCTAGGTGAACAACTATTTACCAAAGTGCCCCTGGGGAAAACCAGAAGCAATGGTCATAAACTCCTAGAAGGAAGTCTCAGACTGGATATAAGGAAAAACTTCTTCACGGTTCGTGTGACCAGACTCTGTAATAGACTCCCAGCAGGTATGGTGCAGGCATCTACCCTGGAGATCTTCAAAAGGAGACTAGATGCACACCTTGCTGGGGTTATTTGACCCCAACAGTTTTTCCTGCCTAGAGTGGGGAAACTGGACCCGATGATCTTGAACTAAGCTCCCTTCCAGCCCTAAACTTCTATGAATCTGTGAATATGATTCTAGGTTGGTGTCTGCAGCATTCATCAGCAAGCAAAATAATTAGGTGAGATGCAGAAAAACTAAGACTCCCAAATATTAAGTTCAAGTCTAGCAGTATAAAGATGTAAAGAAAATACCATAGAATGTAAGTCAAGTCAACTTCAATGAAACTAATACCTACGTTAATTTACGGAGACATTAAAACAAATCTAACTTCTATACTGAAAAAGCTACTAACATCCCACAAGAGGCAAAGGTGGAACTGTGTTAATACTATTTGCCAGTCTGTATGATCATAAGAGAATTCTAAAAGTCAGCTCAGGCCAAGTACGAGATAGATAAAAAGCTCTCAGTTTCTTTTTTCCTACACATGAATGGTGCTACCCTGGCCAGAAAAAAGGCATTTCCTATTAAAGCAATCTTTGAAGCAGGAGAGGAAAGAGCAATGATAAATTTCCTGCCAAGCTCAAACTAATGCACAATACTAAATCTTGTATTTTGGGAGATGTAGAACCTGTTGATGGATTATTGGAAATGTTGAAGGAAAACCTCTCACCCTTTGAGTGAGAAAGAGAAAGAAAATACTAGCCTCATTCAAGTCAATGGCAAAGCTCCCAATGGCCTCAAAGGGCCAGGATTAAACCTATGATCCCCTGAAATGTAATAAGGCTTTGTCTATGCCTTCATTCAACAACCCTTCCCCATTCCCCACCCCCACAGACAGAGTGAAAAATACCATAGCAAATCTTAAAATTCTAGAAACATTATAATTTCTTCATAGATATTTCAAGTGACCAAAATTATCAGAATGCAGGGTAGATTTGCATATTATAATACAGACTAACTAAATCAAGGATACATATGCACTTTGAAGCAGTGGCTTAAATCGGATGCTCTGAAGAGACTACAGGAAGCAGAGCTTGTAAGTCAACGGTTGTCAACCTTTTTCAACTCAAGGCAGTCCTCTATAATTTTTCTGAACTGACAGATGAAGGAAAGGATCAACAAAATGTAGCAAATTGCCCATGTAACAGCGCCGCAGCTGCGTGGCGGTTACTAAAAGAGGGGAAACAGCTGCTGGGGAGGAAGACAACGATGAAAGTGACAAATAACCCGGGCAACCAATACGAAGCCGGAAGGGGACAATAGAAGAGAAGAGGAGACTTAATGAAGACGCCTTCGGGCATACATTTACGGAGAGGGATCGGGAGAGATACTCCAAACCAAAATACGAGAACGTGAGAGGACCTGAGACGTCCTTCCCCTGCTCACGTCCGCCGGCGAAAGAAGACTGCCTCAACGGTGAGCTGTCCAGTGAGCGGCAGAGTGGGAAACAACCGCGGCTCCAAGGGGACTTAGCATGGGAATTCCCCGAGCGAAGGGGGGGAAAGAGGAGATGGAGAAGCCCTAACAGGGCCCTGTAAGCCCAGTAATTCCAGGCTCCTCAGAAAAAAGGGGAAACAGAGACTGTGAAAAGGGAAAGAAAGAAAAACGAAATTGACGAAGCCGGACTTTAGAAGCTGGCACAAGCCGCGGCTGGAGCGGGGAGCCCTGGTATCGGCTCCAAACAGCTGGTAATGGGCTTGTTAACTGCGGATCAGTGCAGGAGAGGAAATTGACAAAGCCGAGCTGAGAAGCCGGCACAAACTGCAGCTCGGAGGGGAATCCCTGTGCCTGCAGCCAGCGGGTGTTAATTAGCCTCATTGAGGAGGGGTTATTATGTATCAAACCAACCAGTAACCCTACGTCACTCCAAGAAGGCAGATGGTGATAACTGCGGCAAGACAGAGCAATACCAGTACGAGGGAGGGAGAAAAGAGCCTGATTTACTTTAATAAAGCACCGACGTTGAACATCTGAACCGTGTGGTTGTTATTAGGGTACCGGGATCCCGGGATCTAACGACTAATCCCACCCCCCCCCGCCACAAATCTCATTTAGACCAAGTCATGGCAGGTGAGAATTGGGGGGGGGGGGGGTATCTGTGTACCGGATACCCAGGATGGGCACTCGCTCACAGCCCACATAGTAAAAACAAAACGTGCAAAAGAAACAAATGGTAACATTTTCATTTATTCATCCTTAATAATTATGAGAAAACAAGGAAGAAGGCAAATTTACAAGTTTTAAGCAGGCATGCTCAAATCTCTCATCAAAAATTTATTTTAACGGAAAACTAAATTTTCAAAAAATTAAAACTTTACCTGCTCTCTACTTCCTTTGAAAACATTTGTTTTTTCGATTTTTCTGGTTTTAAGGAATTTTTTTTTTTTTGGACTTTATGCTGTGAAGCTATTTTTCATGGCTAGTTCAGTCCTCAGGAGCATCCTCTGGGACTGTTTTCTGTGAGTAAAGACTAATCATCCAAGAATTCAAGCACTAGAGAATTGCCACAACATCCTAGGGCAGTGGTGTCCAATTTTTGGTCCTGTGGGCCACATAAGTGGTGCAGGGCCAGTCTGTGGGTCAAAGTGATAACAAGGATTGGGCCCACATGCCTGGATCCAAACCATGCTGCCCTTGACCAGCCCATATACTGGAACTGGGGCCCTAGGACCCAGTACTGCCTCTACCAGGCTTAGGACACCAGGATCAGGGCTCCAGGGCACCACAACACTTCTGCCCAGCCCTACAAATCAGGATCAGGAACAGCTCACAGGGTAGTACGGTATCTAGCACACAGGGCCACAGCCTACAGAGCTCCTCACAAACCAGGGACTGAGCACCCCTGTTCTAACCCAGTGATTCTTAAACCTGATAGACTCAAGGCACCACTTGCAACATTCAAGACACCCTTCGGAAAATGCCACCTCTTGGTTTTCATTTATTTTTTACTATGGATGGAAAAATTATAGAGCCATTTTTTCTATTGTTCTTCTGTTGTTGTGGTCCTTCAAAAACTGAAAGAGACCACAACAGGTCAGGACTGTTTTTGACACTATGATTCTGACTTGAAATCTCCAATTTTTATCTTGTGAATCACATGTAGGCATTTGTACCCCTATCAGTGCTAATATATTGTGCTGCGCCCTGCAGTGTGCTTATAAAGATCACACAGCACCCCAGAGTGCCATGGAAGGCTGGCTGAGAATCACTGCTCTGGGAGATTTGTAACCATCTATGTCTGCACTGTAAAATGTTCTGTGCAATTTTTTTTTTTTTCATCTTTTCATGTAGGTCAACTTAAAGTGCTCTCCTAGACATTTCCAATTTCTTCATGTATGCCTTCTGTTCCTGCAGGTAAAGTTATCTGGTCAGGAAACAGACACTGTACACTGCAGGTTGGGCAGCCTACCACAGAGAGCAATTTATGACTACACTCAAATCTTTGCTGTGAACAATTCATAATGTTTTGTTTTGCTGCAAAATTATTAGGCTCTCCAACAACTTTCACAACCTTTTTGCTGTTTATAAGGAATAAATATGTAAAACTAGGAATCATTCTGATGACAGCTCTAAAGCCCAAATCCAATGAATTGTAACAAATAGCTTGACCAGCTCTATTCTCTAGCCAACAAGGAGAGTGACTGCATTTTTCCACTTACAACAACTAATTATCCACTTGGCAGCAGATCCAATTTCTCCAGTAATGGTAGTAGCCAATATCTTCTGTGTTGGAAATTAAGAGGTTATTTGTTGGCAAATATGAAAGCCAGTCAGAATGTAGTCCAATGAGGTGGACACATCACAAGCCAGGTCTAAGCCAGACTTTCCCCCCCCTTTTTTCTAGCACCGGTTTTCTGTCCCTTTGAAAATTAAAGCTCTTAGCAAATTAGTTCCAAATTACTAAAAAAAACCCCAAAACCTAACAATTCTTACTACATCAGGCCATCAAATTTTAGACATTTATTGAAGTTGGTGGAACTTTCTAATTTAAAACAGAATACCAGGTCTATTCTTTCTTGCCTGGTGAAATGAAAGCTGCATTTATTCTTGATCAATGTTGTTGGAGGAACAAACGGAAACAAAAACTGAATGTAGGAGCTTTGATCATTTCCCCCCCCCCCCCAAGTGCAACAACCAAAAGCAGCAAAATTCTGTTTGGTTTGGCTTTGCTTTTAATCAGTCAAAGACAATTAGTTTCCTCTTTAAAGAAGACATGTTTTAATTATATCATAAGAGGATATATCAGCTCTAGGGGTTTCTTTTTAATACTAAATCCAAACAATGGAGTTCTTTTCTTTAAAAGAATGAAGTCTGTAAGTACAAATTGAAATCATCCCCCTTAGATTATACACTCTTCCTACTGTTTTCAAACATATAGGATAGGAACTCTGCCTACCTTTTTAAGCCATGGATTCAGATCCCTTTGTTAAAGGCATATATTGGTATTAAAAAAAGCCAGTTAGGTCCCTACAAATAACTCCTTTCTTCAATTAATGACCTTCAGGAGGAATGCACTAATTTTGTTCTCCCTCGTCCCCACTTTAATTCATGCACTGAATTAGCTTGTGATTGGCACCTTCCATTCTCTGAAATAAGCTCTTCCCACTGTGCTGGTCCTCCTCTCACTCTCAGTATAAATAGTTGAAATATCTCTAGCACTAAAATATGTGCAACTAGACCCTTGCTTCCAACTTGTCCATCAATAGCTGACCTGCTCTCCTGCACTAAGATGCTGTGGACTCTGGCTCAGAAAAATGCAAGAATACCCAGTCTCCCTCTTACTAGTTCAGAGCCTATGGCATCCAGGAGATAGGTGAGGCCAGTCAAGACTCAGCAATCCTCACCTAGGCCTGTTTCCTAGAAGCCAGAGTCAGTGTAATATTGGGCCCTGAAGGCATCAGTGCACCCATTAAAATTAGCCATTTGCCTACTTCCCAAGCACTTGGGAATTGGATAGGTTTTTAAGGTTTATGCTCAGCAAATAAATAACATCAACTTATGAACTGTTTAATAATGCTTCGTAAACTAAAATAAAAAACAAGATGAGAAATGCAGCTAGAATTCAGTCAGGATATACAGTACAATATACTTATTTCCAGTGACAAGTGAATTACAGCCAATATTTCAACATTTCACCTGTACTTTATACTCATCAGATATGTGCTATTTTCATTTTCATCCTCAGAGGTGGCTAAGACATGTCAATAAACAATAGCATACAATAAATTTTAAAAATTCCAAAGTCAAAACTCTGGAAAAGTTGAAGCTCTGGAAAGCAAGCGGTCAACACTGCTGATTTAGTTCAGACAACTGAACTATTTGATGCCTCTAGTAGAGGGTAGGAAAAGACTATTCTGAAGTTCATTTGTGATCCAGCACAAATCAGAACACAGTACTGGGTTTTCTGTAAATATGAACATTACTCAAAACAGGTCTAAAGTTATTAAAAAATTAAGACATTGCAAGTGATTAAGAGAAATATACTAAATGCAGTATACCATCTGACATCTATGGAAATTACATATGTAGAACAAGACTAAAATATTTCGCAGCTTTTCTAAATAAGGGTAAACTGACTACAACAAAAGAATAAGTTTTAGTTTGTTGACTTGAAAGGTTAAATCTTATTTTAGATGCATGTTTTAATTTAAACTGGGTTTATTGAGGAAGACTGTCCCTGCAACACTTTAAAGAATATAGTAATACCACATTTCAAAACGATATTTCTGGTCTATGCAAACAATTTGCTAAAATGCAAGCAACAGATGTACTGGACAAGTCATAGCTATTATATATGCATTTTGCATATATAAATAAATATTTCCAAGACCTAAAAATTGGCTTGTTTTCTGAGATTAAGTAGATAAATTTTAAGTAATGTATTTTGAAACCACTTTTTTCTAGTAAATATCCCACTTTGCAAAGAAATGGCTTTTATAGCAACTTCCTTTATTAATCCATTTTATTCATATTTTCAATGCCTTATAACTTTAAAAAAAAATCAACCACTTTCCCCACCTATAAGTAATATTACTATTTATAACCCTAATCATGTATTTGACATGGATGCTAAACTCACTTGAACACAGAGCCAAAATTATTTCAGAGAGGATGTTAAAAAAAAAAAAAAAAAAAAAAAGTGGTTTTTTTCTTGCCAACAGAACAATATTTTACATGTTACAATTCTCTGTAAAACAGAAGCCTAAAAAAATAGCTTTAATGAAACCTTTCAGGTTTCTTCAATTAATGTACCTTCAATCTCAGGGTTAGTTTGCTTGAGGTTTGGCTTCATTTTGTTTGTTTGCTTTTCTTAATGTTCACAATTCACTTCCAGGCATCCCTGTCTCAAAGTATATACAGTGGATATACTCTATTATAGATAAGGAATCTATTACAAAACATGCTTACACTTCTTTGTCAATTTGAGCCTTATCCACCATAAAGCTACTTCTCACCCTCCATAGAAAAAATGCTGGCAATACTAACAAAGCCCCAGTTTAGAGAAGACTTCCACAGCGACTTTTTTACCACCACATCAAACATAAAAATCATCCTGGTGGTAAAAACAGGTTTGTTCATGGTAGCTTTTTTCAACAGAATAAATTACATCACAAGTGAAATCATCTTCCCTGGACATACCCTTAGTGATTTAAATTTTCTAAAGACTGTCTAAATCTGCCAGACATGTGAGACTAATCACATTTTTGCCAAATAATGGTGAATTGCAACAAGGGAAATTAAGATCATTAAAAAGAATCTTCTAACTATGAACATGCTGAGCACTGGAATAAATTGTCTGGAGATTGTTTTTAAGAGCTGGTTAGACACTTACCAGGAATCATTTAGACAGGGGTGAATCATTTAGACAGGGGTGAATCCTCCTGTCTTGAGCAGGAGGCTGAGCCAGATGACTTCTTGATGATGTTGCATCTAGCACTAATTTCCTGCAAGTCTACGATTTTCTCCCACTTGGAATGTATTTTATTCAACTCAATAAATGATTTCTTCTGCAGTCAACAACACTTGTCTGCTAGAATGGCTTTCCCCATAACTTTAATGGAGGATAATTGAAAAACATTCCATTAATAGCCTGTATTATAAACATTCCTTGATTTTTATATTCACGCTTTAAAACTGATAAGAATAGCTATGCCAGTTCTTTGGCTAACCTAATTTTGAGATGAACAGGAAAATTAAGGTGTTTTTAAATGTGCTCTGAGAGTTCAGCCGGGGGGGGCAGGAGGAAGAAGCACTTTAGAGTGGCCCTGAGAGCTTCTCTAATTAAAACGTCCACAGCATCTTGTGCATCTGTGTCCCCATACTTCCAAATGGTGGTGAGGGTGCTTCAACTAAAGCTTGTTTGATGAACTTAAGCTAAAGCACCCCTGCCACCACTATGAAGCATGGGGATGCTGATACAAGAGACGCACAGGCTGCTGGAGCACGCTAACATGCTCCAGCAAACTTGATTAAATGAGTACGCTCCAACTTGCTGTAATTACAGTGTCGGAGCAGCCTCCCTGAACATCTACACGCATCCATAAGTAGGAGCAAGAAGAGTCCTGTAATAACCAGGTCTCAACACACCCTCAACTTCTCACCCTCAATAGAAATGCCTTCTATGACCAGGTGACCAAATCCATGGATGCGGGCATCCCTGTCGATGTAGTCTTTTTAGACATCAGGAAGGCATTTGACACGGTCTCTTACCCCATCCTCATTAAAAAGATGGGGAGCTGTGGCATTGACCCCTACACGGTTGAGTGGGTCAGAAACTGGC
>JAGPOW010000261.1:68430493-68457018 GCA_030014935.1 Caiman crocodilus | reverse complement strand
TAGGTTGGACATTAGGAAACACTATTTCACAGTTAGGGTGGCTAGGACGTGGAACCGGCTTCCTAGGGAAGTTGTTCTTGCTCCTACCTTGGGCGTCTTTAACAGTACATTAGATAGGTACTTGGCTGGGGTCCTGTGACCCTGGCACTCATTCCTGCCATTGGTGGGGGGTCAGGCTAGATGGCCTGCTCTAGGCCCCTTCTGACCCTAGATACTATGAACACATTTACTAGATTCCTATTTATACATTTTCATATACGGTCATTTCTTTCAACTAGTGCTCACACTAAGAAATATCATTTCACAGTTACTTGTTCTAGTCAAGTCAACAACTGACTGAGAGTCCAAATAGAAGCATCTGACCCTTGCTAGCTTCTTTCTGGCTAATCTGACACTACCACTTCACAATCAAACAGTCCCTGGATTTGGGACTACTGCTGGGCAGGTATAAAAGGGTTTCTATGAAATTATGTTATTGTTTTCCTTCTAATCTTTTAAGAATCCTGCTATCCCAATCCTGGGAAGATCCTGAGTAGACTTCTAGCAGCACACAACTGTGCAGTAACTCTACCAAGCAGTTAAAGAAGGGGTTCTTTCTTTTCTTCTTTCTTTCTTTGTCGTAAAGCCAGCTAACCCATAAAAGCTGGTGCAATGCAGATATTCACTACTGAAGCAAAACTAAGGAACTAAAAAAAACTATAAACAAAACTAAGCATATACACTTATTCAAGTCAACTAAGCTGCCTCTTTACCTTTTAATTTGTCCATGAACCTTTCCTATAGTTCCTCAAAATATCCAGCAATTGCTTAGTTGCTTTCCCATTACTATGCTGCCAGTATTTTGATACCAAACATCCAAAAACAGCTAAGTGTAGGTTTAGGCAATTCATATGTCTTAACTTTTGTCCAACTGCCTGCCCAGCAAGAGCACTGATATTTCAAAAGGGAGCTGTCACTCTGGTTTGCTCTATTAAAGTTTAACCATCTCATCAAAAAACAAAAAAAACCTAAACTAAAACTAAAGCTTTAAAATCCCACATTCATTACTTTTCTACAGCCAAATCCTGCTCATCTTATTACTACATAAAAGGGAACATTTTATGTGAGCCAGATTTAATATTTGTATGCAGCTGAGAAATTGCATGCTCCTCATCTGTAAGAAATTGTTGTACTCCTCATGAAGTGGCAGTATATCTATAAGAAATTGCTTTTATGGGCAAACACTTCCACTTCACCACTTCAGCAACCAAAACTAGTTTATTGTTTAATTAATTTCAGAGCCAAGAACATTTTCCTGCTATTGAAAAGCTACAACACACACACACGACTGGTAGTTACAGACACTGTAGGACTACTACATTCTCACAGTAAGTTATACATGTAACAGTCTAGCCATAGAGGGCAAATGCAGTGGTCACAAGTTGCTAGTAAAACTGCCAGAGCTCAGACGCTGCATTTTAAATCAAAAAATACTTTATTTTGTAATAAAAAGTTGATTATAACCATTTAACTAATAATTTAAAAAAAACAAAACCCAACCTTTTAGCTTCTGTAGCAACTACCGGCTCAGCCAGAGTGGCAGCAGTATGCACAGATAGGTGGGAAATGAGGACAGCTTTCCTGTCTTTATCTGGCAGCACAGAGTGACTTTGCCTAAGTCATATAGGAATAGAGAGGAAGAGGACGAGCCAGCAAACAGGACAAGCATTTTGCAGGTCAGTTCATAGGCCAGTTTGCACTCCCCCTCCCGCCCAACCCACACACTTTTGAGGGGAGAAATTTTCAGTTTGATGTGAGGAAGGAGGGGGAAAGGAACCAACCTTTGGGGGCCTAGGAACAGGAAACAGGACAGTTTTCAGGAAAGTTTACTAAGGAAGGTGTGCTTGGAAGAAGAGCAGACAGAGAAAAAGCAGATTAAGAGACCTAGGGAAATGGCTGGAGGAGTTTGCAATGCCAAAACCACTGCCACTGCCTCTGCTTGCAGCTGTGAGGTTTCTTTCCAGGCAAGACAGCTCATCATCAAGACTTACACCGAGGAGGCAACCTCTGCGACTACAGAGGAAGAACTGCCAGAGGCAGTGCTAAAGAAGGGAGAGGACATGGCCTCCTAAGGTGGAAGTTGGAAGCTTGTGACCTCTGGCAGCAAGCAGAGATCTACATCTTCACCTGTAGCAATTTGTCTATAGAACAGATATGGAGCCCTAGCAACAGAGGGTGAGGAGCACATTCCATTAGTGGAGGAGGACATCCAAGCCCCCGCAAGGTGGGAAGGACTGAGACCACTGCCACCAAAAAGTAACGGGTAGTGTTGGTTGGAGACTCCCTTTTGTGAGGGCCAGAGGGATCCACCTGCCAACATGACCTACTGTCTTGGGAAGTCTGCTGCTTGCCCAGAGCCTGGATCCAAGATGTCATGGAAGGATTACCGAGGCTCATTCAGCCCCTCTGACTACTACCCTATGCTGCTCTTCCATGTGGGCACCAAGAATACTTCCATGGGAGACCATGAGCAGATCAAAAGTGATAATAGGGCCTTTGGGTGCAGGTGTGAAGGGGACAGGACCTCAGGTTCATTTTGATCCTTCCAGTCAAGGGAAAGGGACTGGGCAGGAGCAGGTACATCCTGCAGATCAACACCTGGCTGCACAGGTGATCATACCAGGAGGGCTTTGACTTCTTTGACCATGCAATAATGTTCCAAGAAGAAAGATTGCTAGGATGAGACGGGATCCACCTGACAAAGAGAAGGAAGAGCATCTTCACAGAAAGACTCACTAACATAGTGAAGTGCGTTTTAAACTGGGTTTGTCAGGGAATAAAGCCCAAAGCCTTGAGGTAAGTGGATAAGTGGGTGACCTGGAGGAAGAGAAAGCAAGACAGGGCAACAGCAGAGGTATTCCCATTCTTCCTGAGAATTCAGAGCAATCGACTAGTTACTTTAGGTGCCTGTATACAAATGCACAGGAGCCTGGAAAACAGGGAAGAACTGGCAGGGAATGTAGCAATGGATGGCAACTTGGGCAGTAGTGACCATGAGATGACTGAGTTCAGGAGCCTGAGGAAAGGAAGGATGAAGAGCAGCAGCATAAGGACCCTGGGCTTCAGAGAAGCAGACTTCAACTCACTCAAGAAATTCATGGGCAGGATCCCTGGGAAGCCAGACTGATGGGGAGAGAAGTCCAGGATTGCCGGCTGTACTTTAAAGAAGTCTGACCAAAAATACAAGAACAAACCATTCCCCTGTGCAGGAAGACTAGCAAGTATGGCAAATGATTAGCTTGGCTAGCATGGAAGTCTTCAGTACATTAAGTCTCAAAAAGGAAGTATATAAGAAGTGAAACTTTGGACAAACACCTAAGGAGGAGTATAAGAGTATTGCTCAGGCATGCAGGAAGGCCAAAGCACAACTGAAGTTGCATCTATCAAGAGATGTGAAGGGTAACAAGAAGGGTTTCTACAAGTATGTCAGTAACAAAAGGAAGGTCAGGGAAAGTGTGGGTCCCTTACTTAATGGGGGAGGCAACCTTGTGACAGAGGATGCAGAAAAGGCTGAAGTGCTCAATGCCTTTTTTACCTCAGTCTTCACAGGCAAGGTCAGCTCCTAGACTATTGCACCTGGCAGTATTCCTCACCTCATCCCCCTCAATTTGGGGATGAGGTGAGGAGCCCTCAGTGGTGAAAGAACAGGTTGGGGACTATTTAAAAAAGCTGGACACATACAAGTTCATGGGGCTAGACAGGATGCACCCAAGGGATGCAGAGGGGGTTGACGTGATTGCAGCGCCACCGGCCATCATCTTTGAAAACTCATGGTGGTCAGGATAGGTCCCAGAGGATCGAAAAGGGGCAAACAGTGCCCATATTAAAAAAAAAGGAAAAAGGAGGATCTAGGGAACTACAAACTAGTCAACTTCACCTCTGTTCCTGGAAAATTCCTGGAGAAGATCCTCAAGGAATCCATTTCTAAGCACTTAGAGGAGAAGGTGATTAGAACAGTCGGCACGGATTCACCAAGGGTAAGTCGTGCTTGACCAACCTGATTGCCTTTTATGATAAGAGGATTGGCTTTGTGGATGTGGGGAGATCAGTGGATGTGGTGTACCTTGATATCAGCAAGGCTTTTGATATGGTCTCCCACAACATTCTCACAGGCAAGCTAAGGAAGTATGGACTGGATGAACAGACAATAAGGTGGACAGAAAACTGGCTGCAGCATCGGGCACAGAGGATAGGTCCCTTAAATAGGTTGTGGAGGCAGAAGAGAAATGTGCCAGTAATACTACTGGGATCCCTCTCCAGATAACAGTCCCTGTCTTCCATGTCTTTACCTATTCTCAGACATTGAGCCTTAGGTGGAAAGAAAGAAATGGCTAGGACAGTTGTGCAAAAGAATCCTAACTACATCTCTTGTCTGTCCGCAACAGGAACAGAAAGGCTGCCACTTCTGGAAAACCATTACCACATCTTCCTAAGCTGAATGAACTGAACAGCTGTAGTGTCAGATAACGCAGGGCAAAAAAGTGGAAATAATTTGTACAGCACAAAGCAGCCTTCTCGACTCTTCTGCACACACTGCTGCCTCACATTTGGAGGGAGGGGTGGAGGGGGAAGCGAGGGGCAGAAGAAGGATGGAGATGTTGGTAGCAAGGACATCTAGGAATCCAGGGTAATTGTTACAGGATATGGACAACAAATTCCCAGTACTTAACTGTAAATCACTCCCATGAAACAGAGTGACTCTTGCTTGTCCAAGATATGAATTGTTGGAATAGCAAGACCAAAGGCAGGGTATTTAGTCAGTAATTCATTTTGCGCTATTTTACACCTTAGGGTAAATGCTGGCAAGCAAGCAAAGCAAGCCTCTGCTTTATCAGTAAATAGAAGATGAAAAACTTTAAAGACATGCAACTGCTATTGGAAACTTCAGTTGAAATCTATCTTTCTAATCTAGCAGGCTAGGGCAACTGAATCCCATTCAAATTTGTGTTTCAGCTCATCAGTCAACATGACATCCACTTTACTGCCATCAAGGAGAATCAGTCCAGGCCATCAAGCAAGTACATCTACTGTTTATTTTGGAAACAGGCCCTGATACTAGTTCTGGTTTCTATTTTACTCACTTGTTCATACTCACAGGTGTAAGGTGTACATTCCCCACCTCCCCCCACTATGTTGTTGCATCTTTTTCATTCCAGCACAATTTTCATCTCTAAAAAAAAAAAAAAAAAAAAAAAAAAGTCATACACCCTAGATCTGAATGTCCTTCATAAATACTAGCAGATTACTGTAATGCCCCTCTCCCAGGACATGTATACTAATGAATGCAGAAATACTTCATTATTTATGTTTAAATGATGCCACTGTAAGACCTTCCATACAGTTTTCAGTATACATACATGTGTTCAACTGATTCAAACAGCCACATTAATTATATTCTGTCATGCACCAAGCCAAGGTTACTCTTTCAAACAACCAGGCCTATCCCCCTTCCCCACCCTGGAAATCAAGCCTTCCTTGCACAATTCCTTGAAATTCAACACGTATAAATTCTATCAAACCAGCATGGAACTGGATTTCGCAATTATGGAGACTGCTCATTTCTTAGTTAGAAATTTTCAATCAAACAAATAATGTTTTTAAAAGAAAACAAGAATTTATCATGTTTCAACTTTTAATGAACTACTTCATAAGCGAAGTGAAAACTTTGTTAGAAATACGATGTTGCTGATTCTCCGTTTTAGGTACCTCTTAGGACGCCTCACCAGAACTTGTAAAGACTTGAGTTCAATGCTAAAATACAGGCTACATCAATCCATTACACACTTAAAATTATTTTTGAAGTACCGATATATTTCAAGTTGCTAGTATTTATTTCTGCACCAGCAAATTCTGATTTCATCAGGGACATCAATGACACTTGATTTGCTACCACTCAACATGCATAATATTAACAGCATCTAGCCCACAGGTTTAATAACAGACAAACAGAATTTTTACAGAGAAACCATTGGATAAACAAAGAAGCTCAATGACTTACAATAATTTTTAAAGTGGAATAAAGCTACACACACACACATGTACATATATACACACACAAATGGAAGGCAAGTTAACAGGATATTTTGATTTAGTGATGTACACAATTACCATTTTGGAGTTGGACAAAAATGTCATGTTAATAATGGAGTGCAAACAAAAGTACTTTTACTATAGGCATACAGCTCTGTAGTACTCTGATCACATACAGAATTTTGCATTATATGTCAGATCCAAAAAGCCACTAACATCAATGTAGATTGTGGAATAAGTTCTAGCATACAGGTCGTAAGCAGGGATCTACACTTAGTTTTCTATCTCTCTGGAAAAGAACCAAAGTATTCTACCTTGCCAACTGTGAAATAACTGTACTCATTTGTAGTAATTAGTTATGGATCAGGAATGATGCTTGACACCCCTATAATGGCATAAGTATAAATGTCAAACCAACTTGATTTCCATGTTAACAGTGTAATTGGGTTGATGGAAAAAGAAATGTGAAGGACATATATACCTATACTTTAATAAGGCTCTTGACATTCCTATGCACCAGTGACATAAGCTGAAAAATATAGATTGCTTCTAGGTAGATACATAATTGGCTGAATAACCACATAGAGTAACTATGAATGGATTAATGGCTGACTGGCAGGAGATTTCAAATGTGGGGTCTGTTCTAGGTTAATATTTTTAGTAAGGGATTAGGGATGGGTTGCTTGTGCATGCATTCTCTGGTGCCAGAAGCTGCACCAGGAATGAGATTTTTGGAAGTCAGAATGGGTGGAGGGGTGGACAGGATTAGGGTAAGTAACAGGTCCATAGCAGGGTGGCAGGTCTGCAGGGGCGAGGCAAGATCAGGTGGCTAGTGAGGCAGGGTGGGAGGCCTGGAGACAACTGTCATGGGTACAGGATAGGAAAAGCACAGCTTCAAGTCTTGAAAAGCCCAGCCACTCGCCCCAGCACTGGGGCTGTCCTCCAAATGTGCTCATGTTCAGTGGGGCACATGCACACATGCCCAGGACCCAATCTACAAAGGCTCTCATTTAATATAATATCTGTTTAATTTCTTTTAAAAAAGAACTAAGCTGGAATTTTCCCACTAGTTATGTCTCACTAACATAAATAAAAAATGTAGCCCCCTGTTCAGTTTCCAAGTTGATGCAAGTCCTGATAGGACTGCCAAAACTTGCCATCTGTCCCCTCTCTGCCTGTGAATATTAAATTTCTAATTCCACTGCTCTCTGTATCGTATGATGATGAAAATGGTCATGATTCCCTCCTTTGCTTCAAGGATTCAAAGCATCTTCTCTATATTTTCAAAATTAATATGAAATATACTGTGCCAACCCTGAAGCCCCAGAAACTGGCACAAGCAGCAACAAGAAGCTTCCAGTTTTTAAAAGAAAATCATAGGGGTTAAGGTCACAAGACGTAGGGCCAAAGGGAGGAAATAGGTAAAAAATAAAGAAACATCAGCACAATGGTAACAGACTCAACACCTTAATTTCCTCCCCACATTTCCAAAGGTGTCCCCAAACAAGCTTTTAGTCCCTAGGGTGATCAAACAGCAAACTGCAGCTGCCCCCAAGTCCAAGTCTGGCTTCTTCAGTCCACAGTTGTTGCTGAACAAAACAGTGAGATCTCTGGCTCTGTTGTACATTCCTCTGCGTAGAGCTGACCAGGTCCCATGTACACACTGCTCTCTCCTCCTCACTCCAACCTCTTTTTTTCCTTGCTCCCAGACCCTTGGCATCTAGCTCAGTTGGTTAGAATAGCATTTCTCAAACTGTGGGTCACGACTCAAAAGTGGGTCACAAGAATATATGAAAGGTTCATGGGCAAACTTTAAAAATGGATTCTCCTTTAAAGGAAAAAAACTATGGGAAACTGTAGGTCTTTCTTTGCAAGCTGACAGTGTTCCAGTCTGCAAGGGGCCACTTGGGGTCCCTCCTGCCCCACACCAGGGGGCTGAAGCCTGGGGACAGGCAGCAGCGGGTCAGGACTGATCACTGATGATTACAAATGGGTCCTAATACGAAAACAGTTAAGAACCACTGGGCTAGAGCACAGTGTTAATAAGACAAAGGTTGAAGATTTGATCCCTGGTTGGACTACATGAACTCTTGAGGTCTTTTCCAGACTTATTTTTCTACAAAATGCTTCTGGGAGTTGTAGTTCAAATTAACAGTTATCACAGCTCTGCAACCTGGCCCCTGGGTTCTCCTGCTCTTACACACATTATAACACTACGAGCTGAAACCCACAAACCATTTGCGATTAATTTTTTTATTTCAAATTTTTTCTTTAAATACAGGATTTTTAGTTATTCTCTGACCAAATACTGTCAAAACTTCTCACCCTTGAAAAGCACAGTCCACGCTACCCTCCTGCCACCTTCCTGGGGCAGCCAGCCCATTCCCAGCCAGTCCCAGGTAGCGGAAAGGCAGCAGGGATGGTGCACAGGGTGCTGGATGCCTGCCAAGCCAAAGTTTCCCCAAGTATGCCTGGGATTCCAGTGCCCCATGCACCCAGGGGCACCACCACCACTAAGGGAAGCATGCAGCTGCCCTGCAGCTCAGGGGCTGCATGACCTGGTGGCAGCTCATGCAGGTAGGCTCTGCCAAGGGGAGAGGAGGGTAAGCACTGTGATTGGCTTACAAGACAACCAGAGTGCCTCAGACAGACAGACTGTGCTTATTATTGTTATTATAGATTACTGCTTTTCACAGCATTTGTGGAAAACGGTGCTCATACTCATAGCATGAGTTTTTAAAAATATATCTGATTAACTAGAAACTTCCAGGGTGTAGTGAGAACTCATTATGGATAGGGCTAAATTTTATTTAAAAAAATATATCTGGGGAATTTCTAAAGAAAAATAATTGCAGCCAAGTTGTTTGAACTTAACTCTACCATTAAACCTGAGATTTTCTGTGGGTACCTATTTCTGCAAAAATTTAAAAAACCCAAAATTCTGATTTAATTTGCAGCAATAAGCACTAGCTTGCGTATTAGATATATGATGACCCAGTTTGCATACAGAAATTTCCTTCTGTATATGGACAATCAAACGTGGGTAAAATTTTGCTGGCCTGCTGATGTTGCAGCATGCCTTGTGTCAAAAACCTGGGCCTACTTCATTTGGTGATATAACATGCAAAAAAAACCCAGACCTTGCAAAATAAAGTGAGAAGGGACCTGAAATGATTCAAAAACATTGTGTGATGGCGATTTTATTTTTTGCCCCTTAGACCTCCATAGCCTGTTGGCCAGAAGTAGAAGCAGAATTATTAGATAAATTAATAAAAGAAAATGTGCTGTATATACTTCTCAAAAAAGGCGACTTTTCCCGCCTTACAGGGAAAATCCCTGCACCCGGGACTCGCAATGTGCCTGACACAGCTGTGCCGAGGCACCTTTTTAACCGATCTGCTCTGACATAATTCAGTGGTTTTTTGACTTCAAGAAATAGGATCCGTGTCCAGTCAATGTTTATTGACCCGTGGGCTGTCAAACTCTTTAGCTCTCATATTCCACAACATAGCTTCTCACTGCTACAGGTGTTTAACCAAATACTAGCAGTAAATTAAGTTGACCTAAACAAGCAGGTAAGAAATTCTTTTTCCCCTGATGCAAGGGAAGGAAAACAAAGCTGTGAATCATACATGTGCTACACAGGATCTCACCCAAGGAGTTTCACAGGCCTTTTTTCCTGTTCAACAGCTTTTCATTCCTTTGAGGAAAACTATCTAACACCATTGCTTAAAATGCACAAATGATACCTAGCTACACTGCTCCTAAATATCACATACAAATCATTCCCTTCCCAAGGTTTCTGAGTACCACTTTGGGTGAGGAATTGTCTGAAACTACACTGAAGAAAAATAACAGCGTCTTGTAACCACTGATCCAATTCAAAACCTAAACACTAACCTTCCATCACCCTCCAGACAAAGCATCCAGCATCAAAAAAAAAAAAAAAAATTGAAGAAGAAGAAAAAACAGCAATCAGGTTCAGACCACCACATCTGCTTCTACCCTGGAAGACCTATTCTTGATCATTCCAATACACTTGACTTGGGGGAAAAAAATTAAAGGCAATTCCAACAAATGCAAAATACAGCAGTCTGCCTGCTTATGAACAAAAGTTGGCAGGAACATATCAAGTTGACAGTGGTTCAGTCATTGCACTACAGATTGAATATCAAATCAAGATTAAGCTCCTCATCTTATAGCCTTTCAACAGAGTAAGACGGTCTTTTCTGAGACCTCACCTCCTTCAGAGGAAGACCTTCTGAAGCAACTACTGTACTCATTCCACATCCTTGATGGGAAAGGGAAAGAATGAAAGCCAGAGCCTTTTTAGCAGCTGCTGAATTCCCTTTCACATAAACACTGTGAGTACTTTGAGAAGGTCTCTAGAAGCAGCTAAAGTCTGTAAATTAATTCCCTAGGGAGCACTTTAAAGTCTTTCTTACGATAACTTCCAAAATGAAATATAAAAGCTTCCTGGTAAGATTTAAAGACAGGAAATACTCTGATCCAATCAAATGCTTCCTGACATCCCCTCCCTTAGAGAAGACCTGATGATCCTTCTCCAAGTCTGAGGCTGCCTTAGAAGCAGCTTCCTTGCCCTGTGCTGCAAGTGAGCAGCTGATTTTTTTGTTGCAGCTAAAATCTTCAGGTTTTACCTAGAAAATATATAAACCAGTTTTGTTTTAAAGCAGTGGTCTCTAATGTTTTTAAGTAGGAGATCACCTTTGACATTTAAAAGCAACCCAAGATCTAATGTGTGCCGCCCACCTCCCTCCACCCCTCCTTTGCCCAGTAGGTAAGCCTGTAGGGAGGGAAGGGGGGGGCAGGTTGAGGCAAAGGGAGAAAAAATTATTTGTGGGCATGCCTCCCACCCAGCCAGGGCCCCACTCAACTTACCCCTGCTACGGCCTCTGCAGCACTGTCCCTGACCACAGGGGCCTCAATGTAGCCCCTGCCTCTTCCCTCCCCCACAAACTGACCTGCTGGGCTGGGGCGCATGCATGCATGCACACAGTCGATCAGCCCCCCACCCGTCGCAGATTGACTCCAAGAGGCTCTGAGATCTAGTGCTGGATTAAGATCCATTGGTTGATGACTACTGCTTTAAGGCTATTGTCTTCCTCATGGATTAGCGTTCAGTTACATGAACTAGTAGTTCTGCTTTGTAACTTTAACTATGTCCACCAACATGAACTAAGAGTTTGCAAGAACTTCCAAAATTCCTTAAAGTAGTAGATATCTGCGCTCATTTTCTATAGAAACTCTTTCTTTGGCTTTATAAATTTAAAAAGGCATCCCTCTAATTCTCCAGGATCCAAAAATATGTCAGCCACAATAAAATGCAACTTTCTTTGCACATAAGCAGTACAGTATTCCAAAATGATGATACAATAAGGAAGCCAAATGTAAAATGAAAACCTGTCAGGTACCTTCTTCTTCTCTGCAATTATATTAAAAAGTTTCATTATACCTTCACACACATTTATCATATTTTAAAATGTCTCCTCATAATGAACAGTTAGACATGTCCACAATATCAAACCCAACCATTGTTTTATTATAGAATAAAGAACAATTGTCAAATAAATGATGGCCTTCAACATACTCATGAAAAAAGGCAATTAAATTCTTTCAAATAGTTTCTATCCCTTAAAGTTAAATTTGTAAATAATTAGAAAAATGACCTACCTAAACTTCTCTGGCATTTAATTATTATTTCAATGCAGTGTTATGAAAGCTCATTAAACGTAATACTATTCACAAAAATAAGAAATTAATGTACATTATGGATTTGTACAGAAACAGCAATAGGTTTAACATGTTTTGTTGATCTGTGCACTCCTTACTGTCAGTTGTGCAATAGTGTTACTTAGTTTCACTTACAAGGATGTGTGTGGTGCTGACAACTGTAGATAGATAAACAGATAGCCAGTGGCCTGAAATACTCAAATGCTACAACACACAAAATTTGGTGCACCTGCATCAGCATCTTCTAGTTTCTTCTATTAAAGCTGACCTTATCACTCGACTGAGTTGAAAGACCATTCTATGTAGTTATTTCTACCATAAACAGCACACTAGTAATCTTAGTTACTTCAATGCATATACACCCCTTACTGTAATATTTGAGCCTCACCATCTTTTATACATCTATACCCATAATACTCATCCCCATTAAGCAGGGATGTACTATCACTCATATTTTATATACGACGTAACCGAGGCACTAAAATTAAAGCCCAGATTCACAAACAGAACTTGGATGCCTAAATTCCAGCAACACCAACCTAGTCCAAAGTATGATCATCAATACAGTGTCTAATACTGTAGATACCTGCACAGCTGTTTTTACGGGTGAAGTTCCCAAGCACCTAGAGTTCTGTTCCTGCATCCATCTCATCAGTGTTATGCAGCTCTTCACCCATGCCGTACCTGAACCCTATCAGGACTGATAACCTAGGTGTTTCTCCATCTCTCTCTCAACAGACCTAATCCAGTAAGCTTGGTTTGAGTATACTGTATACTCAGGATCAGGGTCTGGATCAGGATCAGGCAGCTACAACTCTTGTTACAAACACACATAGTAGCCTGGGTTAGAGCACGAATTCAAGTAATGGAAAATCTAGTCGCAGTCTGTCACAGAAAATTCAAAATCATGTTTCCCCGCCTCCTTGTAGAGTGCCTTAACAGAAAGGCCGTGTAGACTATCTTGGGTATAGGCACTCTACCCCACCTGCTCTCCCAATGTGTAGGTGGTTAACTTTGCAAGGAAACAAGCAAGCAAATAATAAATAACAATTTGGTGTATAAGAAAAACAAGCAACAGATGCATGGCTTTCTAGCCTACGGGATAGGACACTCATCTGGAAGGGGAAGACATGGACTATAATGCCTCCTCTAAGGGCTGTTCCTGTACTTTATGTTAAACAATGGATTAAAAAAATAATGTGCACAATCCTTTTTTATGCAAAATAGAACCAATTCAAAAGAACAGAGTGAGTGTCCCCTACCTCTGACTATCCTACAGCCTGGTGGCTAAGGCACTCTCCTAGAAGATATGGGTTTGAACCCAAGAACTAACAGAGAGAGTTGAATTTCAGAGAAGAGCATTCTGTGCAAGTGCTGTAATGCCTAGAAACCAACGCATTCTGTTTTAAACAAATAACTAATCCATACCACCACTCTATCTTCATTTTTGAAAAGGGGTTAGGTGATTGCTCTAAAACAAGGTTGCTGACATTCCTGCAGCCCACATTTCCTGCAGCTCACCTATGCACCAGAGAGAGATGGGACTTAATATGCCAGTTGTCAGCACCCTATTGGCAGTTTAAAAAGCTCTCTCCCTACACATTGTATAGAGGCTTATGGACCTAACTGAGGTCTATGAATTCCACTCCATAAACCAGTGTAAATGTTAGCCAATACAAAGCTTATCCTAAAATGTGTTATGGTTCTAGTCTGAAGCATCTTGCCCAGAGCCACAAAGAAAGTCTGCGGTGGAGCAGATAATTTAAATCAGGTTTCTTATGTCCCAGACTAGCAACTTAACCATTGACCACTTGACTTTTTTTCCCCTCAAGTGAACAGTTAGCCTCAAGATTCTAACGTTAAATTCCAAAGTCCCCGGATACCAGCTAAATAGGAACCAAGATCGGTCAAACAACTTTCCCACTGGACCAGGTTAAGTATGTGAACCAAAATTCCCCAAACTGGATTGCCCATCCGTAAATTAATGTACTCAAGGTAAGGTTTACATTAAATTGGTCAGCAAATACTTTCCAAAAGTCGAAGTCCTAATTGAAACGATTGCCAATGTGACATGCTCAGACCTCCATCATAGACAAGCTACAATTAAACCTACAATTCAGTGATACCAGAGATTTAAGATCAAGTTAACCTCAGAATACTTCTAAAGCAAACATGAGCCTTCCCAGTCCACTAAGAACAGAAAAGAAGCACAGGAAGGGCAAGGGAAACTGCTTAAGGCCCTAAAAGAAGTCTTTAGCAGAGCTAGGATAATCAATGTATCCCAACTTCTGCTCCTTTCCTATAACACAAGAGCCTAGTCTTCTTCACTCATGAAACACATTATAATAAGACAGACTGTGAAACAAACCAGCTAGATAAGGACATACCCTGACAAATGATCACAGAATCAGAATACAATTATAGCTGAAAAGTCACTTCATCCAACCCTGTGCTGAAAGCAGGATCATCTCTGTCTAAACCATTCGAGACAGAAGTTTGTCTAAGTTGCACTTAAAAACTTGCAATGGCAGACCTCTCCTAATAATTTGATTCAGTGCACTCAGAACTTCGTACGCAATTCAGGCACGCATATGAATCAAACAATTGATTTATATGCCTATGCTAAGGTAGTAAACTCCACTAGATCTGGACAGCCTTTCAGCTTGGCATCAATAGCTCCATGACAGCCTGAGCAAGGGTGTCAGCTAGCTATTTTATTACTATGTATTTTCCCATTATATATTCCACTTTGCTTTAAACCATAAAAAAAGGCAAAAAGAAAATCTGTATATGATATACATAGGAACAACCATCTATTTAGAGCAGAAGTCATCAACCTCTAGCCCATAAGTTAGATCCAGACCATGAGAAGGTTAGATCTAGCTCCACAGATCTCTCATGCCTGGGCTTTACCCTCGTTGCAGGTGCCAGATCCCTGTGCAGCAAAGGTAGAGTAGATGACCTAAGTTCTATGGGGACAGGGGCAGAGTGGAGAGAGGGAAGGGGGAGATTTGTGGCCCAGAGCAGGGAGGCAAGCCACAAACTCCAGCCCACAGAGGCAAATGGGCTGCTCATTAGATCCCATCATGCCTTATTTCTAGAGCTGATCCTGGGTTTCCACTGGGAAAGCTCCCACTGCTAGTAGTCTCATGCATCTCAGTTGAGGGGCTCACCAGCCAGAGAGGGGTGCCCCAACCACCCTCAGGGCTGGATACTTGCTGCAAAGGTAATTTCCCCTGCTCCAGGGGTGCCGGGAAACGCCTGGGGCCACAGGATTCATAGATTCATTCATAAATCTTAGGGTCGGAAGGGGCCCATTAGATCATCAAATCTGACCCCCTTCCTTGGGCAGGAAAGAGTGCTGGGGTCCTAGGTGTTTGTCCAATCTCCTTTTAAATATCTCTAAGGAAGGGGACAGCTTCACCTCCCTTAGAAGCGCATTTCATATTTTGGCAACCCTCACTGTAAAGTTTCTTTTTCTTGATGTCCAATCTAAATTTGCTCTCCTTCAGTGTGTGGGCATTGCTTCTGGTTACCCCGCTGGGCACTCTGGTAAACATCATATCCCTTATTTCCTGCTTATTCCCTGAGATGATCTTGTAGACAGCCACAAGATCACCTCTCAGCCTTCTCTTACAGAGGCTAAAGAGATTCAGGTCCCTCAATCAGTCTTCATAGGGGTTTTCTTGTAGTCCTTTAACCAGGTTTTAACCCTTCCCAGGTTATCTACATCCCTCTTGAAGTGCGGCACCCAAAACTGGATGTAATACTCCAGCTGCAACCTCACCAATGCTGCATAGAGGGGAAGTATCACCTCCTTAGATCTGTTTCTGATGCACCTAGTTATGCAAGAACGAGCGCGTTTAGCTTACTTATTGCTTCATCACATTGGTGACTCATGTTCATTTTGGAGACTACTACAATTCCAAGATCCCTCTCCACTGTTGTGCTACTCAGTATGTACCTCCTAGGCTATAGGAGTGTTGATGATTCTTCCTCCCTAGGTGCAACACATGGCACTTATCTTTGTTATACTGCATCCTATTCTGTTCCACCCACTTCTCTGGCCTGTCCATATCTGCCTGGATTCACTCTCTGCCCTCTAGTCTCTTTACCTCCCCCTGGTTTGGTGTCATCTGCAAACTTAAAGTGCTTTCCACTCCTTCCAACTCAATCCAATTCAGTAATGAAGATATTGAACAGTCCCAGTCCCAGGACAGAGTGTTGGGGGACTCCACTGCCCACATTCTCCAGGTAGAAACCGACCCATCCACCAGCACACTGGGTGCAACTCATGATCCAATTTTCCACTCACCAGACTGTATAATAATTTATATTGCAACCACTTCGTTATTTATAAGGAATTGGGTGTGGCACTGTGTCAGTGGCCTTTTTAAAATCTAAGTAAATAGCATCAACCTCTATTCCTTCATCCAAGCATTTTGAGGCTTTGTTGTAAAAAGAAACCAGCTTAGTCAGGCAGGATCTGCCTGCTACGAACCCATGCTCGTTGCCCTTTAGCATTATTTTACCTGCTGGTCCCCTGCAAATGTGATCCTTAATTTTATCAAGGTCTTACCAAGGTGAGACTAACCAGCCTATAGATACCTGGCTCCACTCTTCTTGAAAACAGGGACCATATAATGGCCCTTTTCCAGTCCTCCAGGAGCTGTCCTGAGCACCACAAGTGCTCAAACAGTAGTGCCAATGGTCCTGCTATGACTCCAGGTAATTCCCTAAATACCCTAGGATGAAGATCATCAGAGCCTATTGACTTAAATGCATCCAACCCCTCCAAGTTCTCCTTTAGTAGGTCAGCGCTAATAGAAGGTGGATTGGTATCTGTCTCAGACTTACCTAAAGTCCCATTCAGGCACATGCTTATATTTGTGTCCAGGAACATGGATGCAAAGAAATCATTTAGGAGCTCCACTTTGGCCATCCTATCTGTTACCAGGTGCCCTAGTTCATCTTGAAGGGACCCCATGTTGCCCTGCGCTTTCTTTTTGCTTCCTATGTATTTAAAGAATGAAGAATGACTTTTTGTTATCTTTCACTTTTGCTGCCAGCCTAAGCTCCATTTCCGCTTTGGCCCTCCTCACTGCTTCCCTGCAAGCTCGAGCCAGACAGGTATACTCCTCCTTGGTGACTTCCTGCTGCTTCCACAGTCTGTAGGCCTCTCTTTTCCCCTCCAGGTGCTCCTGGTTTTCCCTGCTCAACCAAGGGGGTTTCTTGGCTCTTTTGCCTCCCTTTATGTGTACTGGGAGCCATTCCTTTTCTATGCCTGCAGGATCAGTCCCTTGAAAAACACCCACCCTTCTTGGACTCCCATCTCTCTGATGTTTCTACCCATCAGTCCCTCCCTAACTTATCTCCTGGGCTTACTGAAGTTGGCCTTCCTGAAGTCTAACACTTCAGCCCTGCTAGGATCACTGTGATCCCCTGGCCCTGGGCGTTTCCCACACTCCCGAGCCCTAGGAATTGTGGGAGCTGCAATCCTCAGTCTGGAGCTTCCCATATCCCCAAGCCTTATCATGGCTCCCATGATCCTTAGGGCTTGGGGTTCCTATGCTGGGAATGGTGTAGCCAGCCCTGCAGCCAGCCAGGAGCCCCATCAGCTGACAAGGCTGCCTGCATAGGGGAGACCCTGCAACACGTGAAATTTAGAGCTGGATAGCCACCAGCTAGGAAGTTAGTACAAATTTTCAAGGGCCAACTTTATAGCTGTTTGGAGCTTTTTACTGTGTGATAGCTAACTCTGCCCATGTAGCTGGTCTCCAGATAATTACAGAATTAACCAGGAACGTGTATAGGGACCCAAAGAAAACCAATAACTGATGTCAAAAATTTTTGCTCTCAGGCTATTTTTTAACTTAAACCTTTTCTAAAAGGCCCATCACTAAAGAAAATTCTTAGCTAAACCCTTCTGGAACCTATTTTCAATAGTCAATACTGCATTATAAAAATAGAGCATTTGACAGTTCACTGAAAACTTTGGGACAAAGAGCTAAACTTGTGCTCAATTGGATATAAACATCTCCCCTCTCCTTTAGTTCTACATTGCTAACTTAATAAAAAGAATAAAACTGTCCCTGATGAAATGTAAGTTTACTTACTGTTTTGAGCAAATCCATAAAGCAACTGCAAACAGTATTTTCCCCTCACATAGACTGTTATATATCTGTGTATAACATGAGTAAGCATCACTCAGGGGTATGATTAGATGTGCCTCCAAGGTTAACATTCCCAAGAAACAAGAATAGATTTAGTGGTCTTGTTTCAGAATGGATGGAAAAATCACATAGAGACTGGTAAGCAATCTATGTTTATTTCCATCAACAAAATGAAAAGTTGCCCCAAGGTCCAGATGAATGTTCTTCATCTCCGAAGCAAATATAAGTAAGTAACCAAAGGGCAATAGTATGTTTTGAACTGACTGTACAGAGTGATTAATGAGTTAATCAAAGCAGGTATATTTTCAACTCTATACAAGTCTAAACTTCACTTGTTCCAGGAAAGCTGGGGAAGGAGAGGCAGGGAAGGTTGCTCCCGTTTTAGAGAAGGGTGGGGGAATGGAGGAAAGGGCCAGGTTTGGACAGGTAAATAATAGTTGTTTTCTCCTTTTCTTGTTCAAGGAAAGGCAAGATTCATTAATATTTAAAATCTGTATTGCAGACTAGCACTGCTTTGTGTGGTCTGCCATGTGACAGAGAAAACTGCATGTGTTGTCTACTGCCTCTGGATGACAGGTTGGAACTGTTGCATGGACAAGCTGAGTTTTTCAAACACGGTGGCATTCTTAGCGCTTGCCAGGTTAGCAGAACGCAATTTACAAGAAGGATCAGAAAAAAAACCACGTAGCCAGTACTGGCATGCACTCTAGAGTCGTAAACAAAATCTGTCAAGTTGAAAGAGGATTTCAGAATACAGTCCACAAACAGGAAAATAGGAAAGTTACTTTTAAAGCATGTTTGACATGTTCTGGATGACATTATTTTATGACGCACTGCTGATGACAAGTTTTCTTAATGTAGCTATATTCAGACATCTGATCTTAATATGCCATATTCTCAGACATCTAGGATGTTTGAAAACCCTGACATTTTTTTTTCCTCCAAAGTATTTCTACATGAGCAAAATGTGTTAGATTCTACCCTCTTCATCTCTAGCTTCCAGCTTGAGTGTCCCTCTTAATTTCACAATACCTGATGGTTTGCAAGAATGTTCCAATCACTTTACTTTGACACTTCACCTGCCATCTCCATACTGATTGTCCTACTTATGCCTTAGACTTCATACCGTCCATCCTTTGTTCCACCCACTCTAGCTCGCCCACGTATAAGTTAGAATGTCCCTTTTTGTCCTCTTGCTTTGCTCAGCTTTGACTTTTTGCTTGCTTTTTCTTTGGTTCTTAGAGAAAGGGATATGGAAAAACCAAGAAAAATCACAACCAAAGGAACAAAAATGAACAAAGTGCATCAGAAGATATCTGAACATACAGCAGGAACACATCAACAACCTCAACACTTTTGGGTCCCTCATTAGGACTCCACTAAGGAAGCCTCCAGCAACAAATCAAGTAATAAACCTCTGCTGACAATTATAAGCACTTTGGGTTTATTTGGGCCCAAGTTAGAGAGTTATTTAAAGTTGCTTTAGCCCATATGTAGACAAAATGAGAGGAGTAGGTGCACGACACTTTAAAGCAGGCTAAACGTTTTTGCACCGCTTTAAAGGTGTCAGAGTTTGCATGCCTCGGCGGCATATCGCACATTAATTCCAGCCCCTGTAGGAAATTTGGCAGCGCAATGCGCCTTCTGTAACTTGGGGCACAGCAAACTAAAACTCCTTTGAGGAGTTTTAGTTTGCTGCCCTACAGCCATGGAGTGAAGCATCAGGCTCCATGCAGCTCCATGGCTCTGCAGGAAGCCCTGCAGGAAGCCTGGCAGCAGCCCAGGAAAACAGGCTCCTCCCAAGAAAAGCAGCAAGCCTGATCTTTTCCCCCCCCCCGGAGTCTGCCTGCCTGCCTGAGCTGCGTGGGGGCCCAGTGCTTCCCTCCGCAACTGCGGTGCCCCTCCGGACCACTTGAGCTGGGTGCCTGCAAGCACATGCTGCCTGGAGGGAGGGCCACTGCTGCCTGGAGGAAGCACCAGCACCCCATGCAGCCCAGGGACTGCTCCACCCACTGGTATCTCACCCTCCCTTCCCCACTGGAGAGGAAGGTAAGTCAGCAGGGTGTATGCCTGACATAGGAGTTTAATCAGTCCTAAATTGAAGCAGTGTTTTTTAAAACCCACCACTTTAATTTAGGGCCCCTGTTTCATCTACACACTCACATAGACAGAAAGTTAGCTTTAAAAGAGCTAAGCAGACCCCTTACAGGATTGTCAGGTTTCCCATTTAGAAGATGAGCACTAGTGCAGTTACTGAATTCTGGGAACAATCAACTATGAAACCTGATATCCCAGATAACTTTTGACAAGCTAGGGCTCTTTGGTTTTGAAAGGAGAAGGCTGGGGGGATGATATGGTAAAAGGTCTATAAAATCATGAAGGGCCCAGCCAAAGTAAAGGACCAAATTCACCAAATTCCAAAATACTAGAAATAGGAGGCACCCGCTAAAATTGGTAGGAGACAGGTTTAAAATTATTTCATCTTGTTAGCTATGCAGTGCATAAAAAAGTAACTTGTGGAACTCATTGTTACAGGAAGCTATAGAAGAAGATGGTATAGCCATGTTAAAAAAAAAAGAACTAGATACATTTATGGACAACAGGTTTATTACTAGCTGTTAAGCAAAACAGTCAGAGATGTTTCTTCTGGCATATCTAAACCAATGATGGATGCCTCAGATAGCAATGAGCAGTGGATAGGGGGTGCTTGCTCAGAACCACTGAGGCCTTGCCTGGTCTCTGAGAGACTCGCCTAAAGTCAGCCCCTATATGCTTCTCGAGCAAAGGGAGAGGCCCAGGCTCCTACCCGTTTTTAGATCCCGACTTTTCAGTCCCTCACCTTCCCTGGTTCTCGGTGACCCCGATTCAGGGAGCTAGCATCCAGTTCTGCTCCTGAGGGAGGGACTTCACCTCCTCATTATGTGACAGTGCAACCCACAGTTCCCAGTAGCAGTATCTTCAGTAAAAGCATTTAATGGGGCAAAAGCCAGCCAGCCAGAGGTTCTCTGTCCCCTCAGAACAAATCAGGCCATCCCTCCATCCTTAATCCAACTTGCACAGCCATGGACATCCCCAAAGATGATCAGTTGTTCACTTTAGAGTTTTCTCAGTATCCCAAAGCTTCTCCACTTCTTTTAGTCCCCAGATGTGCCAGATAAATTTTCTAGCCTGCTCTCCCTTTTCTCGTTATTATCTCCTCTCTGGGTGCTGGCCATCTCACCTTGTTGATATTCCAGCACAGCTGTTCAGGACTGCCGGTGCTAAAGCTCCATTTAGTCTCTCCTGTAGCCACCTTACCCCTCCTTCTCTGTGCACAGACAAAGGAGATAAACAGTCATGCAGTATTATAATAATGATGTGAACACAGGTAACAGAAACATCATAATAAAGCATGTGAGCCATCATGGCATGACAAAATAAGAGTATCATTATGCCCATTTTAATTCTAGAGAAGCTGAACACGAGATGAAATTACTTGCTCAAGGTTGTACAGAAGATGAGTAGCCGAGCCAGAAATTCAACTCTCTTCTTTTGACTCCCATGGGAACGCTTTACCCACTGAACCACTTTGCATAAATTAAGTTTCCTTATTTTAAACGCATTACCAGTCAACGTATGACCATGTAAATGACCAAGCAATAGTAAATGGACTGCCTTAGAAGGCAAAAACAACAAAGAGAAAGAACAAAACTTATAAATAAAGCAAAGCTAGCAAATTAAGAGAACAGACTGAAAAGTGCTCTGGGAAAAGCAGCCATAACAAGAGGGGAGAGACTTAATGAGAAAAAGACAACATAGAGTGGGCCTAGACAAGGTGTGGCTAGCCTGCAGCACATGTGCTACAAGCAGCATGGGCATCTTCTGCGTGTGGCAGGCAGCAGACAGGAAAAAGGACAGGCAAAACGGGCTGATAGGGCAGGGAGCAGAAAGCAGAGAAGTAGATTGAGTAGAGCAGGCTTGTCCAACATATGGCCCATGGGCCACCATGCGGCCCGCCAAACCAAATTTTATTTGGCCTGAGGCGGCAGCACTGCCATCACCGCAGAGCGCAGAACCACAGTGGGGCAGTGGCGAGGCGAGGTGAGGCAGGCAGGCAGGCAGGCAGGCAGGCAGGGCCAGCCCGCAGGCCCCCAACCGACAGCTAGGGGAGGAAAGCTGCTTATCCCCGCAGGGCTGGGCTCATCAGAGAGCCAGGTCCTGCCGCCACTGCCCCGAGGAGAGACAGCAGTGATAGACTACAAGGGTGGAAAGAAGCCGTCAGTGAAAAATGAGTAAGTAGGAGAGAGGAAAAGAGCAAAGAGGGACACAGAAAGAGTGACAGAAAGTCATGGAAAAGAAAACAGATCGAAATTAGAAAAAACAAAAGTAAAACAAGGAAGAGAGGGGGAGGAAAGCAGGGGGAAAAGGCCTAAGGGAAACAGGACAGTGATAATAGTACAAGGTGAGAGAGGCTCTCAAACAAAAAGGAAAAGGAGGAAATCAAGAAGACAAAAGGCAGAACAAATAAGGAGAAGGGGAGGAAAGGTTGGGGAAAAAAAAGAATGTAAGAGGGTCAGGCAGGTGCCTGGTGATGAATCAGATGTCAGGCAGGTTGTAATGTGTCATAAATCCAATGTCTATGCTACGTCTGTGAAATATTGAATCTGTGAAAATAAAGATAAGCATCTTTGTCTGTATAGGCTTTATTTTTTTTAATTATTCAAAACATACCACCAGGATGGGAAAAGAGGATGCAAATGCAGGAACCAAGCAACCAATCTCCCCACCCCACGATTGCATTACAAGCAGCGATGCCAGCTCTGCTCTGCAGAGCCTGCACAGGAAGCCTTGCACTGGGAGGAAGACGAGAGATCCCACATAGCTGCAGCAGGGTCCCAGGCAGTCTCAGGGGAGTGGGTAAAACCCAAAGGGCAGCAGGAATTAAACCCAAAGGGCAGCCCCCCTGCCCCAGCCCTGCAGGGAGAGCTGACACTCTGGGCTAGGGGGTTCATCCCAGAGACCCCCAAAAGTCCCATCCAGGGACACACTGAGGAATAGGTAAAACAACTACCCACATCCCACCCCACAGCAAACAGAGCTCATACCGAGCGAGGGGGGGAAACCCTCCATAAGACCTCCCAGAAGCCCCTGGGCAGCATGTGGATTGCAGGTTGGGCACTGCCCCCCATATCTGCTCCAGCAGTGTGGCCCATGCTGTCGCCACTCTCCCAACACCAGAGCTGGGACTGGGGCTGTAGCTGGTACCTCTGCCAGCCCCGCAGACTCCCAACAACCTCCATAGGTAGTTTTCTTGCTACTTTCCACTTGACTACCTCTTATGGATTTCCTGCCCCCACCCCCTGCCATTTTTACATGGATTAGGGGTGGAGGTTCTCAATTATACAAGGCTGGGGTGGGGGAACTCTTGAGACACTCTTCCCTGCCTAGAAATTGCAGCTGAGAATGTGATAAGTTAGAAGACACTCGAATGATTTCTCTCTCTCTCTTCCCCCCGCCACCAGAATGAGGCTGTTCAGTTTGAGTCGCCGGCTCACTGGGTGATAAAAAGTTTGTGATCCAGCCCCACATTCAAAAAGGTTGGACACCCCTGAAATAGAGGGACAATGCAGGGAATGGAATGGAGAGCAGCCCATTCAGCAGGGAAAGGGGGTGACAGTGGCAGTCAGGGGCAGTGTGGGACTCATTTTTGGCATGCCAACAGAGATACCCATATGAGCTCTAAACAAGCCAGCTTGGGTATAAAATCAGTCCAGCTGCAACAGCACTCCTTCACAGCCTATTAAGTATATTAGCTCACATGGTACAATAGTTAGATTACTTCCAGTACCAGAGCTAGTTCTACACTGGTCAACTTCCAGCCCCCAGGTATCAACCCCATGCTGAGCTGACCTAAGGGGCTGGAAGGTTGAGCACCACTGGTGTAGACAATCCCACAAAAATTTATTGCAGAAGAATCTGGTACTAATTTTTACTATATAGGGCATAAAATTTTTCCTTTCTGGAAAATTTAAGAATGTTCAGGTTTCACTCTGGTTTGGAATAAAAGCCAAGTTTCAGAATTAAACTTGGTTAGAAAATTGGAGGTGTTTGGTCGACCATCTACAGAATGTGACAGTCCTTTAAAGAAAAAAAAATGTGTGGCAAATAAAAGATGTGGGAAGCATGTAAAAGGATACTGACAATTCATGTGAAAATATCACAATAAAATCTGATCTGCTTCATGTATTCTACAGGTTTTGCTTGGGTGGTGCTCACCTTGGTAATATGTGTACAACTATATTTGCAATTATTATGAAGGAAAGATATAGAAGTAGAGGTCTGAATGGAGTCAAGTTGGCTTGAGTATAAACCTTGATTGGATTTACTAGCATGGACCTGAAGGCTATAAATTGCATGCTATAAATCTGATTGAAATTCTGTTACAGTAACAGGTGAGATCCTGCTCTGATATATCAGTTGAATCCAGTGAAGATGTACCGCATTGTGTTTACCGAAACACAAATAATCAAAGCAATTTTTGTTACTTCAAGGGTTGCAACTCCATACAGCATCTTTTCCTAACAACTTCAGTACTGCCCGCTCTTAAAGTTATCATAACTCTCATATTTGGCGTTTTTATTTTTATATTGTCTCAGCTCCCTTAATCATGGTATTATATGAAAATATCAACAATCATGAAAGAAATTATGGGGTTCTAATCATCTAGATGAAAGACTAAGCCATGAAATCAGAACTTGCCTATACTATAAAAACTCCCTGGCCCTCAGGTCTAATTTAGCCCACAATGCCATGTCATCCTGTCCACGGGGCTTCCCGCGGGCTCGGAAATTTGGCAGCATGGCAGCAGTGCCACCAAATTTCCAGACCCCTGGGAAGTCCTGGACCCCATGTGCTGGATCAGACACCTAAATCGCAACACAGAGCCAGGTGGGGATGGCGCCAGGGCTAACCCCAGCATGAGGGAGTAATACCAGACCCCCAAGAGCCCAGTCACAGAGGCAGAAAGGGGAAGAGCACTCCTACAGCACAGGGCAGAGAGAGGTGGCATTTGTCCCTTAGGGGTCAATCCCAGCACGTAGGGCAGGGAGGGGGCAGACTAGCCCCATAACACTCATCTGGCCCACAGGGCCACAACTCTTCTAAAGACTTGGAAACTGGAAGACAAATATTATTCTTTTTAAAAACATCCATACTTTTTTAAGACAATATCATCTTATTTAGGTTCACTAATAACAACTTGTGAACATTTGTGACTGCAATTTTAGAATGTAGCATGAAAAAGCAGAATTGATCCATCTAGTGGATAATTTGTACGTAGACTACAAAAAGCTATAAATTAAAGTCCCTTTTGTAACAGGTTGACAGTATTTGCTTGAGGAAACCCTGGCCAAGCAATACATGTTGCTCCTAGTAGAAAAAAAGGCTGATAAAACGGGTTCTTCTTTCTGTCTGAGGCAGACAGCTCATAATCTGCTGGAATGTCAATTCTCTCATCCCTAGCAAGGTGTTTATTCTCCATCAGCTGTCACATATGGTATTATATACTCTAGTTGTCTTTACCCATGAAAATAAAAGTTCCATTGCAGATGCTTTGCCAAAGGATGTAAAGACCGACTTCCAGAGTGATCACCTACCTCACAGGTGACACGCTTGGCTCCCAAAGAAGAGTGACATGTGCTCAACTCACAGGCACCACATCCCAATTGCTTCATTTACAAGACAGCTTATGCCAAATAGCCTAAAAGGCATCCTTTGTTCAATTGGGATTGCAGCATAAAAAGGTGAAATAAAGGAGAAAAAAAATACTAGTTTCAAAATTAAAGGCCTCAGCTGCACTGGAAACAGCATCACTGGACAGAGTATGTTGTTTTATCTGAAAGATAGAAAATTATACAAATGAAAACATCACTAGCGTTTGATATTTCCACAGGACTTGTTCCAGTCAACAGAGCTACTGTGAAACAGAGTACAAGATCAGAGATACAGCCTCTCAGATTTAAGGTCTACAGATGAGCTAGTCTCTCCACTCAAGAGGATTTTTGTTATTGAAAGATGTATCTAACTTCCAAAAGGTAGCAATATTTTTCCAAGGGGGAACATTGCCTCTCCCAATACTTTTGACTCTGCCTCAAGGAACTAAAATTCGGTAGCTTCTCCGGTTTCAAGATTGTGCTGCTTTTATAAATCAAAGGGAATAAAAAGCACAGTCCTAATTAATGGAAAAAGCAGAATTTAAGTCCTGCTGCATAAGAAAACAGCAGCAGAATAAGCAAAAGCCAATTACTGGAGGTTCCTGGATAAAGGATACGATGTCATTTACTGTATCTGTCAAATAACTTAACAGGTCAGAAAATGCTTTTTTTTTTTTTTTTTTTTTTTTGAAGGTCTCAATTACCAGTGGGGGCACATTTGTCACAAGAAAACCACTCTCTCTCCAATCTCTCAGTCCTGATCCTCAAAGGAAACTTACAAAACACTTCCCAGAGATGAGCCTATGAGCTCCACTTCATCAACCTCCTGGATACTAAAAAT
>JAGPOW010000261.1:68403912-68428434 GCA_030014935.1 Caiman crocodilus | reverse complement strand
AACAACCTTCCAGTCTCCCTGTGTATTCTGTCTTGGGAGGATGGCTCGAGGCCATTTATTAGGCCTTCAAAGAAATGGCTCGGGGTTATTCACAACAAGAGGACACTAAACACATTTCATATACTTCTTCAATCCATAACCCAAATGGCTAATTCACAGGGATGATGATGGGCAAATCATTTATATTGGTGTTGTGAAACAGCTTCTTAAGGTCAGAAAAGAAGAACCAGGCAGTGATGGCTATTTTAGTACCAGTTATATCCCTTCTATTATAAAAATGTTCTATACAGCCTTCACATAAAGGACAAGGTTTTCAGAAGAGAGAGTGGCATGATTTGTGTCTGTGACTTGTGTACCCAACTTCTGACACCAATGTAAGTGGACACAGTTCAAGGCAGCACCAAGAAGAGGTATCTGAGCTAGCTCCATTTGAGCTAACTCTAGAACTGGAATCAGAAGAGCTGCATTAACAAAGAGCTGCACCCAGATGCACTTTAAAAATAAAGTGCTTACAAATGCTTTTGAAGAATACATAGCTGTATACAATTTCACAAACAGGCACAGCACAAACAAAACTGGTACCACAAAGCTGCAACTTCAATTGCCTATTTCTTTCCTAAATGGATTAAACAGGGAGGATGCAGGTAGTTTGGGACCTGCTATCTATTGAAACTAACCTCTACTCTTTAAAATAGTAATCATGAAAAAAGGAAAGACAGACTGTATTATCTTATTTATTCAATATTTTCAAAAGTGACTAGTCAACAAATCTTACACTCCAACTTAATACCAAACAAAAACTATATACAAAACTGTGAGACCAAAACAAACATCTGCTAAGCACTAAATATCTAATTAGTAATGGTTTTACTGGCTTATAGCTGAGGAAGCATTTCATTATTATGTCCACGGAGAAAGCACAGCTGTAATGGGAAAACACTGAATAGGAAGTGGAGGTACAAATTCTTAATTCTATAAGCTTCCCTAACACAATTAAGCAGTCACTAACAAATAACAGGTCTAGAAGCTTCTTTCTTGTCTCTTGTATTACTCTTAAATAAAATGCAAAGCAAATCCAAATACTAAAAACCAGCTAGCTTTTTAACATATCTCTTAATAGTTCTCGTCTAACTTCAAATGGAGAGCCACACTGTCTTTTTTTTTTTGAGGGCCCCAGCAGTGAAACTGCAGGAAGCAGAAGAAAACTAGGGATGAAAGACACAAGTTTTTTTTTTTTAATTCCTAACTTCTGCCACATACTCCCACCACCTACCAAGTTCCATTCTCACCCAGAAGTACAAAGCCTTACTGTAAGGCAATGCAAATAAAATCTTACCAAACTGAGTGTGTTTCAATGGAGAACAATATTTAATAGCTTTTAGACTATGTTAATTAATTTGTCTAATACCAAGCGGAATATTAGAAGCATCCCCATGGAATCAGTAGATTCCATGCATCTAAAAGATGGATAATCTTGAAATCTGCTGAGAGGTAGCATAAAATCTAGAAGAATTTTGGGAAAGTACATCTAAATTCCAATATACCAGGAGAAAATCAGAAACCTTTCATAAAAGGAAGAAATTTGAACTGAACTTTTTAATTTGCAATTATTTTCACTGGCTGGGTTTCAGAAAATAGAAATAGCGCATCCTTTTGCTGAGATTTTATATTATAATGAAGTAATTACAAAAATGATGCAAAATTAGCATACAGTGCAAATTTTATCCAAAAGACAAAAAAAAAATCTTTCTAGACAACAAGTTTACAAACTAAACTAGCTTCTGAAAGGAAAGTCAGGATACCGTTCACTTGGAAAAAATTAAGGGGAAAAAAATCTAAAGAAAAATCAAATCATTGTGTAGCAGTGTCCATGGAAACTATATAGAACTTGGGAGAAGCACACAGGCTGCACAAGAAAAGATTTTGGAGTAAATCAGTCTGTAAGCACATGACTATGTTACTAGCTGTAGTTGTAAGACTTTCGCATATAGTTCTAATAAAAAGTTAATATTGTTTCAGAAGCGCTAATGCCTTTCAGGTTATTAACCAATACATGAAGCATGAAATACTGTAGAGGCAATCAGCCTACTGTGAGCCATGGTAGGGAAGACAGTACGGTAAGAAGAAAGCAAAGCAGCATGGGGAATGTGGACAAAGAGACCTCCTGATGGGACTCAGACCTCTAGGAATATTGGACTGTCAAACAAACAAAATCCCTTCTAGACAGAAGACTCTGAACAAGTATAGAAGGAAGGTTTGATTCTATATATAAAGCCATCCATGAGGAATAAAGGCCAGGTACAAATGTGCCACCCATTCTTCCAAAAGAGACAAAAAAGGTGCAGACTTCAGGTTTTTTTCTCCTGGAGAACAAATGGCCAACCCAGGAGAAAATAACCGGTCAACAACAAGGGTTAAATAACTCCCAAGAGAGTTTCGTCCTGAAGAGTGAATGTCTATACACTTTCCACTGGGCTTAACTCCTCCTGGGGACCAAGAGGAGTGGAGTCAGAGGAAAGGCTCACTGCCTTCCTGCTACTGGGGACAAAAGGTCCCCTGGTCTTGAAAAGGCATATGGGATAGCTGCTCCCCCATCCTGTAGCCCGGGAGATGAAGGGAGAAGCAGCCATGGCTCCCTGCTTCTTCCCTAAACCAGGCAGTCCCCAGTTTCAAAAAAAAGGAAAGGCACTTTTTGTCAGCTCTCACTGGGGTCATCTTGCTGCACCTGTTGTTCAGCTGAGCAGCAGGGTGATGATTTAAAGGCTGGCAGCTAGGAATGGGTCTCTAGGAAAGTCTTCCTGACCCATCTCCTGGCTTCTACTGCCTTCCCCTTGTAGCCCCACTACTCTGCTGAGTGGTAGGGTCTCAATTTAAAAGCTGGTAGCTGGAAGCAGTGTCCACAAGCCCTGCTTCCGGCTACTAGCTTTCAAATCACCACCCCACTGCTCAGCGGGGCAGCCAGAGGGAGCTGGGACCCAGACCGGGAAAAGCTTCCCCACACCAAGCTCCCAGCCCTACCAGCTCCACTTTGCCACTCACACTGCTAAGGTTAGCTGCTAAACCACATCAGCAAGGCGTTAGAGCCTTGACACTACAGCAAAATGCCCACGTCTCAACTTGCACCACTCTGGAGGCCTTGCCCCAGGGGCTGAGTGCTCCCCCTCTTGTCCTGCAAGTCAGCCCAGAGAAGTCCAAAAAGGACTGTTCACCTGGAGGGAAGAGTCAGGAGGGTTCCCACCATGGGAGAAAGCCTCCTCCAGCTGAACTGGAATCCAAGCAGGGGAGAGGACAGGCTGCTGATTAATGGGCTCCCCCAAGTGCAGAGTTGGCCCACGGAGCAGCCCTCTTGTGCCACCAAGGCTGAGAAGCTGGCCTATGAAGTTCCCATACTATTTTTCTACTGAAAGAAATTTCTTCTGGTAGAAGTGAACACAAACAGAAAAATAAAGAAAAAGCTTTACTCCACATCCAATAAATCTTATTGCCCAAGCTAATTTTAAAGAGCTAATAAAGGCATTTGATGAATTGGGCTAGTTGTCATTTCCACCTAGTGGGAACATACAAAATATTGGGGGGAGGGCAGGAAATTAATTCTATTTTGAAGACATCTTTAAAAAAAGATAGCACAGAAGGGAAAACTTTCAGTCTAGCCAGGACCCCCAACAAGTTCAGTGACCTTGAGACCTTAAAATTCAAGCTTAATCCCAACAAGAGCCTGGCTTTAGAGTAGGCAGCATACAAATCCTAAATCCCTGAAGCCCCCAACTTTCAAGCCACATAACATGGAAGTCCAACCTCCCCAGAAGGCAGCCAGGTAAGCTGGATAAAAACCAGGAAGGTCTACAATACAAACCTGTCAACCTATCAAAACTGACCTGTGTCCATGAAACATTTCAGCCTTCACAAACCGCATTTTCTAAGCAATACTTCTTTTATCTTATAGTTTCCAGCCTGCACTACTGAAAACTACTGTGACCCACATGGAAAGATAAAAGAGATTACTTTTTCTAGAAACAAGCAGAAGGGATATACTTAAATTATTAAATCCAGCATCTACATATAACTTTGGAGACACAAAAGATCCTAATTAGAGAACGATAAGAATACACACATAATAAACCAGCATATGTAGAGTGGAAAGCAAAATGAAAAGGCAGAAAAAAATGCTCAGCAGTGTCAAAGATACAGGACACAAAACCATTTAGCATGCAGGTGTTGAAGTTACCCCAGGAAAAAAAAATGCATCAGCACACACAGTGACTGAGGATTCACAGACTTCCAAAGAAGTGGTAGCATGAAGATAGCAGTTCCAAAGAAAATGTTCCCACCCTGTAGAAAGCTACTGCTAGCCATTCAAATGTCATATTTGCAATTATGTATTAAATCAACAAACAGTTCAGTTCCAGACAGATTATGAAGCCAACTTCAGTGATATCCCAGCAGTATTGATAAACAGCAGTATTAGACTACACAAATGTGACCAGCTGCTGATGATGTAAAGTAAAATTCTTCTAAGACCAGTCAGCAAATGCAGGCTGTCAATTAGATACTCGTGAAGTGTAAAGTCATTAATACTCAAAAGCACCACTCACCACAAGGCAGCACAAGCCATGAATTTGATCACAATGAAATTCCAGCATATCCTCAGTGAAGAAAAAAGGAAAGCAATCATGCTAGACTCCGTCCAGCATTTTAACTGGTGTGCATGTTTGAAGGAGTTTGATACCTCAGAAGGGCAAGCCAAAGTTAAGATACAACCATATGTAGCAAGTAAAATAGAAACAGAGTTCCATTAGGCCTGGTGGAACCACTGAAGAAGAAAATACCTGATCAAATAATAGGACTCATCATTACATCATAGTTTCCTAGTAGGTAGGGTCAGGAGGAACCTGAACAGATCATCAAGTCTGACCCCCTGCCATGGGCAGGAAAGGATGCTGGGGTCAAACAATCCTGGCTAGGTGATTATCTAGCCTCTTTTTGAAAACCCCCAGGGTAGGAGCAAGCACCACTCTCCCTTTGAAATTGGTTCCAGCTCCTAGTTGCCCTGACTGTGAAGTAGTACCTCCTGATATCTAGCCTGAATCTACTCTCCGTCAATTTATGGCCCTTGTTCCTCGTTACTCCTGGTAGTGTTTGGGGGAACAGAGACTCCCCCATTGCCTGCTGGTCCTCTTTAGCCAGTTTGTAGATGGCCACCAGATCCCCTGTGAGCCTTCTCCCATGGAGGCTAAACAGGTTCAGGTCCTGTAGCTTCCGCTCGTAGGACTTGCCTTGCTGCCCCCTGATCATATGAGTGGTTCTCCTCTGGACCCTCTTGATGCCGTCCACATCCCTCCTGAAGTGCAGTGCCCAGAACTGGATGCAATACTCCAACTGTGGCCTGACCAGTGTTGCATAGAGGGGGAGGATCACCTCCCTGGACCTGCTCGTGATGCATCTGTGGATGCATGACAAGGTGTGGTTGGCCTTCCTGACCGTGTCCCCACACTATCGGTCCATGTTCATTTTGGAATCAATAATGATTCCAAGATCCTTTTCTGCCTCTGTGCTGATTAGAAGGGAGTTCCCCAGCCTGTAGGTATGCTGCTGGTTCTTCCTCCCTAGGTGCAGTACCTTGCACTTTTCAGAATTGAATCCCATCCTGTTCTCATCCACCCACACCTATAACCTGTCTAGATCTAGTTGCAGCCTGTCCCTCTCCTCCAGTATGCTCACTTCTCCCCACATATTAGTGTCATCCGTGAATTTGAACAAGGTGCTGTTCACCCCCTCATCCAAGTCACTGATGAATATGTTGAACAGTGAGGGGCCAAGGACCAAGACCTGGGAGACCCCACTGCACACATCCCTCCTGGTCAAAAAACACCCATCCAGCACCACTCTCTGGATGTGGCCCTCCAGCCAATTTGCAACCCATTTAACTGTGTAGGCGTCAACACCACAGTCACCTAATTTCTTAATGAGAATGGGGTGAGAGACAGTATCAAAGGCCTTCCTAAAGTCTAGAAAGACTATGTCCACTGCAATACTTGCATCCAAGGGTTTTGTGACCTGGTCACATCTCTTCAGACTAACACAAGGAGTGCCTGCAATTGATAAGAAAACACCTTGGATAAACTAAGGAACTGACTTAAAACTCTAACAGAGCCTTGAAAAGAAGTCACTATCCCTCAACAAGCATTAAAGATAATATATTACCTGATTTATCAATGGTAAAATGCTCAATAACTTGTGATATTGTGATGTCAAAGTGTCTGTTTGTATGAGTGGGATTTCCCAACACTTTAAAAGTCTTTCTTGTGCATTAAACTAAATCCCCTTAGACATTCTTTGCAAGCTTTCAGGTATACTTTTCTTCAGGCAGAGGGGGCACCTGCAGTTCTTTTGTGCTCTCCTGGCTGGGATGGAAGCTAGTATGCAAGACTGCAGGTCAGGGAAAATGCAAATGCCTGGAAGTGATGATATGCATTTTGGACCCCAGGACAGAGGCATAATTCTAGAGAGCTGGGGTGGTGGGAGAGGCATATCTACCATCAGAAGTGCTAAAGTTAAAGTTTGCATAAAACAATGCAGGGTATGCAGAGTACAGAGACAGAAATAGGAAACTAGACAGTCTCATGAAACCCCAACCCAAACCTGGGAAAGGGCTGGAAAAGACACATTTACTTATAAATGACAGGAATGAATGATCACAATTGTCTTCTCACTCAATTTATGGGAGGTGGATTGCTTAGAGGATGCTCAGATAAACATCAATCTGCAAATTAAAGACTTTTTGAAAAGTCTGGCATATCTGGCATGCTTTGTTCAGGCAAATATCCCACAAGGCAGAACTTCAAAATTCAAGCAAATCAGCATCTAACATAAATTTGAGCACCAGTGTTGACCTACTACCCACAAAGTAATCAGAAAGCAAAATTCAACACCAATAATACCCAAAGGAGGAGACAGGAAGGAATCACTCCTTGGTAATATAAGACCATTTAAATCCTTCCTCCTAGAGGCCAGATGATAATGCAGGACAAAGATTCATGGACTAGAGAACCAGGAAGCTGTTTTCTATCAGAGTAGTCTGCTGAAGCCAAGAGAAGGAGCAATGTCCAAGACACAAAAACAGTTAAGACTGCTAAAGTAGGCAGGATGTAGCAAAAGATAACAACCAAGCTGCACTGGGACAGAGGTTACATGAGGTAGCTATAAACTCAAGACAGCAGTGGAATTTAAACTGGAGATAATTATGGAATAGGCAGCACATGCAATGAGAGAAGCCAAGTCCAGGACTAAAGGACTTAGGAATTCAGCCCAAAATTTGACAGTCAAGAAAGACTTTATGTGAGCAACACAGAAGACCACCACGATGCCATACAGAATGAAGCCAACAACAGGGTGGAAGCAAGTCCCCCAGCACTGAAAACAAAACAAAAAAACCCCCCAACAAGTTGACTACAAATGTCCATTCTGGCCTATAATATCACCCACTCCTTAAAATAAGGTACTCTGAAGCAAAACCCATTTCCCTAACTTGATTTATATACTAATAACCTCTGAAGCCAAAAAATCAGAAGATACCTGCAAACGAAGACACAACAAAAAATACAAAAAAGTAAGATGTAGCAGCCTGCATGCAACTTGGAAGGAGCACGAGTTTTAGGGGAAACCAATTTGAAGGAGGTACTAACCAGTCAGTCTGTGTCCACCTGTCTTGAAGACTAGGTGTGGTTGCAGCACCTCTATAAACAATTCTCTTAATGAAAAGCTAGATTTGTTTTTACAGACAGTGCTTTTATATTATTTTCCAGTACACAGGACAAGCAATCAAGTTCACACGCAAAAAAAAAAAAAAGATTTTCACCCAGAAAAAATACAGCAGTCATAAAATATCATATGGACTGAGCTATAGTTTAGAGTAATTGGGTCTTCTAAAGAAACCTAAAGTAAAAACAAACAAAATAATCCTCCCCACAAATTATTCCTTATTTGAGATAGTCAGCATTTATTTTAAACCTTAGATTAATAGTGTTTTTACATGCATGTGGAAATAATCATTTCTGTTCATTTAAGAGCTTTATCAATTGAATTCATATTCTAACTCTTACTTTCTTTTGGAGGAGCTAGTTAATAGTAATTTTATTTAGACACGATATTGACATCCATGCAGATCTCTGTCCAAGGGTAAGTAGAGTTATTCAAAAAGCCCAAGGCAGAATTGACTGAAGTTACACAGCTTTCTGTAAGCAGAATAATTTAGATCAGCAGCGAACACAAGGCACATTTGCCCTTGGAGGTAGCAGGGAGAGCTACAGGCTGCCTATCTTACACTAGTTTCAGTCATTTTTAAACCAGTCTGTGTGTGCTGAGCTTCTGTTCTGTTATGGATTTATACCAGTTTCTGATGATTTATACCAGTAGAAGTGTACTGTCTGTATCTGGCCCAAGTCGGGGCTTAAAGTACAGGCTTCATATCAGTGCTAAGAGTAACAACCTCTAAAGAAGCAAGATTGAGAGCTCTCCCACAGCTCCACAACAGCAAAAAATTACACTTTACCAAGTGAGGGTCTTTTTTTTCTTTTAAACTGAAAGAGTATTTGCCTTGCTTTGAGTGATTTTTGTTCACAGCAAATTCTTGCAATGAAAAAAAGTCTCAGGAACAGCAGCATCTGCTTATATAAAAGATCATGGCTAAATTGAGTGTGCACGCACATTAAATAATCTGTGCTTTTCTCTCCTGTTTACAAAAAAAAAAAAGAATTCATTCAGAGTACGGGAACAATACTACGGGGTTTCAATGAATCAATGAGCGTCTCAAATAACAAACAGTAAACAGTTAAAGGACTTAAATGCACAAAGATCTTCAGGCTGTATATTTCCCTATAAAATGTTTCTGAAAGTATGAACTATAAGAGTAAAAAATATATGTTATCACAGATATTTTATAACCAATAGCCAAATTTGTTAAATAAACTATTGCATATAAATAAGTTGTACGGTTCTGCTCTGACCACACTCTGACTGAGATCAGTAATATCAAAGGCAGAAGTGGAAGTCTCCCATAGCTCTGTACCAACACTGCAAGTCAGTCATTTCAACTTGTATTAAAAAAAGAAAACATAAATTGGGAAGGACTTGTAAGACTTTTTTATGTTGGAACTGTGCCTGGGATTGAATCAAATACTGTTATGGATAAGTAAATTAATTAGGTTAGGTGCTGTGAAACTAAGCACAGCTTAAGTGGTTTTAATTCCTAAACAAGATTATAAAATTAGAGCATTGGTCAATACACTTATTAAATGGATTATCACAAACCGCACTGAGCTTGTGCCATTTTGACAGCATTGAATAATGATACCACTACATGCCAGTTGCTCAAAACCATTATCAGAACAAGAACATTTCCTCACAAGGGACACTATATTTCAAATTTACTGAAATTTCTTGTTCTTAGCAGTACTATTATCATTATCATCTCATTCTGGCAATCTACAAATTAGGACAAGTCATTTTTTTGGCAGGAAGAATCCATATAATATTTACCAAATTCTGAAGCCAAGGGCTTAATGTCATTTCAGATTGAACTAAGCCCGCTTGATGTCTCCATGTTGTCACTAACGTAGTAATTCAGCCACTGTCAACATAATTCTATTTTTTTTTAATTTGTATTAAGTACTGTTTGAAAATACCATACCTGTGGTTGATATCATACTGGGTTAAATCACTGGCCTTTCTTCACTGACCTGGAATCCACATGATTTAATTCCAGACAGAAATGAACTTAGACAGAGACATACAATCACAGTCTCTGCTTAGAAACACCTAAAATGAAGTAGCAAGGACTGTTTTGCTATAATGAAGCAAATCACAGACTGAAATCACAATTACAAAAATAAAATGTTTTCCTCTTACTCAAAAGCATTAGAAAAATCAAAATCTTACTCAAAATCATTAGAAATTGCATGGATATGGATAAACAATTAAACACTAGTAGCCTATACTTTACACAAGATATGTCATGAAATCCTTCTTGAAGTTTCCAACAAAAAAAGAGGTGAAACATAGACTGAAAATAATGTCTTTACCCCAGAGAATAGTAAGGAATCAGAACATGACTAACATGTCAGACAAAACTTTTACCAGAGGGATGGAGGAAAAACATCCCTCTGTTCTGATTTCCCCCTCCCTCAATCCTCCCAAAAATCTTACTTTAGCTGAAAACTAGCAATACCAAAAAATAAAAATTCTTTGCTATTTTAGGAACAGTTTTAATGCTATCAAAAGTTGGGGGCTTTTACTAAGTTTAATTCATTAAATTTGATTTTTGCTCCTCTTGAGTCAAATATCTAGGACGTAATAAGACTTTTTACTATGAAATGGAGATACGAAGGTCTGCTCCTGTTTTGTAGAACAATTAAAAAATGACACTGGGAATACTAGCAAATATGATTCTTTCCACCAACTGACATATACAAAATTTAATTTCTCTTCAAGAGGTATTTTGATAGTTAATTTTGCTGCCACAGAAACAGAGTAGACAGCAAGAGAAACAAAAAAATGTTTCATTTCCTTGACTATTTCCTCAATGTTCCTTAAAATAAGTTGCAGGAGTTTATCCTAGATTTTCAGTGGAAGTACAAAATAAGAGGTCTTCAATAAAAATATAAAAGAGCTGCACGTTCTTCAAACATCCTCCATGCACAAAATATGTTCAGTCATATTTGGATGTTACATTTTTTGCTAAAATACAGTTAATACCCTATGCAAAGTGTTTGAAAAAAAACCCCACTAAGTTCCTAAATAAATCAGTGGTCTAACTGTATAACGCAAAAATTGCCTATTAAAGTCAGCAGACACTGGCAATCAGGTTACTCATTCATCTTATATTGCTAGCTTATACTTTTCAAAGCCTTAACCTATGATTATTTGTCTACTCTAAATAGATACAACCCAAATGAAAAAAGCAACTTTGAACCTTCTTTCCCCACTGCTTTGTGAATAATGGGAGAGGAGAAGGACTTCCACATACTATAATGTTCCTTTAATAACTGTACTTTTAGTACCTGAAGGTAAAGATCTTAGAAGTTATCATCAAGGCATTGCATAAGCATACCAATAATAATATCTACTTTCATTGCTTCTCACCCTTGCCATCTTTACCCCTCTTAAATAACCTTTTATATCCTTCTCCAAGCTTTTCCTTCAGCCTTTCATAATTCCTCCCTTAGGCAGAAGATCACCCTTCACCAGTCATTTAAATGCTTCCCTTAAGACAGAATTGTCACAAAACCATTCACAGATTTACAGAAGTTTAGGGCTGGAAGGGAACTCGTGAGATCATTGGGTCCAGCCCCTCTGCTCTAGGCAGGAAAAACTGCTGGGATCAAATAACCCCAGCAAGGCGTGCCTTGGGTAAATGTTGAAAGAAAATTCCAGGCCAAAGGTTAGATTGGGCAAAAAATTTCCAGACCAATCTTAGTTCACCTGAGTGGTGCACTCAAGACAGATCAGGCACAGGTTAAATCAATCTACTGAATGTGTGTATACATTTACAGCAGAGCCCTGGGAAAATGAAAGCCCAGCAGGTCACCCCATGTCTAGACCTGTGTTTGTCCTACTACCGCCCCTTCACCAGGCTATTTTTAGCCCCCCCAACTCTCTCACCCCCCAACTAACAACCTCCCCACACATGGACTTGTTAGCCCCCTAATCCCAGATCACCTCTCCCCCTCCAAGAACCTGCTAGCACCCCTGATCCTGCCAAACCACCAGGGATCTGCTAAACTCACTGAGCTAGCTAAACTTACCCCCTTCCACAGACCCCACCAACTGTCCCTTTCCCCCTGTGGGCACACTAGCCCCCTGATCCTGCCTACCCCTCTCTCCACCCTGACTTACTCATCTACTGAACGGTGTAGACATTTAGAGCAGAGCCCTAGGAAAATGAAAGCTCAGCAGGTCACCCCAGGCCTAGACCTGTGCAAAGCAACAAACAACTGTAAAACCAGAACCCAACCTACCATCATGCCACTTAAAGTAAGTCATGTGACTGTAGATCAAATCTCAGGAATGCCTGTCCTGTTTTGCAATTAATTTGCAAAGAGGAGGATTCAAGGGCGGAATCACCTAGATAGATTGAGCAGCTATTTTTTGTCCCATCTAGCCTATCCATACGTTTAAGTGTAGCATCTGTACGTACCCATAAAATGCTGCCCTTAATAAGGATGCTTTTCTGTATCATGGTTTCAGAGCATAAAACATTAGGAAATTATGGGCAGACATTACAAAATGTTTCCAGGTGTAACAGGCTTGGAAACATTTTAAAAAGCAGCATTATGAGTAGCAATGAACTGCAGCTGCAGCTGTGGCCAAGAGAGTGCCTTGTCAGCTCCACTCTCCCTGGGTGCTCATGGTGGGAAAAGGAGGTTACTGTGGAACTATGGAGGACATAACATATGAGGAGCAGTGAAACATGTTTGATTGTCTAGTTTGCTCTCTGAAGTGCTTCAAAGATGTTTGAAAGACTACAAAGGTGCCATCTGTCCATTCCCTATTAGAGAATACCTTCTCTTTTTCAATCCCAAACTTCATTTCTGAAAACAGCCTTAGTGGTATATATGGAACACAATTTAACAACAAGCATTAATATTTTTAAATAGATGAGGACCAGTACCTATCAGACTATGCTCTTGCACCCAGATATTTTAAGGCTCCGGTCTGAATGCACGTTATAGCCTCCAGTGGAACCATGGACAATTAGTTTGGATGGCTTAATTATGCCCAAGCATCAGCTCAGATTTTTGGACAAATAAACTGCTCATATAGCTTCCACCTGTCTGTGCCCTTCTTCTTTAGGTTTGTGTTTATTTTCTACTTCTTTTTTTTTTTTTTGCAACTCCTTGTCTGGTTGCATGATAAGAATTAAAGCTATCATAATAGGTTCTCCTCAGGTCACATGCCTGTAAGGGCTTCTGCTCTGTGCTCATCTGCTTTCTCCAAAAAAGATGAAGCTTTTTCCATTAAAATCCTAACAATCCTACATAAAAATACTACAGAGATCAAATAAAATGGACAAGATAGTACATCATACTTAAAGCTTATAGGAAGAAAGGAACAAAAGAATCTAAGATTCATCTTCTTATTTCCTGAGGTTTTGTCTGAATGACTTAAGAATAACAAATTCAACTTTTTTAAACTTCAGTAACATAGGATATGACTAGTATTGAATGCACTGAATTTCCACATATCAGTACCAACCAGTTTAATTAATGTGAAGAGACCATACCACACTGTATTTAATCTTATGAATTAGGTTTTTTGGAAGGGTTTTTGCTAAGAATAAGCCAAAAAAAAAAAAATCACATAGACACATTGATTCCTAGACATAGCCCAGAAGCACAAAGGGAGAAAATGGAAATATTCTGGTCCTTGTGTGTATACTATTTTTTGGACCATCCACACATACTTCTGCTTTCTATCTGCCTCCTTCAGGCAGCACAATGGATTTTTTGCAGCAAGTAAAACAAATTAAAGTATTTGTTTCTACAATAGAAATCCATCATACCCATCTACCCTCAGAGGCTTCATTCTCTTACTCCTCAGGGTGTCTGGCTGCTGGAAAAAGTAACTGCTGATTTAGAGTCTAGCCCTGCTAGGCTATAATTGCAGCGTGTAAGATCTACTCCAAGTAGGCCCACTAAATTTTATGGAACTACTTGTATGAATAAGAAATAGAGCTTCTTGGGATTTTTTTTTTGGAAGAAAATAGTTTTTCATTGAAATTGAAATTTTGCACAGAAATATTATTTTCTGTATGAATGCTCAGTGAAAAGGAATTATTTTTCATGGCAAGGAAATAACCAAGAGACTTAGTGCTTTTAAAAATACATTCAAAGATGTACCGGGGCAGCTATAAAGCAAGGGGCAACTCCAGTTGCCTTGGTGCCAGTGACAGTGATGCAACGGGCCACTGCTTTGGCATCATCTATTTTTACATACTCTTTCTACCATTCCCCCTACCCTGGCCAAAGGCAGCATCCTAGGACTGCTATTCTGGCTGCCTCTCATATGCTATTGCACAGGTTGGTGGTCTGGGTACTTAAATAGTTTGTAGGAAACTAGGTCTTATTCAGATGAGGAATTTGAATGTTTCTCATATCTCAGGTGAGTATGAAGACAACCAAACTACCGGCTCTTCTAGAGTCTCTGTTGAAGGTGTTCCATTTCATCAAAATAACTAAATAGGTACTGGGCCAGAGAAACAGATGTGATAGCTAAGCAATTATGGAACTCACCTGAGGTGTGGAAGACCCAAAGTCCATATGCATTTGCACAAAGTGGAACAGCTCGAAGAGGACAGAGTGAGAGAGACCAATCCCAGAATAAACAACAGCCTGACTATAAGGGCACTCACCTGGAATGTGAACAACAGGCAAAATGGAGAACTGTACACATGCACCCCATAACATGAGTTAGTGTCTAACCCACCAAGCATTTCCTAGTCTGGGCTGGAAACAGGCATCACTGGGTGTTTGTCTCCATTCACATTCTCCAAAAGATCTTGGTTATTCCAAAGCACAACAGAATTTTAAAGAAACAAAAATAATGTCCCAGGAAAACAATGTTCCATTGAGCTCTAACAAAAAGTATTTAGGTAGATTCATAGATGTTGTTATAGATGTTAGGGTCAGAAGGGACCTCAATAGATCAAGTCCGACCCCCTAAATAGTAATGTCTCTCTATTATGTGATAATTATAATAAATACCCATGAAACACTTTGGAGATTAAAAGGAATAATTAATTTTACATCACTGAGGAAGGCTGATACTAGCAGTCTGCTTGTGGAGATGGTGCTGCTTGGGGTGAATGAGTAGGACAGTACAGGTCACTGAAACCTAGAGCAAAATGTCAGCTAAATTGAACAAACAGTATCTTGAAATGTACTATTTTCCATTTTCATGAGTTCATATGAGGGTAATATGTCATAAGTCATAAACTACACACTAAATAGTAAATAAAATCCTGATGTCCTTGTTAGCTAGCCTATTTTTTATAAGTAGCAAAAGATTGAACAAATATCAATAGAAAATAATTCACAGTAAAATAGGGTTAATTAGTGACTTGTGTTTAGATTGGAGACAAGGGAGTTGCTCTTTGTTAAGCCCAAATTAAAAAGAATTGAAATTAGGTTAACAGAGAGAAAAGCATGATCTGGATGTGTTGTCCTCTGCAGCTCTTGGGTAAGACTGTGCAATACTGGGATGGGCAACTTTTTGCTCGTGTTTGTACAGCACCTACCACAATGCTGTACAAACACGAGCACCTATGACTAGAAACAAAAGCAACGTAAAAAAGAGATGGATTGCCTTACAGTACAATTTATTATTTCAACAGGAACAAAATTAAGGCATTCATACCTGTTCCAATAATGGAGATCGTCCTGTTATTAGTATAGAGCAGAGGTGTCAAACTCATGGCCCTCGGGTCGGATTCAGCACACAGAGCCCTTCCATCTGGCCCACTGGTCATCTGATGGACTACCAGAATTTGGGAGCGAGGCTATCAGGATATGGCCAGACACAGAATTAGGGGTACTGGGCCCTGATGGACATGAACTTCCCCCAAATCGCACTGTCAACCTCAAACTGTGCCACAGCTGCCACCAGTCTCCTGATTCAAATTCGGTCTAAGGCACTGGACCCAGGGTTAGTCTGATACATCTGAAATAGAAGCATAGTTATGCAGAAAAAAAATACCCTGCTTTCTCCCACCCTGCTCTAATCACTCAGCCTCATTGCATTAAATGAGCTATGAGCAAACCACATTTACTTTTGTGATAGCTAGAAATCTACTTAATTTGCAGCAAGACAAAGGAATTTTCATGGCTTGGTCACACCAGAAAGAGATTTTGCAAGCATTTCCTGGTGGTCCTGCCCCTCACTACTCATTGGTAAAGAGGCCCCAAAGGAAAGGAGAAATGAGGAGTCAGCCACCGTCTTGGCAGCTGGCTGCCTTTTGTGTGGCCCCACCCCACATCACTGATTAGCGGAGAGACCTTGGGAGGGGAGAAGAGATAACCGGATAGCTGCCATCTTAGCTGCTGGCTGCCCTTTGTGCCACCCCACCAGCCGGAGCCTTCCCCTCCGGGGTGGGCTGCAAGGCAGCAAGGACCACTGGCTCCCACTGGGGAGCCAGCTTTTTATTTTTATTAATTTTTTTTAAGTTGATTTCAGGGACAGTTGTGGATTTCGTGTTTTACACAAAATCGTAAATTGAGTAGGTACCTAGTGATAGCTGATCACCAGAGAAGCATCTCTCAGCTGAGAGAGGGGTCCCTAAGAATGCAGACAAAAGTAACATTTTAAATGGTTTTGAAATTGAAACGTATTTGGCACCGTTTCAAAAAGGAAATATATCAATTGGGGGATATACTTGTGGCCCTTGGCACCCCCAGACTAGAGCGCTTCAAAATTACCCTTGCTGCATGTGCAGCTGGGCTTCAGTGCCTCCTGGTTGGAGAGGAGGCAGAGGAGTCTCTGGCGGGGCAGTGGGGGCTTCCTGGATTTCCACAAACCAAGTTCCCTCTACTTCTCCTTTCCTTATGTCATGGAAGGGGAAGTTTAGAGGGGACTGAGGCTGAAGAGCGCCGTTTATGGCAGCAGCTCCCCTCCCCCTATGCCTGCAGCCCCAATGCCATCTCTCTCACAGCACAGAAAAGAAGGGCTGGACCTGGAGAGCATGGACCTACAGGAGTGGCAGGCCCCCAAATGCCAAAGCAGCTAACACCTGGCAGCAGGCACTAGGGAGTGGGACCCAGCAAGTACACAAACTGGCAGGTGGTTGCCACTGAGCCTGCAGACTGTTAACCCCCCTTTCCTCCCCTTCCCCTTCCCCACTGAAATGGGGGAAGGTGAGGAGCAGAGCACTGTGAGATGCTGGAAGACCCACCCCTTTACAGACACAGCAGGAACTGAAACGCTTCAAAAACACCTTGTAACAGGGACTCTGTCAGGACCCCCGTTACTGAGACCTCAGTCAGGAGCCCTGTTACTGGTGAACCCCGACCAGTTGGAGGGGATTACACACCCAGGAGGAGACCAGGTAATTAGCCCACCAAAACCAGGCATAAAGCTGACAGTGGGGCACAGACTGTTTGCCTTCAGGCACCAGGAGACAGATGAGGAGTGGCAGAGGTCCCTGAGGGGACAGAAGAAGTCATACCTGTGACACTGAAAGATGTTGGGAGAGCTCCAGACCCATGGTAGGCCAGCCGGGAAGAGGTTTTGCCTCACCGAGAATCCCTGCTGCACTGGTGAGTGCGGGGAAATGTGGAGGTGCCGGCAGCTGGATTCACCGGCAAATTAAGGAGGAAGGCATTGCGTCCCTCAGATAAAACAGAGAGGATCAGAATCATCCTCAAGCCTGGATCCCATCAGGTTTGCAGAAATTAGAATTGCCAGGCAGATTGAGAGGGAAGAGGAATGGGGATTGCTTTCAGTATCAAGTACCCATGGGGAATAAGAGCCACTGAGAGCATACGCCACTAATGAGGTAATTAGCGGTGAAGACTCTTTACAAAGTATATACAAAAGTATCCAGCCTAGGGATTCCTCAACTGTAACTCAGGCTATCCTAATCAATGAAGTAATTGTCAAAAATCCTGTAACTGTATTGCTGTTAAATCAGAAATAAGATCTAACACTGTGAGCAACTAACATCAGGGTGGCATTGATCTATCTTGGAACAACGAAGAACACTGATCTCCTTTCTTTTCTTTCCAATCTACATCATGGCAGACGAGTACAAGGGAGAAACCAGGATTGGATCACCTAACCTGCTCACCCATCTCATTAAAAAAAGAGATACAATTTTGGAGCATTTCAGCTGCTCCTGGAATTTTTCAAAGAACGTGCATGTTTGGACAGCTCTGAAATTTCATATTACTTTGAAACATTTCCATTGTTACCTCTGTCCATACCCTTAGCTATAGATATCCAACAACTTGAACATCCTGTTATTTTTACAAACCTCATTTTCTCATCCTGTGGGTTCTTGGCTCTTCATAAAGGTATGTTATTTAGCAATTAATTCAGGAGACTGCAAGCCACACAGTCTTGTGCTCTTGCCTGATTGGGCCACTGATTTGTTTAGTAACTTTTGGCAAATCACTTAATATCCCTCTCTCTCTTCTGCCTATATAATGACTTCACACTTGCATGCATCAGAGATAAGAACTTTGAGATCCTTGACCAAGAAGAAATACATACATTCAAAAGTAGGACTATCACTGCGAAGGATACTTCATCAGCTGCAATTGTTTTCTGATAAGTTAGCAAGCCTTGAGATTTACAGGGCAGTCACTGAAGTACATATACCTATGCTGGCTGTAAACTAGCTAGCAACATCAGTCTAGCGGAGGCAGCATGGAACTCAAAGCCAGCCAGCCAACTGTATAGTATTTACCCTGCTTCTTAGGTGCATTTTGCAGCCTGTGCCAAGTTCCCTGCCATTTTAGTACAGTTCCCACAGTAGATAATTTAAAGTTAGCATGTAGACATATCCTTAACCATTGAAACAAAAACGCTTTAATTTCCTTCTGCCTGCAGAGCCATGGAGCTACACGGAGACTAGTGCTTTAGTCCGTGGCTGTAGGGCAGCAAACTACAACTCCTCCTTGGAGTTTTAGTTTGCTGTGCTGCAAGTCATTTAAGGCACATTACACTGCTGAATTTCCTACAGCAGCTGGAATTAATGCACAATACACCGCCTAGGCATGCAAACTGACACCATTAAAGCAGCGCAAAAGCATTTAGCTCGCTTTACAGTCGTGCACACACATCTCTCATTTCGTCTACACATGGCCCTAGGGCTCAAGAAACATGAATTCAAGTCCCTGCAATAGACGTCTTCTGCAACTCTCCCCAACCCAACATCTCTCTTCATCTCAGTTCTACAGCTTTAATAGTAGTATAATAGTGCTTAAGATAGATAGAACCTTAACTACACACTCAAGAAGATGCATGGTACTGAAAGGTTTTTTTATTAAAGTAAGGATATGAAAATAGTCAAGTAAAGCTTTATTTTTAGCTTATTTATCTTTCCAAGGTCACAATCACAATTAGGACTGCACACTTGAGGGTGATGTTGTAGAAATGTACCCTAGAAGTTATTTATTTAAATTATTACATTTTTCTCTGTGCCATAAATAGTTACATCCATTATGTAAAAATTGCAAACTGCTTAATGTTTTACATTTATTAAAAAGTTTTGGATGAATTTAAAAAATAGTTCAGGCTACAGAATAGCTCAACAAGTGTTCAAAAGACCTTTTTTTCTTAATTAACAGCAAAGGCAGCTAGAAACAAAGAATCAAATTAATCAATATGAGTATTTGCAAAACTATGATATTAACATTTATCAAAACAGTATTTTTGTCCTATATAAAAGAACTTTATTACTTCAATATGTTATTCTGAACATTTCCTTGTTGCTTAGCCGCTGTGTAATGGGATTCCCACAAGCTAACCTATCTTGCTTCCCTGCTGGGAGATAATTTAGATAACATTGATAAAGCTGGATTCACCGCTGTTCTGGGATTTAGCTCTATATTCAGGAAGCAAAACAATCAGGAAAGAGTTATGTATTATGTAAGAAATCCTATTTCCACTCACAGTCGTGACTTCTTCTTAACTGTCAGGCGGTATTATGTCTGGGCCAAGGGAATAAAAAAAAAAAAAAAAAGGAGGAACCTTGCATCCTAAACAGGACACTACATTTGGATAAGTCCATTTGTGTCAAATATTTTAGTTTTCAGGTGAAAGGAATTATGAAAGTCAGCAGCAGTACTGCAAGCAAAGGAGTGTAAAAGCAGTCTGCTCCCAAGCTCAAAATGCTATATCTGAAGACTCATTTTGTGCAACTTTTAGGGAAAGGGCATGCATGAGAACAACATTCCATCGCTTGGCAAGGCTTTTTTGTGATATCTTTTATTTGATTATCTGTGTGGGAGTGCTGTTGGAAAAGCAGACACAGGTTGGGCCAAACAACAGAGAAAATACCTCTGTGGAGGAGGGAGTTTGATTGCCTCTTTCTTCGACCTGACCAAGAGGCAACTGAATAGCCAAAAGCTGGTTTAACAGCAGTCCCATAACAGTTGGTCCAACAAAAGTTTGCAAAAAACTTGCCTCTCCTACTGGTCTGGTCTATCACAGCTACAACAATCCTACTACAGTCTGTCAGTAGTGATATTGTAATGAATTGCACCTTGCTCCTTTACAGCGCTGCATTTGACTCCAGGGCACTGGAATCTGAATACAGATATGGAATAACAACTAGGAGATATTAATAATGAGTCTTCCAAGCTGTTTCAGTGATCAATGAAGAGGATTTAGTGGAAGTACTTGACTATAATATTAGCACTTTACCAGCAACACATTCTTATTTAAAAGGAACCTCAAGAAACCCAATTACTGTTGAGATCAAAGTTCGAAACAAAATTAAGCTTAAACTTCTACAACTAATTATGAAAGACAGGGTCTTTAAAAGTCAAAACCACCTTTGCTTATGCTCTATTTTCCTGATTTATCAAAGGTAAATGGATAAATGTCTATTCCTCTTAGTCCTAAAGTTCTATAGAGCTTATTTGGTTAGATGCTTTTTTTTTTTTTATCTGCATCTCATCTTAGTATTTATAGAGAATGTATCTGCATGTTCTCAAAGCTCTAAACTATTAAAGAAAAATGGCACATGCTCCAGACACAAGCATAGCCCACTTAAGAGGTGGGAAACGCTTAGAAAGCCCATAGTCACCCACTTCTGTGAATCAGACAGAAACAGAGAAAAAAAATCTTCAAAAAGTATTTGGTTACTGCAAGAACATCCAACTGTAGCAATAACTGAGGTCACAGAACAGTGACTAACACACTGAGGAAAACTGTCAATGGAAGAAGACAAGGAACGCAAAAACTTCAGTCTGCGTCTAACTTGTTACTGACCATCCATGTTTGTCAACTTAGGGTTGAAGTCTTATTATCCTTACTCATAAATAGTGCCTTTTTGATCCCACATTTTAAAGGTTTTAATATAACAATACCTAGATCACTGGGAACCAGTTCCAGGTTACATCCAGTATAACTGACTAGGTAGAGGTTAAACAAAACAAAAAGGTTGCTTTATATCGCTCCTTACCCTGGAAACAGCCCCCGGCTTTTGCCACTCTAAGGGACTTCACCATCATCCAAAGATTATCCTAGTATGAAGTCATACTGGGCACGTCTACACATTCATTAATGTGCCACAGTTACTGCATATTTAGTTTAGTACTTCCTTAATGAAGTATCAGTTGAACACCGAGTAACACTGACTCGTGTTTTTTTGTGACACTTACCACATGGTAGCCTAGGAACACTGTGTAGTAGGTTATTAGCACAGTTTTTGACAGCTCACTGCTATGCAGTGTTATTAGGCTATTGCGCAGCAAGCATCTCATGTAGATCCACCCACTGTACAAAGCCTTTTCTGGGGTAAGAGAGGATGATAAAGGAATCGCAATGGAAACTATTTAGCTTTCTTTTTTGCCAATGACAAATTCTGCAACAGCAACTTTGCACTGCTGGAGTAGCTGCATTAGGATTGAGGCTTTAGTCCTTCATTTTCTTGCACACCTTTTATCCAGGGTTCAAATTATGGGGTAGCTCAGAGGAGGGGGGGCTGAACCCCCTCAAAGGAGACGAGTGCCCCCCTGTAAGATTTGCAAATCATAACCTGGGGGGTCTCCAGTTTTATAAGGGCATTGTGAATGGCAGTCCAATTATTTTTGCAGATCCCCTGCCAGTGTCAAAGTGTAATCCAAACCCTGCCCTTGGCAAACAAGTTTTTATTTTAGTGATCATCTATTTGAAATGCTGTAGAAGAAAAATAAATCAAGTATATATTTTTTTTCTTGGAAACTTTCTGTTTTGGCTGTGTGGTAGCTGTTAGTGTGCAACAGGGCAATTAGACACGGACAGATATGACTTTTTGTTTTTTTAAGTATTTAGCAGCTTTATGTTCAGTTTTCTTGTAGGCTGAGGATATAAGTTACACATCAACCAGTTTAATGAATAAGAAACTGATTTAAACCTGTAACAGAACAGAAGCTCAGGGCACATAAGCCAGTTTAAAAATAGCTGAAATTGGGTTATGATAAACCTTGATGAATACAGTATCAGAATTAAGAGATTTAGGTCAAACTGGTTTATGAAACTTTTGTCCCAGACCCCTTCCTGGTTCCAGTTAAATCAGTCTCCCAGCATGCTTTCCAGCCCTGGGCTAGGCTGGGCTGTCTGCTCCAGCTGAGTAAACCCCCCTTCTCCCAGTTAAATCCCTCTTCCTCCAAGTACAGAACCACCCTGCTGACCTTACTGCTGGCTGTAAATGAGGACTACAAATCCCGGAGGTACCCAGAAGCAGGAAAGGAAGTAATGAACAACCCTGCAGAGTCCTGCTTCTGTGATGCCAGACTGCAAATCCCAGAGACCTCAGGGGGAACAGGAACAGGAAGTGACAAAGAACTGTGTTCTAACACATCCTCCATTCCTCCCCCTTCCCCCTCCACCGGCTTCTGGCTTGAACCACTGCCGGTATGTGGCTGCATTTCCTGAATCAAAGGTAAATATGTGTCCAGTTGTTTTTCAGTTTAATTTTTGCAGCTTAGACTAGCCTGTAAGGACTGAATCGATTCAGCCTTGGGCTTTTTGACTGTTTGTATTTAGCCCTGAGGATTGTACATAGACACACTACTAGTTTCTGTTCTGTTGGACAGCACTGTAAAGAGAAAAAAACATTTATAAATGCAATCTAGACAAAACATAAAAGATGATGGGCAAAATTACCACACGAGAGATGTGAACTGAAAACACCCATGTTGATAATTAAGGTAATAATATAATTTAGAGTTTCAGTCAGTGCTTCAACCCATGAGCCAGTGAATCTCCATACAAGTAGGTAAGGTTTGGCACTATGTTTTTTGAGCCATCTTTTAGCTAGCCTGAACATAAAATGATTTAACTGCTTTGCTGTTAAAAGCTCTTCAAGCCTCTGTAGGTAGCAGAGCATTCAAGCATAAACTGTCTTTACTAATGAAAGGAGCTGCAGAAAAAAGGAAACTTTCCTTTGACTTGATGGAGTAGCATCAATACTGATCATACTTCTTAACTTTCCACTTACAGCAAAAAGGAGAAAAAAAATTAAAAAAACAGACCACAAAGTATGCCTAGAAATAAATGGTGGAGTAAGGAAAAACTTTTTAAAAAATCTTCACAAAGGAAAAAAAAAAGGGGGGGGAGGGGCTTTCATCCAATTTCAAATTTTTTTTAAGTGAGCTCTAATAAATTTGTGCCAAGAAAAGTCAAACACTCCTATTCATGTATTCCTATACAATACCACATGTTATATACAACAAACATGTTATGTAGTATGGTCTGAAGCATCTATTTTACATCTAAAATTATGGAAAGATTTACTCTGTGTTAAATTACATTGAGTATTAAAGTACCAAAAAAATATAATTTGCTATGAAAGAGTCGGCTAATGTCATCAACTTTGCACTGTAAACTGGACTGATTTTGATCTGCTTCGCTAGTATAAATGTGATATCTTGTTGTTAATTAGATAGCACTACCTGGCTTCTCATTCTTACCCCACTCCATAGGCCAGAACTGACATGACAGTCTTCACAAGACAGCCTTACAGCTCTCTTTTCCATAATGGCTAAGCTGGAAAAAAATGAGAGCCCTCCACACGCAAAAAAAGGTTTGCATTTTGTAACAAGTTTGGAAGAGAACAGCAAAACTGCAACTGTTTTTTTGAAGGAAGACCTTTCTAAAAATACTCTATTTTAGGAAAACCAAAAACATATATTTGGGACTTCCCAGATGTCTGCCTTGAGAGCCCCTGTCAATTTTGTTTTCTGCCTTCAGAAGTGAGGTTGACAAGAACCGTCTAGCTCAAATGCCAGAGAGGCTCTAAGCCTCCCCACCTCGCTGCCAACCCAGCTGTCAAAAAGGCACAGCGCTAGCCAAAGCACTCAGCCTCTCTGTGGCATAGCTGCCGACTGGCAGAGAGCCGAGCCTTTCCATCTCACAGCCTGCCGTCCCCCTGAATCCAGAGCTCCAGCCAAAATGAAATTGAAAACGCTCTTCCAAAGCCAGGCAGCTGGTATAAAGGCTTTTCAATTTTCCTGCAAGAATTTATTTTAGTTTATTATTTTAGTAATAATAAAATGATTTTTTTTCCAATTCAAATTTTCAGTTTTGCAAGTGCATTTGCAACCAGAAAATCATTCTCACAGAAGAGTCTGGACCAGCTCTACTCTTTCATTCTGGTAATGGGGAAGTGCTCTCCCAAAAGGACTGGAAGCTTTTCGAGACCCTTTACACAAGCAATCATCATCCACCCCGGTGATCTTCAAAAAAAAAAAAAAAAAAAAAAAAAAAAAAAAAAAAAAAATTATTTTTGCCAATGTTGCTGGGTAAATTTTATCCCACGATTAT
>JAGPOW010000261.1:68377214-68393960 GCA_030014935.1 Caiman crocodilus | reverse complement strand
AGAAAAGGGCAATTTATTTTAAGACTGGATGATGCTGACAAGCCCTTCTGATGTTGCTATTTAAATTATGGTCAACATTTAAAACCAGGGTTTTATTATGTAACTTTTAGTCATAACTAGTTATTAATTCAATAAAAGTAAATCTTCTTGAAGATTATTCTCAAAAATGTCTATATTTTGTTGCTTTGATTAGTTTCCACTCTGGCTGATATCTTTTCCACATCTGATCTGTCGACTTGCATTATACTTCTTTCATTCATTGAGAAGTGAGTAGAAGTGAAAGTGTTTATTTTAGTCAAGTGTTTGGTATTATTTCATTCTTGCTATTATATTGTTTTTATTTTGGATTTTAAACCACATTTCCAGGCCCATTTCATTGTCATTTCCTGCAATTTCATTGGTGTCAAAGGTCACATGACATCACTTCCTGATGTGATACCACTTCCTGTGAGGTCTGTGAATATGGCTCACCAGCCCACTGGGTGATAAAAAGTTCATGATCCCACCCCACATTCAAAAAGCTTGGACACCTCTGCTTTATGCTTTACAGCTGCTGTATGCAAATCAGAGTCTAACTCCCAGCCTTTTTCAAAAGGAACTTTATATGATCTCCAATCAATACCTTAAACTAGGGATAATGGGGATTAACAATAATATACCAAAACCTATTACTTTGCTACAGTAACTTTATCCCAAAGCCAGTAAACTGTGGCTGCTTGTAATATATTATGATGGTGGGTAGGCTGTGTCAAAAGAAAATAGCTTTGATGCACATGATCACTTGTTTACCTCTAATATCATCTCATAAGGTACTCTCAGGATGTTGAGAATACTAGTCATGGACAAATCCACAGAATCTTCCAAATAACAAAAAAAGTATGTATCTATTTTGTTTCAAGAGATCAATTTCTTCAATTTTTTTTCCATGAACCTGGGCTCTTGTTTGATTCACCCTATATTTTTGGTATTTCTGACAGTCCTCCATTTTTCACCTCTGATGTTGATTGCTACATACCATCACCCAGGGCACATCTTTATTTCACTTTACTGTTGTGGTTCAGAAGTCACTTTGAGCCACAGAGTCTAAAAGAAGTCTATTTCATTCAGTGCCTGAAATCTGATAAGCCCAATAGAACATGCATCTCCTAAAAACACACTCACTGGGTCCAAATAGTTCTTGCAAAATTCTCTTAAACTTATAGTTAACACTCCAACCATGTATTATGGAAAGTAATCTTATTAAGACCCATTTTAAAGAAAGACATTTCTAACTTTGCCTTTGACTAATGCTAGTCATTGAAGAGTATTGATTCCATCCCACAATTATGGATCCGTGTCCATAATCTAAACATCACAATACTATCTGGAATAATAAATACTGTTTTCTTCTACAATACTTTCTCAAAGCATGTTCTATTTTCATCAGCTACAGATAATTTTAAACTTTGAATGTGGGTTGTTTATTAGTTTTTCCTTGCCAACCTCTTCTAACTATATGGATCGATTTTAGTTATATGATAAAAAGGGAGAAAGATGAAAATGAAAGCTAGTGTTTCAGATTGTCATGTAATAATACTGTGCTGGAAGCTGTATTGATTTTTTTAGCTATCAACTCTGGAGGAGCTTTACTTTCTATTCCCACCTTTTGATTAAATAAGGGAACTGTCAGGTTTTATAAAAGAGTGAGTATTTTGAGTGGTGTAGCAAAACACCAGAGCTCTCTCACCGGCAGTGGTCCCTAAATAGGAGGCAAAAAAGGAAAGAGGTGAAATAAAAATGAAGTGCTGCATGAAAATGACTTTTGCATTTTTATTGAGCTAAATATTCCATTCAACAGTCAGATGAACAAAAATAGAATTTGAAAATCAAATTATAATCATGAAGGTATTCTGAATGACACACCTTTCTAGATCTTTGCAGGGCTGCAGAGAACTGCTGTATGGACTAATGATGTTAATCCTACTTGGGACCACAAATATAATGAGACAATTTAAATAAGCCAGATATAAGCAATGTTCATCTATGCAGTGATGAAAGAAAAGAAGAAAAAAAAAGACCAAGAATCAACTTTAACGGCATATTTAAAAATAGCAGAAATACTTTTAAGGAGAAAGCAATTGAAAATGTGTAAAGCATATGTTACTAAGAACATTAGAACACATCTGGAGAAAAGGCACAATTATATTTCAATTTGATAAATACAGGCTACCTGACTATTATGCAGTGAAAATTAAAATGAAATAATATCCTGGTCAGGTAATTTAAGATACAAATCAGAGTAGGGTCTTTACCTACATAACACCAGCTACAGATGAAACAAGATTTGCAAAAACAGCAGATAGGTGTTCTTTCTGTGTGTGTGACATGTTGCATAAGACACTTAGCACACATTACATGCATTTAAAGCGCAAACATCCGTGCATTCAAACAGATCAACATATAAGTGTGCTTGTTTGGCATTATATCATACTATATGATATTTTTTCATATTATAGCAAAGTTATGCCTTTTCCAGCAAGAAGTTTCTACAGATCATATTAAGTAATATATGATGGGCTAATCTCAGACTGCTCCCTGGAGATAACATGATCAATCCGGTCTAGCCGGAACGTGCGACTGGCTGTAGGGCCAATGGTGGGAATTTCAAACCGCAGACTTTAAAACCCACGGTTGGAAAGAACCACTGGCGGTTGGGGTACAAGAGCTGAGGGAGCAGGGCACACTTGTGCCACACGTGCACGTGTGCCCTCTTACCTCAGCGGCGGAGGCAGCAGCAGCAGGCAGCAAATGGTGGCGGCAGTAGCTGAGGAGACAGCAGAGGGGGGCAGCAACAGCTGATTCCCCCAAAGGTAAGTGGGGCAGGGGGTAGAGCACAGCTGAGGCAGATCCGAAGGGGAAGCCCTTCAGAGGCCTCTTACCTTGCCCAACAGGGAGCCATGCTCCCGAGCCGCATGCAGGCAGCACACACTAACAGCGCGCACAAACAGGTGCGCTCTGTAAGGGCATGCCAGTGTTCACGCCAGCATTTGCGCAAGGCAGGCACAAGGTAGTAGCCCAGAGGGGCACCTCCAGCAAGCAAGAGAGCAGTAGACGCAGCCTTGCAGACAGGGTGCAGACACAGAGCACCGCTGCCAGGGGCCTCACCCTGGTGCTGCCGCCTGCCATGGGCTCTTCTGAGGCCTCCACCCAGACTGAGCTCTTGACAGGGTCAGCGGCCCCTTGCCCCCATCTGTGGGGAGGTGGGGTCCTGGGGGGGTCAAGTGGTCCCCCTGCCTGCCCTCCTGTGCCTGGCTTAGGACCCTGAAGGAGCAGGTGAGAGAGCTCCAGGCAGAGGGGAGTAGGCTGAGTGGGATTCGGGATGCAGAGGATGAAATTGATGCCTATTTCTGTTCTTTGCAGACCCGGTCGCCCACTGTACAGCCCCCACAGGAGACGCATCCAATGCAGGAGTGGCAGAAGGTGTCCAGATCCAGAGCTGCTCGGCCTATAGTGGTGGAAGTTCCCCGGGTACACCTGGGGAACAGGTTTGAGGCCCTGGAAGCTGTGATGGAGGAAGACAGTGCAAAGGCCTCCAGCGGGGGCGATGCCACTCCCCACACAACAAAGAATGGGCAGAGATCAAACACCAGCAGGAATAAATGCTGGGTCCTCATCAGAGACACCATCATACGAGGGCTGGAAGGTCCCATCTGCTAGCCTGACCGCATGATGTGGGAGGTCTGCTTCATGTCTGGGGCTTGGGTTCAGCACATCACGGAGAGGATCCTGGCCTACATCTGACCTGCAGAACAGTACCCCACGGTGGTCATCCATGTAGGAGCGAATGACCTGGCCTGGGGAAACCCTAACCGCATTATGAAGGACTTTGAGGCTATGGGGGCCAAGCTTAAGGAGACGGGGGCGCAGGTGGTATTCTTCTCTCTCCTTCCGGTGACTGGGTGGGGATGGCGACACGAGGCCTACACTGGTGAGGTCAACTGACGCTTACAGTTGGTGCCGCCATGTGGGCCTTTGGTTAATAGATAACGTTCTATGCTTTCGGGTGGGGGACTCACTGGGGCAGGAATTGGCTTCACCTGTCTCCTCAAGGCAAGCATGTCTTCTCTTTCAGATTAAAGCTCGCTGTACGAGATCAGCCAAACTAACCTCGCGGGGGAGGAGGCCGCAGGAAGATGAGGAGATGCCACCCGAGCAAGACAGGTGACACATGCAAGGAGTGCCCAGGTAAGAAACAGGGGTCTGGACAGTCTTCCTAATCGGGGAGTGGCAAACACAGTTATGCAAGGCCTTAAATGCCTGTAAACCAATGCTCGGAGTGTGGGGAACAAACAGGAGGAACTCGCCCTCAGAATAGCCAGTTCAAACCCAGACATAGTGGAGCTTACAGAAACATGGTGGGATTCATCCCACAACTGGGCAGTTAGCATTAGAGGCTATAGGCTCTACAGGCAGGATAGAGAAGGAAGGAAAAGGGGTGTGGCGGTCTATGTCAAAAAGCAATACACATCTTCTACCAGCAAAATGGGGTCAGAGGAGGGGCAAGCTAAAGTGCTCTTGGACAAGATACAAGAGGGTCATGGGGAGAGGGATTTAATGGTGGGGGTCTACTACAGACCCCCCCAACCAAGGGGAGTAGCTGGACCAGGAATTTTCAGGGCAGCTTGCAGAGGCACTTAAGGCAAGGGATGTAGTTGTCATGGGTGATCTAAATTACCCAGACATCTGCTGGGAGGAGCAGTCAGCCTGGTCGGACCATTCCAGGAGGTTCCTGGCTGAGATACAGGACCTCCACTTAACCCAGGAGGTGCACAGTCCCAGAGGAAATGCCCTGTTAGACCTGGTCTTGGCCACAGGTGATGATCTGGTAGGGGGGCTCCAGGTCCTTGACCACCTGGGTGACAGCAATCATTGCTTGCTGGAATTCATCATTCAGCACAGGGTGTCAAGGGCCTGCAGCAAGGCAGTAGCCCTAGACTTCAAGAGGGCGAACTTCAACGAGTTGAAGAGAGTGGTGGGAGAGGCACTGGGGTTCTTGAGGGCAGGGGAACTCAGTGCCCAAGATAAGTGGTCATTCCTTAAGGAGACGATACTCAGGGCCCAAGAGGCAACAATCCCAACAAGATGCAAGGGGGGCAGGAGTGCCCAAAAACCTCCCTGGCTCACCTAGGACATCCGGGAATGCCTGGTTGCCAAAAAAGGCGGCATACACCTGGTGGAAGGGGGGGGCAATCTCCAAAGAAGACTATACCTCCACTGCCCGGGCCTGTAGGGGTGCTGTTAGGAAAGCTAAGGCGGACTTAGAGCTAGGATTAGCATCCAAGATCAAAGATAATAAAAAGTCCTTTTTCAAATATATAGGGAGGATGAAGAAGGCACGGGGAAATGTGAGGCCCCTGTAAGATGCGCTGGACGATCTGGTAGTTGCACCAGAGGAGAAGGCAGACACCTTTAACAAATTCTTCACCTCCATTTTCTTGTGACAGGACCGAGACTCCCCCACCGTGATTCAAGATGGATTCAAGGGGAACACCTCCAGACCCAAGGTTGAGGAAGACCGGGTTAGAGTGCTTCTGGAGAGACTGGATGTGTTAAAGTCAGCAGGTGCAGATGCTTTCCACCCCAGGGTGTTGAGGGAGCTAACAGGGGTTATTGCTGGGCCCTTGGCACAGCTTTACAAATGCTCGTGGTGCTCGGGCCAGGTGCCAGATGATTGAAAGATAGCCAATGTGGTCTGCATCTTTAAGAAAGGGAGGAGAGGACCCAGGCAACTATAGGCCTGTCAGTCTTACGTCAGTCCTGGGGAAACTCTTTGAGAAGATCATCAAGGAACACACCTGTGATGGGCCAGCATCGGGGATGATGCTCAAGGGCAACTAGCATGGTTTCATTAGGGGCAGGTCATGTCAGACCAACCTGATTGCCTTTCATGATCAGGTCACAAAAGCACTGGATGCAGGTGTCGCCATGGATGTAGTCTTTCTGGACTTCAGCAAGGCCTTTGACACGGTCTTTCACCCCATCCTCGTTAAAAAACTAAGCAACTGTGGCATCGATGCCTACACGGTCAGATGGATTGCTAATTGGCTGAAGGGTCATACTCAGAGGGTGGTGGTGGACGGGTCATATTCAACCTGGGGGGAAGTGGGCAGCAGAGTCCCCCAGGGCTCGGTCCTTGGGCCCGCACTGTTCAATTTCTTTATCAGTGATTTGGACGACAGTTTGAAAAGCAACCTGTTCAAATTTGCTGATGATACCAAAATCTGGGGTGAGGTGGGCATGCTAGTAGGGAGGGAAAGACTGCAGAAAGACCTGCATAGGTTGCAAGGGTGGGCTGACAAAAACAGGATGCGTTTCAATACGGACGAGTGCAGGGTGCTGCACTTGGGCCGTAGTAACCAGCAGCACACTTATAAGATGGGAAACTCCCTTCTTGAGAGCACGGAGGCAGAAAGGGATCTTGGAGTCATCACTGACTCCAAGATGTACATGGGCCGACAATGAGAGGTCACGGTTGGCAGGACTAACCAGACCCTATCATGCATCCACAGATGCATCTCAAGTAGGGCCAACGAGGTGATCCTCCCCCTCTACGTGACACTCATCAGGCCACAGCTGGAATACTGTGTCCAGTTCTGGGCACCCCACTTCAGGAGGGATGTGGACAACATTGAAAGGGTCCAGAGGAGAGCCACCCACATGATCCGAGGACAGCAGGGCAGACCCTACAATGAGAGACTAATGGGATCTGAACCTGTTTAGCCTTCACAAGAGAAGGCTGAGGGGGGACCTGGTGACCATCTATAAACTCACCAGGGGGGACCAGAAGGGGTTGGGGGAGACCTTGTTTCTCCTAGCGCCCCCTGGGATAACAAGGAATAACAGCCACAAGTTGTTGGAGAGTAGGTTCAGATTAGTCATCCATAGGAACTACTTCACAGTCAAGGCAGCTAGTTCTGGAACCAGCTTCCAAGGGAAGTGGAGCTGGCATCTACCCTGTGCATCTTTAAGAAGTGGCTCGATGCCTACCTGGCTGGGGTCACTTGATCCCAGTTTCCCTCCTGCCAAGGCATGGGGTCAGACTTGAAGATCTACAAGGTCCCTTCCAACCTTATTTCTATGATTCTATGAATTTTGGTCCGACCTCACAACTGTACTGGAGTCTCAAACCTGCTCTGATGCAGTCCCAGGGATGAGATGGTAAATTGTGGGTCCCAGCCCTGGACTACATCAGAATCTCCAGGTGGCTCCAGTGCAGTCCTGGGGCTCAGACCAAAACTCAGCTGATCATTACTCCCAGCCTTGGGACCATACCAGGGTCTCCAACCAGCTCCAGTGCAGAGCACTAATGGGATCAAGAAATAAAACATATACAGCTTAGGCCACGTGCATGTTCTTATGGAATCATAGTAAGCATTACTGTCTAACTGATCAGAATTGCTAGGGACAGAAATTACATAAAAAGCACTTTAAATGATCAAAAACTGGTTTAAACTTGTAACAGAACAGAAGTTCAGTGCACAGAAACTAGTTTCAAAATGGCCAAAACCAGTTTGAGATAAAGCTGGTAGAATGTAATATCAGACTTCAGCAACTGAGGTCACACCAATTTATGGAACTTGTCTCTCAGACCCCCTTCCTGGTTTAAGTTAACTCATTGTGCCCCAGCATCCCAACATGCTCTGCAGCCCTGGACTGTGCTATCTGTTCTGGCCAAGCAGGGCTGGCTCCACTCTCCTCCCTAACTGGAGCACTATCACTGCTCCGGCTGGCTGAGAAAGGGATGGGTGTGACAAACCCTACAATGGAGTGCTGCCAAATTTGCCTCACAGGGGGGCAGCAGTCCTTGCCAGGCATCCCCAGTCCCCCACCCCCCTCACTTCTCCAGTGGCATGAACAGGGGCATGACCAGACCCAAGTAGCTTGAGGGGAAGCAGGGGATTCATTACCCCCCTGCAAGGTGGGGTGGCATGGGCACCAATAAAGTGATATGCTCTGCTCATGTACCCGGGGCCACAGTGGCCAGACACCAGTAGCCTGAGAGGACATGTGCGTGTGTGGGGGGACGGGTATTCCCTACATTGCAGGTAGAAGCGGAGGAGGCACCAACATGGTGCTCGCTCCATTCCACGCTGTAGATCCCCTTAGTCAGGACCTGCACTACAGTGCCTGAGCCAAGTCCCTCAGAGGAGCAGCCAGCCAGCTGCAGGGAGGAGGGTTGTGGCCTGGTTGTAGGGCAGGGGGGAGCCAGGGCTAGTTACAGAGCCCGACTCACTGCTACCTCCCACTCTGATCCCAAGGAGGCAGTGTTCAGCACCCACTGCCTCCAACTTCCAGCTCCAGAGGCCATGGTTTGCAGGCGGACTGCAGCTCAGTGCAGCTTCCCACACCCTCACTCTCCAGGCAGCATCAGTGGCAGAGCGAACCATCACAAAGGGCAGAAGTAAGGCACCTATCACCTGCTGCCTGCTTGCAATGGTACCAGGTGCTCAGGGTGGGCTGCTGCAGGCACGGGGCATGGGCAGTGGTAAGGGGGAGGCAATAGACCACTGCAGCCCAATCTGACCCAGCCCTGCAGCTCAGGGGCATAGGCTGTGACTGCCCCAAGCACCTGCCCCTCCTCAATCACACTCAGTCTTGGCCATGTCCCTTCCCTCAGCTTAATTTCCCTCCAGCCAAAGGCTCACTCTAGCACCTGACCTCCCCCTCTGGCATCTGGCCTTAGCTACTGCAGGCATGTGCCTGCATTTCCAGAGCCAAAAGTGAAGGTCTATTCACTTACCAGTTCAATCTATGCAGGTGAGACTAACCTGCAAAGATTGAATCAATTCAGACTTCGGCTTTTTGAATGCCCGTACCTAGCCAAAATGTTTAGTATTTGCCAAGTGTCCCACGCAACAAGACTCTCTTTCCCTCTACCCCCTTTTTTACAGCATATTGTCCCCAAGTACTTATATGCAAGTGGAAAGGGGGCAAACTTCTTGTTAGGTGTCCTTCTATCAGAATTACACTAGTACTAGCAGTGAAGGGTACAGTACTGTACAGTAGCCAAGTGGAATACAACATTCCTAAATAGTCTTAGTTGGCAAAGTAAAGCTTTTGCTAGGATGTTTTAGATCTCTGCAGCATAATTGCACTGCAGACAATCTTCTGTATTCATTGTGTGGAGGGAGGAGAAGGAGGGAAAGCATAGAACTCTTTACATCTAACCAAAATAAAAGAATTCAGAGGGGTGCTAATAAAAAAAGGTAGCTGCTTTAAAACAAGAGAACTGTGAAATAAGTAAGCAGAGGTACAAATCACTTCTTATTTTTATTAGGATCACATGTGGTTTCTGTTGAAGCCAATACCAAAGCTTTCTCTGCTGAATTCAGTGGAAAGTGGGTCTCTTTCCACTGGATTAGCATGATTTTCTTCTCTTGGGAGACAAGTGGGATTGTTTCTTTTAGCTTCCTGGGAGAACTGTATTTCATCTGGTAATGAGGGCTGCAAATAATTGCTTCTTTTTCAGTTCAGCTGCTGAACCAAAGAGAAAAGGGATGGTGTGTCTCCTTACTAAAATAAAAAAACAAAACAAAACTCATTTAGTTCTGAATGAAATGTGTCATTTGATATGAAGTGGAACATTTTGGTTTTAGTCGTTTTTAATAAAAACCAGAAGCTTTGTCTCAGCTCTGAAGCAGCTTTTATCAACAGTGACAGGTCCAGCAGCAACGGAGCACCTGCTGTATTAGAATTTTGTCTCTCATTTAAACAATATGCAAGACAACTGCCTATGACCAGAAAGTCTACCTCTATACTGCTAATCTTCACTATCAGGAAAAGAATGTCTTGCATTCAAAAGCTTGTCTAACGCTATCGCAGCTCTGCAGTTGGTCCAATAAAAGATATCACCCTAAGAAAGCCATGCCTCTTGCATAATTCCAGGACTATCACAGCTACAACATCTCTCTAACTCTAGGATAGGATGTTTGGTTGCCTATGTATTGTCATAACCAGGGAGGAACAATGAAAATGAACATGGGGAATTGTTATCCTTTAACCTTGGCTTAGAGCTGTGCAAACAGTTGAGGTGCATAGTGAACCTCAGCAATTTAAAGGCAACAGTACCAGACTGAAATCAGAAGACCTAGCTTCTGTTCCCTGCTTTGGATTATACTGTGTGATGCTTAGCAAGTCGTTTTACTTCTGTGTCCCTCTTATTCCTTCCCCATTTTTATCCCAAGGCTGGCCCACGTGTTGCCTATAGTTCCCCTCACCCTCATGTCAATCAAATTGGACCCTTTTTCCTTACTACAGTTATAACTAGCATCGCTTTATACAAATTACCACCAGACCTCCCACAACTGCCAAACTTAGGGTGACCTTATATCCTGGCTTAACTGAGACAGTCCTGGATTTCAGAGACTATTGAGAATCACAACGGGCCTCCCAGAAATGCAGGGGCATGGGCTGCAGTCTGGACTGCTTTGCAGGTGGAAAGGCAGGCACTCTTGCCTGCCCAGCACACAGGCCCAGCCCCAACTCCGCCGACTTGTCAGGAGGGTAGAAGGAAAAGGGGAGTAGCATCCCAGACTTCCAGGATTTCCACGTGGTCAGCCAAACTATTCCTCAGTTGCCCAAAAGTTTACAGGCACCTGCTTCAGGCTGTCCTGGGTTATACTGCATGGTTCCTGGGCTTGAAGTGAAGCCCAGCCTCCTTCACATCCAGCTTTATAAACAGGCGGGACTGCCACTGCTCAAAATTCAGTTGAAACACCAGCACAACCTGGCCAGATATTACAAGGTTTGATCAGGATAAATAGAATCCAACAGAGCTGTTTTTGTCTGCTACTTTCAAACCTACACAAAAAAAAATTGCAGGCAATGTCAACATTGACATACAAGTAGTTTTTCAAAGAGTCTTTCATTCTGCCCTGCTCTTGCAACTCAGGAAGCACATGTAGCCTTTCAAGATGTGGTTACTCCATGCCTTCATGCAAAAGACATATTCAAACTACAATCATTGTCAGACTAAAAATACATTGATTGGCTATCGATTTCTACACTAAAGACTCATTCCACAAGATCTTGAAGTAATCAATAAATTAAATTTAAATCAATAATTTAAACCCTCAAGAAAAACAATCCATATACTTCCCCTATGCCTTGCACAACTTAATTTACTACATTTGAAAACCAAATTTTGAAAATTTGAAACTGCATGCACAAATATGTTTACTAAATACAGAAATGGGTGGTTGAATTTAATTGATCAGATTATTCAGGTAAACTTTCAGATTCAAGAGCTAAAAGTTTAGTTAAGTGTGAAGAGCACTTCCTACTTTTCCTACAATCTAGTTTGTGCAAAATTCTGCATTACATGCTGGTTCAACATCATCACAAGGGCTCTAAGGAACACTGCAGTCCAACATAGATGGACAAAAAACTTCAAAACAAAACTATAAATCACATCCACTACGACATAGTTTAGATTTAGTACTCTTTGATAAAATTACGGTTTATGTAGTCATTTCATTGGAAATACAACACTAAGGCTGTAGGATATGACACAGAAAAAGAAAGTAGACAATGTGAAATCAGCAGACAAAACTCCCATCCCCCAACAATATTGCTGAATCAGTCTGAATAAAAACAAATGGAAGTTAGTAAGGTGACTTTGCGTATAATAGCTATTAAACTTCTCTCTGTTCTGCCATGGCAGGGGTGGCCACCTGCCAATCTTGGATCCCTGGGGTGCCAGTGGCCTCAGTCTTTCTCCCAGTCCACTGCAGGAATGGTAGCAGCCAAGCAGCAGAGTATCCCGAGTTCCTCTCCTCTAGCACAAGATAGTTTAAACCAACACACACACACACACACACTTTAATACAATATACATATATATAACATAATTATAGACACTTGAAATGATAAATAACATAAAAAGGAAAATGTCTCATTAAACTAATCATTCAGTTTATCAGTTAACAATAAACAGTCCAACATATTCGCATTTACTAATTTGACCCCAACATACTATACTCCACATTAACAACACAACAGTTTAAATACATGACTGACTTCATATCCCGATGTTCAAGGTGACAATAAAAAGACTTTTGCAACTTTTCAGCAGGAGAAGCACAGCATACACCCAGGTTTTCAGCTGGGCTTGCAGGCAGCAGCCAGTAGAGGACGCCATGGCCTTTGGCTTGCCTAGTAGCGAACTCTGACACCTGGTAACCTCACACAGTGTTGTCCTGCCTTGATCTAAACCTTAAGTCAAAGGCAAACACAAACAAAGCAATACAAAACCACCGCGCTTCCCAAACCCTCTGGGCCTTTCCTGTCACAGTCCTTTACTCACCCCCGTAGGGTTTTCTTTATCACACAACTGCCCGTGTGACACCCAATACCCCTTCCCCTCAGGCCAACCTGGCCGTTTGGGAATGCTTAAGGGCCCCAAACTATCTCCTCCAGTCTCACCCTCCCTTTCACCCTGCACAAGCTCCTGCTGCCCCAAAGGGAGGATCCACCCCTGTAAAGATCTCTCTTCCCCTCACAGCCCACACCCCTGGATATTCAGGGCTCAAAAAAAGTGTGGGGGGGGGAGGGGGGGGAAATGGAGTAATGCATGCTCGGCCAGCTCGTACTGCTGAAAAGCAGAGCCACGCTGCCCAGAGCCACGCTCCACTGCTAGCCAGGCTCCACGCAGTGGAATTGCCATGGCTGCAGCCCCAGGACCCCAGGTAAGTTTGTTGGGGCCAGCCCAGAGGTAACCTGCCACATGCCAAAACATGCATGGCCCAAGGACAAGAAGTGGTGGTGCAAGGTGCACTGCCACTACTTGTCCCCAGGAAACCAAATGGCCACACACATCTGGACATGCCCATTCTGAGCCTAGAAGGCCATCAAGCTAAAATCCCAAATTCATCAATACCACCTGACAATGTGACAACATTCACAGCTGACTACCCATCTCAGGCAAGCAGGGCACCTTTTACAATCAACAGGGGAGAGCCTGCAGCTCATGTCCGGAGCAAAAGCTCCATTTCCTGTCTTGAAAGCAATGATTGTCAACCAGGGTATCAGCTCTTCCTGGGATGCCACAAAATACTCTGAGCGGGCCACAAGATGTCTGAGGAGATAAGCAGATAAAGGCAGGCTCAGGCTCTCCCCTACCTGGCCGCTCTTCTGCAAGGAGGTAAGCACTGTATTAAATGTATTAGTTTTTTTTTAATCTGGTGCCTCTCAATTCACAACAGTTATGGAGGGTGATTCGAGTCTCATGAGGGGTGCCTGCAGTTTCAACAGGTTGAGAACCACTGATTCAGAGCTATTCTGAGAGCTTAACCACTTTGCCACTGCACTCCTTTTCCCCTTATAACTTTGGGTATATCAGAGAAATCAAAATATGGGTGCAAATAGATATGTTTATGGTGGCACAAACAGCAAAGCCCAAAATCTGTGGTTGTAACAAAAGTAGTGCATCTACAATTAATGCACAGATATAAACTCAGGCGTAGTTCATGCTGGAGTCAACTGCTCCCAAGCACAGTGTTTGCACATGCGCCCAGGACTGCAACACTGAGCTGGAGTGGAGCATCCTTGGCTGGCAAGGGACCCATGGCGGAGGGGCTGGCTGGTGCACAAGGGTGTGGGGCTAGGCAACAGGCAGCCCCCCACACTTTAGCACCCTCATGCCCCAGCAAGCCCCTGTCACGATCTACATGAGCATCTGATCGCACGTTATTACTCTGCCATAAGATAGCACTGTCCCAATTTTATGGCAGAGTTAATTAATTTACTGCACCCTAATATCAGCATACGTGTAGACTGTGACTTTGCTGTGGAGTTAATTAGTCTACTCTGCTGTAAAGTGCTCGTGTAGATGCACCCAAGGAAGTGCCTCTAATTAGTAAATCTAATTTGTGCCTCTGTTTTGTGCCAGACATCCATTGAAGGTAAGAGAGCATGGGTAGCCCAGAACTGCCCATGCTCTCCAGCCACCCCAGGCAGGCACTCCAAGGATTTAAGGGGCCCTGGGTCTGCACACCCCAGGAATTCCCCCTACAGGGAGTACCTGCCCAGGTTTCCCCGTTTGCTGAGGCATGCCCCAAATTGGAAGTTTCTCACAGTATACTTCTGCAAACAGGAAAATACCAGGTTTCCCTGCTTGTGGAAGGATGCATAAAGAATCTGGCTCAGTGTTTCTCCATTTGCAGAAGTACTCCCTGAGCATTATCCCTCAAGATCCAGCCTGGACTCCTCGGGGCAGCAGAGGCCTGACCATGCAGGACAATGGGAAGCATCTGATCCACTTCATTTGGCAATCACCATTTACGGATTATGTTCTTCCCGCCAGCTGATGCTTCCCTTGCTTTCACTGACTTTTTATGAGCATCAGACCCACTTTTCTTTGTGAGCCTTTACCCTACAAAGAACTGGTCCTGAAGTTGTGCTTACACATACACAACACTAACTTACTAATAAATAGCGCAGGATACGCAAGGGTTACATTCGGGAGAAATTCCAGCATACCAAAATGTATTGCACACAGGACATTGTTGCACTTCCTACTAAGAATTTGAAGGCAACCTCCTCTCACACATCCCTTCAAGTGTTTTTATTATCCATGCATGTACTATGCATTGAGTACAGACTGTGAAACTGTGCTTTTGTTTAAAATGTGGTAAGTTATCAGTAGCTAATGCAATCATGATAACATAGACAATTGACATCTGTACTCACAACAGAGACATATTGAGAATTTCCAGCATCCATTTTTACACTAAGATATGCCATAAAGAAAAAAAATAAACCAACTTTTTTCTCCATCATCTAGAAAAAAAAATTAAATTCAGGATGTAATGAAACATATATTTAGAAAGCTATTTCTATTGGCACACTAACTGTTGATCAAGAACCATGTGGTTTTTTTTTTTAGAAATTTGTATGCAGATATATTCTCTGTTTTATACTTTTCTCCGTGATTTCTGCCAATGGCTTTATTCCTCTTATTAGAAATTTTCATTTTTAAGTATTTTGACAGTTAAACTCCGATTGCTCAAATATTGCTAAAAATAATTAGAAATATGCTCCACGTGTATTGCATGGGACAGCTACCAAAAAACGTGATCTTTCCAAGTCTCCATCATGCAACCTGAATCAAGCTTCCTCCGATTCCTTCCTGAATTTCCTTCCAAAAAAGCAACAAAATATAATAACAACCAAAACTTAAAAGCAAATCTGATCCATTCACAACTTGGGTCTGAAACATCACATCTCTGTGATGACATAGGCACGTCTTAGTCTCAAAACACTTCCTTCTTCAATGTCTTGTTCAGCCACAGAGATAGATATGCTACCTGAGATCTGCACTGGTTATTCCTAGTGATTTTCACTGACAATGACTGAACGTTATGCCTCCTTTCCGCACAGAAATACAATGAGTAGCACCCTGACTCTTTCTTTCCTGGGAACATCTAACATCCTTCCTTATGCTGTTTAGAAGCCTTCTGTTTGACTGATCTTCATGAGTAGTTCAGACAGATTATACACAAGGATAACACAAACCATTATCCAGCAATTTTCCCAGTCAAATGCATGTCTACCTTTCAAACCTCCTTAGGCTATAAACATATCAGGGCAAAGATCATATCTCCCTGCATGTGTCTGTAGCATCTAGCACAGTGGGGCACTGATACTTACTGGCTATTGAACATCTCTGCAACACTATAATACCACTATAAGCACAATAGGACAGGACAAGACAGGACAGAAGGATTACCTGCCTAAGCAAACGTACTGCCAAAGTTGAAACTACAATCAGCAGTTCAGCAGGAGTTCTCACACTGCACGTTGGAGATTTGAAACATGGGAGTTACCAAAGAATCAAAATCATGGCCCATCTAGTCCCATATTCTGCTTCCAACAGCAGATGGCATCGGATGTTTCAGTGAAAGGTTAAAAAAAAAAATATACAAGTGGTCCTTGACTTACAACGTTTCAAACTTAAAACATTTATAAATTGACACCGTTTCAACTTCACAATGTCAGTTTTGACTTTATAACACTTGAGCTGAGCCGCCATGCCAGAAAATAAGTTCACTGCGTTGCTCATCTCCCTGGAGAATGTCTGTCTAAACTTGGACACTTTCGGTTAAGAAAGCAGACAAGACTCCAGAAAAACCTGCAGCCAAGACTCCTGAGAAGCCTCCAGCCAAGAACCCTTCAAAAAGTCCAGCAAAGTCACCTCCAAGAAGTCCTTCCAAATCAATGTGATTGCTTTTTACAATATAAATACATTAATGTAGTTATATTACTCATCTATAATTGATTGAGTACAAAATTCTGGGGTATTTTTGGTGAAAATAGGGTATCGGACCTTGGTTCAGGAACCAATCCCCCATTTAAAACATTTTTTCTTATGAGAAAATTGGTTTCCAGTTACAATATTTGACTTAACAGGCGGTTTTCAGGAGCCTCCTATCTTGTAAGCCGAGGACTACCTGTATAGTAACAGCAGACAGATGAGAAACAAATTGGTCCCCATCTTCCCCTATTCCATGACAGAAATTAACCTTGAGGCATAAGGTTTTTATTTACTTTCTGTGTGAGTTTAGTGCCATGTAAATGAACAAGTGCTCATGGCACAGACAAAGAGTCTTCCTTATATGGAAGTGAAAACAAACAAACTATTTAATTGGCCATAAACATGTTACCGAGGACATAAAAGGACAACAAACTTCTGCCCAATCATCGTGATCA
>JAGPOW010000261.1:68366218-68377114 GCA_030014935.1 Caiman crocodilus | reverse complement strand
AGCAGCAACAGCAGTAACACAAACAAACGGGAAGAGGTTTTCTTAAATAACAAGCCAGTTATTTATGTACCTCAACCTATCAGCTGCTGAAGGGCCCCCTTACGACTTATAGCGCTCCGAACCCCCGTGACCTTCTTGACCCGCCGTCTTCTCGCCTGCTCTCCACCGATTACATCTTCCTAACGACTCTCCCACGTTGTAACCATTGTAATTCAATAAATGTTATCTCTACTTCGCTACACAGCAGAACTCTGAAGTAAGTAATTTACGACCATTACACTTATTTTACTGTCAGCTGGGTATGCAGGTAACGAAGCTGAGCCACGCGTGACCTTGTGCCTAGCTGCTTCACTAAAAAAGAAAAAAAAATCTCAGCCAGGCACAACACTTTCTAAAAGTTTTATTATTTACCATTAGCTGTAGATGAGAGGTTGACAACATTTTGGGGCAGAGTGCCAAAAACACTCTCAACCTTGACTCGTAAGATGTTGGCATGCCAGGAATTGACAGCAGGAGAGCCACAAGGGGCCTGATCCTTGTATCAGCACAGCCCCAGCCCCTTCCCCAGGTGTGCATGACAATCAAAATGCTTTTGCGTGCCACACTCTAGCACACGTGCTGCTCTAAATACTGCTATTATCCATTAAATGGCCAGTCCCTCTTTGAACTATGCAGTAAGCTTACCCAGCAATAAAAACAGCATCCCAAACTAAGTGGATAAAGCAAATGTTTTGCTACTGACCAATTCATTAGAAAAAGAGTGGTCAACCTGCCACACACACACCGTAAGCAGCACGGGCAGCCTCTGTGCGCAACATGAAGCAGACTTGGAGGAGATGACAGCCAGCACAGTAACAGATAGGGCAGGAAGTAGAAAGCAGAGTAGCAGATCAGGCCATGAAGGGGATCAGAGTGCTACTTGGTAATGATGCTGGGCTAGTTTGTGGCATGTCTGATGACAAGGTTGACTGCCACTGTATTTGAACATAATCTTCTTATCTTTACTTGACAGCTTACACCTTTCTAGTTTATTTTTGGTTAGCTTTGTAACTCAGTCACTGAATAGGTAATAAAATATTAATGTTTAAATACATTTCCAGAAGAAAATGAAAAACAAACATGAAAATTATTCTCGGTTTAATTTTCTGGAACACAAACACCAGCATAAATATATCAGAGAGGGGGAAAGAAAAGAAAAAGTCAACAAACTCTCTTATAAATGGGATTGTAAGAAAAAAATAGGAGAAAATGGTTTAATTTTCCATAGCCAAGGGCATTCTCTTGTGAAGCATTAAGATTTCACTACCATTCAGCTATCCTTCCTGCTTATGCAACAAGACTTTTCTGATTCTGTATCACCAAGGAAATGTGCCATTAGCTGTTATTCGCTGTTGCCTCACTGATACCTGACTGCCTTAAAAGTATTTTCTCTGCTCCCCATGACTGACAACCTGAGCTTTCTGAGCATCAGCTGTGCGCACTTCATTAGTGCTACCAGTGTAGCAAATGAGACAGTTGCTTCACAGAATGCTTCAAAGAGAGCAATAAGCCTTCAGCCTTCACTTGAGGACAATGAGGGTATTGATCCTACCACTCTAAACCTTAAGCATCTTTTTTTAAAAAAGCAATTGTCAGCCAGAAAAAAAAGAAAGAAAAGATGAAATCTTAGTTTTCTAAGGAGACATGGAGACCTTTACTATGAACTTTTCTGACCAGAGTAAGTTAGAATGCAAGTAATAGTGTGATGGAAATTGTTTGAGAACAGTCCTCTATGTGTCTTTGATACTTTGCCTAATCCACTGTAGAGGCTCTAAAGACAACTTGGGAGAAAGGGCCATGGGCTCCAATTAGTTAATAACATGGATTGATATATAATTGGGGGTAGGATACTATGTGAGCTGCAAAACACTTCCAGTATGTTTAAATCAAATCCATGTACTAGCATTCATAGCTGACAGTCATGGCTTAAATACAAACATTATGCTAGCAACTATTATAGGATCCAACTCTTTTATTCTTCTTCCAAGTGTACTGCTGTCCATTTTATAAACAGGGATGAAGCTTCTGCAGATGGAAGCACAAATCATTTTTACTCCATTACACAGTCCCTATGACATACTGAATTTTGACCACTGAATGTTCGTTCTCTGAAACAGCAGATCCATGGTCCATGAAATCAAAGTAGTTAAGCTGGCTAGGCCTTGCTTACATAGAAACTCAGGGCCAGTAAATTAGTGTAATTTTATTGCTACCCGGACATCACCCTGATAGAAACATGCCCTTGCTGAGGTATTAAGCAGTTGGCAGAAGTTCTGATCTGCTGCTCTCTGGCAGAAGCCACAACCGTCGAGGCACTAAACGCCTGGACTCAGTCTAGTCTTTCAATTCTGTCTCAATGGTCTAAAGATGGGGATGGTAAGTCTCTACCCCTCCATACTCTTGTCTAGGTGTACACATCAAAGGTCTTGATGTGACGGTTGCAGGACTTTGTACAAGCGGATTCGTCAGGGACCTGATTAGATGTCTTATATGTACACCATGATCCAGCAGATTAACTGTTGCCTACACTGGTACCAGAAGCACTGCACCAATTTACATGCTGGGGATGGAGCAGATAGAATCATGAAATAAACTTATTTGAGAGCTGTTTGCCATGATTACCCCACAGTCAATGCAGCTCCACATGGATACATAAGCTACCTATGCAGGCAGTTGTAGCCTATTAAATGGCTCCGTTTATTTCCCTGATAATACAGGACTGTTGCTTCACAGTTTGATCAGCACAGTCCTTATCAGATGTTGTATTGTATATGAGCAGTATCTCTTCACACACTTTAGGCATTCACACCCAGTCTTTGTTTTCTACTGCAAAAGCCACCAAACCTGAATAAAAGATTTCCACCAAACAGTACATTGTCCCAAAAAAAGGTTTCCAATGGGTATGGAGGAAAGGGGTACTCTTTGTAAATCCATCAACCAAAAAAATGGAGAAAGAACATTTCAAAATGCTGGGATGTTTTATTTTGACAATCTAAAATTGAAACATTTGGATCTGTCATTTTGAAACAGACCCTCCCAACCCTTCAGAAATTAAACTACATTTAAGAAAAATAAAGTTTTTACATAACCCTAACCCAAAACAAAATTATTTGATTCAACTCAAACTGCCTTTTTTCTTTTCTATTTGTCTTTTTTTTTTGTAGGGGAGAGACATCAAGTCAAAAAGTCATTGGTCACTTTATCCAACACCTTACCAAAGCAAGGACATGGCTATATAAGCTAGGCCTTGTACATATGCATGACAAGAGGCTGTGGAACTGGGACTGTAGTAACTGGCTTTCCCTAAAATCCTAGGATTTAGCATTTGACTGACTGGGAGTTACTTGTCTTTTCTTTAACTTTCTATCAAGTTTTCATTTGTTAAGAAATTGAGCAGAATCAAAAATATGTATTTATTTTGGTCCTCCAAAAAAATGCATTTTTCTAAAGACTTCCCCCCCAAAATTGCCCACCTCTACTAATTACGATAAAGCTTTCTCTATAAATGTATGTGGTCACTGAATCATGACTGTCAGCTTATGAATGCTAGTACATGGATTTGATTGCTGGAGATGCGCTGGAGAACATTACTTCCATCCCCTCAAGACACATCATTACTGGCATCGCACCAAGTAAATGTGCAGGACTACACTAATGTCTTAAAAAGCCATCAGGTGTTTTTAAAGATCTATATAGTGCCACTTCCCTGGACATACCCTTGGGATACAAACCTTTGTCTCGAACCTGCAAAAACCTGCAAGCCAGTACACCTAAAGTGTACTTACCATGCCAATTTTTCTTCTTCGTTTCCCTCATATTATGACAGCCATGTATTTTTTGGGAGAGAAAAACAATTAAAACAAAAACAAAAAAATAAACACAGGTGCCCTCAGCAAATATCTTTCATATGCAATCATGGAACAAATACTTTAAAAGTTGTTGTTAAATTAGATTCAACATGAGCTACATCCTTGAATCAGTCCCAGCTTCAAAGCAATCCTACATTGGACATCCTCACAAATATCTTGTAAAATTATTGCAAGATAAATTACTATGCACATGATAACCTGAAGCTACTTTTTGTTGAACCTGTTAATGGCAATGTATGCATAGCTTTACTTTACGTTCACACCATTCTGTGCTTGCTAGCTTAGCAGCGCTCTTTTCCCACATTTGTGGCTTGAGTTATTTATTTCTGAATGACCTTGGACAAACATTACAATTATGACAGTGCCTGTTCACATAGCAGCAGCAGCAACGACAACCAAAAAACCTTGCTAACCATTATCTTCAGCTGTGTCGTGTGCAACTATGCAGGCATGAAAAGCAAAGATGCATTTGAATACCAATTACATTAAGGGGTAATTTTAATAATCTAGTTGGGTCTGATACACCCAACATATTAACAGCTGCAATGAGAACTGGCATACATCAAACAAAAATACACAAAAAAAATCTTATTTTGTTTTTAAGGCAACAGAATCATTCTTTTGAATGAGAAAAATCTCTTTTTAGGCCAATGGACTGTCATCATTATGGTTCACTCCCTTTCTACAGAGGGGCAAGGCCAAGCTAGCCATTTCCACATAGTGCAAAAAGCTTCCACAAATATAGTATTGAGTTATTCCAAGCAAGTGAAATGCATCTCCTAATAAATGAAAGGAAAACCTGAAGTAAACAGGAAAATCCAAAATAGGATTTTAAAAGTTTTGCCTGAAAGCTGTATGTTAAATGGACGATATGTTCAAATCACTTATAAACTGCATCTATTTCTTCAACTTTTTCTATTAATATTCCATTTTTACATCCATATTCCATAAAACTTATCATAAAAGTGCACAGTAGACATATGTCAATAACTTCATTAAAAACAGTCAGTTTAACTAAGTTAAGAGATGTCGCACTTTCCATGAACAGTCTGTCTGCCTGAAAAAGAAAGAAAGAAAACTCTGCCCATTACCAGACATTTCTTTACCAATAGCTTTTACAATTCCCAACAGCATGATCCATTTCAAGAACCAGCAAGTAAAGAAACTGTATTTTCCATTGCTTTATGATAGAACTCATACCATTAAACCCTCTTGGAAAGCATATCACATATATAACTTGGTTAATATTGAAGATGCTGTCTCTTATCACCTGACATTTCAAATGCATCTGGTCATGCATTTAAAACAAAAGAACTAGCGCATGCCTAAAGAGCAGCAGCTTTGGGCGTTTTGAAAGACTAGAAGGTTAGAGATGCTGATAATAAAAAAGACAGATGCAGGTAACCTTCCCTAAATTGTTGTTTTGATACCCTGTCCCATACTGAGGATTTTCTCCCTATGATTAATTAAGCAGATCTGTTCCTCATAACAGTTGCTGTTATTCCTCTCTTGTCAACTGACATGCTTATTTCAAGAACCCTTCTCCCTATCTAAATGTGGTATGTTGTGGGAGTTCAAGATATTGTTTGTTTGTCATAAACCTTTGGTATTATTTAATTGCTTTAAATTGTTTAAAATAAAGCTGTTAATACCCTGAATTTCTAGGTATACTCTGAAATTTCTTTCTTAAATAACTTTCTATTCAACTCTCTACCCTGCTTTTGTCCCAAACATTATTTCTTTATCACGAGCGCTGTAAAATACCTACAAGACATGACCAAACTTCCCCCTTGGAAACTTTAGCTGTGATGCCAAGGGAAGTTGTGCATTCTCCATCTTTGGAGTTTTGCGTACAAAACTGCAGTGTGTTTTGGGAAGAAAACTTTAAGCTTAAGTTACTGAACTAAATGCAGGACTAGCTGGATGAAATTCTCTGAACTGTGATATATGAGAGTAAGTGACTAGGAGATTTAATGGCCTTTCTGACCGTAATCTCTTTTTATCTACCTCTTGCAGACTGGGCCCTTTCCACATAGCTAGAATTGTAAAGCATCTCAATGAAGGGAAGGGAGAAGTGTTACTAAATTTTCTCTGGACTATTTATCTCACAACTACCACATTTATTTTAAAGGTTCTTGTTTGACTTTTACCTCCTGTGCTCTCTGCCATACCTGCACTTGTTTGTGACAAGACTGTCTCATCAGCCTATGGCCCTGATCTGCAAAGTGCTCTGTGTAGGCAGACTCTCACTATCTTCTGCACAGGGGTTCTCTGACACTGAGCAGTACTTAACTGCAGGTAGGCATGGGGCTTTCTGCTCGATTGTCCGTCCAGTACTACCAATAATATCAGTAATGTAATGGTAGGCCACAGCCCTTTGACTGTGTAATTTCAGTTACCTATTTAATATCACTACCGAAACCACAAAGGATTGTATTTCTAAAGAGACCCAGCATCAGTCAGATGTGGGGAGATGTCACAAGTAGGCACTGTTCTTGTCTTCTATTGAAAAGCAAATTAAACGAGTTAGGATGATTTTTTTTTTTAAACTGATCTGACCCTCAGGAAAGAGGCTTTAAAAGAACAAATACAGTGTCACAGCTGTGCACCTCACTCCTTAGGACCTTCCAGGAACACACAATATCAAAGATCAATGTGGTTCTTACTTGAATCAAAAACAAACCCAAACCTTTGTTCATTCTCAGAAAAATGTCAGTCTTCAGTTGCTCATCAGTCTGTTACTTAGTTCCCAATCTTCTTCTCTCTGACAAAGCTGCAGTCGCACTGCTTTTGTTGTCTCTTTCTTAACCGTTTCAACAGCAATGGTTGCAAAGTTCTTGGAAGGCTAGCAAATGTTTTCTAAAGGTAAAACCATGGCTGCCAAAATAGATCATCATGTTCACACACAAAAGCCAGGTGGGTAACTGAGCAAGTTTACCCATGACAAGTTTAACTGGCTAAAATAGTAGACTAGCTCTGCTTTTAAATGATTTGCTGAGAGGTTTTAGCTTGATATCTTAATCACCTGCAAAAACAAACTCTGAAATAACAGTCATGTTGATAATCTCATGCCATTGTAAACTGTTATTCTACGTTTTTTGTATTGTGGGAGTGGAAAAGGATCGAGTATGTCCAAGCATCTTCCCTCTGATATGTAAACATAAGGAAAGCAAAAGTTAGATGTGGGAACCTGAACTAAATGACAGTAAAGGCAGTCAAGCTGAAAAACATCTGTCATTACTGGCTGTGCAGTGAAGCTTGCTTTCAAAGCAATGATGTGCATGTCCCATTTCATGACTAGATAAATGGGTATCCCTGCCTAGATGCAGGGTGGAACCCCACAAAGCCCAGCCTGACAAATGAACATCAGCAGCTGCTCTGCAATCCACCCTCCACAGAGATAACTAGGTGATAAAACAGTTACACAGTGCATCCTCAGCCTGCCAGCAAGCAAAATGCTCATGCTTCCATGTGTTCAGCTGCATTTATAATTTGTATTACCGAAGCACCAGGGAGGCCTCATCAGAGACTACAAACCACTTAGGCTAAATGAATGGAACAAAACACCAGTCCCTGCTCCAAGAACCTTGCAGCTTAACTTGGCAACGGTCTGTCATGTCAAAAGAATCTCACTGAATCTTTTTTATCTGCCTCATCATGACATTTCAGACTCCAATGAAGCAATGCTCAACTTGTTGAAGCGAACGAGGTTTCAGCATCAGGAATTAGACCCTTTCCACACAGATTTATATCCTGGGTCAAACATGTCTTCCTTTTTTCTTTCACATCCTCCCAACACCTGCCCTTGTGTGCTTGTGATTTAAACCCCTGGAGGCACAAAGCAGCTTCAAACCCTCTTCCACGACACTCCCCTGGAACCAAGCATCACCTCCAGCCAGCGAGGGCAGCCACTGAAATTCACTGCTCGTTTCCCATCCTGTCCAGTTACATGCCCAGCCAGGCCCTCTTCCCAGGATCCTGCCTGCTGCCCCACATTTCAGAGGAGCTACTGGGATAAATCATCCCCCTGAGATTACTCACCCCCCCACCCCCCCCTGAAATAATTCATCCCACTCCCACATTCCCATTCACTCCTAAAGTGCCTTCCCTTCACCTTCCACAACCCTTTCCCCACATCCCTACTTGCCTGCTTTCTCCCTCCAGCCCTACCAGCAGCTCCAGCAACTTACCTGCTGTGTAACACCCCCACCGCTCTCCTGTGAAATATGGATTCTCATTTCTGCCTAGGAGAACTTTTACAAATCTTTGCACTCTCTTATGCCTAATAAAGGGCACCAATGCCCAAAAGCTTGCAAATACCACCCCCCCCTTTTTTTTGCAACTATCTAGTTGGTCTAATAAAAGATACCACTGTCACGAATTTTTGATTCCTTTTGCCACTCTGTGCCCACGTGGCGGCAACCTGGATACTGCCCCCTCCGTGCACCCTGAAGGGAGTGGTGATGAGGGTGCACAGAGGGGGGGTAATATCCAGGTTGGCTCTAAACTGGCAAAAGGAATGAAAAACTGGTGGCAGCGGGGGTATCTTTTATCAGGCCAACTAGCTATTTACAAAAACACAAAGTTTTATTCACAGATTCGTAGACTGTATGGCTGTAGTTGCAAGCTTTCGGGCACCAGTCTTTACGTGCAAGCTTGCCAAGGGGATCCTCCGGGGACCCACCACACTGGGTCTCCTTGCTCCCCCAGCACCTTCCCAGGACCAGCCAGCTCCCAGCGGGCATCTCCCCCAGCCGTGCCTGTGCCAGGCTGCTATCACAGCGCGGGGAGGCGCGACCCCGAGCGGGAGCCTGTGCCCGTGTCAGCGGAGGGACGGCTACTTACAAGACTGAGGTCTGCTGCGGCACCCGGGGGACATGATCCAGCATCAAGTGCATGCAGCGGATGGTGCTCTTAAAGCAGAGGCACCGGCTGGGGCAGGAGAGGGCCCGGCAGCACCACAGAGGGAGGAGAAGCAGGAGCAGGGAGAGACGCCGGGGCTCCATGTCTCCCCGGCCCCGGCCCGAGAAGGAGACCGGCCGGCGGCTCCCTCCCCCAGCCCAACCCCGGCCAGGGCCAATGAGCGCAGCCGAGATCGCCTTACTGGGGCAGGGCCGGCCCCGCGCCGCCAGGGGGCGCCTCGCCCGCTCCTCGGCGGGCAGGCTTCCGGGGGTCTGAGCGGGGGGAGAGCCGCACTCAGCCTCTTCTCATTTAGCCTCTAAATTAGGGCATTGAAAAAACCCCCAACTGTTTGCCTCCCGGCTCAGCTAGCTGTTTTCCATCATGTCAGGTGATCCCCTGCCTGGATGCATGAAGGGGCTTGCTTGGGATTGCTCAGTGCAGGCAAGCTTCTTTGGGGAGACGCAATCGCGCCCGCAAGCACTCCGCCAGCCTAGTAAAAGTCCTTCGCCAGCCTTCAGGCACAGAAGCCATTTTTTTAATTTTGATTTTTATATATTCATTTATTTTTACACACACGTGCGACAGGGGCAGTGGTATCAGAGACGAAATGGGCAGAAAATAGCGGGGAAGGGGGTGCTTTTGCACTCACACTGCAAACCGTGTTACCGCGTGCGAGCCGCACATTTCGCCACTTGCACAACTGCAAGGGACACAGCGCCGTGCACGTGGGCTCGCGTGCGGAACAGGCTCAATTTGTCTCGGGCGCGTCACCAGGCGAAAAAGTATGGGTAGAAATGCCCTGGGAGCCTCTGCTGTTCTGAGATCGCCAAGGAATGAGAGATGCTAAAAGTGTAACAGGAGGTCAGTGAGAACGTAAATAGGTGGGAATTAGGATGAGGAGGGAAGAGGGGGAAAGCAGAGGGAAATAATGCCAAAGGAGAGGAAGGGAAGACTGCTGTAGTTGAGTTTGCCAAAGACAGACAACTCATTGCAGGCCAGGGTAACTGCCTGAAAGTACAGAAGTCAGCACTTTTCTCTCTGCCTAGCATTAGGCCCCCTGACTGTGCAGCTGACTGTGCAGGGCACTGGATAGACAGAGACAGGTCCTTGGCCTGGAAGCTTCCAGTGTCTGTTTGTGTTTTGGAGAGAACAAAGTCCAAGCATTGCTGCAGAGAGGCACTGTTCTCAGAGAGCAGGGGACAGACGCAGAACTGCTGGAAGCACCTGCCAAGTTACAAAGCAATGCAAATCCAGACCAAAAAGCTATTTGAAAACAAACAGATTGCTGGCCCAGCATCATTTGCATCCATGCCAAATTATTTTGCTTGGTGTGAAAGGTGCAGTGCATTCTACTTTAAAACCCCACTGAGCTAACACTGACCTCATGCAGTCAAGGGAAAGCTGGCAAGCCATTCCCCTGCAGAAGGAAGGAGAAGGGGGAGGGAACAATTGCACAGGACAACTCCCAATTTGCTTGTTTCCTCCGTCAGCCCTTCAACAAGTCAGATCTATGACACCGCTTTCTTTCCAAAAAAAAAAAAAAGAACCACCTTTCCCCCTCCCTTTCCTTCTCCTTGACGGCTAACACATTCCTTCCCTTGTGCTCTTGGTGCAATGTTCCTGATGTGCTGTTTGCTCCATGGATGGCCATTCAGGAGAATCATCATAAAGTGAACCCCAAGAGCCCCACCTTGACAATAAAACCTTGCTCTTGTCAGATAGAAGTGTGAGATGCTCATGACACAGAAACCAGACACGGTACTAACAGACAGCTTGAGAAGGATTGCATAACTCAGACAGCTTAAATCAAAGCTCAGCGTACTAACAAACTCATGACCACAAAAATAAGGAAGCAGACCGCAGCTCACAGATTAGAGAGAGGGTTGCAGTGCTTAAGCAACTCAGGAAGAAGACTGCGTGTTCAAAGACTGTGATGCCTGCCAGCTGTTGAAGAGATCGGCGCAGGGGATTCTGGGGCCCTGCACCCCTAGCTGTTGTGAATAACCCCGAGCCATTTCTTTGAAGGCCTAATAAATGGCCTCGAGCCATCCTCCCAAGACAGAATACACAGCGAGACTGGAAGGTT
>JAGPOW010000261.1:68311726-68366118 GCA_030014935.1 Caiman crocodilus | reverse complement strand
TGTGACCCCAGCACTTGTTTCCTGCCATTGGCAGGGGGTCAGACTAGATGGCCTGCTCTAGGCCCCTTCTGACCCTAGTTACTATGAAACTATGAAGTTCATCTGGTCCTGCTGACTTTTGTCTAATTTTTTTTGGTCACATACCAGTTCTACAGTAATAGTAGGATGGCAGTCATTCCTATCCTGCTCCATCTGTACCCAATCTGGCATGGTTTTGCCCTTGGCCTGGTGAAAGACCAAAGTAAAGTAGTCATTCAGGAGTTCAGTTTTCTCCTGAGTGCCAGTAAGCAGCTGTCCTGAGTTGTTGAGCAGTGGGGCCCTACACTCCCATTTGTTTTCTTTATAGAATTCTTTCATCCAATTTGTCAATATACTTATTGATAATCTTACAAAAATCTGTTGCTGCAGATGTATCAGTAGATGAATGGACTAAATAACAGTATTTTGATTATTTACCACAGTCAAACAATATTCTCAGTACACAAAATGCCAATTTTTTCCCTGAACAGAACTGTCCAAATTACAACCAATCCATACACATACAATACTGTGAACTCTCAGGTAGGAAATCACCTCCCCAGCCTGTCTGAACATCACCCAACACAGGGGAGTACTGATCTGTTATTAGAAGTTCCTAGACATTATCACAATACAAATAAACACACCATCATGATATTGATGATACAATTCATTTAGGAGCTACTCATACTAAAATAGGTTAAAGTCTAATTCCTCCTGCTTTAGTCAATCGTAGAACATTAATGGAGATAGCAAATTAACAACAACATCAGTTTACAAAGAGTTAATCTCAGAAGGCCCTTATCCAAAGTGTATTCCTAATTGTATCCACTTAGGAAATAAAAGTGATGCTAAGTGTCTAAAAACACAACTAAAAAAAAAGGTGCCAGGATCAGTATGACTAATAGAGAGCAAGGGGGAGTAACTTGTTTTTCTGTCTCATTGACAAAATGATGCTATGAATGCTCCTCTACTGTCTCAGCTGCATTTCTTCCTGAAAATTAATATAGTTTGAAAAGAGGATGAAGTACCACAGACAATCTCAGGAAAAATTATTTGAAAAAGATCATCCATTAAAACATGCACGTTATTGATGTCACAGGGCTTTTGATAGCATTAACAGACAGAAGTGCTGGTCCCTTCTGGAAACATGGAGATTTCCACAGAAATTTTTTTGCCATCACATGTTTATCTCATTTGGACAAAGCTGAAAGACTTCAATATATCATTTGGGGTCAAATCAGGTTAGGCATCAAGCAGGGATGTTAGCTTCCAATACTTATGAACATCCATCAGCCCCCAAAGCTTTCAAATTCTCAGCTAAGGATACAGATGATAAGTCAGGGAAATCCTACAAGACGTGCTTGGAAATTAAGACCAGCAGCTTCCCTTTTCACCCTAAAACAGTTAACGTCTTTAATGGAGCCAAGATTCCACTTTCTGTTTTATAAAACTGAGCACAGTGCGACTCCAGTCCTGCACCACCACAGTCCAAAGTAATAGTAATTTGCAACTACTGATGCCATTTCTTTGCTGCTGAACTTTAGTCACAGATGGAAGCAGACACCCAGTTTAGGAAAGGTAAAGTTTTCAGTAAATCCTGACATCCTCTCCTCTCTCTCATGGAAGCATTCCTACTCTTACAGGCAAGCAAAGAAGTGCATTACTTGAGTTCAGTCAACATAGAAAGGGGTCCCTGAAGGTTTTCAGTCAGTGTCAGTAGAACTCACGGAACAACACTGATCTCTTTGCCACTGACCTACCGCTAGAGGTTTGAATCAAGGATTGCATTGGATTTAGACAAGGAATGTCCCTGATTTGTCAATAAAGTTTTTGGATTATGGCTCCACTTAATTAACATGCCCTTTTTGGTGAGTGTTCATTTTTCCTTGATAAAAAAGGACAATGACAAGTACTTTCCCAAATGGCATGTCGCATTGCTCAGAGTTGTGAATAGTCATATAATGAAAGTCCCTACTGTGAAGCATACACTCAAGGAAACAAGTTTAAGATTGTTCTGGAAGCCTAAACTGAGTTTCCTGACTGGGCTGTTATAATCTTACCCTTGATATTGTATTAGCATGCTTTTTTTGAATTCAGTAGAAGAATAATCCAACAGTTGCCCTATTTTGATTGCCTGAGAACATCTATTTGTAACATACTTTTGTCTAGAGTTCTGCCAAGTAAAATACTTGAGGATTTAGTGCACGCTCATTTCATAAAATGTTAAGAACAATGTATTGGATAGTCATTTGAGGTTCAGATTTGCTGGAACATTTTTCCAGCAGAGGTTTAATTATTTTCAGCAGTACTTTACCAGCAAAATGTTTAAACAGTCTCTCATGCAGTGCTAAAAACAGTCTTAAATTCCACATTTCATGTACAGTCCTTTGACCACACCCTGGAATGTATTTATACAACAGTTCACTAGTCTTTAAGAGTTACACAATGGTTGCTTGTTGTCCATAAACCACCTATGTGGCGTCCTCAATCCAAAACATTGTTTGCAGCCCAAGGCAGTTAGGCTTCAGCTATTGCTTCCACCTTAGATATTGTTCTATAAAATGTTCCTTAAGTCATTATTATGGACTTCATGCAGCAAATTTTGTCAGCTATTTTCAAGGCAGGAAAGATGTTTCACCACTGTTTCCCATTTAATGCACCATTCAGAAAACATGCCCCTAACTTCCTCCATCCCTTGTAGGAGCTGGACTAAACTCTAAAGCCTTTCAGTACTAGCACCCTGGCCTGATCATACCCTAACAGAATTGTGAAAAGTAGCAGCATTGCCTTTATCCTCAATTCCCAAGGTATTCAAAAAGTCTAACTTCTTCAGTGGGGAAACCCATAACACGCAGCATGGATTGTGACTTATCCTGGGTGCATCTACATGTGCACTTCACTGACTAATTAGCTCTGCAATAAAGCATCACAATCTACATGTGCACTGGTATTAGGGTGCAGTAAATTAACTAACTCTACCATAAGATAGTACTATCCCCGCCATAAGATAGTACTGACTACACAAAAACTGCCTGGAACTGCACAGAAACATACATGTAGGTGATGGAGGCTGGCAGGGGCAGAGGGGCTGCCTGGCACCTAGCACAGCATTTTTGCATCCTTGTGCCCCAGCCAACCCCTCCACCACCTATTGCTACCACCCAGATCCCAGGGCTAACCCTCCCATATCTTCTGCTGGCCTGGGGCTGCTCTGTCCCCAGGTCAAAGTGTTGTGGTCCTGGGTGTACGGGTTGATGATGTACCCGGGAGCAGCTCTGGCACATACTGCCCCAGAGTTCATTTCTTTGCATGTGTAAATGCACCCCCTGTGTGGGAATAAGAAAATGGGAAATCAGTGGTTTGGTGGAGGTAGGATTCAAAATACCACTCCTGAAATAAATACTTGGAGTGAGGACACAGCATAACTATTTTCCCCATCTAAAATACCGGAAAGGGAGGTGATCCATTAACTTACATAGTTCATTCCTTCTCTCAGATTTAATTTATTTATGAATATTCAGTAGCAAGTGGACAAAAGGGGACTCTCCTAAAGGATCACAGCTGTTCAAACCGTGGTGCTTTAGATGAGAACATCCTCTCATAAAAGTCAACTTTTATCATCTTTTGAGGTAATCAGGAACTCCAGCCTGTCTCATTCCTCCTTGGCTTTTAAATGGGAAATAGTCACTAGCTGCCCTTTATGCCTTTGAAAATCACCCCCTTCTCACTGTTCAATTCAGTGGTGCTCAACTTCCAGTCCATGGGCTGAATCCAGCCCGTGGGACTCTCCCCATGGATCTGGAAGTTTGACTATGGACATCACAGCAATTAGTACCAGCACAGCTTTCCCACTGCCAAATATTTTGACCCATGGGAAGCCCATAGGGCCAGATGACATAGCTTCACGCTCCAGATTACAACTATGAACCAAACTCATAAGCTGACCCCGTGCTAGATTCTATTCACAGGGCTGAAAGGTTGAACACCACTGGTTTAATGGGCTGTTGACAAAATTAATATGCCAGGAACAGAATCTTTTATATGATTGAAGAGTCATATGAAAGCACATAGATAATATTGCACGTGTAAAGGAATTGTAGCATAAATCCCTGAAATGTAGTCACCTCACAGATGTAGAATGTGGATATCAGAACAGCACAATAACACTACACAAAAGATTAGGATAAGCAAAGAATATGGTATTGAGACTGCGGGGGAAAATTTTATGTTGGAGATTATTACAGAAGCTAACATCAGTTGAAGACAGCCTTGATAGACCATTGTACTTTTGTGGGGAAAAAAAAAAGTTATGAGCCAGATGTAAGCACATCAGGCCAGGGGGTGTCTTTTTGTTTTGTGTTTGTACAGTTCTTAAATTCAAAACAGTTGTTACATATGTTTGAGGATCCTGAAAAACACACATGAAATATAACAAATAATTTAATAACCATATACCTTACTAACAAGGTCTGCAAGTTTTATAACCCCCCCCCCTTTTTTTTTTTTTTTTAAAGAACATGCTGTTTGCAATAAAATTTAGACCTGCAATGCATGCCATTTAATTACTATGGTGGGCACTACAGTCACTAAGATAGAACATTAAAATAAAATCTAAAGCATAAAAAAAATCTAAACATCCCTTTCTATTTCTATACATCTTCACTATGTAATAGTATTTCACCTTTTTCAGATGAAATACCTAATAACATTGCATAGCCTGCTAAGATATGAAAAGCTGGATGGAAAGATTTCCATTTATGGGTCAATTTAATTTTTATTTTAGGAACATGCTTGAGAACTATTTGCTCTTAAGCAACTTTAGTACAGAGGGCTTTTTTCGTTAGTTTCAGCAGCGATCATCTCTACATCAGAAAGTTTTCAAAAAAGATATAGATTAATGTGACAATGCCTTTGTTTAGTGTAAGGCGTGATCTCAATATTATCCATCCTCCTTCACAACCCCCCCACAGAAATTATGACACTGGCATTAGAACCAAAAGCAGTCTCAGTGGGAGGAGAGCAGTCTCAGCTGTCTCATCCATCAGCAGTTGGCCCTATGGGCCAAATGAGTGGTACAGGCTGTGTCCAGCATGGGGACAATCCATGGGTACAGTATGGTGCACTGACTCATTTCTGCATCTCAGCTCAGCACAACTTGCAGCCTGACCTTGCACATCAAAGCATCCCTGTTTTTAAGCATCTGAGCCAAGGACAAAAGTTACACATGTAAGTGTGTAAGGGATTGGAAACCGGTTCAAATCTATAACACAACAGAAATTCAGTGCATATAAAATCACTTTCAAAATAGCCCAAACCGATTTAAGGTATACCTGGATGGATACAGTATCAGACAACTGATATAGGTTAAATCGATTTACTGAACTTGTCTCTGGTCCCCTCCACATTCTAACTGTCTTCTCCAGCAGAGGAAGGCAGCATGAACTAGCAATGCTCCACACACCCCAGCTTCTGCCCTGGGCTACTGCAGGCATGTGGCTATATTTCTGGGATCAAAAGTGAATGGCTGTTCATTTGCTTATTGGGTCAATCTACATGGCTTAAACTAACCTGCAAAGATTGAATCGATGCAGCCTTGGCCTTTTAAACTGTCTGTACTTAGCTTTAAGGATCAAGTGTTCATATTTTTGTCTTTGATGAAAGCAAAATACTTTTAAGGAAGGTTGAGGTTCCAGTACAAATCAAGGAACTCCAGAAACCTGGGCTTTAATGAAAACAAATATTGTGAGAACTAGCAATACTGTGACTTAAGGAAGTAGACCCCTTGGCAGTGCAGATACCTGCTGAAGTCAGTAAAAAAACAAAACAAAACAAAAACTCATGCAGACCCTTTTACAATATGAAGACTTCCAATCAGAAGAACATAAACATAATTTTAAATGCTGCCCATGTCATTGATGGTTGGAAAAGATGCAGACATTTCAAAATACATGTCAAAGGTAAATTGTCACCAGAAACATCCTAAAAATACAGATAGAAGTCCAAAGAAAATCTGTTGCGACATGAGAATCTCTTTAGAACTAGTTAAAACAAACCAGGCAGGTAAGGCAAATCTTCATATATCCAGCAGAACAAATAGCTTTAAAATAAGAAGTGATACTGCCTTGGTTATGTAGCCACACAGGGTGGCTTCATTAATTCCTTTTATGTTCTCGCATCACAGCAATTTTAACTTTGAATTTTCCTATATGGCAATACTGCCCTCTCTTGGTGTTTTGTATTATTTCTTAAGAACTAGTGACATTAGTTTTAACATAATACAAGACAAGAGGCACGTCTACAGTTGTTACGAAGTGAGATTGAACACTAGCTGCTTTAATGGATAAAACGGTGAATGCCAAATATTAGAGAGGGCAAACTAAAGCAAATAAAAGTACTGGACAAGCCATCCCTGTTGGTTTTATTTACTTTGTTCTACAGTGCTTTAGAAGTTACTGGCAGCACCTGATGAAATCTGCCCTGTAATTTTGGAACAGTAGCAAAAAGGCAAGAGAAGATGCAATTTGACAAATGATCCAAGACAGATTGCCTTGGGGAAAAATGGCTTATCCAATTCAACATGGAGAAATTAAGATGAAGGGTAGAATCAAAAGGGATTATAAATCAACTGTGTACCATGGTCAAAAACATTTGATAGAACAAAATGTAGCAAATATATTAGAAGTCCTTCCATACAATGATTTTAAAAGTTATAGATTTTACTAACCTGGTAACAATAATAAGTACCCTGTGCCTCTGTCCCATTTCTCTCCAAAACATTTTAACTCCTTAGATTAAAAAAAAAGCCACCTAAGATTTTTCCAAAGGTACAGGCCAAAGCTTTTTATTTACAGTCTTTAAGGATGTCACCATTTTTACTTATAGCTGTCCCCTTCACCTGATGACACTATTTATTTTTACCATGTTAGCCTTGATATTTCTCTGTGTGCCTAACATCTCACTCTTCACCTTCCTACCCAATAGGGATTGGGGCAGTGCTGACAATTTTTGTCTAGGTGTAGACTAGTTAAAAACTACAGAAGACTTTCCATCAATCATAAATTGCCCACCTGTTACGTACAATCTCTAAAAACAGATACTAATGCTCTGTTACAAGACTCCATTACATGCTCAGGTAGAAGCTACGCTGAAGATGGAAAAAAAAAAATACCATACTGGCAAAGTGGCTTGTATGCATTAAGATTAAAAGCCCCAAACAACAAAAAAAGAAAACCCACATTTTTTCAGATTTTCTCAAAACCAGCAGACTGCTTGAGCTCATCTAGAGTTTGCTAGGGTTTAATGAACATATATGACCCTCTTTTCCACTTCAGAAATCACCCTTAATTGATTCTTAGTGCAAGACCTGTTGCTCAAGAATTTTATTTTTGTGGAGGGGGTTAAGAGTGAGCCAATGACAGCGGAGACTATTCCAGTTACAACTCAAACACTTAATGTTAAGATATACTACAGCAAAGGCTTATTAATAAGAACAAGGCTTACAAATCCAGGATTTCAAAAGGAAGGCAGGCCCACTGGCCAAGTTTTACTGCTCCCCCAGAGAATTTCACTGAGCTGGTTCTTCTCTCACTGAGCTTGGAGAAAAGTCCAAATTCATGTGGTTGGCCACCAATTATATATCCAACATGGGGTTCCCCATATTTGGCACCACACTAATCGTTTTCCTATATTAAAAAGCTATGCCCTAGCATTGTCCACAGTGCATACCCAACTTTCTTATTATATAAGCAGTATATAAGCATTACCTGTAGCACATGCTCAATAATGGTTTCCACTCCTAGGTCAAAACTCAGGTCATATCAGAGCATAGCCTATTTTGTATAAGTGTCCTACAGGTCAACTTTTCAAAAAGTGGAAGATTTAAATAAGGCTCCTAAATTAATATTTAGTCCCTTATTTCAGAGACACTTGAGCTACCAGAAATTCCTATTGAGAGAAATACAAGCTGACAGTAGCTCAGCATTGTTAAAAACGAGGCTACTGATTAGGTATCTAAATATAAACTTAGAAGCATAACTTAGGAGCCTAAAAAACAACTTAATAGAAGTGTGCAAGTAAACAAGAAGAGTAAACAAAAAATAGGACTGGTGCGCCTTAAAGGGAAAAGAAACATTTGTTTGCAAACATATGCGCACTTCTATATTACTGTGCATCTCAAGACATTGTGTGAAAACATCTGCAATAAACTGCCAAAAGGTGGACAAGGTGGAGTTCTCTCATGCAGGAAAAACACTAAGGAGATAATAGAAGTTTGGGTACTTACTGTATACAAAATAGATTTATTAAGAACTGACTGTAGATTCTTGGTTAGATGTTGACTATAACCAAAAATACCTGCAAATACCCATATAAGGGAATGGAGGCCACTTTTTCCAAGTCTTCTAGGTTTTAGTAAATCTAAAATAAGCTATTTGACTTGAATTGAATTAGTTTTCATGCGACTTTACACTACCAAGCTGCAGAAGTGAAGAATGCATTTAGAAACCTTCTTACACAGATTTCACATGGAAAATTATGGTGTTGCTATCAAAGGAATGAAAGCTGGGTAGATTTTAAGGGCTTCATTTTACTCCAATAAACAACCTAGTATCCTTTTCATATCATGTTTTTGGAGAAGGATACAAATCTGAAAAAATGTGTTGGAAGAATGATTATTGAATTAAAGGTGGAATTCTGAAAGGACCCAGAATTGAGCATGTACTCACAGTACCTTCTCCATGAGTGTAGATTGGTTAGTCACAAGAAATTGAAGTCTGAGATCTTAAAAGCAATAGTCTAGAAAAAAAAATTACCTTTCCTAAATGGAATCTGAGATCATTAATACTGAATAGATTTCATCAGACTCCAAGAAAGCCCATTGTTATATTATTGACCCACCCCAAAAAACAAACGCACCCTCCAACCCTGAAAGGCATCCGAAATAGAATTTAACACAAACATCTTAAAACCTGGTACCCAAAAATGAATTAAAGAATCTAAATTGAGTTCTTCAGAAAAAATTACAGATGTTTAAAGGGCTAAGAGTCAACAAGTCCTACTAAAGTTACATAAGTGAATACTTTTTTTTTTTTTTTATGAAAACAGCCAGGCTTAATACATATGTATGGGTTTAGTGCTTATTTGAGGTACTAGAATCAAACTGCTGAAGAGTCATAGATCCTTTTTCATTTGTACATATGCAAGCAATGCCATATGAAAGCTGGGGCTGGGTGGGGAGAGAGGAGAGGCAGGGCTACAAGGGTTTCAAGATATTCCACTACTAGTCAGTACTCTTCTGGAAAAAGAGGCTGAAGGGACAGTAACTTTTTTCAGAACACTAATATTTCTCTGGGGTCTTCCATTCTAGATCATGGTGGATCTGTTCTATTTACTGTGACACCATTTTGAGAGTAAGGCTACTTGGTTTTGGTTATTTGAATTATATTTTTATTCTCCTCTTCTTTCCGAAATTGATGCAAGGAATATCTGTAGGAGATGGCCCATTGCTACAGTGATTCCTTTCCCGTTTCTTCTACTCTCCCTGAAGCCTTTCCCATGTTGTTTAAAATTATTTTAGCAAGAGAGATGTCCTAGATCAGGCTCACCTCTTGACATATCGAAGGTCTCTAAAGATTAAGTGAATGTGCATACATTTTCTTGGGAGCGAGCAGGTGGCTTGAGCAGAGACCACATACGGGTATTACGTTTCTACCACTGCTTTCTTGGTAGAAAATACCAGTGTATAGCTGTTTATTCAGTTCCCCCCAGAGGAAAAATGACTTTTGGTAGGAAGGTCTTCCAAGCTGACACCTGGAAAGATCTCCCCTGCAAGAGATTTTCTCTTCCTAGAATGAATGCGTTCATGCTGGCCTCCTGCATGAAGCAGTTGAGCAGCAACTTACCCTGTGCCTTCCAGCAGGGCTCTAGTCCAAGTAAAGTGGAAGATGCATTTTCCTGCAGCTTGACTCCTCTCGGTCATGGAGAAGTTGAGCTGCTGTTGCACCTTGAGCTTTCCTGACAGTGGGGGATTAGTTTGGGGAAAGACTCAGAGCAGTGGCACCCTGGAAGCTAGGAAGGAAGGAGAGAAGCAGCCAGGCTATGCTCCCAACCTGTCCCCCCAAACTAGGGCACCCAGGTCTGTGAATGTGTGGGAAGCCTTTCCCCACTACTCCACCTGGGGACTAGCATGATGGGAGGAGCCACTAATCCCCTCAACTCTCCCAGCCCATCATCACCCCAGCCTGGGGAAGGCATGGGAAGCAGGGAAAGGAAGTGGCTGAAGAACAGAATACCTGTATGATCCTTTTCCTAGAAAGATTTGTAGTGTTGGCATTTTCAAAGAAATGAATGCCTGTTCACATAATTACAGGGGTGTAGGTTGTAGCCATGTTAGTCTAAGGACATAGGCAGACAAGGTTCTTTGGGTGAGTAATTTAAGTTGGTCTAATAAAAGATATCAGATTCACCCAAACAACCTTGTCTGCCTATTTTCAAATGCCTAATTATGAACACCCAGACCTACACTCTTTAGTTTGCCATCAGCCCAGAAGGACCAGGGTTATCTACTTTCTAGAGGCTATATGAGAGTTTATAGATATAGCTCTCAAGAGCTCTGAAGTAGAGCTGGGTAGAAGGCTTACCACACCATATCATAAAAACTTTCAAAATCTCAGTTTTTAAAAGTTTCCTTTCCCATACAGGAACAATACAGCCCTTCTGAAAGTTTTCCTTAGACAGAAGAGAGCAAAAGAGCCACTTTCAGAATAGTGCAATGGCCATTTACAGGAGACCAAGATTCAAATCTTGATGTAGAATTTCAGATAATAGCAAAATTGGTGAAAGGACTGCCCACATTTCACCCTCATCATCCACAAAACATTTATTTTTTCAGATTCAAACACGTTTCCCATTAAATAATGATATGAATATCAAGGTATTGAAAATGAAGCATGTCAAGCCAATAAAAATACTTCCATGAAAATGAGTTTGAGCAAGCACAAACCACCAAAAGACATTTTATTGCAATAATGTCCCCCATCATGAGCAGTAAATGCCAAAAGATTAATTTTTTTCTATTTTGCATTTCTACTGTTTTATTTATGTAAATATAAATTTAAGAGTGTAAAATAAATCCACATATAAACACAAAAGAAACATTCTTTCAGTGACTCAAAAAAATTACATACTGAATAATCATGACAAATCATCCATTGTCCATTTTCCAAGTATACAATAAAAGTGTGGAAAAAAGCAGAAAGTCATTCGTCAAAGCATCTTATATAAAGTTCTTGAAGAAAAGTTAGTAACATTGAACTTTTGAAATTATAGATGCAGATTCTGAGAAAGGGAAAAGATAACATGTAACATCTCAAACTGCAGATTACTAAAATTTCAATTCCATCTAAAAAAAATATTTAAGAAAATTACACTCAGTTTCCCATAGCTGAACCATCACAATTACTCCATTAGTATCACTGTATTGGAAAACAAACTGTTTTTTTTACCAAACTCTCCTACTGTGAAAATAAGGTCAGAAAACCTCTTTCCAATAGCAATTCTACTTATTCATATTGTAAATATACTGTGGGGAAAAAACTCCACATGCTGGTGCAACAGACCTCCCACGAAGTTGCTTTTTCAACATGACTAAGACATACTTTTTAAAAAGGCAATGATAGCATGAAATGCACTGTCAAAAAAATGGGTGTTCAAAATGTAATGGGACAATATTATCAGATCTAATAAAATATCTATCATTTAAAAATGAATAATCAGAAAACATTAGTGTTAGGCCACATTATAGTGGCTAGTTATAAATGTCCGTCTATGAAAATAGTAACTGCAGTGGTACTATCCTGAATGATTTTTCTATTATTGTTCAATATTTAATTGATGTAATAAATAATATTACCACAACTGTAAGTATATGTCATTGGAATTTTCTCAAGAGGAATGTTTTCCATTGGTTCTAACAGACAGAAGTTTCCAATTACAGCGGCTTTTACTGCATATCATGCTAAGTTCTTAAACTGCATTTTCCCTTATGGTTATGCTAAAAAAGAAACTTGAAATATTAAGTGGGTGAAAACAAACAAAGCACTCCATCAACCCAAGATGAAAACTGCAAGTAACTTTACCAGAAAGGGAAGGAGAAAAGGGAAGGGAAGTATTTAGACGAGCACGCTCTGGGTCCCAAAGTTTACACTGCTACTCAATTTCCAAAAGATACATATGATTCTGTGAATATTTTTGCGCTAAAAAGTAGCTGTGTTCAAAAACAAATATTGGCTAGCACAATCCTGCATTTTCAGAGATAAATATTTAGATGAAGTACAAAATCCACTTACTAAAGTGCATCTGCTGAACAAATTCTAAATCTACTATTACAACTATCCAAGTAAGCAATACAAGCTAAACTTTATTCATATTCTACCTCTAGTAGTAAAGTAGTAAATATAGATAACTGAAATCTAAATTACAATCTTCTTTATTACCAAATATTGTGCATCTATGTTGTGAGTTTTAGAAAAACTAAATATGTTCTTAAAACTCTTGGAAACTTGGAAATGTTTCTTTAAGTACTGAAAATGTAGTATGAAGTTAAACAAACAGGTTGTAATAAGGGTAGTACAGAGTTATATTCTACATGACATTCCCTTAAGGCTCTGGAAGAAGATAACATTTTTTTTCAAGAGCTTTTGGCAAAAAGATATTATTTCAAAAGTAGAAAGGGCATCTGTAATTTTAGAACTTGCATTTTCCCCATTTTATTAAAGCCAGCTCATTCAATGTCTGTATACAGTTATTATTGCACTTGTGTATTCCTTGGAATACATCTATACCAACACAGTAATAGTGACTGCAACAAAGCCATGACAAAAATAAACTTTTAAAAGTTTATTTTTAAAGATTTCAATATTAAATGAGAAATGCCTGCACGTTTAAAATGTTCCCTAAGAATGAATGCAGACACAACTACTTATCAAGTCAGATGTATTTGTTTAACAATTATTTAGCACATATAAAATTTCACTTACCCTTTATCAATACAAATCTGTTAGGGATCAAAAAAGATTTATCATGCAAAATATTGATTAGTGCTGCATAATGCTTTGGAATATATATTTATCAGAGTTAAAACAGCATTTTTCAAAATTTAAAGAAAAATAGATTTTTAAAAAGGGATTCTACTGTTGAATGCAAGACAAGAAGTTACAATTTATCACTGTACTTCCGTCTTGATGAAAGACTAATGATATTTGTCCATCTATATTTTAATAAATGCTACATTTTTAAGAATAAGCTATCAGTAGGCATCATCATTTCTATGTAAAAAGGAGTTATTTCTCCCTATAGTAGGTCAAGTATGCTTTTAAAGATTCAGGTAATGGTAAACTCATAATTTTCTCTCGCAGCAGATTTCGAGGAGGTTCCTCTGGCTTCAAGGCCTCATTGTGATCTTTATCATCATCATCTTTGTTATCTTCTTCCATCTTTTCATCATCTTCACTGTCTAGAGGCTGAGGAATGAGTTGATTGCCTACAAACACGTAGGTATTAATTCTCCGCCTACGGCATCTTCTGCGTTTTCGTTTTGGTGGTGCCTTCTGAATAATACCTTTAGCTTTCATCTCCTCATTTATGAAGTTTCTAAGGGTACGTCTAATGTAAATCCGAGCAAGGTCCTGAAGATTCCTTACAGCACAAGCAGCTAAAACGAAAGAAAACAAGTTACACCTCCTATCTCAGCAAAACTGACATTTTACATGGTAATTAGAAATATGGGGTTGATAATTAAGATAATTAACATAGAACAACAAATGACAATTTAATACAAAAATCAAGTATGCAAATAAAATAAACAGATACAGCTGATAGCCCTTGACAAACCACACAGCAGATAAATAAGAAAATGTTTTGTCCTATTTAACATTCATGCTGAAGGTAGCTCAAAGTATTAATAAACAATACAGGCAACCCCTACTCAGCACTCAATTGGTTCTTGGAAAAAAATAAAATAAATAAAAATACAGCGCTATGCAAAACAAGCATTAAGCAAAACCTAAAGTATTTGACGACCCAAGATAGCAGCCATAACTATTTTCAACAACGTAAGATGGTGACTGCAAACATTATAACAAAACTTGCTGAGAACTAAGTGAAATCAGATATCAATTTAAAATAAATGTTACAGCAAAATAGCACTAAGTCAAACAGCATTAAGTAGGGGTTGCCTGTAATATTAATGTTAATGATTCTACAGCTACTGCCGCCACCAACTTAATTTATAATAACTTAACAACTAATTAACCGATGGGGGGGGGGAAAAAAAAAGGCAAGAAAGCAAAGAGGTGGTTCAGCTACCACGACCTTCATGTGACGTGCCATGTTTACATTCTTTTCTGAAGGCAGAGACTGACTTCAAGTAAAAACTAGTCATTATATTGGAAGAAAGACTTCAAAGACAGACAAGGAAGAATGTTTACATAGGAATTCCCATATATGAGTTAGTACAGATACAGACTGCTGAAAAAATGGTGCAAGAGAAGCTGAAAAACAAGAGACAAACAACAGAACATGATCTCCAGAAGTCTAGAGAAAACTAGAGTTCAGGAGACACACAAGCAATCACTTCCAGGATCTCTGCATGGAAACGATTGGTGAGAAAGTTTTAGAGAAAAACAAATGAAAGGGATCAGAGAAGCAGTCAGGCCACAGAGCAAAAGGTAGGGGTCACACACCACTTAAGATGGAGTCACGCTCATGACACCAAAAACAAGGAAGAGGAGGCAGGGACCAATACATCATGGACACAAATAGGCTTATAAGGTGGTGTCAACAAGATGGCTTTGGCTTCTTCAAAAATTGATGTTCCAAGAAAGAAGGCTTTAAGTAAGATCTATGGGGGTCGGCAAAGAAAACTACACTGTGGCTGGTGGGTTGAAGGACTAGAAGAGAATAAATCCTTCAGACTAGGAACTCACAAAAGACAATAAAAGCAAGAGGAAATCTAGGTGGCAGGCTGCAAATGAATTATGCATATCCATTTCTTGGATCTACAGATCAGATAGATAGATCTCCATTCCCTACATCCATCCATCTAGATGCAAGGAATATTGGGAACAAATCAAATGAATTGGAGGTCATAGTAAGTTAAGACTTGACTGGCATTATAAACTTTATGGAATAACTCCCATGACTTGGTTCAGCTGTGAGCAGCATGCCTTGCTTTGGAAGAATAAGTTAGAGAAAGAAAGGAGGCAGTAATACCATCCATCAGAAATAAGCTTACTCCCAGATCCAAGATGAAAGACTCTAACCTATTGCATACAAGTGGGTGAACGTAGAGAGGAAGAAAATAATAGTAAGACTGGGGTGGGAACAGGGTTTTAAATTAGGCAACTAAATGTGGAACAAAAAGTGTATGAGGCATTGTTCAAGCAAATAACAAAAATATCTAAATTTAAGAGACAGAACTGATGGGGGTGAGGGAAGAAGATTTCAATTTCCTCAACACCTGTTGGAAGAAAACTGTAGCAAAAAAAATGTAAAGCATCCAAATTCTTATATTATAGAGGATAAATGTTTATTTCAGAAAATTCAGGATGTAAGTAAGGGTCATCTGTTTTGGATCTTGTTCTGACCAATAAAGAAGAACTGGCTGACAATATGAAGGCTACTGGAACCTCATTAGGAAGTAATCACAATATGCCAAAATTCATGATTCTAAGAAAAAGGCAGCATGGGAATAGCAAACAAAGACAAAGGACTTCAAAAGGGCAGTCTTCAACTGATAAAAAGAAATAGGTAAGGTCCCAGGAACAGCCAAATTAAAAGATAAAAGAACCCAGAGGAGATAACATTTCACAAAAAGCATTGCATTAACTGTTTAACAACAAGCTGCTCCAACACAGTGGAAAGATGAGAACAAGCACAGGACACCTCCATAGGTCTAGAAGTTGATTCCTGTCGAACAAAAACAAGAACAAAAACATCAAAATTGTTTATCACTGTGCTAGACAGAAAAGAAAGACAGAGCAGTGAAATGGTGGGCCCACTGCTCAGTGGGAAAGGCAAGTTATTAATAAGAGATGCAGAGAAGAGAGAGCTCCTCAACGACTATTTTTCCCCTCAATCTTCATCAAAAGAAGAAAAATAACACCAGATAATAAAACATACATAAACAGGGCAGAGAAAGGGCTATAAAATCACACTAAAGAGGAGAGAGATTTTGTCAAATTTAAAATAAGTTGGCATGACTGACCAAATTCATTCCAAACTTCTGAAATGAACCACCTCAAGAAATCTTGGAGCCAGGGGCCACATCATGAACAATAAACAAGGTTCCAGAGAACTGGAGAAAAGTTGGAAAACACCCATCCTTAAAAAGGTTGAAAAGAAGATCTGAGGAATTAGAGACCAGACACCCTGACATCAATACCACTTATAAAACAATCTATAAATATTTGGAGAAGGAAGCGATAGTCACTAGCTGCCCACAAAGATTATTAACAATTAATACCAAAACATTGTACAGATATAAGAATTGCAATTTACTAAGTCAAACCATTTACCAAGTCCTGCCCATTATCCTGTGTCAAACAGTGTCAGACAGTGGATGCTGAAAGGAGTGAACAAGGTATGACCAGGGTTTTTTTTCCCCCCCCACTGCTCCTCTCTCATTTTCAGCCTCCAGCCTTTACAAGTTTAAGCTCCAGTTTGGAGGCTTTATCCCTAAGGGCCTTGTTGCAGTGAGCATTGCACAAATGTTGATCAGTATCAGAGCTAGCTCAAGCAAGTTTGGAGCAGTCAAGTTCAGGCCAGCAGGGGCCTGAAAGACTGAAAGGTAAAAATTCCCACCTCCTATTCTGAGCCTACCCCTTGCCTCCACTTGTCCCCAGGGCATTACTTACTTGTAGACAACCTGCTGTCTGTCCCAGGGGAGCAGGCAGGGAAGGGTTAATATTGCTGCGGGGATGGGACCAGATGTAGGGAGATGGAGCCACTGGGCTCTGACAAAAGCCAGCGAGGAGGGGGAGGGAGGCAGGACAGTGCCATGCTGCCACTGCACCCTGCCAACAGCTGGGAGGGAGGGGAGGCAGGTTTTTGTGGGCCAGGGGTGCCCAGAGCATAGGGTGGTGGGGAAAGAGCCTGGACTCGGGGATGGGGGAGCAGAGCCAGAATCAAAGTGCAGGGTGGTGTAGGGCCAGACATGAACTTCTCTCCCCACCTCTCTCACCCCCCCATCATACTTAACAGGCAATTGGCTAGTATATTTCTAAAGGGGAATAGTGATACTTCCTATTTTGTTAATAATTCCCTTCTTAATAATCCCCTTTAAAAAAAACAAAAACAAAAAAAACCCAAACAAACCCCTTTTTGATGTCTGCCGAGCACCGAGCTGACATTTTAAGTGAAATGTTCAAAATGACTCCTAGATTTCTTTACAGTATGGCAGCAGTTAAATGTACAGCCCTTCATAGTTGCTATCATTTGAGTTGCTTTTGCCTGGATACATCACTTGACACTTACCTACACTGAATTGTATCTACTATTTAGCTGCCCGTTTTTCAATCATGTCAGATCCTTCTGTAGTTCCTCAGAGTCTACTCAGTCCCCCTTGGTCCTTATCATGTTGAATAATTTTGTGTTATTAGTAAAATTCGGCTACGTCACTACTCACCCCCTTTTCCAAATCATTTATAAATATGTTAATCAGCACTGGTCCCAACACAGATCCATGGGTGACACTGCTGGGGAATCCCTGTCCACCCTGAAAACTGACCATTTATATTCATTCTTTGTTTGCCATCTTTGAGCTAATTTCTAATACACAAATGGATGTTCCCTGTAATCCCATGACTACCTAATTTAGTTAAGAGCCTCTGATGAGGGATTTCAAAGGCTCTTGGAAGTCCAAATATACTAAGTCAACTGGACATTCCTATCTGCTTATTGGCACTCTCAGAAGAATGCCAGTAGGTTGGTGAGGCATGGCTTCCCTTTGATAAAGCCATGTTCATTCCTCACCAGCAAATCACATTCATCTATATGTTCTACCAAATTTTTCAGGAACAGAAATTAGGCTTGTTGGCCTATCATTCCCTGCATCTCCTCTAGAGCCTTTTTTAAATATTGTAATCCCACTGGCAACCCTCAAGGGCTAGAGGCAGACATTCAAAAAGCTGGAGCATGAAGTTACTGAATCTTTGCAGGAATAACCCTGTTCCCTGATCACTGTCAACAGGGGCCATACCAGTCAGTGTCTGGCCACACTCTTCTCGCTATGGCAGTGCTGGGGGTGCGGTGGGAGAAGACGGGGGGGGGGGGGGAGGGGAGTGCTTGGCAGACCAAAGCTTGGGTCCAGAGGAAGGGAATTCAACCCTCTCCCTAGCCAGTTCATTCCAGGACTTTGCCCAGGGCTGGCTATGCCCCTGACACAGGAGCAACCAGCGGAGCATTGCAGGTCATGCTGGTGGGGCAGGGGAGGGAGGGGGCGAATGAACCTCTTCCCTGCTTCCTTGTAGGGCCTAGTCTGGCCAGGCCCCTACCCCCTCTCTGCCCCTGCTCCAACTGGAGAGTAGAGGGGCAGGGATCAGCCCTGTTCTGCTGGAGCAGAGAAGACAGCCCAGCAAATATGCCTAGGATGCTGGAGGACTCTGGTTTAACTTAAACTAGGAAGGGATCCGAGACAAACTGCATAAACCAGTTTAGGCTCAATCACAGTTAAGTCTGATGCACTGCATTCAACCAGATTTCTTCCAAACTGGCTTCAGCCATTTTGACACTGGTTTATGTGCAATGAACTTCTGTTCTGTTACAGGTTTAAATCGATTTCTGACCACTTTAACTGGTTTATGTGTAATGTCTGTCCCTACCCCAGTCCTCTGGTACTACAGCTGTTTTCAGTGATAACTGCAGTGTGTAACCTAAGACCTCAGTAATTTCTAATTTGCATTCTTTCAGGATCATAGGGTGAATGCCATCAGATCCTGGTGATTTGCTATTGTTTAGTTAAACAATGTCCTCTACAATTTCATCTACTGAAACCTCGGTTTGGGTCATCTGCACAGACTTCTCCCTGGGAAGGAGTGGATCTGCTGGTGGAATTTTCTTTACATCTTTCACAGTGAAGCCAGATGCAAAGAATGCATTTAGGTCTCGACAATGGCTCTGTCATTCTTTAGTGCTTATTTAACACCCTCTGGGATAGATTATTTAAGGCATTTAGGAGACTTACCACAATATCTATCTCTGTTGTATTTTCAAAAGGCATCTCCAAGTGCTTAAATAACCTAAAAATATCTGGCATAGGACTGAAATTAGAAAGAAAATTCCAAGCACCACTAAATGGCAGTAGGGCATCTCCATGCCCTATAATGTAAAGTATTCTTGCTCCCTTCTGAAGGCAGAGAGATCTGTATACAAGAAGATACATTCCAACCTGGCCTATGGGACAGCAAGCCATTTCCTTCCACTCTGGAGGAGGCAAGGGACTTATGTTCCATTTCTCTGGAAGGCAGACTGAAGCTTCAGGAAAAAAATTAAGCATGCTAATATAGGGATATTTTTATTTATGTTTGGACAAAATTAATTCGACTATCAAAGAAAATATTGAAATATCTGGACCTTGGGAATGAGCCAGAGTAAGAAAAGGGAAGCTGGAGAAGTCGCTGTATAAATTTCATTGGAAAATGTAAGTTTAAACCATTATGCACACAGATGCATCCTCAGTGATCCTGAACACAAGCTACCAATGCTTAAAAATCACAATGAGAGCCTATCGTTTTTCTAAACAGTGCATTCCCATTCTGTTACCATATGCCTATACAATGTAATCCTCCCCCAACAGGAATATCGTCTCAAGCACGATAATCTAGCCATGCCAGAAGGGCAATACTATAAATTATACGTACGCAGTCCCACAGTATCATGTTTGCCATTGTCGTTTCTGTTTGGTTGCACTAATGGAGCAAATGAAACAGCAAGAATGTTTTTACTTTCCCAAGTGTTCTGTCCAGTTCTCAGAATTTGTGTTAGCTACAAGAGAACGAGAAACAGAAAATAAAATTCAGCAGTTAATAAAAGGTCTTGGTTACATTTGCAGTTCTTCAGTTTGAGGAAGTTTAATTTAGCATTAGCATTTAAAATTGCTTCAAAGTAATTTAGAAAGCCCATTCTCTTCCCAGATCAGATAAAATTTTGTAGCACATACAAAATTCAGACTTTTCCCACTTTGTTTCAAAGGCTTTTAATTTAGCTCCTAAAAGATAAATAAGGACTTGTACATGCATTTAAAACTTTATTAACAATGCTCTTTTGATAATATTCCCCACTAATTCCAAATTAATATTTAGTATTACTGTAACCTGCATTGTGGAAAAAAAGCACATTAACTTCTATAAAAGTTAACAGTTTTATCTGTTTTTGTATGATCTTGTATTGAAAATCCTGGACTGCCCAGTGTCTAAATAGCTAGCACACTTAGAATAAGATGGATATTCACTTAAAAAGGTACTACATTAATATATAGTACTTACTCTTCCCAGACTACTGGCAAATATCCCCAACATTATTATTAACATTATTATTTGAATTAATATGCAGGGCTCTCTGGTAGATCAAGGGAAAAGCTAGTAAGTCCAGGCTTGTGCTGGACTTGTGCTCATTTTCATTTTCTTCTGTATTTTGTGTTACAATGAGCAAAGCAGAGCACTTGTATTATTTGTTAAGCCTAGTCTATTTTCTCTTGATTCGGTTCATATATTCCATGAAAAATGTATATGAAAATATACCTCCAGTGAATACAACTGATATACGACTAACATTTGTTAAGCACCCACTTGTACTAATGGTAAAAGGCTGTCTACAATAAGAAACTATATAGCAAAAATTCAACAACTTTTCGTCATTAAAAAAGTAACCTGCATATCTGACCACCAGCATTTTAACAATCGAGCTTCAGAGGGGCATAGATGTTGGTAAACTGTTAAATCTATGTTCCTCAGTTCCCCCATCAGTAAGCACTCACCTTTGTAAAGCCTTTTGCAATCTATGGATGAAAGTAACAGAAGTGCTAAGTACTATTAATAAAACACTCGTCTAAAAATGCATTACCTGTTATTGTTACAAGTGGCATCTAAAACAAGTGAAAGCATAGTTTAAATTTTTCTCCTGTAGTCACTTGTCCCTGTTAATGCTGACTTTCCTTTCACACAATCAATGCAGATTATTATTTTTTAAGAGGATGTTGTTAAGAAAAACAAAAATCAATAAAACCACCGGATACAAGAAGTCTGTAATTTTAGTAAAAAGTAAAATAAAAAAGTAATAGAAGTTAATATAAAAAACAAAAAAGCTACAAGTAAACTTTACAGCAGGGTGTTTGGGTAAAGTCTTAGCACCACTGAAGTTCATGGCAAAATCACTATGGTTTTACCAGGGACTTCAAGGGGAACAATATCTCAGTATTTTAATCAATTAAATTTAAACTAGATCATGTCCCTTGTCTCTTGCAGGTAACATTAGCTGCACATAAAAAGTAAAATACTAAAATGTGGAATCATTTAAAAAAAGAAAAGAAGAATAAAAAAAGAAAAGAACGTGTAAAAGATCCAAATAACCAGCATATCTCTGTATTTGAGAAGATGATGATGCTTTTACAGTACTTGATCTAAGTCGTTTGATTTCATATCAAAACACAGAAAAGGGAAATTGTCACTGAATCACCTGATCTTCTATAGGCATAACTAGAATGCCTCCAACTTTCAGTAAAATTTTCATGTAGTTTTCATGGTCTTTCTGGACTCCAGCTCCACAATAAATCCGGTCATACTGATGACTATCTGATGCTATTTCCAGACAATTACCAACCACAAAGGCAGGTTCACAGAACTCAAACCTATGGGAAAGGAAAAGAAAGAGGGCAAACCGTTATTTAATAGCAGGCTTCTTTTATGAAAAGCAAGTTTCAAACTTTTCCTCATTTGCAATTAGAGTTATTAGTGATTTGCATGAAGACACAAGACCTACTAAAGAAAATAGCAGGCAAAAATAAAACGAACATTGGGCTATTATTTAAGCCTTTTTCTGTGGTAGACACCAGACTACTTTAACAGGAACTCAGGAATTCCAGTGCCCATTCATTTGTAGTTTCACTGTGTTTCCGAAGTGCAAAACAAGGGCCAGACTTCTCAAGCTACATTTGAATGGCATCCCTAAGCTGCTCAGCGTCTCCTCTGTGCACTACTTGGAGTAGAGCAATTAGAGAAAGAGCACTCTTGCATATCTTCCAAAACAAGTCCCTGCAGACCTCAACCGACAAGGCTCCCCAGAGAGAAAAGTTCAAAACGTGGTCCAACATGTGTTACTTTTGGCTTCCTTCGCCACCGCAAGTCAACTGTACAGGACAAGTTTATGCAACTGCCATATCATTCTTTATAATCAGCCCAAACAGGACTCTGAGTCACTTTCTCAGTAGCCTGACAGAGGCTTTGGGAGGGGTGTGGGGTGGGAGGGAAGGGTACCAAGCCTACCTTTATGGCCTCCTTTCCTCAGGAGTCTTTGCCATGACAGGGGCAACCCTACACAGCTCAGACATAAGCTATGCCCAACAGCGTATGGCGGGGTGCAGGAGGGAATATACTCACTTTCGGCCTCACTGTCAGCTGCCTAATTTTTATATGGAGGACCTATTCCTACACTTGCAGAGGAATGAAATGATGTCCCCTCCAAAAGGCAGTCATGGGATGCACAGCCCTGCACCTGGGCTGAACAAAACAAATGGGGGCACTAGGGGGGAAGCCTCCTTTGTTGCTTGTCCTCAGCGGCAGCAGCCTAAGCCCACGCTGCTCCTGCCTGAGTATGGACAGCTGGAGTAGATAAGTCTCCACTCCCTCTCTGGTGCCACCCCACCCCCATTCTCCAGAAGTTGGCCTAATTTCCCCCCACCTCAGCATATACCCCTCTGCTAAGGGCACTGAAAGAGCTTGCTTGTGTCTTATCTAAAATTCCAGTAAAAAACCCCAAACAAACAAACAAACAAACAAACGAACCTGTGTGTTAAGAACTTTTTGGGAGGTTTTAATATAAATGCTTATATTTTTTGTACTCTCAAATTCAGAGGTATAAACTAACAATATTCAAGCTTTGTAACACTTTGCTGCTGCATGCCACTTCCTGCTACATGATGCTGTGTTTTGATTTGGATAAAGCTTCCAACCACTGGCTTCTTAAGAACAAACAAACAAACAAGATGCAATTGTAACATTTTCTAATGCTGCCTGTGGAACAGAAGTGTTAAACCCATCTGGCCACATGAGCCAGATGAGTGGCATCAAGTCAGTCCATGGGCCAGACTGGGCCACAGACCCCAGGACCTGTATGTTCTTCATGTCTCAGACCAGCATGTAAGGGGTGGGAGGGGAGGAGGAGGAGGAAGAACGTTGCATGCAGTGCAGGTCCTGGAGTCACTGGGACAGGTAGTGTGTGCAGTACAAGTCCTGGTATGTGGGCCACGTGGTGCCTGTTCCCACCAACTGAAGACCTGTGCTATGCAGGGCTGAATGGAAGACAGTACTGGACCACGCAGGAGGCACCACATGTGGTGCAGATACTGGACTGCATGGGGCAGGCACTGTCTATGGTGCAGGGCCCACAAGTTGCACAAATCCTAGAGTGGTACTGTGTGCAGCACATGTCCTTGGCTCTGAACACAGGTCTGGCAGCATCTGGGTCAACTTATAACCAAAGGCAGGATAATGGGAGAATAGAGAATCCCTACTGTAGAGAATAGGAGAAGTAATGTTTTCTTCTCTGAAGAACCGTACAAAGTAACTCTAAATGACTGTGTGCATAGAAGGTCCAGTCACAATCAATTTATTTGAAAACTCCATAAACCTGGGAGATCTCAAACTTCCTCCATAATGAATTTTTTTTCCCCAATAGCTATGCACAAACATGCAACCATGTTTTGTTTTCAAATTTGACAACCAGAGAGGTCACAGGAGAGAGGAATTTTATTTTTTTATTTTATTTTTTGACTAGCAACAGATCCCAATGCAACGGTGGAAGTGTGAGAGAATGCAAGGTGCAAGCATTTCATCAAGCATAGGGAGGCTTGACAGCTTTCTCCATTTACAGAAACAGCAAATACTATGACAGGAAGACTAAGTTTACAGAATGAGACTACTTCAGTAACAGTGTTGTAAACATGCTCAATTCATACATTTTGCTAGTAAAGATGATGTGTGATCTTGAAACAGTGCTCCCTTCTTTAAATAGCTGCATGCACATCCTGTGCAACCTTTGCTTGCTACTACAACTACCTCTTGGAGGTACTGGACATACTTCTTTTAGATAAGTATTTGGACATGATTAATCAAGAGTCCACCTAAAAGAAAAGGCAGTCTGGAAAAGGCTTTGAGTGCTTTGTTGCTTAGGTCTATACAACAGTGCACTATAATTTATTTTGAGGGGAAAAAATAGAGGAGCAAACAGAAGTTAACACATGCAAATCGTACTGGGAAAAAAGGCTATTAAACCCAGAACATTGATAAATATACCGACAAAACTCCAATTCTTGGCATCACAAGAAAAGCATCAGATCCTGTGGCCACAATACTAGAATCCACAAAGCCTTGATAGAGAAGAATAAGGTAGTTCACACATTTTGGGTATGGTTTCACACTACGTAAAAGTTAATTCAAGCATTACTGCATTAACTTTAATCTAAAGAAATGAGCTGAGTAGCTCTGCAATTGAAGTTAGAAACCCGTTAAAAAAAATTAGATAAAAAGGAAAAAATTGTCATGATGTCTCTCCTTAAAGTCTGTTTCCAAAGAATCCATGCGAGGGGAAGGGCCCCTCTTGTCCACAAGCTCCACAGTAGGGGCACTCAGCTTACACAGCTAACTTAATAGTTTCTAGAGCTCCTAAATCAGTCTTTCTGCACATTCAAAACAGTCCCCAAGGGGATCTGGAAAGTACATTAAAGAGATGTTCCTAGAATTAGCTTTATATTAAAAGCTATGGTTTGTCTTTTTGTGCATTTGATGATCACTACTAAAAAGATTTTGGAAACGTATTTAAAGTATCTCCCACACTCACTGAAGCCAATCCTTATGACCAGCCTTTTTGACCACCAAGTCAAAATAAGCCCCTGGACAGACATGATTTTTCCTGAAGTAAGAAAGTGAAATAAGCCAAAAGACCCCAGGGAACCTTGAGCAGAGGGAGCAAATATACTCAATTTCAGCCTCACTGCCAGCTGCATCATTTTTTATATGGAGGATCTATTCTTACACATTCATTTAAAGAACATTACCAGAACTCCATTAGTAACATAAGCACTTCTCAATTCAAAACCTATAATTATTCATTTTACAAGAGATATTTATTTTCAGTAAAGTTTATACAGATATTCTCCTCTCCTAAAATCTAGTTGGATTGCCTAAAGAAGTTGATACAAAATTCTGATGCAGCACAAGATAAAAATCACTGACGTGACAAATTTGGAGCCATCAGTTGAAACACATTTACTTGCAGAAAGAGATCATCTTTTCTAATATGCTATAAACACCAATATTTTCCTTACATGCTACATATACACAAAATTTCAAAGAGATATTTAAGGCTTTGCTGGATGTTTCTTTAAGTAATTCAATGCTACTTCTAATAGTCAGTCATGGCTCACATTAGAAATACTGAAACTGAGGGACACCACCAGATTGAATGCTACTATAACACTGATAGTGCTGTACATGTAATGAGAATTACTTACACTAAGATCAGGTAAGTGCATACTTCATTTAATAGATTGTCTTGAGACTCTGCAGTTAAACAGTTAACTATGTTTTTCCACCCCACCCCCCCCAAGTGTGGGAGAAAACCAACACCTAATCTGACTTATTACAGATCCTAAAAATTGAGTGTCCTATCATGCCATGACATGTGCATGGGAGGATGTGTGATTCTGGAGATCAGCAATAAAAATCTGTCAGATCTCAACTGCACATCCCCTGGGGCATGCAGCTGGCTGCCTTTGCAATCCTGGAGCTACCGTAACCCCAGCTGCCCACACCTGATGCAGGTGCAGCCAGTTGCATGTGTACTGGTAAAAGTATGTGGTGCAGGTAGCCGTGGATTCAGGAGCTCACCAGTCCACAAGCTGCCCCCCACAAGCACCTTGAAACTGCATGTCCACTCAACAAAATGTCCTCTGGTGACACTTAGGTGCTACGGGCAGCTCTACAAAATGAACATTCACCATGGAGCTCCCCTATCCCCAGCTGCCTGCTATCACTGGAGCATACGCTGCCAACTCCATGTACACTAGCCCATGAGCAGCCAGGGATCACGGATGTCCCTATGCATGGGAAGTTGATGATCTCCCCCCAAGGAAAGACTTTTAAAGTCCCACCATGCAGCTTGATACTGGTGTGAACACATGACTGTAAAGGCCTCTGTCTGGAGCAAACAAACTGGATGCCCCTGTACCAACAAACTTAAAAGCTGTACCATGAGGCCAGCACTGAACATGCCAGATTCAATTAAATCATGCCAGATATTCCATATTAAAATGTAGAATATTTTGGTTGTTGGTTTGCCACACTTGAACATCTGGCATATTACAAAAAAAATTGCAGAATGTAATTTGCAACAAGTGTAAAATCTGGACGGCATCAAAGTCACAAGTTTCCATAACACTTATATCAATGTAAGTCAGGCCATTTTAATATGACATTCAATCTAATCTGATATAAAATCCTTTCACTAGCCATACTGTCACTATATTCAAGATGGTACGATTGTTATATTTGATTCTCTATGCCTTTTGGGAATTAAATTCAGTTTCCTCTGGCCTGCAATATTAAGCCCTCCTTGTTACAGGAAGATCTGTCCTAAAAATAATTAATTTATTGTCAAAACATTTGGCACTGACATACTCGTAAGCTACTTAGCAAGATGAGGCATATTTCACACAGTAAAGGACTTCAAATAAAACTGAAAAATAATTAGTGGTCTAACAAATGCCTGATATAATTCAACTTCTATTAGTATCTATGAGATCATTATCATGGAGTAACTGACATTTTTACAGGAGAGTTCTGTGCATCATTACTGTCAAAAAATCTGTGCGTTATTTCTTATACACTGCTACAAACATATAAACACAGTGATAGTTAATATTTGGAGGTGAAAGCTTATGATTTCTAAAGTATTTTATTTTGTCATACTTTATAGTGCCTGGCTTGGTTAGCATTGACTCCAGATGAAAATGATTCATGCAGAGTCAAATTACTGTCTCATCTGTTTGTGGCAGGTGTTCATTGAAACATTAGGGAGTTCTTCCTGTTGCCACCTAGATGGCAGAAATTAACATCCTTTGGCGGCCCTGTGCATTTCCATTGAACAAGCTGATATGGTTATAAACACTTTCTCCATCTTAGCACAGTGTTATTCTAACTTCACCTGTTCATCATTTGCATTTTAGGAAACGCACACAAAAATGTTGGTGATATATTTGTTCACAGTAAGTCAGTGATGCCAATACAAACACGTTGATTTCTCTTCCAGACAGTTACGCTAACAGGAAAAACTAGCATCAATCAAGTATCAAGAGAGATTAAATCAATTTGTTCAGCTTCTCCTGCCAAAACAGCTTTACATACCAACAAGTAGATCTCATAACCACTCACATTCATTAAAAATAGCAAGAAGTTGAATTTTGTATGTTACATCCACATTAGGAGTCAGCTTTGTTTCACTTGTATCCATATTCACCAATCTATTTCAGGTGTGATATCTAGTGGATAAGTAAAATGTTTAATTGTGTACTATTAATAAACACTATAATTAGAGGGCATTACATTTGCTATTGTACCAGTTTTTGAAGTCATCATACTGTTACAAGTGGAACCAGCTGCCAGATCCCATGTACTTTCAAAGCAACTCTATTTCAAGTTCTGAGACTCCACAGCAGTTTCAGGATCAGTCTTTTGTCTAACACCTTTCCTTGGGAAACGGAAACCTGCTATCAGGCTACCATTGATCCTGAAACTTGGGTAAGGTACTACTCCTGACATAAGCAATCACAACCTCATTATATTTTGGGGGGGGGGGGAGAAGAAGGAGAAGGAGACAGATTAGAACATATTTATATAAAAGTATACGGGATATATATTTGATGACTCATAAGGCCCAGTTTCACAATGCTGAAAGTAAGCAATTGGCCAAGTTAGTGGGAAGAAAAAATGTAAACAGAAAAATATGAATGGTAAGAGAAAACTATTTGAGAACATTTTTATCAGAAGTCTGTTTCTTTAAAAAAAAAAAAAAAAAAAAATCCTACAATTCAACTAGGAAAGATCACAGTGGTCTTTCCTAGTTAATAAGAAACCTGCCTTGGAGAGAAAATAAAGCACTCACAAAAAATGATACCAAAATAGCATGGTATTAAGTGTATTTAAAAACTGGCCAGTAGGTCTCAAAAGATTGAGAACAAAGAATCATGAACAGGTGCGGTAATGATTCTATCAGCAGATTACAAAGACTGGAGAAGTTTTAAAATACAAAAGTGTATAGAAATAATGAAATCTGTATAATTTGGTAAAATGAGATTTAAAACAAAGCTGTTTTAATACATTCATATATACACTTACACATCTAAGAACAAAGTATGTAGGCCAATATCACAGGATTACTGGGGAGGAATGATACTAATAAGTAACTTAACATCCTGGGCAAGGGACATAAGTTACAAAATGGAATAAGTGATTAGAAACCAGTTCAGATCTGTAACACAACAGAAGCTTGGTGCACATAAGCCACTTCAAAATACAGAAACCAATTTAAGATAAACTTGGATGGATGCATTATCTGACTTAACTGATTTAGGTTAAATCAGTTGAACTTCTGTCCCACACCTCCTCCAGGTTCAAGTAAACTCACAGTTTCTCAGCATCCCAGGATGCTTTGTACCTCCCCCCTGCAAGCCCCCTTCCTGCAGGCTGGGCAAGCTAGGCTTGGCCCAAGTTGTCTGCTCCAGCCAGGCAGGGAAGCATGCTCCCCTAAAACATCCTAGCTTCTGTCCTGAGCCACTGCAGACACATGGCTGCATTTCCAGAAGCAGAAATGAAGGTCTGTCTGTTTACTTGCTTATCAGTTCAATCTAGGCATCTTAGACTAACCTGAAAAGATTGAATCGATTCAGTCTTGGGCTTTTTGGCCATCTGCACTTTGCCTTGGGAGTCACAGTGAACTTTTAGCTGAATGTGAACTCCTAGCTTAAAGCCATTATGAAAAGGGCTAATGTACTCCCTTGGTATACACATAGGAGAAATCTCAGGTAGAAAGAGTAAGCTTTATCATCTTTGTATTTAGCAATGACATGACTGCTTTTGGACTACTGTGCGCCTTGTTAGTAGCAATGCTCAAGGAAGATGTTGATGAACTGGTAGATAAAAAGCCAGAAGATAGATTAAAAAGCTTGAAAAAAATGTGTCGTAGAGTGATTTAGAGTCAAAGACTTCTGGTTTAATTTTTCAAAGAAGGTTAGGTTAATGGTGACAATCCATAATCAAAGTACTTATATGGGGAACAGAAATTAGTGGGTGCTCTTCACTTTTGACAAATTGATCACAAAATCCAGTTGCTGGCAGTTGCAGCTAGCCAAATTGGGCATTTTTACATGTGCTCCCAACGCAGCGCCAGGCGCTTTTAATTAGCGAGCTGTGATAATTAAGAGCACCCAATGCTTCATTGGGAACAGGTGCATCAGTGGCACAGCATGTATCAGTGCTGATAAAATGGTGGTGCGCTTTGAACTAAAGACATCTAACATGTTATAGTTCAAAGCATGCTGCCACCATTTTCTCAGAGCTGACTTAAGCTGTGCTGCTGATACATGCAACAAGCAAACTGATGCGCTCTGGCAGCCTCATGTGTTCCAGCAGACTCTCTGCACGTGTAAGTGGCCATACACATTAGAGATCAGTGCACAATTTTTTAACCAAGGTAAATAACCAGTGGAACAACTTATGATGGGTTCTGGGATTTTTCATTACTGTGATCCCTTAACCAGTTTGCTAGAACTATGCCCTACTTCAAAATACAAGTACTTCGAGGAAATCTAATGGTCTGTGTTGCATGGGAAGTCAGACTAGAACTAACACAATGGTCACTTGGCTGAATAACCAGCATCTGAAAACCCATTAAACCCTTCTTAATTAAGCCTTTTCAATTTCTAAAAGCATAAAAATAAACAAACAGAACAATATATGGAAGAGGGAGAAAATATTTATATACAATTTAATTTCTGTAAACAGTTTTCCTTTATTTAAAAAGGAATCAATCCATCTTTTCATCGTCTTTTGGTTAATTAATCAGAGATGCTGCCAAAGAGCTCAGTCCCATACAGCCAAAGCTAAAGCCCATGTTAACGTGCATTGTTCCTTTTCACATCCAGGTATGTTTCATTTTTTTTTTCCTATTTAACAACAGCATATTAATGATTCAGTTTTTCCAAGGACCATGAATAAGACATGACAGAGTATTATGAAATGACAAAAGAATTTAGCTTTTAATACTGCTTCAAAACAGTTTCTAAGAATAAGTTTTAAAAGGTAAAATTGAAAAACTCCCCAGTCTTTCAGACTGAAATTCATCCTTGACTGGAAAGGCCAGAGTAAGCCCCGTAAAGGGGCTGTACCAGGGAAAGCCACCCTACTATAGAACCAACCTTGTGCAAGGAGAAGGGAGGTGGAACTTATGCAGAAAGTTGCTTTGAAGAGATGATCCAGTGATAAACTACAGAGAGTACTACAGTATCCTGTACAACCAGCATAAAAGGGATTATTTGAGTTTGTGGTTGAAGACAGCGCAACAGTATAGGTACCCTGACTCTCTATAAACTGCTCATCCCCCAAGAACAAGTACTGTACTTAGGTTTTAAATGTGGAAGTAAAGAGTTTTATCCTAAAACAAACACATTTCCAAGGACAAATACTTGTAACATTAAAGATTTAACTCTACTCACTCATATATGAAAAGAGACTTCAATGAACTTGTACAGAAAAAAAAAAGCAGACAAGAGCATTTCTAAACAGCTGGTTTTCTACATGAGAAAGGAGACTCCAGTGAACATATTGTGACCACTGAACCTGAGCTAAATTTTAGATTTAAAGTTCAAAATTTACCTCTGGGAAGACTCAGAGGAAGCTGTGGGCACAGTGCTAAACCAGCTCAGTTAACATGGTTCATTTTTTATTGTGGAGAAGTGTAATTTGAGTACAGCAAACTAATTCAGAAAGTGCTCAAGCTCCTATAAAAGAAAATAAATTGTACATATAAATGATTACTGTGAAGAAAGTGGTTTAAGGAAAGGGTCTGCTGTCATAACAGGGAAAGTACAATAAATTGGAATAGATAAGGGAAAGAGATTGAGGAGTTCAGTTAGGATTGGGGTGGTTAGAGGAAAGGACTGGCAGTACCATATATTCTGTCTTTTCTGTGCATGTGCATTGATGAGGAAGAAGGGGGACTGCTGAAAAATCTGTAAAAAAAAAACAGAGTTAACATATACCAATGCTACCTTAACTCTGCCTTTGAGTAAATGTCTCAGTCTCCCCAAACACTTACAAACAGCCATTGTTAGTAATAATGAAAGCTCAGGGAATGTAGAACAGAACAGAACAACTGAAGAAGAAAACTTACTGCTTTCCCTTTAATGCTCATGTAAGCTGTCTGGAACAGAAGCTCTATGGGCACATCTACATATTCATTAATGCGCCTTTGCTACTGCACATTAAGTTTAGTACCTCTACTATGAGGTACTAGATAGCTGTGCTAATGCACAGTAGGAAAAGTGAACTTTGTGATGCTAATTTGCAGGACACTAATTCTACTGCATATTAACATAGTTTTTGCTATGACATTAACACGCAGTAGAACAATCCACTGTGTATTAAGGAGTATTGTGTAGATGCAACTTACAATACCCATCTGACATTCAAATTCTTATCTCTAGTCCTTAAAAATCATCCCTCCCACAATTTTATTTTTAAGCTCATCTCTCATATTCCATTGTGCAGCTGATAATCTCTGCAACAAGAAAATCTCTGTACACTACCACTGACAGCCTTTAGAATTCAGCAGTGAAATAACATGTATGGGATCTTTCAAAGAATAGATGCACTTCTTTCCTTTGATCACACAGAAAAGAAGAAGTCAAGGATAGGGACTCAGATGCTCAGAGTCAGGGCCCAAATCCTTATCATCACAATCACAGCTCTGCCAAGTTGCTCTAACTATTTTGATGAAGTCAAACACCTAACTCAGTGAACACAGCCAGTGGGCATGTCAGTAGTTCTTAGTACTACAGCCAACTCCAAGAAGCTAAATTTAAGATTGCATTGGCATGCATCTTATTTCTGTTTCTTGGCATTTTGCTGAGGTAGACTTTACACTAACTCCACATTAACTAATTTCCTCACCTGTAGTTAGTTTGTAATCTGAGCAATGGTCAATTCTAGTTTCCTGTAGGGATTTATATAAACTATTCTAAAAAGGAAAATGATTTGTGACTCTTACCTACCATCCTAAAGGCTCTTTAAGTATTTACAGCCATGTTACCATCCCTTTCTGTTTAGGCAAAGAGAGGAAGATAGGGACCACAACCGTGTTGTGTGGGAAGCAAGTGAAGCTGTGGTATAAACATGTGAAAATACACCACACTATAAAGTCCATTATTATTCATCCATGAAATCTACTTCAAGATGACACTTATCTAACAATGATGTGGTGAAAGTAATGTGCCCTTTTCTTCAAATACAGTACAAACACTATAATTCAAGAAGAATGAACATCTGAAGAATAGACCAAAATAACCTTGGCAGTAACAAGACTTGGCAACAACTACCACAATGAACCCAATGCAAACATTTGCAACATTACTGGCTATGCCTTCAATATTAACAAATCTATTTGATACTTTTTTCTTGTACATTTATTCAACTTCTGGCTAATGCAGTAGGGCAGATGATAAACTGTGAGAACACATACAATTACAGCAATAGTCAGAAACAACTTTGAAGAGTAAGAATGAAATGAATAAAGACTAAGTTGTTTTACTACATGATCTTTCTAAGAGACAACAACTTACATCAATTTCAGTAAGGGAACAAGCCAATAAGCATTTTTCTCTGAAGAACAAATTGAAGTGCTGGTCTTTGATTTGTTACCTGTTCAGAGTCTGTTCCAAAAACTGGATTCCTTTGTGGAATCCTAGTGGGCGTTCATATAAGTTTTTTTTAAAACAAAGATTAGTTTAGAAAGAATAAAGTATATATGTTCCACTGTGTTTTTTGGCAGACACAGGTGGTTTTGAAAAAAGAAATGTATTTCACTTCTCAACTGCTTCTGCCACAGTCTTAAGCTTTGCCTCTGAGTTTTGCAGGTGAAAATTTAGAAAGCAACTATTTTTCATAGGGACACAAGTGCTTGCCTTCTCTCCACTGAAGTAATGGGAATCGTTTTAGAATGTAAATTTCAAAAGTATTCATCCATACAAAATATAAATCAAGACGACAACTGATGCTGTCAAAGGCTCAGTAATTTTAGTCAACAACTTCCTTTGGCTGAATTCAAGCTTTAACATGAATATGATTAAACTTGTAGCAAGCAAGAAATACGAGATTCTACATTTCTTTCTAAGACATTGTTCTATGATACTTCTATTTAATCTGGTCCTGAAAGGGGAAGGGTATAGATGTCTCAAAAAAAAAAAAAAAAAAAATTAAAAAAATGTATAATGGATCTCTGATAAGATTCAATTGTTACATCTATTTTAGATAAGTTTGGATGCAACATCCACTTTTGGAGTCCTAGATTTTAAAAGCCATAAAGTATTAATTACTTGTAATATTTCCAGGTAAGCAAAGAGGAACCACTCAGTATCAAAGAACCTTAATGGGAACCATCTCTCGTTGATCCTTGTAAGACTAGTAAACCTCAATGACAGGTTCATTTCCTCAGTAATGGCAAGAGATTTCACAGCTTGGAACTGGTTCAGGAGTTATTTCTCTTTTTCTGTTTAAAAGTTCAGGAGTTTTGATTTCTTTACACAGATAATCATCCAACTGCAACTGAATGAAAAATAGGTGCTTCTCTTTGAGGATTCCATGCACATATCCATTCTTAGAACTTTAATTTTTGAAAGGAGAATTTAGCCTTCATAGAGCCACCCCATAACTAAAATATACCAAATTTTATTAGTGACAAAGAAACTATGTCAGGAGACTGACAACAGTAAGTTTACTTTCCCCAGTGTACATACAACTTATTAATGGACTCCAGGGAGAAGTTTTACCCATAACATTTATCCCAGAAGTAGTACTAGGATTCTCATGACTTACCATTGGAGTGGTTTCTTTAGAAGAGTAGCGATAATTTCTTTTGTTCCTGAGAAGGGTGGTGATTTTCTTTCACAGCATGGACTTCACCAGCTTACACGGGTTTGGTTTTTGATAGAGTGTTAGAAGATAGGCGACCTAGCCTTGCCCTGTGGCTCTCCCTCCGAGCTGGATATTCTAGGTCTAGAAGTTGACTGGGAGCAGAAAAGACAACACATTCCCCTTCAATAAACAGGTGAAGCGGGGCCTGATATGCTGCACATTTGTGCTTTAGATTAGAGCCTTCTTAAGGAATAATTTTTCCTTAGTTGTCATGCATTTCCGCTCAGATATTAAAATGTGTAGGAGATCCATAACACATCTCAAACTCTAATCTCAAGGGCATCCTTCAGTTTATGCCTAAGCAAGCCCTTACAAAAACCCTGATAACACTTCAAAAATATTTGTAAAGACTTTCCTTTTTACTTTTATAGGCAAAAGTATCTGATGAAATAAAGACACTGCTATACGTCTTAGATCATCAAATGACAACTCTATCTCCATTCAGATAAAAACTACTCCTTTAAAGATTGGTTGGATATGGATACAGACAAAATTGTTTACTAGAATGATTTTTTTTTTTTTTTATAAGTGATTTTTTTTTTCTCTGAGAACTCAGCACAGAAGGGAACAAGTGGTAGTACTTTAACTACCAGAGGAAGCCAATCCTCGTTTAATTATTAGTCAGAAAGAGAGCACAGTTACTCAAATCCCTTTGGAAATGGTTTTCATGGAGCTACTGAGCTCTGAACCAAAATCTGTTCCCTCACTGAAACAATTTTTATATTAATTCAACGCAATTCTCATTAGGCATCAGAAGGAAAGTGGTATGCCATACAACACAGTATTTCTATGCATTTCAAACACTCTCCTCTCCTACAAAAAGAATGCAGAAATGGCATTTGCATCCAGTAATCTGTTTGCGCAGTAAGAATTTTGTTGAGCATAAGAACTTAGCTGCATGAGCTATAAGCAATCCCATGTGATGTTGCACTGCAAAAAAATACAAAGACTCTAGAAATTGTTGTGTCCTTTTTTCTGCTTGTAGAGAGGCTGACAAAAGTATAAGGACAGAACCAAACAAAGCAGGAAATATATTTTTCCGTCTTTTTTTTTTTTTAAGGGGATAGAAAGGTTTTTTCTTTTTTGCCTTTTGCTCCAAGACCTGACCATACAAACAAGCACAGAAACATGTCATCAGTTTGAAATTTAGTCCCATTCAATTGGCATAGGAATAATTACAGCACAAGAAAGATCATGGTTATTAAGTACAAGCAGCTGGAACCAATAAGAAAAGCATTATATGGCACTGTAGATTTTATTCTTTATCTTAAGACTCAAGTCATTAAAAATAAGGTGGTTCTATTTTAGAAAGAGAGGAAAATTCTATTTATCCACTAAGTAAGTACAGCACAGGGAAGTAGCAGTCCAAACTTCTACATACTGCCCTGCCAATATACCTCAAGTATACCCTGGTAAAATGTAATTTTTATTCCCATTCTATTCTGGGCCTGTCTGCAGAGTCTGCTACCAAGCATTTCCATTAGTGGTGGTGGTCTTGGGGATCTGCATAACTGATAGAGACTTATTTGAATCAAAAGGATGAAAAGTCAGTATAGGCTGTTGCTGGGTTCAAGTCAGGTACAGAGGTGAAAGACACTAATCACTATTCCTCTTCTTTGCTTTGGAGCCCTTTCATCCAAGTACTAAACAAATCAAATCTGAATCAGCTGAGTTCAGAAGTCAGACAACTCTTCATTTATTTCCTGGAGCCCCAGACAAGACAGAAGGTTACTGAAGTACAAATCAGAATTGGGTCTCCTGGATAACAATGTATCACTATATGATTTAAAAAAAACCCCCAAAAAACAAAAACCAAAAAACCAAATCCATTAAAATGATCATTTATGTTTTTGTTTTGTATAAAATCTGTGCAAACAAATCATTAGGCGAGTGAACCACTGCAATCAGAGGAAGAACCTCAGATATATTCAGGATATCAAATGATCTAAAAACAGTACTAAATAAGCACAATCAGATCTACTTGCAAAGAAAGTTGTCAGCTAAAACTGCAGATATTCAGAGAAGGAAAAAAATCTGCAAAGCAGCCAACCATTTATTCAATTAGTGATTATCCAAGTGGCAAGAATTACTTGCACATAACAGAAGTGTATTTGTTAGATTATATAACTTTTGCTCAGCTATGATTGTAAGAAAGAGCCTTATAGTTACCTAGCATATACCCTGGAGTATGTTACTGAAACAAACAAACTGTATTAACCCCCAGAAGCAGTTACACAATGCAACAGTCATTTGCAGCTAACCCCCCGCCACACACATTTATCACTTTAAATGTAGGAGTGTAACATTCAGAGCATCATGCCCAAGTTTAATCTTTCTGAAATCAAAAAAGATGACTGCTACTTCAGTACATTTAAAACTTCTAAAATAGCATATTAAGAACTATTATTCAAATGAGGTATAGACATTAATTTCCATTTGGGAATACGAATATACTTAAGTCAAAATTTTGACTAGACTAGGTAATGTAAGAGATGTTTTAATTGCAATGATCCAGAAATTATGCAAGAAGTGGATTAGGAAACGTTAAGTAAATGATGAATACCAAAAGCAATGGCTATCTTGAGAAAAAAGATCAAACAGATAATAAGACTCATCTGCATCCCCTTACCTCACATCCCACACACCCTACTAAAAAGAAATACATCTACATCACTTAGTTTGTAGTTTCAGTCTGAGAAAGCCAAGTAACTGAAAACCTGGGATCTGAATCAGTAGTTGCATTTAAGTCTGATCGACAAAAAATGCACGTTCAATTTTAGCAGAGAGGATTAGTTACTATGTATTAGTGACACAGGATCTAGCAATAGTTTTCCTTAACATGTGAAATATTCTTCCATAATTCATAACAGGCTACACTTCTGGCATTAGTCTATTTTAATTGATGATGCGCAAAACCTCAGGTAACAGAATCTGCCTAGAACTAAAGAGAAGACGACAGTAATGAAACACACCAAGTTTACTTTGGTATAATTTTATTTGTCCTAGGGGGAGAAAACACAAAGTGTAACACACAATAAACACTACCCATGTCAAAGGTCAAATTTAAACATTAATAAAAGCACACAACAAATTGAGAGGTAAAGCTCAGTTGCCATCTATAAACTTACCTGGGGGTACCTGTCTATGCTAGTAAAAATGTCTCTCTCTGTGGTAGCAGAGAGCGCGATAAGACCAGAAAAGCAACAGCAAACTGACATACATTTAGAGAAGAGGAAAGATGGAAAAGCTTTAATGGGAATAACTCAACACTTTTTCTGATAGCTGGCAGACCTTTGCAAGGAGCAGGAGAGACCTGAAACCTTCACAGGCCACAGTGCCCTCTGGTACCCTAGGGCGCTTGTACATGGGACAGGCATCACGATGTACATATGATGAAAATTAAATTTATGTGGCTTAATGGTGTCACACATTACACATGCACCTGTTTTGGGGTTTTAAATGAGCTTGCATCATTTCAAACTAAACTACATTCAGATGTAGTTTAGTTTGTAATGATGCACTGCAGCTGTCAGCTCATCCCTGGCTGCAGGGGAGGCAGGCTCTACAGAAAGAAGGGTCAGGCCCCTTGCTCCTTCTCCTTTCATCATGCACCTGCTGAAGGCAGAAGTGACAAAGAGTATGATTCTCCCCCTTTTCCCCCACCAACGGAGCCTGCCCACCTCTCCCATGGCGAGGGGCCAAGCTGATGGTGGGTTGAGTGGATGCTAAGCAGGGGGGAGGGAGGAAGTGGGGAGAACAGGACGGACCTGGTCCTTCCCTCCATGGCAGCAGCACCCCTCAGGGCTCTCTGTGGGGTGCTACCCCAGCTTGGATGCAGCACCTGGTCCAATCTAACTGTTCCTTGAGCCCACTTGCTGGGAACCCACCATGTACTGCTCCCCAGGCAGGCTTGGGGAAACAGTTGGATCAAGTCAGGTGCTGCCTCCAAGCTGGGACAGCACCCAGCCCACTAGCATCCTGCCCAGGAAGCTCCAAGGGGTGCCACCACCATGGAGGGAAGGACCAGGGACCTCAACAGCTCAGGGGCTTGCACCCCTTCCCTACAACAGCAGCTTGCACCCCTTCCCTACAACAGTAGGGAGGCTCCAGCAAAAAAAGGATGGGGCCCCCTTGCCATAACATGATGGAAAAATTGAAATGGTGGGTTTCAATTAAAAACTCACCATTTCAATTTAGGGGACAGCCCTCAGGGTTTTATTCTCTAACCCTGTCATGTGTACAAGCTCCTCTATACAGTCTATCTCCACCGGAGTGAAGAGCAATAGGATTCTGAAGTGGGCCAAGTCCAAGGAGACAGCCTACACTGAGTTTTAATTAGATGGTGAGAACCCTGAAATTCCACAATGAATCTCTTGAAATACCAAGTAACTGTAAGTGATCGGGTGCATGTGGTTGGGAATAAAACACTTCTCTCCCACTGTTAAAGTTCTAGCCTTGCTGCTTAAATCCATTCCTTTGTTTGTCTTTCATTTATCTGTATATCCTGTTCAACACTATCAGGTTAAATGGTTCAGATTAACTTACTGTGCATCAGACAGGCACAACAGTGTGCCTGTTTAATATTAAGCTGCCTCTGACAAAAATTTACCTTACACTTGAAAAGACAGTACCCTGCATGATAATATATCTTAATCTTTATGTAAGCTTATTGGCCAGAATACTGAAGGATAGATTTTGCCAAACACACTCAAATAGCAGAGATGTTCAACTTAAAACCCTGCCCCTCTCCAAGTTTCAAATTTACCTCAACATTGCCCACATTTAAAGGCATCTCACAACACTCAAATTTGATTTTCAATAAGGATTTAAAAGATGTTTAAAAGTTATTTTCTTTTACTTTAATTAAAAAACATAATTTATGGCTTCAGAAACAGCTTGGCAAATTAGATACTTACTTATCAAAGCTATCACTATATTTTATGAAGCTCTCCAATTTTTCCTTGGCATATTCTACCACATCTGAATGAAGCTCTATTCCATGATTTATTCCAAAAGGGCCTGTAAACAAAAACAGCAGTCATTTGCTTCATTAGCACAAAATTATTCCTTGCACTCTAATACTTTTCAACTATACCTTTCAAACATAATCATATTTTAGTTCTTGAATAGACATTTAAATTCAGCCTGCCAACATTGCTGCAAAAAAGGATATATTTCTTAAACTCACCCTCAGATCATTAAAACAAACAAAAGCAAGTAAGGATTTATCAATTCAGTGAGAAATCCAAGAATAAACCAAAATGTCCTAGGATGCCATCCTTCTTATAACATTAGCATTTTTTCCCCACACAGTTGTGGGGTCAAATACAATTTTCCTATTACATTCATAAGCAAAAGAGCATAAATCAGTAAAGAGAATTTTGCCGTATCAATAAGTCTCTAGACTTAACTTTTAGAGAGAACAATTAGGAAAGGGGATGAAATGCATGTTATGACTGTAGGAAAATTTACCATATAAGTTTCACATCATTTTATATTAAAATATAACTGCCTTATACTGATGAAGATGACTGTACAGTGCCCCACAAATGTACCATTCAATTTATGCAATTTACACTAACTGGAAGAGAATAAGGTTATACTGTACAATTTAAGTATTTTTATGCATCTGAATCTGTTCATATTGTCCCCGCGGATCGGGCCCCCTCATTTCTAACCCAGATTTAGCCTATCCTTTCATTTAGAAGGAGATAAGCTAAACATTTAAAAATAAATAAATAAATAAATAAAAGGCTACATTTTTCTACATTTGTAGAAAAATAATTAAACCCAATTAAGGGCGAGTCAAAAGCGACAGTAACACTGGAGTTAAACAGTTACGCAGGTGCTCTAATTCAGGTAGCCATAAGACGACAGAAATTATTTATACAATAGACAACCATAGCACAGAATTTTAACAGAGGTGCACTGATGCATCAGTCCAATATCAGATTGGCACCGATATAAAGAAGATGGTTTGGGAAATCAGCCAGATCTGGCTAATAATTTGGCCGCTAAATGGCCCATGCATGCACACAGCTGCAGCACAGCATGTAGGTGCTGTGTGGTGAGGAGCACAGCCCAGCAGCTTGGAGAACTGCATGCAGCTAGCAAGTCTGGTGTGGTGGAAGGGGAGCAGGGAGGGAAGAGGCATGGGGGGCAAATCAAGGCCCCCTGCAATGAGAGAGGGAGTGTGCTGGGGCAGGGGCTGGTGCGAGATGGAGCCGCAGCTCATCTGGGGGGCATGGAAAGCAGGGGCTGGCTCCTGCCATTGCACGCCGCTTGTCTGGTGAGCCACTCATCCAGCTGCTCATGCAGTCCAGGAGGGTATGTGGGGGGAGGTGTGTCCCCAGATTTGTGTGGGGCAAGGCTAGGAAGAGGAGTTGTGGGGGGCTATGGTGAATTTTGGAGTGGCTGCAGCACTGCCTCACAGCCTCCTCCCAGAGCCACCACCCACCCCAAGTGCAGCCCAGCCAAGCCCCCACTGGGAAGACCCTGGCACAGAGCTTGCCCCAGCTCCTACCCATAGCAGCAGCCACTCCACTCCATCCGATGCAGATCCTGGGGCACATGGCCCCCCACCATGACTTCCCAAGGGTGTGCACAGAGGTGAGAGCTGCGCCCCCCCCCCCAGCCTCCAGATAAACCGCTTGTGGCTCTGTCCCATGCCCTGTCCTGCCCCAGCCCCACTTCCTCCTTCACCACAGGGGCTTCAATCTGCCTCCCCCACACCCTTCCACCACAACAGACTTACCAACTGGACACTGCTCTTCAAGCTGCTGGACTGGTATTGGAAAGTGGATCAGTATCAGTCGATATGTCTCCTTAAAAATCGGCCATCAGTATCGGCCCCAAAAATCTCTATCAGTGTACCCCTACATTTTAATAGCCAGAAAGTACAGGGGAAAAAAAGCACCTTTCCACAACATACTAACTTGAGGTTGTTTTCCATTAACTCTGTTAAATTTGCATCTTAAGTATTTAGTCCCGACTTAATTTAGCCCAAAACTTTATTAATTAATAATTTAAGCAACTTTTAAAATTTCTGTAATACAAATTATTCAAGACAAACTCCTAAGTGCTTAAAAGATCACCAGTAGAAGTACTGAGAAAAAATGCCCAACTATTTTTGACTTTACATAATCTGAATATAATACTTTCTGTTGTAAATCCACAAAGCACATGCATAGTTCCCATGTGGTAAATGACCTAATATGCAACAGTACCACACAAAACTACTATCAGAAGAACATTTATTGTTTTAACTTTATGCTAAAAACATCTTATACCTAATGAAATGAAATGGATGCATAAGAGATGTGACGAGGAAACTTTAGAATTTTCCCAGTTAATAGATCTACAAAAAATAAAAAAGTCATGCAAGGGATATAGCCATTTTCACAACAGTAGGTCTTCTCCACCTTTTATAAATTTAGTTCATTGATTGTGAGTAGTACACAGTAAAGTAGTGTTACAGCCTCTCTCATCTTTTGTATCACTTGCTAGTAACCACTCTTACAAAAATAAGCTGCATTGTCTAAGCAAAACATTTTCCTAGAACATGACAGCAGCTTTTCAGCTAATTCACGTCAACTTTAAACTTTAATTTTCCTGCGACTTTGGCACTGCTTGCATTCTTATATATTTTCAATTAAAGTTAGTGCTATCTAGCTCCATACCCATGAGAATACTCTAATTGAGTAGTTTTTACTGTCACAAGGCAATTAATTATGAAGAATATCAAATTATGTTTTAACCTTATCAAATCAATACAGTAACTTTAATTGTCCACAAATCAACATTATGCTATGAAGGATAAACATGACAGCAAAATCATAATATTCTAATATGTCTGTATTTTGTTGAAACAACAAAGCTTATGACATTCTTGTTTTTACTTGGGTTTCCAAACTATGGATTAACTATGAGGATGGCTATACCAGTTAGGAAAAGAAAATTCCAATTTTTTTTCCAACTTAATTTTCAGAAATAAAAAAAAGTTAGCTTCCTTCACAATGGAATTTTTTTTTTATATCATCATGAAGCTTAAAAAAACTACTAAGTTTCCTTCTCTATCAGTTATTTAAAATACTCTTTTCACGTGTTTCATCTCACATGTCTTTGTGTTATATTTTACATCTCTGAAGGACACAGCAGATTTTCTCAATGCCTTTTTATTTATAGATGTTTGGTATTTAAGTCACCTTTGAAATCAGTCTTTCACAACATTGTCTTCCTCCACACTCCCTTCCTAGAATTTTGAACAATTAAGAACTTTTCTAGATGAAAATACAGATGAGGCAGCAATCATCATCCATCTACTAGCTTCCTGGAGATTAGTTAAATTAGCTAAATACAGCTTCACATGGAGATAAAAGTGTATAGGACCCTAGCCAATGGTAATGTTAAATCAAAATAAATAAAAGCACACACATAACAATGAAGGGATGCAATAAATCATCTTGATTTTTGCAGCAATTAGACAAATATTTAAATACTGCACCCTGTTTGCAGGCATCCAGCTAGCAGCAAATAAAAGGGAAAGTATCCTATAATTAGACCATGTGTTAACTATTATGGAAGAACTCAGTTACAGTGAAGTTTCTGTTGTTTGGCATCTCCCACGTTGATAAAAGTATCTCATTTCCATCAAAAGTCAACTTTGAGAAAAGGAAAAGGACGTTTCGTGAGTTTTTTTTTTTTTTGGAAGAAAAAAGCCAGCAGCCTTTACAAGCCATGGGCTGCAGCAACCCAGCTACCATTCAGGGCAGGCAGGGGGCAGGGGGCTTGGCCTGCATCCTCATCAGGGACAAGCAGCTGGGACAGCTACTTTATCTGTGCAGCCACTACCATTTCTATATCTGTGCAGCCACTGCCTCTCTATACCCCCAAGTTCCCTGGATGCAGTCCAGACCCAGCTTCCAGCAGGTGGGGAAGTGAACTAGCTCCAGGCAGCTGGAAGTGTGGCACAGACACAACTGGAAGCTATATGGCTCCAGCACAGCTCCCCACTGGCCAGAAGCTACTAAAGGAGGTGGGGAGGAGGTAGAGAACAGAGAAAAATGGCAGCTGCATGAACACAGCTTCTAGCTGCCTGGCCCTCCTCCCTGTCCAGCTCCAGCATGAATGTGGGCTCAGGCAAAGTCCTCTGGCCCACTAGCTAGACACCATAGCTCCTCAGGCCAGATTCAGCCTGTGGTCGACTGTATGTTACCAACCCCTGATCCTAAGTATTCCAGTTTATTATTTTGATTAAAGAATCTAATTTGTTACCACAAGAGAGAGCAGTGATTCAGTTGTTTCACTGATTTACGATAACTGGAAGGAAAAGTCACTTGGGAGACTTACAGAATTAGTGTGTTACAGATTTCCTTTCTTCTGGATTATTTCCAATTCCCTTTGAAGTTTTACCACTCATTAACCCTATTTATAAAAGTTAATAACCCAATATAGTGAGAGTCAGAATTTTATACACTAGCAGACAGAACATGTATATTTTTCTAATGCTTTTTGTAACTGTAGATGAGCTCTCTGGTTCAAGGAAGCACTATTAAGAAAACAGGTAATAAGAGAAGTGAATTCACAAAGCTCATTTCAGCTAACATAAAAGAAACTGTCAGAAAGGATATTAGAAACAGGTAGCAAATTTGAGAATTTCTTTTTCTTGAAAATGAGCACTTAATCTGTTCCATAATGAAAAAATAAATTTTCATCCAATATTTAAGTTTCTACTTTAGTGCATTTTTGATGCAAGAATCATCTACAAAAACATTTGAAATGAGTCAATAATCCTTGAAACTGCCAGGCTGCCTCCATTAGTATTCATGTTAGAATTCAAACCATTAAAAGCTAGAACCAAGAAGGTAGAAACTGCATATGCAACTGCCCCCCATAACAGTCACTATATAGCCATATTTTCAATATATTTAATAACCTTTTATACAACTTTGGATTCCAAGGTTAGTTTTCCTCCTGTTTATGGAAGGTTATGCTATTTTCATTGCCAAAATTACTCAGTACACCTTTGTTATTCTTGACATTGTCATTTATACATATTAAATTCTATATTCTCAAATGGTAGGCTTTTAAAATAACTTTAGTCAGCATCATAGTCTTTTCATTCAGGAGCACAATCAGATACACTTACAACGAAACAAAGTAAGCTACAAAGCTACGCAGGATTAAAAACCACACCAAATATAACAAAATAAAAAATATTAATATTTCTAATTTAATCCAGGTTATCTATCCAGGAAGTATATAAATATCTTGTCCTGTTTGAAGAGAATACTTTTATGAATCATTAGCAACTTTTAGAACTGTAGAAAGATAATAATCCTTTATATACCCTCTGCTTCAAGCATGTAAAACACAATTAGGAATCAAAGAACACTAGGAAGAACAAGATGGACAAATGACAACTGTTTTTCTAAAACATTTTTTCATGAAAAGTTAGCTACCATTTCTTAAAAATATTTTACAGCATTCAGAACGCATGTTCAAGTTTATGCTTGTTCCATTACATAATTATAGCACTTTAATAGAAAACCCTTGTAAAAATGCTGAAATCAATTACAACACTATTTCAATCAAAAAAATTTGAAAAATAAAAAGGAAGTTACCTAATATTAATCCCACCATTGTACTCAAATATCCAGTTCCGCTACCAAGATTTAGAAAAGACAGTCCTGGTTGAAGCTTCAGAGCCTCCATGACTTCAGAGTAAATGCAAGGTGCTGATAAATGTATATTTCCATGCTTCCAAGCCAAGTCTTTATAAGCATTGTCCCTGTATCCTTCAAGATAATAATCACCACGATCAATTGCTCTGAAGGCTTGCTCCACACTCTCAGTGCGAATATACTGAGCTTCTTTTAAGTTATCTATTAAGTCATCATTGTCTTCTCCAGCACTCACAGCTCCTCCCATGATGATTTTCTATGATAATTCAGTTAATTTGAAAAACATTAGCAGATTTTCCAAATGTCAATGTGCAAGGGACTCTCTTCTCTTCCTTACAACAGCACAGTAGAACATCACAAATGAATCCTGGAAGAAAAATAAAATAAAATGTCAATGTTCTGAATTTGACAAGGGCAATTCAAAAGGGAATATAAAAACCAACCAACCAAAAAAATAAATAAATAAATAAAACCCCCAGAAAAGATGGTGACTTAGGTGTAATCTTGCTTTGGAAAAATGAATTATAAAAAGTGATGTATTATTTCTTACCAACTTCTAATTTCCAAATGCAGTTTCTTAGTTTATATGACTATTTCTTTTTTGTTGAGTCTGAAAAACACCATGTGCATTTATTTGGATTAGGTACTTACACCAGCAATTCCTAGCCTGTGGCATGCATACCACCAGTGATAGGCAGACTGCCTGTCAGGGGTATGCATTAACAGATTCATTATAATGACTTTATATGACACAAATTTGCTGGTGGTACTTAAGGTTGTACATTTTAAATTGGTGATGCATAATTTGCCAGTTTGGGAAGTGCTGGCTTACACTGAACCTGATCCCTATGGAGTATGAGCGCCTTCTAACATTTTGGAACACACACTTTATTTATTCACATACTTCACACAAATCAGCCATCTAAAACTGGGATGCATCTTAAATAAGGAAATTGATTTTCACATCAGAATTGTGACAGGGACTTGTGCTTGACATTGGCTTACCCAGGCCTGAACACACAAGGCTACAACCAACAGTCCTGAAGCAAGGGTGGCATACCCATGTCAGTACCACTCTCCCTCTCCTGCTGCAGGGACCAAAAGCTAGAGGATTAACCTCCTTATAACATCTGCCAGATTAATGCTTTAAATACAGGGGTTTTCAACCTTTTTTTTTTTTTTAATAAGTAGCCAGATGCAGAGCAGGGTGGGGAGAGGGGTCTAGGGGGGGGAAGGTGGCACGCAGCCAGATGCAGGTTGGTGGGAGGGAAGAGGCTGGCATGCAGCCAGACATGGAGAAGTGGAGTGTGAGGGAAGAAGAGTGCGGTCAGATGTGGAGCAGTGGCAGCATGGGGTGCCGGGGGGCAGCAGCAGCCACCATGTGTGAGCTCCCCCACCACTCCCATCTGGTTGGCCAGCAGGGCTGCACTTGTGCAGCCCAAGGAGGGGTACCGCTGCCTTCAGCTCCTCCACCTGGCCCTGCTCCTGCGAGGCTGTGGCAGTACAGGGTGGTGGGTGACAGCGCTCCATCCCTACCCACCTATGCATACCCCCTAAGGCCTTCCCAAGTACCCCTAGTTGACAACCCCTGCTTTAAGAGAATTAACAGAGGTAGCTGTAAGTATTTAAATCTGTAGCTGTTGGTTTTGCAGGGAGGGGAGAGGGAGAAGAGTGATGCTAATGAGGGAAACGCCACCTCCACTCCAAGCAACTGTAGCATTCAGCCATGAGTAAGCTAGTGTGCCACAGCACAAGACTTAAAATGAGATTATCACCTCGAAGCCCCATGGTAAATGGGGAAGAAGGTAGAAAATGTTCTAATTAGACTAGCAAATTTACCTTCCCGAAGCCAAAGATAAAAATCAGTGGACACATCTACACAAAACATTTATTACACAGTTGAATAATTAACTGCTCAGTTAATTTCTCAGCGTCAACATGTGCGTCCTTCTTTGGGTGCACAAAACTAAAAAAAAACAACAACTCTGCAGCAGGATTTATTGCTCCTGGGTTCACAGTTTTTTTTGTGCATAGCAAAGTAAGTATAGGTGCCAAGCCAGCTGGCTGGGGCACGATGGTGCTTCAGTGGAGGGGCTGCCTACCGGTTAGCCCCACACTGAAGCACCCCTCACATTCCAACCAGCCCCTCGGCAGCAGACTGAGCCTGGTCAGAGCAGCCCCAGGCTGGCAGATTGACCCTCTGGGCCCATGTCAGCTGGGGCTGCTGCAACCCAACTCAGTGCACTGTGGTTTTTGTTCACATGTAAACTGTGCCCGGGAGCTTCCAAAGAGCAATAAACTGCAGAGCATTAAGCTCAACAATTTATTGCTGCACATTAATGGCATGTGTAGACACACACAGTATGATGCATGCAATGAAAATTGTAGTAGAAGCAACAAAGTAACCCAAAAATTAAGTTTCCAAACAGATGCATACACTGAGAGCCACACATCCTAGCCTTCAAACAAGCACTGAACCTCACCAACCTCATCACCAGAAGCAAACTTCCAGAGCCACCCATCCTAGCCTTCAAACAAGCACCAAACCTCACCAACCTCATCACCAGAAGCAAACTTCCTCAAGCCCAGAACACACCAAAAGGATCCAAACCGTGCCAGGACAAGACATGCAAAACCTGCCAACACATCTCCACCACCCCACAACAGAGCCATCAGCATCTCAGGATCTTACAGCTGCACCTCCAGAAATGTTATATACCTCATCCAATGCACCAAATGCCCTGATGGAAAATATGTAGGAGAGACCAAACAACAACTGCACACCAGAATGAACGCACACCGGAAATCCATCAAAGACAGAAATACCCAATAACCGGTGGGGGCACGTTTCTCACGGGAGGACCACTCTCTCTCCAATCTCTCAGTCCTGATCCTCAAGGGAAACTTACACAACACTTCCCAGAGACAAGCCCATGAGCTCCATTTTATCAACCTCCTGGATACTAGAGATCATGGACTAAACATAGACATTGGATTTTTGATACATTATAACCTGCCTGACATCTGACTCCCCAGCCCAGCCCCTGGTGTCTTTACTTTTCATTCCATCCAGGAAGAGCACACACGGACTGATGAAACTTCCTTAGCCTGACAAAGGGTTCTTGAACCCGGAAGCTTGCTTAGTAACTGTTCTTCAACTATTTGAGTTTGTCTAATAAAAGATATCAAATTCACCCAATGAACTTTGTCTGCCTATGGACATTCAGAAGCACCTGGTCAGTCCTTGTGATATCCCTGCAGGTTATGTCCCAACAGGCAGCCTTGGCTTGGGACAACAGTGATCCTCTTTCCCCTGGTGGCCAAGCAATTTCTCCTCCTGTTTGTGCTAGTTGTTTCCAGTTGGTACTTTTCCAACCCATTTATATATGTATTATGTAACACTGTATCTACCCTCCCTTCTACTATATCACATGACTTGCTGAAGGTTGCACTAAATATCAGTAGAGGCACAGAAAATAAATGGCTAATTAAATAGCATTTATTTAATTGAACTTGGCTCTTTAATGGGGGGGCATTCATGATGACTCTGAAACTTATGCTAAACTGGGGCCTACTCACACAAGTTAAAATACAAAATAATGGTGCTAATTGCATATTGCATAGTGCAAGAGGTGTGAGTTTGCAGCTAGACCATCTGAGAAAAAATAATGACTCTGAGGTATCATTTCCAGCTTATCTTACTATATTCATCATGATTTTGAGCCGGCTCTTAGTTGTCTGGTATGTAACCATGTGAAATGTTTATCCTTGATTACTTAGTATAATAAATATTTCTTTGGCAATGAACTTGAGTTATGTGCAGGAAGAGTCATTCTCCATATGTGATAGATGTCTCCTCTTGATTTACTTTTGTTTTGCCTAGTGGTTCTCTTGATTTTCCAAGGACACCCCTCAAAAACCTTATGTTTTCCCTAGTAGTTAATCAGTTTCTTGATATGTTCCAAACTTAGTAATTCATTCAAATTGGAACTTTCTGATAAACAATAATGAGCAGTTTGATTAACAAGATTTTCCTGTCAAATAGTGCTTGGGACTCTTTCTTGATTTGCACAACTACAAGAATGCTTTGAGGATGCTAAGCTAAACAGTATAAGAGAGGAGTGAAAGACCTAACAGGGCACACTTCAAGAATGAGAAATCTCTCTGGCATGAACTGCTGCTGCACTAAGCTGTCTCGAGAAGCTGAACAAGAAGTGGACCATCTCTCTGTCAGCTATTTGGTGAGAAATTATCACCTTATAGCTAAATTCTGGACTTTGCTTTGGTTTGGGCTCATTTAACCTTGAATTTGTCATAAATAAAGTCTTGTCATTTATTGAATGAGGTGTTGTGTGAATCCTTTAACACTGGTCTGGGATCCCATTTTATTATTTAACAGTTTGCTCCTGTTACTGGGGAGAGGACACAGAACAGGACCACAGGGTTAGATCCCTTTAAAGCAAGGACTAATGGAGCCAGATAGGGAGAGCAAGCCAGATGGGAAGAAAAAGCTGCGGACCTGTCCCTCCCAAGGGCATTATGCTGCCTACCAGGACCTCCCGTGTGGGCCTGAGCAGACAGGGTCAGATGACAAGAAAGGCCCAGGGCTATACAAGCAGATACCTGGCTGCAAGAATGGGAAAAAAAGAGATCTGGCAGGGAAGACAGAGCATATTGCCCTCCAGGGAAAGAACCCAGAAAGCTGTCCAGCTGAGCCCTGGGGCCCACAGGAAATGGATCCCAGGATGCATAGATCGCTGCAGCAGTGAGCAGCATGAGTTTTTTCCTGTTGCTCTCTTTTGGGCCTGGTGAGGCAAAGTTTATGTTTATGGTTTATGTTTATGTTTGCTGGTTTGGTGGCCCAGAGGGCATGAGGTTTTTAAAAACAGAAAAATCCCTATTGTTAGCAAATGATGGACTGGACATGGGTATCGGGAGTGATGATGAGGCTGCATAGCACATCTGACACAATGAACTGTCCTGTAATTGCTCCTCAAGTAGATGAGGAATACTGGTTACAAAGCCTGGAACCTGCCAGGATAGCAGAGGCTGAGAGCTCACAGGTCTGGCCAGGGGGAGGATTCATTAGCTTATACAGCTGGGGGCTCTGGTTTTGAGTCCCAAAAGGGTCACACGTAAGACCGTTAGCCAAGATGGGGAAGCACATTGCAGGCAGCAAGGCAGAGTCTCCAGGAAGCTCCTTGAACCCAACTAGCAGCAACAACATGAATAAGGAAGCAGTGACACCTGGCTTTGGGTCCACCTCACTCATTTGGAGTGAGGCAACCTACCCAGATTATTCAACATCCGGGCTTGGAGAGGAAAAGGGTGTGGAACCAGCTGGGGATAGAATGCTGGAGTCACTTGCCAGTAGCACCTGGTAACAGACTCCATCAAAAAAGCCTGCTTCTGTTCAGAAAAGTGAATGAAAAGTATCTGCCTAGGGAACCATCAGACATAGAATCCTATCTGCCAACAAAGGAATTGGCATTTTGTTTCCAAGGAAGGCAAAAAAATGCAGCATATCTCAATTCTTGACAGTTCCAGCAGGCAGACCCCCTCCTCCTCCCTCCTCCCTCCTCCACCCCCGTGCCCCAGCCCTCCCCCAGCTCCTTGCTTGACCTGAAGCCACAGACGGCTCCTGCAATATTCCAGTGGCAGATTTCCTAGGGAAATGTCTTCAGCAGCTGTTTTGCCTTTTCTTTTCTGTATGGGCTGGTAGAAGGAGACACTTCTTCATAAGTAACTCTGAAGTAAGTAGTTATAGCTTACTCTGTGCTAAAGCCGAATTACTGCCTCAGCAAAAAGATCACTCAGCTGCTCCTTAGATCCTTCACCTTCCCAGATCTCAGTCAATGGGCTTGTTCTATCTGAACCTTCCAAGATTACAGGGAATAGCAAATTCCACAACTCACTGGCATCCAGGACAATTGCTCATAATCATATTTCGTACATGGCCTCAAACCCAGATGAGAGAGCCATTGTTCAAGGTACTGTATATACAGAGCAAGGAAGTTCCTGTTTTGTAGAGCTTTCAGTCTAAATCAGTGGTCTCCAACCTTTTTGGATAGGAGATCACTTTTCAAATTAAAAAGCAACCCAAGATCTACCCTATGCAGCCACTCCCACCGCCCCCCCCCCCCAATGCCTGCAGGTCAGTTTGTGGGCAGGGAGCAGGGCGGGGGGTGGAGATTGAGGTGGAGGAAGAAAAAATGTAATAGATTTCATGGATTTTTAGGGTTGGAAGGGACCTTAGTAGATCATCAAGTCCAATCCCCTGCCCTGAGCAGGAAAGAGCACTGGGATCAGATGATCCCAGCCAGGTGCTTGTTCAGTCTCCTCTTAAAGACCTCCAGGGTAGGCAGGTAGTTTTCATTTTGTTTGGGTATACAATATTCCTCAAAATTATTTATTACTGTGCCATAGCTTTTCTTTTCTGCTTCTGACAGTTGTAGGCTATTATAAAGAGACAGACCTTCTGGGCCTGCTATATATATTTTTTAAACCCATAGCTATCTTGAGTAGATCTTCCGTTTCTGTAGCTCCACTGGCCATCATATAAGGTGAAGCTCTGCTTAACTTTCTTCCAGTCTTCTGATGCATTGCTGGACAACTTTAACTCCTCTGGAATTCTAAGATGCTCCATTTTTTTTCTTTCTTCAGATCCCACTCCTGGTATCATGCATCGTTGTCAAAAAAACAAGGAATTAAACTATAGAATGATAAAGCTTATTTATTCAGGAGGCATACCTTGCCTGCTATTGCCTCCTGCAACACCAGGGCAAGAGTAACAACTTCTACATAATACTCTTAAAAGTATCCATACAGTAACTAAGCTTACTTTCTAAGAGAAACCAGTGTTTGAGAAGAGCAAGAACTGGGGCTAGGGGGCCCAGTGCCTGCAAGGGGTGAGAACCAGGGCCAGAGGCCTGAAACTTGAGAGAGGCAAAGTCAGAGCTCAATAGGGAAAGACTAGGGATGAAGCACAGAAGCTGTGTCCAACACAGTGGAGCTGAGCTATGTGGCCCAGCTGGGGTGATCACCCATCCCTAATTGGGTGGGACAGTCCTGGAACAGGAACCTGAAGTCCTAATCCCAAGCAGCATGACTCCAAAACAGCATTTGAATGGCAGCATTCCAGCCTGCAAGGGGCTGCCAGTAGTGGGGCATGACTGGTGCCACACGTGTGTGCATGCCCATACATATGCACATGGCTGGGAACATAGCCAGGTAGCCTGGAGAGCTGCTTCCTACAGGTAAGTCTATGGTGGGGAGGAGAGGGGGGAGCAGGGAGATATGTGTCCCATCTTTTCCTTTTGAAAAGATGTTCACCCTAGGCCCAGCAAGAGAAAGGGGATGGAGGCCAAATGGGCCAAAGGTACCCACAAGGGGAAACTCTCTGGACAGGCAATATCTGCAAAGCTTTGGCATGGCTAAAATGGGAGATGAGGAGGCCATGAAATTACCCTTAAGGCAGTGAGCAACTAGTCCATAGCATGTAAACAGGTGATCTTGCTCAGGGATCTCTGGGGCAGCCTCCCTCTTACAAATGCATGTTTACATCAAGGCATGGCAAGAGAGCAGAAGAGGAGGATGCTTAAAGAATAGGGAAAAACAGGGGCGGAGTGGCCACCAGAGGGCATCACAGCTACCCCTGAGCCAGCCATTTGTTACACATGCCCACAGTGGAGACAGATTTGAACCAGGGAGCTCTATAACACCATACCAGACTCACCACTACTGAGCTGGGGATAAAGGGCTCCAGGTTTTGCCCTGACTCTCAGGCAGAAGGAGGGGGGCTGGTTGCCTGAGAGACCCCCCAGGCAACTAGAGCATCACCCCTAGAAGATCATTTTAAAGGCTACTGCTGGTTCCATCCCTACCACTGCTGCTACCCTAGGTACAGACCCTGGTCACTGCTCCCCTCAGCCTAGGTCTTGCTTCAAACAGCCTTGCTTCAAGATTTCCCATTACTCTTGCCAGGTATTTGAAGGAGAGCCCCAGTAAGGTATAGTAGGTTGGATGTTAGTCTCAGTTGCAACTTGGAGGGAAGTGTTGTCTTTACTGCCTGGCTGCAGATACAGAGAGCAGAGAAAAGCCGAGAGTCCCTACATCTTAACTTGGTGGTGTTCCTGAGCCCTGTTTCATGACCTGTCGCCACCACAGGGATGTTGATTGTCTGACCAACTCTTGGCCAGACTGTTCTGTTTTTTGTTTGTTTTGGTGAGGCACTGACACCCAGATCACTAAATCTGTCTGCCAAGTTGTGCCAGGGTACTAGGGGAACTTAAAGCTTGTATTTTGTAAAGCTTTGGGGAAATCTAAAATATCTAGACTCTTGGGATCATGTCCATGTTGCACACAAGGAGCAGAAATATTTTTTCTTTTTTTGGAAACCTTTGAAAAAATATCTTCCTTCAAAAGGCAAATATATGCCTCGAGTATATATATATATATATATGTACACTATAAAACATGCATATTTGGAGCTGTATTGATACAAATAGTATTTTAGTCACAGTTCAGATGGCCTGTGTACTAGGGCTGTGCGAAACAGCAGTGTTCTGCTTCGACTTCCGTTTTGATGTTTCAGTGGAACAGTGTTTCAGTTTGAATTTTGTTTCATTTAGAAAGCACCCTTCTATTCCATTTCGTTGAAACAGTTTGCTGTTTAGAATCTGTTTCGACATTTCTCCCATCGGCCATTATGGGGAAGCATGAAACAGCCTATAACGTTGTCATTTCTTGCCTGATTCCTATGAAACTTGCAGGAATGGTAGCCAATTCTGATGGCATGAAGTCTGCCACGTTTCAAGAAGATAGGTGCAGCGGTTTCTAGGAAACTGCACCTCAAGCTGCTGACGAGCAGGAGCAGCATCCTGTGATCTAGCAGCCAGATCGGGGGCCCGCACCCTGGGGAGGAGTCCAGCAGAGACCCCACAGCCCTTCCAGGGGTGTGCTTGGGCCACCAATCTGCCTGCTGGATGACAGAAGGCTGCTCCTGCTGCCTGGGACCCAGTGCTGAGGAACTAAGCCCGGATGGGAGCAGTGCCTCCTGCTGCTGAGCTCAGTTCACAGCACTGGGAAGCTCAGCCCAGCTGAAGGATGCACTTCACCCAGCCACGCTCCATCCCCAGTGCAGGGAAGCTCAGCCCAGCTACGGGATGCGCCCCCCCAGCTA
>JAGPOW010000261.1:68292762-68311626 GCA_030014935.1 Caiman crocodilus | reverse complement strand
ATTACCAGCAGAGGCACATTTCTCACAGGAGGGCCACTCTCTCTCCAATCTCTCAGTCCTGATCCTCAAGGGAAACTTACACAACACTTCCCAGAGACAACCCTATGAGCTCTATTTCATCAACCTGCTGGATACTAGAGATTAGGGACTAAACATAGACATTGGATTTTTGATACATTACAATCTGCCTGGCAACTGACTCCCCAGCCCAGCCCAGCCCAGCCCCTGGCTTCTTTGCTTTTCATTCCATCCAGGAAGAGCATGCACCAACTGCTGCAGCTTCCTTAGCCTGATGAAGGCTTTTTGAACCCAAAAGCTTGCTTAATAACTATTCTCCAACCATTTGGGTTGGTCTAATAAAAGATACCAAATTCACCCAAGGAAACTTGCCTGCCTATATCCTTAGACCAACCCGGCTACAACCTAAACCCCTATACTGAGAAAATAAATTTGTAATTACAAGATATTGGAAAACCACAAACTACATATTTTAGTATAGATGCCAATACTGTTAGTCATTACCCCAATCCCACCCTCCCTACACGTGCTGTAGGATCAGCAATGGAAATTTCTCAATAGCTGCAACACTTGTCTTTCAAATGGAATGCCAACACACGCCTTAGTCTCCTAAACTAACAACTGCTCCCTGCCAGTATCCACATCGGGGAGAATCCTACAGAAAGGAGGATTATAAAAAAAAATTCGTCATGCCGAGGGACAAAAGAAAGTGTGCCAAAGAGACACGTATTTTGGTGAAAGTATGTAGAATTCAGACCAAAATGTGAAAAATACAGAATGGCTGAACACAGTACTGCCAACCCCACTATGTCAAAAATCATGAGACAAAAATGTCAAGAGATTTGGGATCATGAGATGCTGATCCCAAATCATGAGATGCTCCATTCTAACCTCCGCTCCCTTGGGCTCCTCATGCATATGCCCTGATCATCCCCCCTGCCCATTGTAGCTCCAGGCTTGGTGCTGACCTGGAGCAACTCCCCGAATGACCCCACAGCAGGGCCCCTTCTAGGCTCTTTTCCCACACAGGTTCCCAGGTGTGATAAATAAATACTGACCAAACGCCAGTGTGTCTGGATAAAGGTGACCAAATGCCAGCAAACTGTGCTCGCTGCGTGGGGAAACAGCAGGTGCAGCCCAATTAGCCGCGCGAAGCATGCATGCAGCAAAATCCCCGGCTCATGCAGCTTGAAAAGCGCGCAAATGAAAGACCCGATCTAATTGGTTGTTGGGACAGTATAAAAACAAAGCCTGGGGAAAAGGTAAGGCAGGACCTACACGACAATGGAGAGGCCTGATCACCCTTGTCGAGGTCCTGCGTCCACGGCTTCCCTCACCCCCGAATGCTCCCATCGGATAGATTGCATCGGACAGATGTTGAAGAGCTCTCGAGTTCCCTACCATTTGAGGTTGTGGAGATCATTGTAAATGGAACCGCCAGCACGGATGTGCATACAAGGCATTTAAGAGCTTCACAGTGGATTTCACAGATTTTGTCTACGTTGAGTTTCAGTTTGTAAGTAAAGCATTTATTTCTTACATCGTCTTTGGATTCTTTTTGGACGGGAAAAAGAGAAGCAGGGCAAAACGTTCCAGAACCCTTTCATCCCTGGCCAGTTCAAATTAACGAGTTAATCACTCCCCACAATTTCCCCCACACCAGGGACTTTGCAGCCAGTTCCACCCTGGTTGTGGCCAGAAGAAAAAACACCTTCCACCATGCCCATACTAGTTTCTACTATGCCCTGCCAGTGAAGAGAAATGCTAATTTTGATTACACATAGTAATCAAGTCAGTATGCTGTCATTCCTGTACATAGTATTTGAATAGTTGGTAAAGAAACAATGTAACTAAGGTAGGGCAACTAGGGTAGCAGCCCTGGGTGCTAGGCCTGTGCAAAGCAAAAAGTATTCACTTATGATTTGGCGATTTGGAAGGATAGCGATTTGATTTGGTGATTCGAATCACTGTCCTGATTCAATTTGGCTGAATCCAACTCAGAAGATATTCAGCCATAGACTATACAGGCAGGCAGTGCCAGTAGGAGCAGCCGGATGAGTCCTGGTTTGAGATACGAGCCCAGGGAGAAGCCATGGCTCTTCCAGCTGCTCCCCCACTAGGGCAAGGCAAGCAGTGCTCGCAGCCCCAGAAGCTACAGGGTCTGGGGGAAAATGATCAGGGAGCTGGTAGATCAAACTTGGAGCGGGGGAGTAGAGGGGCCAGTGATTGGGGGCTGGAGGAACAAACAGGGGCTTCCCCCCAGTTTGATTCCCCAGTTCCTGGTATGATCTCCCAGGCCCTGAGGCTTCTCCCAAGGCTGCCTCGTGTTTGGGAGGCGGGGGGGGGGGGGAAGGAAGCTGGACAAGCTGTGGCTTCTCCCAGGGCTGCCACCTCAAGCCAGGACTCACCCAGCTGCTCCCCCAGCCAGCACTGCCTATTTATTGCCTGCCTGTACAGTCTACGGCCGAATCTCTGAATTTCTCAAAATCTCTCTTAACCAATTTGAAGACTTCAGATTTGACTCAGAATTTAACGTGTCTCCCAATCTGATTCAGAGATTCAGCCACCAAATTGGGCTGAATCTCCTCTAACCTGAATCAGCTACCGAAGTTTTGCACAGCCCTACTGATGCCAATTTTGTAAAGATGGGCAGGGAAGCAAAAATTAACAGCTGTTACAGCAACTACTTCTGCAGCATAGTGGCAGCCAAAAGTTGCTGCTGCCTCTGCATGTCACAGCTTCATCAGTCACCCAGCTGCTTTGTTAAACCTCTGTGGTAAAGTCAAAGCTGTCCATAAATTGCTGCCTTCTTTTTGCTATACCCAATATATTATGTTGAAGTGCATGCTACTTGCAAGTTGATGAGTCCTATATCATTATTTCTGGCATTGTAGAACTGACTGTCATGTTAGTGCTAGTAATCAGCACGGTCACACAGACAGCAATTTTAAAGAGGTATGGCAGTCTGGATATCCTGAAGAAACAATTACTTCCTCCCCCCCACAATATAAAATTACATCTGCAGATGGTAATTATTTTCCACACATTATTAAAACATTCCTTAGTGAGTCTCAACCAGGGTGCTGCAACATCTTAGGGTGCTCTACAATCCTTTTAAGTGTGCTATACAATGTTAGCACACTGAGGCATGTAAACATGATTCACAAGATGAACTCAGAGATTTTAAATAGGAAGCCACAGTGTAAAAAATGTTTGACCTTCTGTGTCTAGGCAGTTTGCAACAGAAGAACTGACTACAGGAAAAACCAAGTTGTTTGCAAAAAAAGTTAAAACGAAAACCTTTTGTTTTCCAAGGTGTGTCTGGAGCATAGGAAAGTTGAAAACTACTGCCTTAACCACTAAAATGTATTACAAAATCCAAGTTATATTTCAAATACAATACAGTATCAAGCACTGAATTAATGTTCACATTGAAACACTAATAAACTATTACCAAAGTAAGGTTTGAAAGCTTCGCTGCCCCAAACCTCACTGCAGTGGCACTGTTTACTAGTCAGATGCCACAGTAGTCAGTTAGATAAAAGCCAGTTGGCTTCATTTATCCACCCTAACAACAGGGTCTCCAAGACATTAGGAAAGTCATGGAGTACAGGAATGGGACAAACATTTTGCTCAGTAGAACCAAGTCTTGTCATGAGATGCATTTACTTTCCCTTCGCTTTTCCAAATGCAAGCTTTGCACTCATTCTGCAACTGTTCAGGTTATTAGTGAAACATATACTTACTGCTCTCTAGAAAGCAGTTTTTAAAACTGTGCAAAGCTTTGGTCCCTGCTCCAATTCAATGGAAATTCAGCCTGATTCAGTGGTCGAATCTCTGAATCATATCAGGAACCCTCTTCTCTCTCCAAATTGAACTGGAACCTTCCAAATCAATTCAGAGAGATTAGGAAGAAACACAGCTTGAAATGTTTTTTCTATATACCTCAAGGTACCAGGCAGCTCATGAATGCTGAGATGGTAGGGAAGATGGAGTGTCCCACAGGCATGTGAGGGACTCCCCAGCACGATTGGCAGCAGACCCGTAAGTGGATAGAAGCATTTCCGATCCACTTCCGGGTCCATCAGAGAGCATGCTGGGGAGCACCCCCATGCCCTCCCAACTTGGCAACTGGTGCTTCCTGAGTCTGGGGGACACCCAGGATCCCTCCCCCCCCAAAGCTGATTACCAAGCCAGGGAAGCACAGGAGTGCCCTCCCTCCATGCACTCCCCGGTGAACCCGGACGTACTTCCAGTCCACTTCTGGGGTCACCAGTGAACCAACAGGGGGGGTGGGGGGAGTGGGCCATGCTCCTGTGGGGCACTCCACCTGCCCCAGTATTGTGGCCTTCACAAGCTCTGCCTGGTGTCAAATCTCAAGGTATGTAAAAAAAGGCATTTAAAAGCTGTGTCTATGAGCAAGGGGTGCTCCCACAGATGCAGGCCCCCAGATCTGCATGCCCAATAGTAGTAGGTTGCCACTCCTGCCTGGGGCCAGTGGCAGCAGCAATTTTCCTAGTGCTGGGCATGGGCTGCACCCAGCATCAGTCCCAGGCAGCAGTGGCAGCCTCCTGTTATCCAGCATGCAGATCAAGGGGCCTGCACCCCCAGAACGAGTGCAACACAGCCCTGCAGCCCTCCCAGGGGTGCATGCCCTCAGATCTGTGCACTGGATGGCACAAGGCTGCCGCTGCCGGCAAGTGTCACAAGTTTTACTTTGAACAGTTTAAGTTGCAGTTTCCCAGAAACCTCAGCACTCATCTCCTTGAAACTTGGCAGGACTTCATTCCCTCAGAAGGAGCTATAACCCATCAATTTTCATCACAAAATGACAATTTTAGGCATTTTCATGATTCCCCATTATAGACTATGGGGGCAAAACGCTGAAATGCGTCGATAGCAAAAGTTTTGATTAAACGAAATGGAACAGCACTTTGAAACTAAATGAAACAATGAAAGAAATCAGCGTCCCTTCAAAACAGCGAAACAGACATTGAAATGAAACAGTATGGTTTCCCACAGCCCTAATAAGCAGCTGTTGAGGTAGAAGAGAAGTAACTATATATTTGACTGCTACCTTACACAAGCCTAAACTTCCCAAAATATAGCAGCTACCCTATACCAAACTGACAATTTCCCAAAAGGCAGTACTCCCAAAAAGCGCACAGATGTTTATGCAGAGTACATGTCTTTTTTGCCAGTGATACTAAGTGGATTTAATTCATTTGTACAAGTGGCTGAGTATGAAATAGCCTGTCACTAAAACAGAAAAACAGAATGTTTACCCACTGCAACCATTTAGCTTTGGTATGGCTTAGAATGTCTTGTCAAAACAAATTACCATCAAAATATGCCCTTTTGTTGTCAGGAATGAACTTCTTTGAACCTACTTACTGAGAAAATTTAACACATGCACATTCTAGTCCTAGTGAAGATCCTGTTGTTACATTAGCTCCCCAAGAACACTGAATCAATGCACAGATTCTTCTGTTGTAAGATTGAAATTATGGAAGATGGAAGTGAACTATTCTCATCTAAAAATCCCAAGCTGTCTTGCCCATAGCTATGTCCAAGTATTTGCTGCAAGACATGAGTAGGGAACCTGCTTAATTCACAGGTTTGCAGATTTTATGGAATCTGCAAAATCTGGGATTGTCTGCCAAACGCACTGTCTGAGCTCAGTAATTAGAAGTGCCTTGGCACAGTAGAGTTCTCAGCACAATGCGAGTAGCCGGTACAAAAAGTTCCCCGACACAGCAGGAAAAACCCTTGGTGCAATGATCAGTCCCCACCAAAACTTGCAGCTGCACTGTTTGCATGCATGCTACTGATTGGCTCGTCATAAATTATTCCTACTTGGCGGCTGGCAGTTGGCTTGCTAGCCATATAAAAGTTAGGGCAAGTTTCTATCCAAGTTGGAGAACTCCACGTGTACGTCGGAAGAGACTTCCACGTGTATCTCAGAGCGAACTTGGAGGCCTGATCAACCACCAACAACTCCCCGTCGCCGTTCACCCCGACATACCCCATGCCCTGCATGCTCAGACAACATTGGTGTGCCACCCGGTTTCTGGTTTTTTGTGTTTCTACAACTTGTACAGAGCATACCCACGCTGCTTGCATCGACGTGAGTCCCTGTACTGCAGTTTGTAAGTAAAGTTACTTTGAATTCAACTGATAAGCTTCTGTGCCTAATTCCACTCCATCGTGCGGCCCCATCCGGCTATTCTTGGCCCCCACACCTACAAATCAAAAAATACAATAAAAGTAAAATGCTGGCTTTCCAGTAGGAGAAACATGAGGCTGCATAAAAGGCATCCAGCAATCAAGGTGGCAGTGCCCTCTTCTCCCTGCCCCCACAGAGCCTCTCTGCCAATCAGCACAAGGGGAGGGGAGGGGCCACCACAAAACAACCACAGAATTAGAATTAGAAAGTTGCATCACGACCAACCCTCAAAACCCCCAAGCTATTTAGGTAGATGCCTAAACACAGAGATAATAAACTCATAGATGGAAGAAAGCCATTTTAAGGAGGGTACTTCTGAGGAAGATGGGGAACCCACCAAAATATTCTACAGGAATGAAGAAAATGTTTTAGGCTATGGACAGACATTACACTTAACTGGTTTAAGTGAGCAGAAACTAGTTTAAACCTGTAACAGAAAAGATGGTCAGTGCACAGACACCAGTTTCAAAATGGCTGAAACTAGTTTGAGATACTGCATTCAACCAGGTTTATCAGCCTTAACTGATTTGGCTCATACTGGTTTATGTAATGTTTGTCCTAGACCTCTTGCTGGTTTAAGATAAGCCAGACTCCCCCAGCATCCTGGCATGCTCTCTGGGCTGGGCAGGGCTCTCCGCTCCACAGCAGGGCTGGGCCCTTCTGTCTGATCCCTGGCTGGAGTTCTGACAGACTGCAGGCACAGCAGGGTCTGCCTGGCTTCCCCCTGCCCTCCCCCACCAAACCAGAGATCTCCCCTCCTATGTCCCACAGCACAGACTCCAGGGGTACGTGGTAGACAAGCAAATACTTTACATTAACATTTCACAAATTCCGATAGGCTGTGCACCACCAATTTAAAATGATACAACCTTAAGTACAGCCTGGAAATCTCAGTCCAACCTCATGTATCATGAGCAGTTTTTTGTCATATTTAGGTAATTATAATAAATATAAACATGTACCATGGCCAGGTTGTCTGCATACCATTGGTGGTACCTGTACAACAGATTGGAAACCTCTGCTCTATGAAAAGCTGAAACTAAATGTGGAAGAACATAGTGTTATCAATGTGTAAAATGTGATTACTGAACTTCATTAAAATTAATAATGCTTTATTATATACAGAGCTAATAACACCAAATATTAAGCCTGGCAGACACCTATTAAGATCATCTAAAGATTTCCATTACAGGCCTCTGCTTTCAATTGTTTCTACTATTGGTAAAATGGTATCTGATTGGGCTGAAGTTTTTATGTTGCCTAGTTGCCTTTGGCAGAACATGAAAAGCTACCATAGTCCAAACCCCACACTCTGGCGCACAGTTTTAAATACATATGGTTATCCTTCAGAACATTCTAGTTGCCATGTCTGTATTGTGCTGAAAGGAACTGACAGTAGCAGCCAAGGAAGTGGGAAACTGGGACTGAGAAAACCAGCCATGCAAGATGATTCAGCTAGGGAGGGAAAACTGGAGAATGGACCTAGAACTTGAATTCCTACTGGGTGCCATGACATTAGTAACAGATGTAATGAGGAGCTAGGGTTGGGACAACTGGACCAGCTGGGCAAAGAGCAAAAGGTAGGCGAATACCCTGAAGTTTACCAGGAGTTTGGAAAGCAAGATAAGGACAAAACCAATAAGGATAAGGAACATGGGCTGGATACTGAGACTGCAAGAACTAATTTTGTAAGCTAGGAAAGATTGAGTTTAGGGAATTGAGAATGAAACATTGAGGCAGAAAGGAAGAACTAAAAATGGATGGGACTAAATATGTTTTTAAAAGGGGCAAGATAAGGACCTGGGTGGGAAAAAAAATTCTCCACAAAAACAAAACAAAACAAAAAAATGGGTTAAGAAACCAAAGGAGAAGAAGTTGGAAGTGGGATGGAGATATGATGTAGAGAAGAAGCAGGATCAGGAATGAACAAAAAACCCCCTACTTAAACTTCCTCCAACATCTGTAATGGAACCCCAGCTTCTGGCATCTCACTAATCCTCGAGACACTCACTTAAAAAAGGATTGCATCTTCCTCTAATGCTGGTACATATCAGTTATGTTACTGGCTCAAACAGAAGAGGCTCTCCACAAATTCCAAAGTCTCCAATCCTTTTGATGACTCATGGAGGTGTCAAGATATCACAGTGGAACTTTCTGCAGTTTACTGTGGAATTATATACAAACTATATTTAAATGACATTTAGATGGCAAAAACAAGCACTCGAGTCTTTTAAAATGACAGACTTAAGGTTGCCTGTGCAACTTCAACTGAATTGTTGTTGACTATATGGAAATTATAATTTATCGTTTTAAGATGTGTAAAAAAGGAATGTTTTATTGGGATGCACTCTCTTTTAAAAATTGGATGTTCCACATGGGTATGGGTTTTAAAGCCAAAGCTAACCAGACGGATTTTATACAACTATGTAAGACTAAATCATTTCCTCAAACTAACCTACCTGTAGCAGAATTTCTAGTTGTAGCACGCTTGCAGGAGAACATGTGCAATTTCAAGTTAAACGAGTATGAAATACTTGCTTTTACTGGGATCATCAAGGAAGAGGTACTGAGGTCTAATCTGCATTCTAGCTATTCTACACCACTTAGCAAAAATAAGACTATGAAGATGAGCAACAGGAAATGAGTTAAGTATATTTACAGTGATGTCAGAGCACAGATACAAATCAGGATTTGAGGGGGTGGAAGGGAGAAGAGAGTCTTCAATTGTATAGCCCTTGAAGGCACAGACTGGGTAAGAGAAAATTGGAGAGAATTCTATTTCTAACATAAGGCTATTTACAGTATATTACTGTAGTGTTTTACCAAAATGCGAGAGCTATTTTAAAAGTATTACTTCACATTTTTCTCTCCATCATTAAGACACCCTTCAACTGAAGCTGTCAAACTTTGAATTTCATAAAAAAACTCCTAAAAACCCACTTACAAAGAGGCAATAAAAAAAGCAGTTATGTACTGTACCCATATTACCTAAAAGTCAGTTATGCTTTCTTGAGGCAGGGCATCTATCACCGATTGACACTGGGTCATTCCTAAAGACAATGGAAGTTCTAACTACTATGTAGAAGGTACTGGATCTAGCCTTCCTCATGTATAACTAAACTTCTCAAAACTTCATAGGCCTTGTTATTTTCATGATTATACATCATCAACAATGTGCTAGTCAAATTAATTCATAGCCATCTATCCAGTCCATAAGTATTCCCCATGAAAAATATATGTATTAAAGAGTAACCAAAAGCTATGCCTGCCCACAAAGTGACACAAAGACAAACGATTGACGTTCAGATTCTACAACTCCAGCCACTGATGATGACGACGACGACGACAACAACAACTCCTGATAATTCCTCCAAGTCTTGTTCCCAGTGCAGGTCTTTTCCCATTAAAAAAACTTTTCATAAGGAGTTACTGGTTAGGGTTATATTTGTGCAACAACATGACTACTCATAAACAATGCAGAATACGAACAAGCCAGACTGCAATAATTTAAAACAAGATAAAGTTAAGTAATTAATTAAATGTAAAAAAAGTTAAAAAAAACCAACCCCAACAACAAAAAAGGATTATTTAAATACAAATTAAAAATCTCTAACTTGACAAGAATTTGACCTATAAATGCCACTAGCAAATGTTTTATTTTTATTTAGCATTGTTGGGATGTTGATACCATACTACATACTGGTGCTCGTCAACTTAGAGATAGTATCTCAACAGAAATCTAGGTGGTTTTGTGGCAGTCTTTCCAAACAGCGCCACACCTCAAATGGCATTTCTCAAACAGGCTACCTAATTCCCAGTCATCTCGCCCAGCCACCAGGCCTTACAATGGACCCAAATGCCTTCTGTACACCAACATCAATACAGGCCCCATCATCACTTTTGACTGAATGATACAGATTGTAACATCCACGGTTTGTTCACTTGCAACTCCACCAATGTCATACACCGCTACCTGCTTACACTGCCCCTCTGCTGTCTTCACTGGAAAGCCTGGGAGATCCTTATGAACAAACACTGCTTTGTCATCAGCTGAAGACAGACAAACAAGCCTGGGGCTTTAACCTTCCTGGGCACTCCGTCGTTGACCTGAGGGTAGCTGCTTCTGACAGCAAACTTAGACAGGGACTATGAATTCTTATCCCATTCTCTAGATTAATTTCTGTGACTCCTTGTTCCTAGAGGTTTACTGCTTGTGTGCTTGCTTCTCGTAGCACTGACCCCCTTCCCATCCTTGTCTTCTGCATTCTAATTTCTCTTTTCTTATCCTCTACTTTCATCATAACCTTTCATAGCATCTGATTCAGTCAGCTGCAGCTCAGGAAAACCCGTGATTACTTACTCTTTCTACTCTGATTATTCCATAAGGTACAAATCTACCCTGCCTTCTAGTAGGCCATTGCGGAACCCAGACTCCCAGAATTCGTAACTCTGGGAAACCCACATAACAAGAGAGGGCCTGAACACCCTGACATGAAGCTGGGTGCTGAAACCACAAGAGCCTCAACACTATTCAACAGCTGTTAAAGTTCATGCTCCTGACTCTGCAGCAGGAAACACAAAAGCCACAAAAGGCTCTGCCTGAGCCTCGCAGGGTTCTGAGGTTCCCTACTACAGAAGCAGAAGTCTGAAGTCCTGAGGTGGGCTTTCAAGGTGTGTAGCTCTGGGGCAGCCCTGCTACAAGCCACAGACCCCACAGGTTTCCAACCCCTGAGATCCAGTGATTTCTCAGAGATGCATGCTGGGGTGTATTGCTAAACTGAAATCAAATTTCAGCAAGCAATTATCCCTTCCAAAAGACAGTACACCAAGTTGTCTGCATGTCTGGAAGTGTACTACAGAAAAAAAAAAAAAAAATGAATACGCTTTGTTATGGAAAGACTCTAGCAAAATTTTTTACCATTTTAAAAAAGTATATGGAAGTGCATGTCAAATCATTATAGAAACCCAGCAGGATTTGGGGAGAAGCTACCAAATTCCCAAAGAGAACAGTTTTGTTTAGCTAGATGATGGTTCCTTATAGACTTCAGGTGGTCAATAGCTCTTACAGCTGGATGCAAATACCATGTCCAGCCACCAGATGGAGAACTCCACTAAACTTTAACAATTAACAGGTGACCAAGCTCTGAGAACACAGATCATTAAGGAGTTCAGGTCTGGCTTTTATTTTATGGTAATCCAGTACCTTTTAATCCGAGAGTTGAGAATGATATAATACTGCTTTGCTATGAATAATTTTATAGTAACTATAAAAAAGTTGTTTTGTTTTCAGGTTCTTCTTAAGACTTCCTTCTACAAATCATGATAAAAGTTTCCCTTTCCCCGAGTATAAGAAAGATTTTTTATTTATTTTATTTAAAGTATCATACTTTAGCCTATAGCCTTTTCTAGGCAATTGCCCTGGACCTCAGGGATAGCATAAAAAGGAAAGAAAATGGGACAACTTCAAGCCCACAATAGGAAGCTGCCTCCACCCTCACCCTAATCAGCTCTGCCTGGTTAAAGGCATGCCAGCGCTTAACAATGGTGCTTGAACTAAAGACCATTTTTAAGCGCTAGAATGATGATCTTCTGGATGAGCCGCCCGCAACTCTGTCCTGCTCCCCACCACAGCCCTGGAATCCCGTTTGCTCCCCCCGCCCCCCCGACCCTGCCAGAGCCCCTATTCTCACTCTACTCCCTCCCACATCATGGGGGCCTCAATCTGTTCCCTCATGCCCCTCCTGCTCTGCAGACTTACCTTCAGTACGTTGCTCCCCACACTACCCAGCTGCATTCCTGGAAAATCGGTTATCAGATCGGTATCTGATACCATGAGCAAAAGGAACATATGTTTGCTGTTGGGGGGTGGGGGAGGGGGAGGCTCAGAGCATGCCCTCACTGGCCCCTGGGGGTGGTCCCACATGCCCTTCAGGACAGGCTGCCCAAGTGGCTCCTCTCCCCACCCCTGCACACCCCCATCTGCTGGTGACTCTCAGTAGCACTGGTGGTCCCTCAAAGTGGAAGATGACGTCCGTCAGACTTGATGGGTCCGCAGGTGACTGAGAAGCCCAGTTCTTGTTGCACACATTCTTAAACAACGGGAGCATGTTGCTGTGAAGGGGGAGTGAGATTCACAGCCCCGGGTTGGTCTTCTCCTTCCTCCACCCTGTCAGTAGCAACTGGGCAGGGGAACCTCATGCCCTTTCCCCCCCTAGCAAGGCAGCGGTATGCTGTGTAACCAGGGCTGCTACAGGGAGAGAGACCCCAGACCCTTTCCACCATGGCACCCACGACTAGGCTGCGGCATGCCATGGGGCCAGGGCAGCTGTGGGGATAGAAACCCTCCCTTCCTCTCACCCCTCTGGGCAGCTGAAGCCTGCACCTAGCTGGAAGGGGGAGGTGGGGCTGGGATCAGAGGCTGTCACTGACTTGGATCAGTGACAGCTGATGCGGTGAGGCCAGCCCAGCACTCGGGCAGAGCAGATGAGCTCTGCCCGAGACTAGAGTGCGGCTCTGTACAAGCAACCCCTGGGTTGGCAGTAATTGCACTCTCTAAGTTAACCCTCAGTAGGATCTGCCACAGATGTTTGATAAAGCGTTGTAACAGAATGTACTTTATTTAGTCTTATACCTCATCCACTGAGGGTTACTGTAGAGCATGATCCACCATTTTAAAAGCTACAAGAGCTGTGAATGTCTGTTCAGTTATGGCTTTAGAGTGCTTTAAAAAGTGCACTTAAAGCACTTTAGGTGTAGTGTCTATACCTAGCCTGTATTTTTCTGTGCTGCCTCTCTTGATATTGGGATGGAATGAACATGGTGATAGGCACTCAGGTTTTTTTTGTTGTTTTTTTTTTTAATGTAATACACAGCGTTCTGTCCAATTACATGTTATGAAAAAAATCATTCAGCAGTACACTTTTAGTTCTTATTCTCACTGGTCAGAAAGAAGAGTTCTATATTAAAATTCACTTTACTGTAGTTAAATGCAATTCATGTTTTGTTTACAGAGACCATTATTTTTGTAGAGCAGAGGTACAATACAGAAAGGTCATTCAGCCTGCCATGCCTATACCTCCTTTTCTTCACCTTACTGGGGTCTTTCCATCCTCCTTCTATATAGTTCTTATAGTCTGATTCTTTTCAAGAATTTTTGATTACAAGTACATAACTCATGGACTGGAGTTTGACACATAAAAAAAGTGACAAATCAATAGGTATGGTAAATTAGGTCATCTTAAGCCACTTCAAAGCTTAGTTTGATGAAAAGATTCTTTTAAAACAAAACTCTATTCACACCAAGCTTACCCAGAACACACAAAAATAAGAAGCATCTGAGACACACAGTGAGCTCTAGTAACTTTTCTGATTTCACTAGTGGCATAATGAACGTCAGAAGAAGATCTACTGTTTAAAACTCAAATCTACATATACTGAAACTTAATTTATTAGTAGTATTTATTTCAACTTTTAAATTTTTTAAAGAATTTTTAGCCTGATCAGAATGGCCACACCTTTTTCAATTTTGCTAGGTTTTCCTGGGATATTTGTATGACTTTTCATTTAAAGCAATGTTAGATTCCTCCCTAACCTCCTTCCTTCTCCCCCACCCCCCCTCCCATCTTCAAATTGTGCCTTATTTATTTAACATTCATGTAATAAAACTTAGGCCTAATTTATTGAATCTTATTTAATTAAAAAGCAAGCATTGAACATGTTAGTTCCTCTCTTTTGTGTTTGATAAAAATCAATCAATTTAACTAAGTACCCAAATACCTTGCTATTTTTCCAGGATCTAACTATATAATGTATTCACACTTTGTAAATTAATTATTATGCCACTACAGTAAGGAAAGCTTTTCTTATGTTCAGATTAAATATTCAGCATGTCAATTCAATTTGACAGACAGGAACGTTGTTTTCTAAAACCATGCTATTTAAAAAGTACACTGAAGACCATGGTTGGCGGTATTAGTAATCCCATTCTGTGTGCACATAATTGCATTTGGACTTCTTTCAGGACTGGAAGGATGAGAGAAGAAATGGAGAATACCCAATTTCTTCAAGGTGAGCATCTGTCTATGAACAATATAGGAAGTCTAAGGGGTTATCATTTTATTAAAGACATTTGGCTCTGGAATTCTGAAGCACAATATTTAGGCTTAGGTAGTTAATTATTTTAAATTTCCTATACCTCTTTTTGTCACATGCAGTAACTTGGTAGTTGCTTTCCCACAGAAGAAAAAAAACACAAAAACAAAAAACAGAGATTACTCACCCTCAGATGCAAAACTGCTGCCACTGAAATTAGCTACAAAAAGAGCTCTATTAGCTCTCTCCAAGTCTAAAACACTTGCCTATTGGTAAAAACTTATACAGAATTAAAAACAACACAAAACCTGAGGGCTTAATTCAACTTTACCCCATTTAATGGCAGAATTATAAGGCAAAATCTTAAGCGTTACCTGAGCAGCAAGGCTTTAAGGCATGCTTTCTAGGCAACCCAGCAGAGAGTTTTTCCCCATCCCTGCTACAAGCTCAATTAGTGCAACAAGCAAAAGTGGAAATATTTTTAATGAAGGCAGGAGGAAGCATAATTCTGCTATCTTCTGCTTCTGTAATTTTGAAAATACCGAAGCATTAGGCTCATTCTACAACTGGGACTTTCACAGTGCTCCATATGAGAAAAAGAATACTAAATTAAAAACGGAAGTATAGGAGTGGGAGCAGACAACCCTAAAAGCAGAATCTTTAGGAAGCTTCCCAGGTGAAACTAAATAGAAAGTCAGACTGTTTGCTTTCTTAATGGAAAATAAAGTCTGTAGCACCAAGAACAGAGACTGTAGATAAAGCCAAAACAAAATGAACACTAAGCTCTGGGGTGGCCCTATTCCCAACTCTATTGGGAATTCAAACTCCAAAAGCCAGAGGAAAGAACTGCAGGGTGCACAAATATTTCAGATTGAAGCCTTTGGCATCATTTCAGTAATTTTATGGGTACCTTTAGTCTCTAAAGGGCAGTCACAAAAGCAGTTAAAAAAGGGCAGTGTTTTCCTAGACATTTATCTTGCTCTTGTCACTTGCTCCACATGCAGTGAAAGGGGAAAAAAAAATCAAGTTATACCCTAGATGTGCCACAGTAACCCATACGACTCAGAAGATATACCAGGTGAGACTCTCACTCCTCTTAGTTCCTTTGTGATACACGAGAGAGCTGATCAGTACAAAGGGACGCAAAAAGTCCCCATTCCAGCTACAACAAGATAGAAGACAGGTATAAAGCTGACCTCCAGAGACTGAGACACTCTTAATGGCAAAGCCAACACATGCAGAAATTTGAAATGCAGTGGCAATGCATAACCAGATTGGGGAAGTTTGTCACGGAGTGGCCGCCCAGGGGTACTTTCCTGGGACCACGCAAGCCCTTTCTAGTCTCTGAGTACCTTGCAAAGCCAGCCCAGGCTTGACAACTAAAACAAGAGTGGGGAGCCTTCCAACTCCAAGACCTGGCAGTTACTCACCCTTCCTGGGTCTCCGTGGCTTGACTCAAAGGGCTGGCATTCAGGTTTGCTCCTGAGAGAGGGACTTCTCCTTCTGAAGTAACCCAGCACAACCCACAGTTCCAAGCAGCACAGCAGACTGTCTCTTCAGTAAAGGCACGTTCTGGGGCAAAGGCCAATCAGCAAGAAGTTCTCCATCCCCTCCAAAAGAGTTAAAGCAGTTCCTCTGCCCCTAATCCAACACAGTCCTAAGCACCTGAAAAAATATTCTGCTATTTTTATTTTTCCCTTCCAGTCTCTTCCAACTCCCTAGAGCTCTTTGAATTTCAGTCTTCCAAACTCTTCTTGCCCCAGACCTGCCAGGCTTTTTCCATCCTGCTTGCCCTTTTTTCATATTTATCTTCTCCTCCACATCTCCTGGGTGTTGGCCATCTCACCACTCTTGATACTCTGACACACCCAATAAAAATTGCTGATACTGCAGGTTCAGCCTTGGCAATTAATCCCTCCTTTTCTGTGCACAGGCTAAGGATGTAAACCCAGTTGAACAATATAATAACCACTAGGCAGACACAATTAACAGAAATATCACAATAAAGCAGAAGTGGGCAAAATATAACCTGTAGGCCAGATTTGGCCCACAGAGGGTCTCTGGGTCTTGCCTGGCCCAGGGGCTGTCCAGCCATGGTACATCCTGCCACACCCTAGACACACAGCAGGGCTAGGGTGGCTCTGCAGCTGAACTGCCTTTCTAGGCAGCCCAAGCAGTGGCAGCTCCTTCTGACTGTTGCTGCTGCTGGCCCCAGCCCTGTGGTACTGGTGGGGACCCACACACAAAGCTGCAACCTGGCCTGTCCTGTGTCTGCTCTGGACTCACCCACCCAGGCTGAGCAACGGCAGCAGCTGGGCAGAAACTGTTGCTCAGCATGGTGGAAAATAAGCCCCCTCCCCCCTGCTGTTGCCAGGCCCTTCCTGTTGCAGCTGCCTGGAACCTGTGCCCAGGCTGCCCTGCAGCTGTTCTACACTGCCACTGCTGCCCCACTGGGGAGCATGGAAGTGGCAGTGACAGTAATGGAGATCCAGGGCAGCCCAGTTTACTCTAGCAGGAAAGGCCTGGCAGTGGTAAGGAGGAGGGATCTGCTTTTCCCCACCACGCTGAGCAACAGCTTCTGTCTGGCGATTGCCACTGCTCAGCCTGGGTGAGCAAGTCTAGAGCAGGTGCAGGGCAGGCAGGGCTGTACATGTGGGTCCCCACTGGTACCATGAGGCAGGGGCCAGTGGTCGCAGCAGCCGGAAGGAGCCATCGTCACCACCTGGGCTGCCTAGAAAGGCAGTCCAGCCACAAAGCCACTCCAGCCGTACTACGTGCCCAGGGGGTGGCAGTACATGCCATGGGTGGGCACTGCAGAGCAGGCACAGGGCGGGCTAGGGTCAGGGCTGTGTACAGAAGTTCTGACTGGTCTACTCCTGCTGGAGTTAAATCTGGAGCAGGCGTGGGGTAGGGCTGGGGTTGCACGTTGTTGGGAGGTGGCAGGGAGGTAATGCAGGGCATGCAGGCTCCGGGCTGTTGTGGGGCAGGTGCTGACTAGGTTGTGGGGGAGGGAGGGGAAGCCATGCACAAGTGGGGGGGCTCACATGCACGGGGGGCTCACATGCACACCCCATCATACCCATAAATCCTCCCCAACAAGCCCAACCACATTCTTCCCCACAAACACACAATCACATACTCTCCAAAGGCCACACCCACCCATACCCTTCCCCCAACAAACTCTACACCCCTCCCCAAAATGCACATCCATGCACCTCTGGGGAGAGCCCCACTCAGTACTATGTATACACATCCATACCCGCATGCACACCCCATCTCCCCACAAACCCCATACCCACCCAGTCCACCACACAAGCTCCCCCATACCCATCCACATCCACACATGCCCCCAGACCAAAGACACACACATCCACACCCCACCCCCACAAACCCCATACCTATGCACCCCTCCACCCTCACACAATACAAGAGTAAGGCTTCATTTTGAGCTGTTATGAAATCCCCTCTATTATACATGACAAGTGCATACAAGCCAGGACACTTTTTAAAAAATAAAATTAAAATATATTATTGTGGATGTTTGATTTTTAGTACAAAATTTGTTTTTGTTTTTCCCCAGTTCCAAGGATGGCAAATCCCCTTCCCAAAAGGGGTACTTCTAGGGGCAAAGGGAGAGACTTCCGGTGGCAGAGGTCATGGGTTAGGAAGCAGGACTTCCAATCCCAAGATGGCAACCAGGGAATGGGGCACATGTCAAGAGGCAAGGCTACCGTTACGGCTCTTGACAGCTAGCCAAAACTTATTAAGTGTCCCACCAGTTAAAATAATTGCCTGCCCCTGCAATAAAGCAAATTTACAGTAAACTAGGCTTACATTACACCAGAGCTTGCTCCAGCTCTGGAAAAAGTCCAGAATCAGAAGGTGCAATGTTTGCATAAAAGCATTTCTTCCTTTCCCCTTTAAAGGCTCAGGGCTGCACCTGTTTATTAGCATAATCACATGGCACCATTTACTTATATCTTCCTTTCATGTTCCTACTTCTAATATGCTCAAGCTTGGTTTGTGTGCATACATAATCATTTGCACAGTTCTAAGATAGTTGTAATCAAATTTGACCAATAAAGGAGAGTCTGGAAGTCTTTGTTTACATTAATACAGCTGCTGAAGTTAGAGAAACTATAGCTTAAAATGTGGTAACCAATAACCAGCAACCTAGCAAATGGCTTCTTTCTTACAACTCTACCAGAGGTGTTTGGTATTATTTTTCCCCATCTTGATGTTGAAAGTCTACCTGTTCCGTGACACTGGCCACACCAGACCACAGAAGTGAGAGTCAAGTCTCAGGTAATGTCACTGTTCACACTATCATCAGAACCATCTCTCAGCTGCGAAATACATGGATGTTTCTATTTCGGGAAGATAGAAGAGATCCTCACAGAATTGCCTACACACTCGAAAGCTTGTATTAAAAGTCTCCAGAAAAAAAATGACTCTCTTACCTCTACCACCACCAGTGTGTAGTTTCTTTCACAACATCCCTGAAGTGAGTTGGTAAAAAAAAAAAAAAA
>JAGPOW010000261.1:68272734-68292662 GCA_030014935.1 Caiman crocodilus | reverse complement strand
AAAAAAAAAAAAAAAGTAGCAATTAATGATGTGGTTAATGAGGCTATCTTTGAGGCATTAAACCTGTTAAGAAGGATTTCCTGATCAAAACATTCGTATATTTTATTGCTCATTTTTGGGACTTTGCCTCACATTGCCATCTGCAGACATGTCTCAAACTACTTTTCCCCCCGTGAGAAACATGCAGATTTATATTTTAACCAAGACAAAGCTATAATTCTGTTTTTTAACAGATACAAGACATTTCAGTCAAACACTGACCCCCTCTCTCAGCTTGGTGGGGGGGATTTCTCTTTAAAAGGTTGCATTTTCTCCGTTATCTACTACCTCTAACATCATCCACATCTCCAGGCATTATAAAAACCTTCATTTTGTAGAATGCTTACTTTTCCTCACAGTTTAACAACTTATTTTTGCCTACATGATTCAGCAACCCAAAAGGATTTATGCACCATGCTATAGAAGTTGGTGATGTATTCTAATCAACATTGCCAAAGACATTAAAGAAAAATTGGAGCACTAGAGCAATATTGATTGATGTACCACAAGCTCAGAAGTGCAAGACCCAAGACCATGCAATACCTGTAGAGCAGCACCAACATAAAGGCAGCCTTCTTCTCCCCAAAAATCTGGAAGTGAAATTCACAGTACATTGGCAAATCGCAAAAATAAAAACCTCAGCCATACCCCACATGACACAAGTATTCTCTGGTTATAGGCAAAATAACCCATTCCATTCACACTGCAACTTTCCTAGGAAATAATACAATTCATGAGAAAATCCATATACATCGTGTGCTGGACCAGCTCTGGGGCTAGATCCAATGTGCACGCTACCCACCCCATACAACCAGGGCTAGATACGGGCATGGGTGAACCAAGCAGCTGCCCAGGACCCAGGTAGAAAGGGGGGCCAAAAATGGTGAAAATAATTATCATCATCATTATCTCTGGTGAAGGGGAGTCCATGAAGTAAGTATGACACCCCAACGTAAGCAGAACAGGTAACAGACTATCATCCCCCTTGTCATCACAGAAATTGGTATACCTGCCTCCAAGAGTCATTAGTTGCATCTTGCATGGGAGAAAGGTTAATGCAACAACCACTCCACCAATGCATTTACTTTAGTCTTAAATAACAAAACTTGTTCTTTAGGACTTGGGTCTAATTATGCAAATTATGTTCCCAAAAGTCTTCACCAAGGCAGTCCTGTTCAAGAGGATGAGAGTTTTTTCCACTTCCAGTCCTAGGAAAGTCCTCTCCTTATTCTTCCCAAATTAACAAAAAAAACAAGTTAAGTCAAACTCACATTATTTTGAATGAAACATTTGTTTTATAGAAAGGTATATTTAAAAACAAGTCCCTTTTCCTCCTGTTAAAATATTTATTTGAAGAGACTACTTTTTAAATAAACCTGGTCAGCCTATTTGATTCACTGGGATATGCATATTTAATTATTTATTATAATTCAAGTTCGTAAACAAACCATAGCAAAAAAACCCCACAATTCAATACCAACGCAGAACAGATGTGAGCAGGTGCAACTCTACTGCAATTAATACTGCCACCCATTCCATGCTGCCAAGTTCACATACCTTGCTCAGCTGGGTCAGTAGTGAGGTCACAGCTCCTCTCCCCACCATATGGTCAGATTGGGCCCACCAACCTGATATGGCCAGTGAAGGACCAGACATTACTTATCTGGCCCACAAGGCAAAAAGATTCAGTACCCCTAATCTATAGCAAATGGATACCTGGAGTCTTTTGAATCTTTCACCTGATGCCAATAAAGGATGGTTTTATTCTAATCTGAAGAAAAACATTATCACAAAATCCTTACTTCATAAGTAATTACTGCTGCAGCAGGTAGGCTTTTATTTATCATCTAAAACTCTACCCTTCCCTCCTTGCTACACTTTGGCAAAAAAAGTTGAAAACTAAAAGTAGCATTTAGACTTTGTTCCACATGTTGAGTATCTTGTTCCAGACATTGCTGATATACAAATACATTATTATCACAAATAATGTACATACCATTACCTTATTTACAGAACAGTAAACCACCATTTCTTCTCTCAAGGAAACTTACATAAGCAGTTCATCGAACGCTTCATTTACACCAACTACGTATAGGGTTAAGATTTTTTCTTTAGATCATAATGGGATTATTTTTTTTAAACTTGGGTGTCTCTGCTCCCTAACTTTCAGAACAAAAATGCTGTCTTTACTGTCATATGGTACTACAGATAAGAAATTGTCAAGTCTCAACGCTTGCTTCACTGGAAAAAAGGGTCTGCCAGACATCTCCATTTAGACAGAAGAATGCATTAAAAAAAGTAAAAACAAATGAACGCCTTCCCTTTAAAAGTGATTTCAGAGAACTTGTCTGACTTCAAAGGAAAGGATACTGCAGTTACTTTTCATACAAATGAAGTAGCAAATATTCTGTTACATTACAGAAAGTTACCCATGGAACAGAGAACAGCAGGTCTGTCTCTTACCATCCCTTTACTCTCTAATACTGGTGGTTATTTGTGACAAACAATTAGCGTGGATCCCACTGCATGCACCCCATGTACTCAAAGCCTTAAGTTTTCTTCCCTCCAACCCTAACGAACTTCACATTCTGTATTTCCTAGCACTCGTGTGAGAACACAAAAGGCAATACAGCCAACCCTGCCTCACTAGGGTTCTCCAAATGAGAGCCCACATTGACAGTCTCTATAAAGCTAAGATTAAGCACAGATTGTGGGATACAACCAAGCCATCTCAAAACAGCATATAATAACTGAGATAAATATCCATTCTTTCTTCTTTGAATACGTGAGTGTGAATCCGACTGTAGGACTGGCACACAGTATCCTTCCCAGTTCATGAGAGTGAAGAGTTGTAACGATATCAAAGTTCTCACAGATTCACAGAAGTTTAGGGCTGGAAGGGAACTTGAGATCATTGGGTCCAGCCCCCCTGCTTTAGGCAGCAAAGACTGCTAGGGTCAAATAACCCCAGCAAGGTGTGCATCCAGTCTCCTCTTGAAGATCTCCAGGGTAGATACCTGCACCATACCTGCTGGGAGTCTATTCCAGAGTCTGGTCACATGAACCACGAAGAAGTTTTTCCTTCTATCCAGTCTGAAACCTTCTCCTAGGAGTTTATGACCACTGCTTCTGGTTTTCCCCTGGGGCACTTTGGTGAATAGTTGTTCACCTAGCCCGTGAAGTTCTCTCCTAACATATTTGTAAGCTGCCACCAAATCCCCCCAAAGTCTTCTCTTTTATAGGCTGAACAGTCCCATATCTGCCAGCCTTTTCTCGTATGGCTTGTACTTCAGGCCTCTAATCATTTATAGTGTTCTCTGGACTCTCTCAAGCTTTTCAACATTCTTCCTGAAGTGTAGTGCCTAGAACTGGATGCAGTACTCACCAATGCCTCACCACTGCCAAGTAGACCAGGAGAATAACTTCCTTAGTTTTGCTTCAGATGCATCAGTTAATGCATGTCATTATATTGTTTGCTCTGCTAACTGTAGCATCACAGCAGTGGATCATATTTATTTTATGGTCAAGTATGTCCCCCAGGTCCTTTTCAGACATGGTGCTAAGTAGTGTAACACCACTGAGCTTGTAAGTTTGTTGTGGATTTTTCCTCCCCAGATGGAGCATTTTACACTTCAGGTGTTGAACAGCATCCAGTTCTGGTCTGCCCGTCTAACTAACCAGTCTGGGTCCACCTGGATTATCAGCCTACCCTGAGAAACGACTGCACTTCCCCAAAGCCTAGTGTCATCAGCGAATTTTGCCAGTGTGCTTTTCACCCACACATCCAGATCACTGATGAAGACGTTGAAGGACAGTGGTCCAAATACTAAACGCTGGGGGACTCCACTGGCTACCTTCCGCCAGGTCAACACAGATCCATCTATTAGTACTCTCAGGGTCCAACCTCTCAGCCAGTTTCCCACCCATCTGACCGTTAAATTGTTGAGCCCATAGTTCCCTAGTTTTACCCTGAGTTGAAGTGTTGCTTCCCTAAAGTTGGCATCTAATCCAGCCTCCATAGCTAAAGCATTTTTTACCAAAACTGCAACATTACAAAATATAAGACTAACATGTTCCTGAAACCGTTAAAACACCCTAGCAGAGTCTGCCTAGATATTCAGTGGGAGAGGCTCACTGGCTACCTGATACCAGATATGATCCACCTTATGATTCTCTACAACAACATGATCTGATTTTCTGATGACCTGTATATGACTACAAAGAGATGTGGAGACAGCTTAGAAGGCTCAGGGGAGTCTAAGTTAACAGAACATATTGAAGGCACATAGCATTCAAGACTGACAAAAAAATAAGCTATTGCAGGAAACTGACAAGGTAATGGACTATTGAGACCAATCTAGATCTTGATGCTCACTTCCTAAGCCAACATGATCTAAAGAAGAGCATGGTTGGTCAAACACACTCAGCAATCCATACCATGGATCAAAAAGCATGCCCGTAAGCATTAAAACTAAGGACAGAAGGTCAAAAGTCCTGAGGCTGAATGGATTCAGTCTTTGCAGGTTAGTCTAAACTGCAGAGATTAAACTGAAAAACAACTAAATATACATTCACTTTTGATTCAGGAAATGTAGCCACATGGCTGCAGTGGCTCAGGCCAGAAGCCAGGGGGTATTACAGCATGGCTCTCTGGCATGTAAGCCAGAATGAGCTGTGTTTGCTTCCTCTTCCTGCTGCCCCCAAAATCCCTGGGATTTGCAGTCTAAAATTATATCAGCAAGACTTTGGCTCATCACTTCCTCTTCCCACTTCCAGGTGCCTCCGGGATTTGTAGTGCACAGTTGTTAAAAACTTACTGCTATCTGCAAGGCAGGGCATCTCTTTACTTGGGGCAAGCTAAGTTCTCCTTCCCCCCTAGCCTCAGACCCCAGCTGTGGTTTGCCTGAGGATGCAGTCCCTGCCTCCCTCTCCTGCCACCCAACTTTCTCTGCTGAAGTGGACAGCACCGCCCAGGGCTAGAAAAGCAGGCTGGGATGCCCTAGCCGGCTATGATTTAGCTCCTAGTTTTAACCTGAATCCAGATAGGATCTGAGACAGGTTAAATTGGTTTATTGAACTTCTAAATCAGTTAAATCTGATACTACACATCCATCCAGGTTCATCTTAAATCAGTTTCAGCCATTTTTAAATTGGTTTATATGCACTGAATATATGTTCTGTTACAGGTTTAAAACCAGTTTCTGATCACTTAAACCAGTTTGTGCATAAATTTCTCTTCCTAGCCTAAGAAGGTAGTACTGAGGCCCCTTATTGGAAACATGTTTCTGATAGGAGGACAAACACGAAGAAGATCCCCCACCCCCTTGAGGAATTCTGAAACTATCACACACAAAGAGCTGGAGTTCTCCTGAGGAGTGCCTGAGATATTACAAGGTTGAGAATCACTTAGAGGACACAGCCAGTCGTGCACCCCATTCAAGAAACTGGTTCCATCAGACATCAGAAAAGACAGACCTTGAATTTTTTCAATCTGCAGGGGGCTGAGGAGTGCTTTGTTTGTACAATAACCTTCATTAGGTCAGGCTGATGTACATCAAGATTTTTAGCTTGTAGGTAAAAATCAGAACACTTTTGGAGAACAACTAACACTAGAAACTAGCAGGTAAGACAGTCTTCTGGTTTGCTGCTACCAAAAACAGCAAAAGAGAAACATAAAGGTGTTGTGGCTGCCTGCTTTCATACAGTAGCATTGGAAAGTATAGCTGAGGCCATGCATAGTCCCTGACACTTCTATTCAAACCCTTCTGTCTTGTATACCTGAGGCATATGGCATAATCCAAGATGAGACTTCAAGAACAACAGTATCTTTGCTTAGAAGAACGTGTGTCGGTAGGTTGACAAAAATTGAAACTATATTAAATTAAAACACACTAAAATATGGCTTAACCAACTCAAGGAACCACGCTTTAAAAAAGTCCTTTAAAATGTCTGAAACTGATGTATTTTTCCCTATGCCACTAAACTGATTTTTAACAAAATATATTTTTGAAGTTAGAGTCATTCATAAGGAACTCAGCATACTTTAACTCCCTTTGCAGCTGACAAATTTTACACTAGGAAAGTAGATGGATAAATTAAGTTGCACCAATGAAGTCTACAATTTCAATATGGAAATAATTTATATTTTCACGTAATTAAAAAAGGATATTAACAAGAATCTCACTTACCCACAAACAATATTCAATTGGAGACAAATGCACACCCTAGGACCAGAGCCAACACAAGATCCATTAAACACACATTGCAATTAAGCCCTATTTTAACCTGGTCCTCTTCACAAGGATTAGCTTCATTCCGGATGAATACTATGTCTGCAATAGCAGTACTATATTGTAGAAGACGGTGTCAGAAGTTGTGACCGTCAGTAGACTATTATATATAGATCTTTTACTTGAAGACCTGCAGAGTTGGAGAGTCCCATGATGCTAGTTTCTCTTCGTTACCATCTGTGAGGAAGATCAGATAAGGAGCAAGTGAAAAAAAAAAGTGGAGGCCAAAACTTCTTTTCTTAAAAAGATACATTAATTCCATTTTTTGTTTCTAAATAAACAGTCGTGTCTTATGAGCAATTGTAGCTGCTCTCTCTCAAACAGAGAAAGCAATGGCTAGGAAAATTATGAGTAGGCCAGGATGCCTAGGTTATATTCCATTAATTAAATCAATAATAAAAAAAAAAAAATCGCGATCATTCTAAAATTTTTGAGTACAAATTCAGATAGCTTATGCTATTAATACTGTAGCTAGAAGGGACAGGCTTCTATCACAAATTCCTAGTAAAATGACCAAGTATGCGATTATTAGTCAGGCTCGCACTTGAATAGTCATAATTACATTAAATACAACACCCCATTAAACTGAACAGGGAGAGCAATTTCCTGCTATTGTTCCAGAATGTCTGAAAAATCTGAAAAAGCATAGCACATGTAAGTTTACATTAAGAATATAGTTAGTCTCTTCCATAAAACTTTTATTACTAGAATACATAAACTGCAGAAAATCTGTACAACAAAATTGATAGATTTCTACCAACAACACAATCTGATATACTTCAAGACCTGTAACACCTTTTCCTGTTGAAAATGTTCATGGAGCCCCAATTCAAGGCAACTGTACATAAAACTGAATTAAAGAAAAGTGAAATGCTTTCAAATACGTTTACCATGTCTTTCCAAACTTTTTAGAAACATGAAGCACAAGAAATGGAGGTTGGAAAAAAACCCTAGTATACCCAATTCTTTCAAAAAATGGTCTGCTTTTCAAATCTGAGGTGGGCGAGGGAAGAGTTTTTACATCCATCACAATGGTTGTATCCCTACAAATGCAGCTGTTTGTTGCTTTATCATTTTAATTTTTTTTTTTTTTTAAAAGAGTGTCAGAGTATTTGAATGCATCACATTCTAGAGCATCTTCTATTCAAAGAAATATAGTATTATGGACAGGAGTTATATACTAACAAAGCTTTTGATATTACAAGCTAGAAACATAACCCTCTAACCCTCACCCTTTTTTCTTCCCTTTAAGTAAGACTTAAATGTTTGTTTAAGCAAGCAGAGTTGCAGGAAAAGAATACAAGTGAGGTCAGATCTAAAATAGACAACTTAATTTGTGACACTTAAATGTGTAGCTCTAGGACAGCGGATCTCAGTTTATTTATTTTTATTCATGGCACCCCTCAGAAGAATGCATACTCTTAGTCTTCCCTTGTTTTTTCAGTGCATTAAAATAACAGAGCAATTCTTCTGTTGTAAACAACTCAAAGAACATGAAAGATCAGAATTTTTCAACACTATGGATTTCTGTTTGAAAACTATGGGTTTATCTTGTGAATCATGCTTCTATATTTAACGCTGCTAATGTTATAGCAACCCATATCAGCCTTGAAAGGGCCTCAAGGCACCCTGGTTGACCAACACTGCTCTATGGTAATTTTTCAACAATGAAAGTCTCAAAATTCTAATAAAATAAGGGCTTGCCCGGCAAATATCACCCAGTGTAATGCTGCAATAATAATCTACAGCAATAAACTTGTAGTGAGAGATAATTCTTGATACCGTATATAGTTATTTTATACATGGAGGTTTACCTAACATCTGGCATTCATGTTTCTAGTGTGTGGGGAGAGGGGGAATAGTTAGGACATCTGAATCCTAAAGGCTCAAAAGACAGAATGCAAAAAACCTACAGATATTTACAAAAAAAAAAAAAAAAAAAAATCTCTGCCCATGTGCACACCCCCCCTCCAAAGTTTGAGTTTGGCAATACTAAGCTTAGGAGTTTAATATTAGCTATTTAAAGATGATTTAAATGAAAAGACATCTATCCCTAAGTAATAGTTTCATAGCTGTTAGGGGCTGGAAAGAACCTTACACATCATCAGGTCCAGCCTTCTTGCGCTTTGGTGGGAAAAACGGCTGGCATCAGATGACCCCAGCAAGGTGAGTGTCAAGATGTTTTTTTGAAGATAGCCAGGGTGGATAACTGTACCACCTCTGGTGAGGAGCCCATTCCAAATCCTTGACACTTAACTTGTAAAGAAGTTTTTCCTTATGTCTAGTGTGAAGTGATCTTCGATCTTCAAAAAGTTTGTGCCCACTATTTTTTGTCCTCCCCTGGGGGTCCCTGGTGAATAGATGCCCTCCCAGGCCCCGATATACTTATAGACTGCCACCAAGTCATCCCCCACCCCAGTCTTCTCTTTTCCAGGCTGAATAGTTTCAAGTCCATCAGCTTCTCATTGTATGACTTTGTCTCCAGGCCCCTAGTGTCACAGAGTAATCAAATACTACTTACTTTTCCTTTATTTTCCTTATTTAGCTATTTACTTTTCAGTTATAAAAGTGTCAAACACTGAATTTTGGCAAGTTAGTACATTTAAACCTTTCCAGCATCCTTAGAAGGGATGAATGAATAAGGTCAAAGTCTTTGCCTGCTGTTCTCCTTCCCAGAAGGTTCTGCTGCACTCTTGTTCCAAGACTTGCCTTTTAACTCCTGTACAGTTACCAGCTTCCATCAGAGTTACATTAGGACCATCTTCGCTACTAATCACTACTACAAGTGGCAACCCCTCTCCCTACCAAACAGAAACGTTGTATCCAAAACAACGGTACATGAAAAATAGGCTATCCCACATTTCTGTTCATTCCAGACAGGTCAATGTACACAATATGCCAGTTGCAGGTAAAAGAATAAGAAGACATTTGGAAAGTGTTTGATCAAAGCTAGAGACATGCAGGTAGGACACTTCAGGGCCTAGATAACTACCATAAGCAGCACAAGTGAAATGAGGGTTGTGGCTTTCAGATTTAAAGTAGGTATAAATCCATTTATTTTGTGACTATAAATTTACAAGCGACAGGGAACAAAGAGACGTACATCAAAAATTTGGCCAAAGGGACTCAAGTGCATTTCATAGTACGATTGCTTCAAATAATGCCTCTGCAAAGACGACAGAGGGGCCCACCTACCACTAGCTTTTTGCCATATGATTGTGAAGTCAGCACATTTCCAGGGTTGCACCTGTGGTAGAACCTGAAACATCCATCTACTAACAGGGCAAGTATCACACCTTATAAAAACAACTCAAACTTTCCTTACTCCATTTGCCATATAAATATAAAATAGGGCTGCCTCCCCAAAAGTCTCCTTCAAAATTCTGAAATTTGGGTTCAAAACATTTATAAATACTTTTTCTTGATTACAGGGTGTCAAAGCAACCGAAGAACAAAAAACTAAACCACAAGTAAAAAGATGCAGCAATTTCTAAACATATACACAACCCCCAACAGCCTTGTGGGTAGGATACTACATTTGTCAAAATAAAGTGCTAAACTCATTTGCTTAAAAATGAGAACTTGAAAATCAGTTCTGTTTTTAAGGCTCATCAACAGAGTAAAAGAAAAATAAACGGTCACTGGATTACAAAAAGGTACACAACACATTAAGCCACATCTCTTTTGGCATATCGTAGGGGCATTTATTTCCCCTCCTTTACACTTATAAAAGAGGCAACAACAAACAGCAACTGTTATGCAACTCAGATGTTTATCAGGGACTACAACCACAATGAAGTCAAATTTCAAAGGGGGTCAAAGTATTTTCAGTTTTACCACCTGCCCTTCTGTTCCATTGCCAGTTTTTGGACTTAGAAACAGTTCCTTATTTTTCCTCTCCCCAGATGCCATCATGTGAAGGTCCCACAAAGAAAAAAGCATGGTCAGAAGCATAAGAGGATTTAGTTAATCACATACTGACTATTCGTTCTGTAGGGGGAAAATGCAGCTTTTAAAAAGACTTCACTTTAAATTGTACTTTTTTGCAGCCAATTGGTCTTGGTCACATGGTCTAAGTTTTACAAATAAAGCGCAAAGATTGAAACTTTAAAATAGTCTCCAGTTATATATTATCAATGTATGCAATAACTAGATATGCATATGCAAGCTAACTGCATGCACAAATAGGGTTTTATACAGACACATACCATATTTACAAACATACAAAATGCTCCCCCAATAATTACATTTTACATATGGAAAATATATAAATATTATAGTTTTCCAGGTATAGAATTGTTGGAGGTTTGCCTTGAATTTGTCCCCCTCTCACTGCTACAGCAGGGAAAACAAATGTGGGCAGGGTCAGGTAGCCTCTTTGCCTTCTGCCCTCTTCCCATCCCCTAACTTCTTCTCCCTGAAGCCCTTGCCCCCACAGCTCTCCCTAAACACATGGAAATGAGAAGAAAAAAATTGAAAACACTGCTGAACAAATTGACACATTTTGTCTTTTTTTTTTCATTAAAACTGATACACTGACTGGCACAGGTACTCCACAAAGAATTTTAAATAGCACTTTTGTGCCTCATTAGATAAGAGTACAAACTTTACATGGTATTAGTCCAAATCAAAAAGGCTCATGATTTATCAGTTCACTGTGCTGGGGTCCAGCGGAGACTGCAGCATTTCAAGCCATGGTGACCCCATAGCTCACCACTGCTCACTATGTGGGTATATTCCAGATGCACCCCCACAAAGGAGTCATGTGCTAACTAGCATCCCACTCATGACAAACTGGATGTTCTTGTCATGAGTCCTGAAGAAATAGAATTCGTCAGAAATGGAAATGAAAGAAAGACACAGCTCAGCTCTGGGAGTGAAGAGGAAGTCGAAATATATTCAACATAGTGGCTCACCATGATTTGAAAAAAAATATTTGGAGCCAAAACACAATGGGCAATACAATATACCTTATTCAAGTGGGCTACACTAACCTCTCCCTGTGGTAGGCCTCCCATAAGTATGTTTGCCAGGTGCGTACTATCCGTTTTATAGCCATGCCCAGTAGAGGTGCCCCAATACATCAGTGCAATATTGGATCGGCACTGATATAAAGAAAATTGACTGCATCGGAAAACGGCCGGATGTGGCTGATAAATGGCCCATGTATGTGAACAGCTACAGTGCAGCACATAGGTGGCAAGGAGCACAGCCCGGCAGACAGGTTGGAGAGCTGCGTGCAGCTGCTAAGTCTGTTGTGGTAGAATGAGAGACAGGGAGAGAAGGGGCATGTGGGGGCAGATCAAGGCCCCTGTGGTGATGGAGGAGTGGCCTAGGGGAAAGGGCAGGCCAGGGCATGGGAGGGAGACGCAGTTCATCTGGGGAGCGCAGGGAAGGAGTGGGGCAGCTCTAGCTGTTGTGTGCACCCCAGAGGCCATGTACCCCTGGATCTGTGCGGGGCAGGGCAAGGCAGGGCAGGACAGGCTGCACCAGGCTTCTCTCAGCAGGAACTGGGCCTGGCTGAGCTCAGGGCAGAGTGGGAGGTGGCACTTGGGGGGGGGGCAGTGCAGGAGACAAGACAAGACAGGACAGGACAGGACAAGACTAAGGCAAATTTTGGGATGGTGGCAGCCCCCCATATAGCCCTCTCCCTTCCCCCATTTGGCAGATCCAGGCGCACACACCTTCCATGCCCTTCCAGGATGTGCACAGCAGTGGGAGCCACATCTCCTCACCCCCCCAGCCCCCACGTCCCCAGACAATCTGCAGCTCTGTCCTGTTCCTGCTGAACAGTGCCTGCCCCAACCTCAGCCCCAGCCCCTTCCTCCCTCACCAGGGGGGAAGAGGGGGCCTTGATCTGCCCTCCTACATCCCTTTCCTCTCTGCTCCCCTTCCACCACAACAGACTTACCAGCTGCACACAGCTCTCCGTGATGCCAGGCTGCGTATCAGCAACTGGATTGGGATTGGCTAATATGCCCCTTTAAAAATGCCCCTAATGCCAAGTGTTGGCTGTATTTTAATTAACTTAATAGCTTCCATTACTAAACACAGGTTGCTTTTGACAGCATTTTAACAATAGACAATGCATTTAAATGAGGTTTCTTTATATGTACTTGTAAGGCAAAGACCATTTTTTCTTCCACTTTGTTGGTTGAGGGAAAAAACCCACCTTGTATTCATGTACATATAAATAATACAGTATTTACAAGTAATCACATACATAGTCTCCATTTGAGCATTTACAGCTAAGGCAAGTCCTTTTTAAATTTGTCTCTAATCTGAAATGGATCATCTCTCTCATAAACTGATGGGTTAATAAACATGCATGCAGAAGTACAGTTGTGCCCTGCCATTCCTTATTTGTAAATGTTCTCTTTTCACTTCTAGGCAATATTTTAAATATAGTTGGTCTTTTAGATTACTTTTCATTTCCCTCCCTGGCAACACTAGTCTAGGCTGTCCTTTCTAAGGTGACCTATACAAAGAAAACTGTTCTTATGACCAAGGGGAAGGGCTGTAATTTATAGAAGAGTCATACATACCCGTTTTATTATGGCACAATGTCTTATCTATATGGGGAAACTGCAAATTGAATGGCAACATATACAGTTATGAGGGATGCTTAGTCACACTATTAGTCAATCTATTAACACCTATTAATAAAACCTATTAATGAAATACCTCAAGGTTTAATTAATTTTCAATAAACCAATTTCATCCTTTCGATCAAAGTATTCAGAACTCAAAACATGCACCTCAATAAAAGAAAAGTGAACAGTAATTCACAACCCTGTCACTGTCAATATTAAAAAAAAGAGGAGGGGAAAAAAGAAAAAAAAAACCCACAAATAATTGTCTTTATACATTAAAAAAGGGGAGTTATCTTTATATAATAAAATGGAACAGTCTTTAATTTTACTAAAATTAAACTAGTTTCATTACCTCTTTATATAAAGTTTTATTAATTAGCACATGAATTTTCAGAATTTTCTGTAGAAAATTCATTTCTACAGAAAACATCTCCTCTCAGATTCATGCATCAGACCTGCCAGTATATTGTGCTAGTGAATCTGCATGCTAATGACACCCAAAAGTCCAATAGTTTTGTGTTTCTGTACTAAACTTTCAACTTGGATTTACAAAAAACTTTCCAGAAAGTTGCTCTAAATTGCTCTCCCTCTGTTTCTCTTTCTGAGTAAGGTAATTAAAAGTGTGCTTTACTAAGAAAAGGAAAAGGAAAAATCCAACACAGAAACCAGGCCTAGCTGGCCTCTTCATTCTCCTTCTTCCTTTGAATGAGTCTTTAAATGAAGAATTATATAGCTGAAATATCTTGTAAAAAGTTATTACATTTTCTTTAGCATTCAAAATATATTCCTCATCTATTTTTTTCTCTTTCAGATGAGAAGTTATACATGACCCCAAATCTATGATCCATTCATTGTATAAACAGCCACAAGTGTTTTGCATGAGTTAATATTCATGCTTCAGCTGGTATGCTTCCAAAAGAGGAAAATACTACTCATCTAGCAAATTGTCACACAGGAAAAATGAGGAGGAATTATGTTTATAGTGTCTGAGATGCTCTATTAAAGAAAAAAAAACCCAAAAAGATAAAAGAAAATGTCTGAGTCTTCTAACTTGAGTCTTATTATGTTTAACATTATCAAATCTCAGAAAGGCTAAACTATGGAAAAGGTGGCCAAACAATCCACTAAAATAAATTAAATGACACATTTTGAAAAAGCCTGTTTATAGCAAAGAATGAAACAGGAATGTCTGATACTAAAGGTAAAGACTGGTAAATAAGCAGCCCTGCAAATCCTCCAGTTCTGAATACTGAGGACTTGAACAAGAATGGGGAGGACAAAGTAATTCATACTAGGGTTTCAGTGAAGGATTGAAATTAATAAATTTTACTTGTGTTCTTTGTAGACTTAAATTTTATGATGGCATTCATTTCTTCAGTATACTGAAATTTTCTCCAATAAAATAAGAGTCCTGTTAGGAATAATGGAGTAAATCAGAGACATCTAACTAGGAATTTTAGCACCCTGGGCAGAGATGCCTAATAACGAAGGGGTGGAGGGAGAAACAGAGGAAGTGCTAAGCACTAGCCTACAGTTGGCAACACCCGGCACCCGTGCTGAGTATGGCATGTGAGACCATTTTTCTCGGCATGCATTGAGAACAGCGTGGGGAGGCAGCAGCTGTTTGCAGCCTCCTGGCTGTAGCTGGCCCCAGCTCTGGGTAGCTGCTGCCAGCCAGGAGACTGGACTGCTCCTGACAGGTGGCTGGGAGGCTGCAAGCCCAGCTGGGAGCAGCCTGGGCTCCGCAGCTATCAGCAGCTACCCCAAAGCAGGGCCAGCTGCAACCAGGAGGCTACAGACAGCTGCTTCCTTCCCACCCCAGCCCAAACAGGTGCAGAGCTGGCACCTGCTGCCTTTCTGGAGCCTGGAGACAGCCAGGGCTAGGATGGGGAGGCAGCAGCTGTTTACTGCCTCCCAGCTGCAGCCAGCTCAGGTTCTGGGTAGCTGCTGATAATTGTGGAGCCCAGGCTGTTTCCAGCAGCTGGCTGTGAGGATGGAAGCCCTGCTGCAAGCAGTCTGCTCTGTGACTATCAATAGCTACCCAGAAGTTGGCCAGCTGCAGCTAGGAGGCTGCAAGCAGCTGCTGCATCCCGGCCCCAGCTCCAGCTGCCTCCTGGCCCCAGCCCTAGCCCTGGCCACCTCTGCCACTCTGGGTTATACAGGCTGTGCTCCTGGCCCTGTTGCCCTCTGGAGTGCAGCATGTGTGACTGAGCATGGCAGCACATAATGGGACACACAGGGAAGCTAAGCTGCCTGCTGCTGCAAGCTCCACACTGCTCTTCCCGTGTGCCTAGGAGCAGTGTGGGCAGCACGCACAGTTGCACCCCTCGCTGCTGCCCCCGCCTGCAGGGGAAGTGTAGCCAGGGCAGCAGGGAGCTTGGCTTTCTGCACCCCACACTGTGCCCTGTTGCACCAGGGTCTACATACTGCTCTGCAGAAGTGGTGGGGAACATCGCCGGTAACTGCTACCACCCTGGAGCACAGGGCTTGGAGGCAGTAGGGGCAGGAAAGCAGCAGCTGTTTGCAGTCTCCTGGCTGCAGCCGGCCCCAGTTCTGGGTAGCTGCTGATAGGCACGGAGCCTGGGCTGAGGGGGCAGGCTCACAAAACAAATACACAAGATCAAAAGGAAGTATCAAGTTTTATTTATTGTCATCAGGTTTACAATTTTTAGACAATCTGGTATTTACTGTAAAAGAAGGGCAACATATATGATTATTAACTATACTAATATGCAGTGCAACCTGCCATGTACCCCCTGCCCTCACTTTGTTTTTCTGGCATGCTGGCATTCTGGCACCTTCCAAGGCAGGCACTGTCTTTTTTTTCGGCACTCCAGCTAAAAAACAATGCCTACTGCTGCACTAGCCTTACAACTTGTAAGTGGCTGCCACTACTACCAGCACCAGCTGCTGCTGCACTGCAGACTCCACAAGGGGGTAGCCCTTAGGATGCCCACTCTAAACAAGTGCCCTAGGCTAGTCTTGTTTACCCCTCATTATGCTACTGCATCAAACCACTCTGAATTTTGATCCCAATTGCCTCAAATACTCTCCAAAAGTGGAGTTCAGCATTCAGTCCATCACACGTGGCTTAAATAGACAATTTATTTAACCCCAATCTCCTCCCATACACAAAGCCTTTCCAAAAAGGAAAGGGTTTATGGTAACTCATCTGCTCTGAAGCAACTGAAATAACTTGTTCCCAATCAAGATGGCTATATGTTTACTTATTTATTTTAAGATGGAAGATATGCCACTGGCCTGGGACCAAGTAGGAAGCTAAAACAATCAGAACTTCCTGCTGCTCACAGGGATTTAATGCCTAAGGAACAGAAAAGGCTTGAAGAAAGGAGGTAGGAATAAACGTGTTGCTTAGGAGGTAGAAGGCAATATCGATTCAGAGACTGTAAGGCTGGAAGGGACCTCACAAGATCTTCAGGTCCAGGCCCCTGTACCAAGCAGGAAAGACAACTGTGGTCAGGTGAACCCAGCAAGGTACTTGTCCAGTCTTCTCTTGAAGATGTCCAGGGTAGGTGATTGCACCACCTCTGGAAGAAGCTTATTCCACAGTCTGGACACCCTAGTTGTGATGTAGTTTTTCCTAACATTGAGCCTGAAACGGTCTTCCAGGAGTTTGTGGCTATTACTCCTAGTTTTTCCACCCCCAAGGGTACCCTGGTGAACAGTTGTTCACCGAGCCCTTGATATACTCCTCTCATACACTGCTACTCCATTCCCTCTCAGCCTTCTGTTCTTTCAGGCTGAAGAGCCCAAGATTCCTCAGGATTTCTTTTTATGGCTTGCCGTGCAAGCCTCTGATCATACAGGGTTCACAGTTGATAGGCTTGGGAGGGACCTGAGCAGATCATCAAGTCCCACCCCCTGCCATACGCAAAAAAGAATGCTGGGATCAAATGACCCTGGCAAGGTGATTATCTAGCTTCGTTTGAAGACCCCCAAGGTAGGAGCAAGCACCACTTCCCTTAGAAGTTGGTTCCAGATCCTGGCTGCCCTGACTGTGAAGTAGTGCCTCCTGATGTCTAGCCTGAACCTACTCTCGATCAACTTGTGGCCATTATTCCTAGTTACTCTGGGTAGTGCTCGGAGGAACAGGGCTTCTCCCATTCCATGCTGGTCCCCCCTGGTTAATTTATAGAAAACCACCAGGTCCCTCCTCAACCTTCTCTTGTGGAGGCTGAACAGGTTCAGGTCCTATAGTCTCTCCTTGGAGGGCATGCTCTGCTGCCCCCGCTCATGCGGGTGTGGCCCTCCTCTGGAGGCTCTCAATGCTGGCCACATCTCTTCTGAAGTGTGGCGCCCAGAACTGGATGCAGTACTCCAACCACAGCCTAACCAATGTCACAAAGAGGGCGAGGATCACCTCCCTGGACCTGCTTGTGACATCTGTGGATGCATGACAAGGTGTGATTAGCCCTACTGCCTGCATCCTCACATTGGCAGCCCACGTTAATCTTGGAATCGATAATGACTCCATGATCCTTTTCTGGCTCTGTGCTGATGAGAAGGGAATTATCCAACCTATAGATATGCTGCTGGTTCTTACAGCCTAAGTGCAGGGTACTGCAATTGTCAGTATTGAATCTCATCCTATTCTCATCTGCCCACCTCTGTAACCCATCCAGATCTAGTTGTAGCCTGTCCCTCCCTTCTAGCATGCCCACCTCTCCCCACATCTTAGTGTCATCCACGAATTTGAACAAGGTGCTTTTCACCCCATCATCCAAGTCGCTGATAAAGATGTTGAACAGTACAAGCCCAAGGACCAAGCCCTGGGGGACTCCACTGCCCACATCCCTCCAGGCTGAAAATGTCCCATCCACCACCACTCTCTGGGTGCAGCCCTCTAGCCAATTTGCAACCCATCTGACTGTGTAGGCATCAATGCCACAGTTGCCTAGTTTTTGGTTTTTGGTTTTTTGTTTTTTTTTAAGGAGAATGGGGTGAGACAGTGTCAAAGGCCTTCCTAAAGTCCAGAAAGACTACATCCACCCTGATACCCGTATCCAAGGATTTTGTGACCTGATTGTAAAAGGCAACCAGGTCAGTCTGACAGGACCTGCCTCTAATGAACTCATGTTAGTTGCCCCTGAGCATCATCTCCCCTACTGGTCCCTTGCAGATGTGCTCCTGGATACTTCTCTCAAATAGCTTCCCCAGGACCAAGATAATACTAATGGGCCTATAGCTACCTGGGTCCTCCTTTTTTGAAAATGGGGACCACATTGGCCTTTTTCCAGTCCTGGCCATTCTATAGACTCTCTCAAGCTTTACCACATCCTTGCTAAAGTGCACCACACAGAACTGGATGCAGTACTCCACCTGCAGTCTCACCAAAGCCAAGTAGAAAGGGAGAATCACTTCTTTAGTTTTGCTGGAGATTCATCAATTGATGAATGCCAAGGTTTTTTTGGCCCTGATGGCTACAATGTCGCACTGCCTGCTCATGTTCATACTGTGGTTATTACCCTGAGGTCCCTTTCGTTCGTAGTGTAAGTCAGGTTGGCTTTGCCAAGCCTGTAGGTGTGCAGGGGATCGTTTGTCCCCAGGTACAGCACTTTACATTTCTCAACAGTGAACTTCATCTGGTTCCAGTCCACCCAACTTGTTAGCCTGTCTACGCTGCAGATACAGGCGGACCTATCCTCAAGTGTGATCACACTTCCCCATAACTTGGTGCTGTCCGTGAACTTGGGCAGCGAGCTCTTCACCCCCACCATCCAAATCATTGATGAAGATGCTGAATAGCACTGGGTCAAACACCAACCCCTGTGGGACACCACTGGCCACTTCCCACCAAGATGACATGGATCTGTTCATTACAACTCTCTGGGTCCTGCCCCACAGCCAGCTTCCTACCCACACGACTGTGGACTTAACTGAGAGACAATCTTCCAATTTTGTCGCAAGAACATCATGGGATACCAGATAGCACTCTGGTATGTCTAGTATGCTCAGCACTAGGCATATTAGTATGCACACTGTGTTGCCTAGTGTACTTAGTCAAACTTAGCAGAGCAAAGGCTTTGCACAACTCTATGTTAAAGTAGCTATATTATTTCCAGAAGTCTGTAATGAGATTTGGATTTATGAAGCGTCCTGGATTTTGCTTCACAAAGGCTGGTTGCATTAGGTCAGGAACAAACATGTAGCATGCAGAGGTTGCTGGCAGGCTAGGGAATTTGGAGGCAGGAGCTAGTAGGGGCAAGCCTACCACAGATCTGGGGCTACAGAGCTTCTTTGTCCATGAATATTAGTAGTAGTAAGAGGGTAAACAAGGGCTGTGTTCATAAAGACTGGCTGCATTAAGTCAAAGGCATCAAACACATGGCCTTTGGGAGCTGGTTACAAGTAAGCAGTGGCTTCACCCATGCATGGCTCTCCAAACACATGCAGAAAATAAGAGTGAGACTACATGCCTGGGCATTCTCTTCCTCTCCACTGAAATATAGCAAGCTCACTGAGCACCCTGAGGAGGAAGATGCCAAGGGTGTGGGGAGGGGAAATATGCCAAGAACTACCGACCCAAAAATGGCAGGAAAAAAAAAAAATGTACCTCTTAATCTGTATAAAGAAGTTAACTGGGGTAAAAACTCTGCCAAACCGGTATTACGGAGAAATATATGCAGTATGCTTGATTACACAGATTATCAGAATCAGGACCACAAAGATTGTACGTGAAGTAGTACTTTACAAAAGATTACATCCTGTCTGCCAGACTGATAATCTGTGCTTATGAATTTGTAAAGATTCCTAGCTACCTTAAATAAACACCATGAACAACACTTACCTCTACTTGTGAGGGACAGTGAGGTGCACAAACTGAGTTGAATAACAACATTCCCAGTTCTTTATTGTTTTTCAATTAAGAAATATACTTGGTAAAATATGAATTGGTCTCAGAAGGATGCCTTGTTAAAGTACTTCACAAGGAAGTCTTAAGTTTGTTGATGTTGTCTGGAGCAGTATTTCTAACAAGACCAAAAAA
>JAGPOW010000261.1:68262467-68272634 GCA_030014935.1 Caiman crocodilus | reverse complement strand
AAAAAATCTTAAACCCTCTCGCAGTGTTACCATTTCCAAGACTTTTATCTGAAGACAAAAAACCCTTTCACTTATGACAGCTCACATACATGGCACTTACTGGATGAAACTGAGTACCTAAGGTAACTAACAACAAGATAGTAATTTCAAATCTATAAGAGCTATGTGTCGACATCTAACACAATCAGTTTTAGAAAGGTAGCCTTTTAAAATATTATAGTTTTTAAAAATTATATATATAAAAAAATTACCAAATATTATGATATACACATAATTGGGGCTCTAAATGATACACACCTTGAGACAGAAAGCTTCACATTAGACAAGTTCCCTTTAGCACAAGAAGAAATTAGAACCAATGAAAAACGGTATGTCTTACAGCCTAGAACAGATTTTAAATTAAATACAATAGCATATAATTTACTAGATTTATAGTGAATATAATTTACTCTATTTATAACAGAGTATTACTATATATTATCCACCAAAATTTCTCAAATAACAGCCTGGATTTGAATGTAGTTGCTACCACAACTTTAGATTTCAAAACAAGAGTTAAAAATAACCCTATTTGGATTAGCTTGTCTCGCCTTTGGCCATTCTAAGTCCCCCCGCCCAACTGACAGCATATTATCCAGTACTCTTATTTACTGCCAGGTCCCTGGCTAATTGCCCTGGCAAGAATTATCAGGATGGATTTTTCAGACATCAGACGCATACAGTTGGTAGATTATTGTAGATGGCACCTGCAGCAATTCATAAAAGCTAGGAAGGCAGCCTTCAACTGAAAGAGTTAGGAAAGATAACAATATATTCATATTAGACATTAAAGTTTATGCAAAGTAATAGTAATGCTATAGAATATAGCGAGACAATTCTGAAAGACTGGCATCAATGCCATACCAAAGCAAGTCATGGGAAATCAGTTACTTCTTACAAAACTTAATGCAGGACTCCAGGTACCAGTTTTGGCTGAAGGCTGGTAGAATCTATAAGCAAAAATGTTAGCCTAATTTACAGGTGTTTCACTGTCAAATTTTAGATGCTTCTAAGAGCACCACACCGCGGCACCACACTAAACAAACAGGCTAAAACTGAATCTGTTCTCTGAAAATCATTTCTAAAATACTCACTGGCCTTATTGGCTTTAGTTACTTTGAAGATCCTTAAAGTAGAAACTGAATAGCAGAATTCTTCAATGAAAACAAATCATGATTCAATTTCTGTTTTTGAGTTACAAGCCAAAGGCATCTTTAAGAAATATCTTAGTCATAGATACTTCTGAAAGACTTTTGCAAACCTGTGTTACTACAGACAAACGTTACTTAAGCACAAGAGCTGGGGCTTTCAAAATATGTCCTGAAGATTTCAAAGAAAGCAAGAGATTTAACTCTTCCCACCTTAACATCTAAAGCAAGCACGGGCAAAATATGGCCTGCAGGCCACATCCAGGCCACCGACTGCCTATGGGCAGCCACCCACCAACTGACTGTATCCAACCCATGGCTGCCTTCTGCAGGGCTCCATATGGGGACAAAGCCCACCTGCTCCCACCTGGGGCAGTCTGTGCTGTGCTCCCAACCACCCCACCCAGTGGGCACAATGAACAGCCACCTGCAGGTGGACCAAGTGAGTTGAAGGTAGCTGAAGCTAGATCCCCACACACTGGGGCTTCCTCCTGCTGGGAGTGGTGCAACAGAAGCAGGAGCATCAGGAAGAGATGCCACTGAAGGCAGGGGGAGCCAAGTAGAACCCAGGCAGTTGCAGCTCCACTGGGAAGCTGTGTGTGTGGGCTGAGGCCAGGACCAATCAGCAGGGGCAAGCAGGAGTGTGGTGCCAGCTGCCCCAAGTGGAGCACTGAGGGGTCAGCTGCAGGCTGGAAAGGTTGGGGGGTGACGGTAGTTGCCAACTGCAACTGCACTATATTACCTGGGCAAGCTCTGCTGTATGTGCCCCTCCCCCTCGCCATCTTGAAGCACCTAGTGCACAGGCAGCCCTACCACACACATGTACACCCATCCCTGCACACACCATATCAAAATAGTGTTACTCTTGTATCGACTATGCAATTGCCCTATATACACACTACTCAAAAGGTACATGCATCAGGACAAAAATTATTTCTTAAAATAACATTAAAATATGTTAGATAGATGTTTAATTTTAGTATACAATTTGTTTTTTAAACTATAAATTTAAAATGTCTTCTGAAAGGTTGTGCGTCTGACCCAGAAGAGCTCACCAAAACAATTAAGTGGCACTCCAGCTGAAATAACTGCCCAACCTGGTTTATAGAAACAGCAGAATACAACAATATCCATGACTTTCACATACTTTTACATTAATACTTGTAACTTTTAGCTGAATACCTTTACATGAAGAGACAGTTCTCTGTCAAGATAGTTTGCCTATGTAATAGTTTCATCTATAACAAGTGTTTTTTTAAAGTTTTTTCAAGGATATGTTTTAGCACCTCTACAACTTTACCCTTCTGCCTTCCAAAAAGAAATCAAATAAACCAAAAGTGAAAAAACACTCAGGAACAATCATGCCCCTTTGGAAATAAGAGTATGTAGTATTAAGAAGAACAAACATACACACATGTAAAAACAGATCTGGAAAAATATTCAAATTTTACCCATATGATCTATCTAGGAGTTTCTATTTTAGATGTGTGAAAACCAGTCACACACACACACACACACACACTCACTCTCTTTGTCCGTCAAAAAGCCCAAACAAATATGTATGCATCAACTCCTGTTTTCACCTTCAGGAGTTTTACATTTGGTGAAATGCAATACAGAGATGTCCATTTTTTGTTGTTGTTTTTCAAGACCTTCTCTGAACCAAATGCCAAACCCAATTATTTTCTGTCACAAGCCAACTTCCAACTGGAGTAAGTTTATTCCTGTCACAAGGTCACCTCCCCGTTCTAGAATTCCTCCACCCAAAAGAACACTGGAATGTAGCTTGAAAGTTACCATGGTGACTCTTGATGTCATCTCTAAACTATTTTAGCACTGTAGACTCCTGTGTACATATAGGCTTCTTCTTTCTCCTTTTTATTTTGTATTAAAAACTGTTTTGAGAAAGCTACAAAAGTTGCACTCTGTCCACAATTAGGTACAACATGGTTTTGTATAGTAAAATGTTCGCGATTTTGGCATGATACTTCTAAATATAAAATTTGCATACAATGTGCATGAAGGGGAGTGCAAAGCAGACACCACAATACTTTTCTAGATACTGCTTCCAAATTCTAGTGATTATTTGTAAACCCATTTTGATCTATGCACATTGAAACTTTTATAGATGGAGTGAGTCCTAAACAAACCAACCTATCAACTATAAAACGTATCATCTGCCTCTTTAATAATCAGCTAATCTCTATAACCTGCACAATGTATACTTTTCATTTTATTAAAAGTAAGATTAATTGTAAGTACTCTCATCAATGCTTCAAACTACCAGTTTACATATTGTTGCTATTTCTGTAACAGAAGCCCTGCAATTCTCAGGTACAGATTTCTGATAAAATACCCTTCATTACTTCTAAAACTATTATTCTAAATGCTTCCCATGACTCTCAGTACAATGAACACAATGAAAAAATGCCCCACACTATATCATCAGGGATAAAGGTATCCCTTCTTAGAGTCTCAAAAGAACAACTATATTTCCCTGTACAATGCAGCAAATATCAGCTCTTCTCTGAAGAGCCAGAAATACACAAATTTTCACTGACATGCACATAAGCCCTTCAGAAATAGCAGATTATTTATAATCCACTCACTGTAATGTAAACAGAACATGACTACAAATAAAATACTTATAAAAAGTGAGAAAATTACTCATAAAGCTTCTAAGGAAAAGTACCATGATGAGATAAAAGACAGAAGGAACAACAAAATTAGATGAATATTGAAGGTATATCAGAAGACAATTCTCTAGATCTGCTGATCTCAAATAGAGGTCTAATGAAAATTGCATCAGGCACTGACAGAAGAAGGTACAATGGTCACAACTAGAAAGGGATGTGTACTCCACAGGTCATGAAAGCTCAGTAGAAACCTGTTTGTTTTTCACGATCCCACAGAACAATGATCAGGCCCCAATCCAGAACTACAGCAACAAAGTCCAATTTCCCTGGTAATAGCTTCTCTGGACCCAGGCGGGATCCACCACAGAAACTGACAGCACAAATCCTGTCTATTGATGATCCTTCTTCTACCTCCAGGCATCACAGATTCAAATGTAGATGACAAAAATCACAACCAGGGGAAGGGAAAGCAGTAGATCAGAGTCTTGAGAGGGATGGGCAAGAGACATAAATTGGGACTAGCTAAAAGAAAGAACTAGGGGTGCACCAATAAAGATTTTTTGGCCAAGACCAACAGCCAATTATTAAGCAGCTGATATGGATCCGATTACTGACATGCAGGCCATCAGCTTGGAGCCCAGTGTCTGGCCAATAAATCTGTGGGGGAGGACAGATCAAGGGTCCCAGGGTGAGGGTGGGAGTGAGGCAGGGACAGGTGCACAAGACAGGGCAGGGCACAAGACAGAGCTGTGGGCTGCTTCCCTACTGCCATGTGCACCCACTGGGGGAGGCATGGGGGGCATGTGCCACCCACAGATTTGTGTGTGGGGCAAGGGTGAGCTGCCTGCTGTGAGCTCAGGACGAGGGGCTGCACTAGCCTCTTCTCAGCAGGGTGACTGGGCCAGGGCTATGCACGGGGCAAGCGGGAGCAGTGGCACTGGGGAGGGGCTACAGCCACCCCAAAATCCACCATAGTGCTCCCTCCCAGCCCTGCTGCCCACTCCTCCCATGAGCATAGCCCCCACACCAGGAAAAGGACAGTACAGCTCCTGACCCCAAGCTCGCAGGCTGCGCACAAATCTGGGAGGGCACATGTGCCCCTTATCTCCCCCATAGGTATGCACAGTGGCTGGGAAGTGCGCCCCTTCCCCACCACTGGGACAAGCCTCCCACAGCTCCATCCTGTGCTCTGCTCCAGCCCCACTGTCTTCCTCACCATGGGGGCCTCAATCTGTCCCACCATGCCCCTTCTCCCTGACAGAACTACTGGCCAGATGCTGCTCTCCAAGCTGCCCAGCAGCATTCCTGCCTGCACGCACGCTGCAACTGCAGGCATGCACAGGCATTTATCACTGACATTATTAGTTATACCAACCAAAAAAAAAATCCAATTACTGATTATGACAATCTTCCTTTTACTGGTGCTGATCCAATATAGACCAATATATATAGATGAACCTCTAGAAAAAACACTTGGATTGAAAGGGAGACCAAGACTAGAATCAGTAGGAATAGAAATGTCATGTCTGGCAAAGAGCTAGGAGAATGGGTAAAAACTAGCGCACAAAGCTAGAGAAAGGCAAGAGGGAAAAGAAATTGGATAAAAAATGCTGGGAAGGAGCAGGGGGTTGGGAACTGATGTTGAGAAGGGCATAGAAAGGTCTGACAAAGAGGAAAGAACTGGAATTACCTAGACAGGGAGACTGGAAATTCAGTGACAATGCCAGGATAAAATGCAGTTGTGTCAAGCAACATTCAATTATCAAACTCCACATCCATCCTCTCTGATCAGTCAATCTACCACCATGTTCACTAATATATATATATATATATATTCATTCCAACTTCTACAATATACCACAAGGGTGCCACCAGCAACTTTATTACACAATCCCCACTTATGCCTAGAGTTACCGTATGACCTGGTTTGTGTAGGAACCAGAGTCCTGGCTGACTGAAGTAAACTGAAACACAAGTCCCAGATTCAGCTGCTACAGTCAGAGGTTGCCTTTAGTGCCCAGCCTGGCTCCTGCTGGGGCAGGGATCAGACAGGACAGGATGGAGCAGGGGAGGCTGGGCTGGGCACCTGCATGGGGTGAGCTGGAGTAGCTGTCTATCACCAGCTATTCCAGTTGTCCTACTGCTTCACCAACAGTCAAGGTTCAGACTGCATATAGCAGACCTTGGCAACTAATGGTGTCAGGGGGAAGGACGAGTGCTCCCAGTCAGGTCTGACCTCTGAGCAGAGGATGGACCCTGGCCATGGGCTGCTCCATCCTGCCACGCTGCTCCCAAAAGCCTTGAGGGTCGGAGTGGGGGGACGGGATAGGTCTGAGTGTACATGCTGGCACCTCATCCCAGATCTCCTCAGCAGTTAATATGGTTACCCTACTTATGCCCAGAAGCAGTCTATGTATGACATGTACAAAAGGTGCAATTGTGCATCGTAAGAAAGTAATGAAGCACTAAGGAGGTCCAGTTAAGACTACACAACACACTCAAATGTAGATGGCAAAATCCTAAAGTGGGGTTGGGGAAGGAGACTGAGTTATAGCTATATAAGCATTCATAAAATGCAAGAGTCCTTAACTTTAAGAACTTGGCTTTACAACCCTAACAATCCTGCTTTTAAAACAGTCCACAGTGAAAATCATAGACAAGGAAAAAGTGCTGACAGCTGGTTTACGATGATCATCTGCAGCTGCTACTGTACTTCTCAGTCAGGGCTGCTTACCAATGTGAACAGCAAGTCATACATGTTAAAAGAAAAGTTTTTAAAAATGGCCAAAATTCACCTGAGACAAGTCTAGAACTTAATCCATGAGACAATATGAACTGCAAGGACGCTGGTAGGAACTGCAAATGCACAAGAGACATTGCTCTCTCTGAATTTCCAAATCTCTCTTCACCGCCTCTCTCTAGGACTGAAGATTATTTCCCCTCAACCCCACAGCCACAGAGAGGAAGAGCAGATGCCAGGCTCAGGTAGTTGCACATCACAGAAATGCTCCAACTCTTATCCACTTCCCCCCTCCTCCAGGTTTGCAGCCAGTGACAGAATCGCAGAGAGAAGCAACAAAAGGGCCTTCCTGCACCCAAGGAGCCCCCGTGCTCCACCCCGCAGCGCCACCAGCGGTCCAGTTCCGCAGCCTGCTGAGGCGCATTTATTTTTTTTTTTCCCCCTTGTTCAAGGCCAAATCCATTCCAGATTCAACTGGGCAAAGCCCAAGAGCCGAAATCCCAGAACTGGACAGAGCAGAGCCCAAGGGTTCATTTCTGTCTGGCTGTAGCCTCGACAAGCATCCTCACTGCCAGACCCCTGGCTCTGAGGCTGGATACCCCCCAGCCAGGCAAGCGAGCTCCATGCCAGCCCAGGCCTTGCCCCCCCATCTTCCTCTATTTCAGCCAAGAGGGGCAGCAGCGCCCCCCACAAAGGGAGTGGCGCCGGGAACGAGCCCGCGCGTCCCTCCCCTGCTTATTGTTCTCAGCCCAAACCCGGGCCAACGTGTAAACAGAGGCAAACTACGCGTCTGCGGCGGGGGCAGGGCGGCCTCCAGCGCCCTTGCTGGCGGCGGGAGTCACAGCTTATTTTTGGCTCCTCTCCGCACCAAGCCTGCGGGGGGAGTGGGGAAGGGCACTCCTTGTCGCCCCCGGCAAAGCTCACGGGGGTGGGGGGGAATAATGTAGCCCCCTCACAGCTTGCGGCCTCCACCTAACCCAGCCCTCAGGTGGGGGGGGGGCCGGCCGCACCGCGCAGGCGCATAAGTACCGCTCGCTCACTTCTCCCTCCACCCTTCCCCCCGCGCTCCGGGGCAGCGACGGTTGCTCCCCGCCGCGCACTAGCCACTCACCCTGCGCGGCGCCCGCAAGCCCCGGAGCGCGGGGGGCAGAACGGGGGTGGAAGAAGGACCCTGGTGGCGGGGAAGTGCCTGTCCCCGCTGCTCCTGAGAGTGGGGGTGGGGGCGGGTGCCGAGCTGGGGCGGTCGCAGCCCCCACCCCGGCTGTCCGGCCCTCGGCCCCCGCGCAACCAGCCCGACCCAGCCGCCACGGCCGTCGTTCTCCGGCTGTTTGTGTTGATGCGAGACGCGGGCGAAGGGAGGGGCTCAACAGCTGAGAGGATGTAAACACTGCCGTCACATGACCGCGCCAGAGCCTGGGGGAAGCAAAGGCGCGCGGCCGCAGCGAGCGTCACATGACGCGGTGATTGGCTCTTTTCCTCGGCGCCGGCAGCCAATGAGAGGCCCGCCCTGCTCGGGCTTGATACCTGTAGCCAAGGGGCGGGAAGAGGTTTCTAGCTTCTCCCCCTGACGCTGAGCCGGCGGCTCCCACGCTGCTCTTAAAGGGATAGGGATGCGGCTGGTCTCAGGGCGCAGGCGGGGCTACTTGGAGACGCCTGAAGCCCCAGAGCGCAGCGGCTTGGCTGGAAAGCTCCGTGCAGGGCAGCAGGAGATGACCCTGGGGTGTATGTACATGTTCATTAACGAACCTTACATACCGAAATCGGGACTCACGGCAGAGGTGCTCTCTCTTATTAGACCAACTAGACAGTTAAAAAAAAAATAAAACAACAGTTCTTTCTTTGCAAGTTTTCAGGCGCACAGACACCTTTCCTCTGGCATAGGAGAATGCAAAAGATTGTACAATTTCCTCTCGGTAGAAATGAACATTTGTATTTCACGGCAAAGCTGAAGGTGGTGGAAGATCTCCTGCCTGGAATACCTCATTGTGTGCCAATTAGGTGCAAATAAAAGTAAATAAAGTACTAACTAAATGCTGTGGAAGAAACAGGCTTCACTCTTATTGTCTGGCCTCAAGGTTGTCAGAGACCTCTATTATACAAGCAGCTGCAGGGGAGAGCACCCGAGAAACACACCTTCCTCTTATCAGTGCCGCATGGCCCCCCCACCCGGTGAAACAAGCTTTATATAGGTTTCATTTCGGGTCACATGACACAAGATATAACAAGTCAAAGAAAAATTGGTTTGAACCAAAAAGCTGCAAGAGGGCATAGACTGGTTTGTGGTCTATCGACCTCATAGGCCTACTCAGATCAAAAAAGTGAAAAGGGCAGGAGAAACAAGCAGATTGCAAAATAGGTGTGGGGGGGAAGCAATCATTAGCAAATAATTTCTGCTGACTTCTTGAGTTAGCGCTTAAGGCCTGGGGCTTTCTTCTTCCACATTCCCCCCTTCTGTACTTATAGTACAAGCAATTAAATTGTGTAACCATGTGTTCAGCAGCAAACTCTAAGTGAGCTAATGGGAGAACAGTCTGACTTGGGCATCTTTTGAGGCACAGTGAAGCTTGTTCTTAGGTAGAGTATCTTCCAGCACTCTCTTCAGAACAATTGTGAGGTTAATCTCAATTGACCCAAAGTCATTTTGGACATATCTGTTGCATCTTTTGCAGGATGCACTAAAGTTACAGTTGCATAGCAACAAAAGCAGTACTTGTAGAAAGACAATAAACCCAAGAACCACGATTGTGATATAAAATAATTTGGCCCCAAGTCAGCCAAACGAGTCCCAAAGACTCCATTGATTGGTTTGGTGTATTTAGCAGCTTCTCTCTCAATAATTTTGGCCTGGTTCTCAATAAAACTAGAACCATCTGGTATATAAATGCAGCATTTTGTTTTTATCAAACCACACACACCTCCTTTGCTAGGTAATATATCATTTAAGGCGAGTCTGTTTTGTAGAGTCATTTGTCTCATTTCTTTCATTTCTTTCCTTATTTAACAGAAACCAATGGCAGTAGCATTAGCTATTTTCTCTAGGGATGCTGCAACTTCCTTTATTTCAGACATAGCTAAGCCTGCATCATAGTTGGGGAACATTATAGCCCATAAACTTTGTTTTTCTGTGATTTCACAAACATTGCGAACTCTTTAGGTAAGTGAGATCTAATAATAAAGGCAGGATATGATGCAGAGATATAGCATTGTTACTCTCCAACCCGAAGGAAGGTTTTTATAGGCCTTATCTCCACATACAAAATAGTGACCAGCTAGTGCGGTAACTGAAAAGTTAAAAACTGGTTTTAAGATCCATACTGAATAATAATCTAAATATCCAGCCAAAACGAGAGAATAACCAGGTATCCAGGAACCATTAAAAAGCCAAGCACCATTTACCTTAAATTGTATTTCATCATAGTATCATAGTATCTAGGGTCAGAAGGGGCCTAGAGCAGGCCATCTAGTCTGACCCCCCATCAATGGCAGGAACGAGTGCCAAGGTCAGAGGACCCCAGCCAAGTACCTATCCAATCTACTCTTGAAGATGCCCAAGGTAGGAGCAAGAACAACTTCCCTAGGAAGCTGGTTCCACATCCTAGCCACC
>JAGPOW010000261.1:68238986-68262367 GCA_030014935.1 Caiman crocodilus | reverse complement strand
ACAATATTTAAAGATGATTCTACAAGAATGGCAACAGCAGCAACTGCCCAAAGGCATGATGGAAACCCAGTTGCTACAGGATCTAAGACTGTACTATAGTAGGCAATAGGACAATGTTTATCTCCATGGGATTGAGTAAGTACCCCCAGAGCAAAGCCATCTTTTTCATGACAAAAGAGTGTAAAAGGCTTTGAATAATCAGGAAGTCCCAATGCGGGTACCCGTGAAAGAGCAGTTTTAATGACAGAAAAGGCATTTTTGGTTTTTGGAGACCACTGCAAAGGTTCAGGGGTGTTCTTTAAGGTAACATTTTGCAAGGGTTTTACAATTGAGGCATAGCCCAAAATCCATTGGTGGCAATATCTGGCCATATCTGAGAAGGTGCTCATTTGAGAGACAATTGTGGGCCGCAGGATTTTGAGAACTGTTTCAACTTGTGCAGTTGAAAGGTGACGTTCTCTGGGAAAAATATCATGGCCTAAATAATGAACCTTGGGTAAGCAGAGCTGAAGTTTTTCTTTAGATGATTTATGACCTTTTAGAGCAAGATAGATTTTTTTAGTTTTGCCTGGTTTCTTAACTGGCCGAATTGGGGTATTACAAGGACTAGAAGTGGGGGTCAAGATACCTTGCTGAAGGAGGGAAGAAATGACTGGCGCGATTCCTTGCTCAGCTTCCTCATTGAGATGATACTGGGAAATACGCGGGAGCTGCTTTTGCAGATCCAGACAAATTTTAACAGGTTCAGCGGTGTGTATCTGCCCTACTTCATTAGCATGTTGTGACCATGGGGCAGGGGTACCTGTTTGAGGATTTCTTCTTTGAAATCAGGGTTTGTTGTAGAAATAGGTGGAGTTGCTGGTTCAATCATAGCAGCAAGAACTGTGCATTTGTTTTCTGCTGATACTTCAAGGAAAACTCCATGCATTGTACAATAAATAGTACAACCAAGTTTAGAAAGTAGGTCACAACCTAAAAGAATAACAGGGTGAAAGGACTTAAAAGGAAGGCATAGTAATCAGAGATAGGACCAAGAGTGACGGACAATGGTCGAGTTACAGGGTGAGAAATTGATTAAAAATGCTGACAGCATTAACAACAGCATCGGAAAGAGGTGGATCGGGAAAATCAAGAAGATGCAAAGCGGAACCGCTTGCCCCTGTGTCAACAAGGCAAGTTACCCTTTTCCCCACTATGGTACATTCTACAAAGGGTTCAGACTGATCAATGGGAGAGTGATGAAAGGATGAAGTTACTATCCCTCAGGCAGTCCTAATATTGAGATAAAGAATTCTGGGGAAGAGGCAGGGATAATTGCTGATGTTGTTGATCTGCAGAGTTTCTTGTTGAAGGGGTAGGGGTATGCGGTCTGTTGGGACATTCTCCTTTCCAATGACCAATTTGACCACAGTAAAAACAAGAAGAATGGTCAATGGAGGAAACATTCATCTGCCAGCACCCACGTCCCCTTCCTCGGCCTCATGAATTCCCTTTTCCCCATCCTTGTCCTCTGGGGTGATAAGTTTGAAGTTGCAAAGCCATTAACTAGGCTTCATTATTTTCTTTCTTTCTTTCCTGACACACTAAACAATGGTTGGCAACTGTACCTAGTTCATTTAATGGTTTTGTTTGCCAGTCCACACAGTTGTTATGCAATTGGTCTCCTAATTTAGGCTGTAGGCCTTGGACAAATGTGGCTTCCTGAATGTTTTGGGTAGCTTAATTTATTCCTGAATGTCTTTCAAATACTTCTTTGAGTCGGTCTAAATAGTCTGCTGGAGACTCTCCTTTATTCTTTTACAATTATTCATTTTATCCCAGTCAGTTTTCTTAGGACATACGACAGATATGGCTTCTAGTAAAGGGTGTCAGACGGTTGTGAGATCTGTCCCATGACCAGGGTCTCACTGTGGCCAGTCTGCCTCATGTGTCAGGCATTGTTGGACTTCAGAAGGAAGTATGGCATGCAAAGGTTGGTTCATATCAGACAATGTAAGGTTGTAACAGTTAATTACAGTTTGGAGCTCATCTTTAAACTTCTGGGTCTTTTCTCTGATGTTAGGAAATTCTTTAACTAGATTTCTTAAATCTCCAGGTGTCTAAGGGGCATGTACCATTACCAAGTTTGTGTGCCTATACTCAGTGATTAAAAGTGCCTTGGCACAGCAGAATTTCCTGGGCGAGGCACATCGTGATTCTTCGATGCAAAAGTTCCTTGGTACGGGGGAAAAAACCTTGATGCAGTGATCAGTCCCTGCCAAACTTAGCAATTGCATTGTTTGCATGCATGCTATCTATTGTCTTGTTGTAAATTATTCCTACCTGGTGACTAGCAATTGGTTCACTAGCCGTATAAAAGCTAGGGCAGTTTCCACCCAAGTCCGAGAACTCCGTGTGTACTTTGGAAGAGAGTTCCACGTGCACCTCGGAGCAAAGTTGGAGGCCTGATTACCCACCAACGACTCCCCATCACTGACCTACCCGACATACCTTGTACCCTGCATGCTCTGTTTAGAATTCTACTCGGTTTGCAACTTCTACAAATGGTGCCTACACTGTGTACATCAATGCGAGTCCCTGTACTTCAGCTTTGTAAGTAAAGTTTTTCAACTTCAACCAATACGCTTCTATGACTAATTCTGCTCCATAGGTTGAGTATAGCCCTATCTGGCTATACTTGGCCCCCACATAGCTTCATGAACAGAATCAAGATCCGGGGAAGATGCAATGGAGCTAGAATTAGTTGAAAATTGGCCCTGGCGCAATGGGAATTGCCACGTGGTGAACACCATGTAGTTGAGTGCACACATCACCTACCACCAGGTGGGTGGAGCGGGTGGAAAACTCGTCAGGAGAAGAGGAAGCTGTGAAGGAGTGGGAAGTACATCTCCACCCCGGGGCATTCGGATGTGTGATGGCAAGTGAGCAGGTTCTATTTAGACCTCGAGAGAAAGGGGGCACCGAGCGCTTCGCCGGAAGAAAGCCGAGTGAAGAGAGCCCTGCCCTCAGTCGGGAGTTTGCTCGCTGGATGCGATGCGGGCAGGAAGGTGAAGAATCAGTGCCAATTGATTCTCTAATCCTGGCACCCGAGCTGAGAGATCCAGAGCTCTGAGGAAAATTAGAGGCAGAATGTCACTCTGCAATTAAGAGGACCGGCCCGGAACACGGAAAGGGGAAATGTTAAATGCAATGTTCCTCATGGTTACAACTTTAATGCGGGAAAAAACGGATTTGGAAGTCCAACTGCTTGCTCTTCAGGAGGCTAAGCAGACGGCAATGGAAAAAGACCCCGGTCCTCCACCATTTCAGATGGCTCAGAAAGAGAAGAGAGCCACCCAGAGGACCCGGAAGGGAGGGCGGAGCTACTGGCGGGCGGGCGGAAGTTCAGCTGATGACTCCACCCCCAAAATAACACCACTCCCAATAGACCCGCCTTCTTGCTATGGCAAGGGTGCAACGGATAAAGAGCTGTGCCTGACTTCCCCTTCGGATAAAGCGACGTCTCAGATGGCCATGTATCCCATGGCAGCCAGAAGCCAAGTGATTGGTGCACAGAGTGCAGCCTGCACCACTGCTAACACCCATCATGCTCAGACCTGGACTGAATTACAAGAACCATGTAAGAAGTCCAAGATGAAACCTGAGGAAACACTGGCTATGTGGCTAGGACGTCTGGTCGTGGATTTTGGGTCCAACCTATTGGATCCGGAAGAGGCAAGTTTGCTGACTAGACAAGCCTCATGGAGCGGAGGGTATGCCACTGACATTGATATGGTGACGTGCAACCCCCACTGGCCCATTCCACTTCCAACGCTTGTTGCAGGCCAAGCTAGCCACAAGTCATATGCATGACACGGTGGCTGTCCGTTGAAAGTTGATGTGGAGCAAATTTTGTTGGCAGTAATAGGAATCTCGTACTGCACCTGGAACCCTAGAGCACACACACTGGGGCTGACACCACCCCAGCAGCGAGGACCATGGTCTCACCATCATCTACAAGATCCTGGAGCTGTTCCAATAACGCTCAACAGTGTAGAAGCCTGTATTGAGGTCTATGGAGGAAAGAGCGCCATCATCCTTTGGATTCTTCTCAACCCATTGGCTGGACAACCCGCAGGCGACCTTTTGTGTCAATTCCCACGATTGCAAGCTTTTGTGAAGCCAGACATAAGAACATCCAGCGACTCAGATCATCAATCCACCACATGTCCGCATGAGTCTAGCTCTTGACAACAACGCATGCCGCCAGAGAGAACGCCAGAGGAGTGAATCATGTTCGGATTCCTCCTACGTCACTCTAGACTCACGAAGCGACGGCTGCAAATTTTGGGAGATGCGGGCCAATGGAAACTGGCATATGAGCTGGGTTTTCAATATCCAGCCGAGCCAGATGATGAGTCATCTTGTTGAATCTGAAATATAATAGCAATATTGTAACATAGTTAGTTAATTATTCAGAATATTTTTTCTTCACAGGCTTGGAATTTGGAATACGTACCAAAGCCAGACCAGAGAGAGAGAGAAAGAACACCCTGAGAAGCAAGGACTTGACGTGTGACGTCATCATGACGTGTGACGCCCACCAAAGTCCTTATAGTTGAACTTTTTGTAACAAATGTAATCATGTGTATTTGTGTTTTCATAGGTTATTGTTTAATCCGGTAGAGAACGAACTTGTTTTGTTGTCTGCATTTGTTTATACCCATTTACCTTATGAACCCCTCGGGCAAGGTGACGACTTAACCGACTCATAGCATGTGCTCCAAATTCAGCTGTGCCATCGGCAAGGGGGCATGTCTGTAGTCAGTGATTAAAAGTGCCTCAGCACAGCAGAATTTCCCAGGCACAGCGCGATTCTTGAGTGCAAAAGTCCTTCAGTATGGCAGGAAAAAACCTTGGTGCAGTGATCAGTCCCCACCAAACTTAGCAATTGCATTCTTTGCATGCATGCTATCTATTGGCTTGTTGTAAATTATTCTTACCTGGCAACTAGTAATTGGCTCGCTAGCCATATAAAAGCTAGGGCAGTTTCCACCCAAGTCCGAGAACTCCGTGTGTACTTTGGAAGACAGTTCCGCATGCACCTCGGAGCAAAGTTGGAGGCCTGATCACTCACCGACTCCTCGTTGCTGACCTACCCGACGTACTCCGTACCCTGCATGCTCGGTTTAGAATTCTACTTGGTTTGCAACTTCTACAAACAGTGCCTACACTGTGTACATCGATGCGAGTCCCTGTACTTCAGCTTTGTAAGTAAAGTTTTTCAACTTCAACCAATACGCTTCTATGACTAATTCTGCTCCATCGGTCGAAGTGCCTATAACCCCATCCGGCTATACTCGGCCCCCATAAGTTTCCTTTTTAGGGCAACTGTTATTTAAACCCGCAGGGTAATATGAGCCTGCATAAGCGCCCTCCGGACTACAAGGTGGAGTTTCCAATTCAGGTGGAAGGTGTTCGGGGTAAGGTGGTGGTTGGGTCAAACAAGAAGCACTCTCTAGAATATCTTCTACAGACTCATTCTCTGTCTTGGTCTCATGAGTTAGTTGGGATGTAAAGGGGTAGGAGGTGCTGAGGGAAGGATAGCTTGGCCAAGGCTGTGTCTATTTTTCTATTGCTTAAATTCTGGTTTTTGTTTTTTTTGGGAGTCCTTAAGACTCCTTACCCAGGATTCTTGTTGCCTCTTACTACCTTCTTCATACCAGTCAAAATAGGCATCCCATTGAGTTTGAGCGGTCTTGCTACCTTAGGACTCTAGAACTTTTTGGAGGTGGATCACTTTATCAAAATCAAAAGTGCCTTCTGAAGGATATTGTTTTGGAGGGTTATTCCTGGTATACCAATTCCATTTATCTAAAAACTTACACATTTTTACCATACCGTGCATACATGTAACCTGCTGGGGTTCCTTTTGGAGGGGCTTGGGACATCCTTTGACCCAGAACCCCCCATCCCTCAATTCACACAGGTCTCTCACACAGGTAAGAGGGTAAGGGATTTGATGTTCCAATTTTGAACCAAGGCAGTGCATGAAGTGGCATCCTAACAGTTATTTGGTCATATCAGCCACCAGTTACCTGGACAGTTTCAGTGGATAGGGAAAGGATAAACCTGTCCGCTGGGTCATGAGGTTCCAGTTGGGCCCCCTTGAGTTCAAGTCTGCCTTTCTAGACAGCCTTGGGGCAGCTAGACCCCACTTTAATCTCAGAACTGGTCAACCGCTCATATTCTTTCACACAAAGAATCTTTTGCAATGAGGCACGGGGTTCAAGAATATTTCTTTAGTCCCAGTCTTGGTCAGCAACACTGTAGAAAACACTCACATTATTCCCCAGGTTTCTATATTCCTTAGTCTAGACTTCTCCTCTTACACTTTTAATTGTAAACCCATTTTGTACAAACCCTTTAGAGTATCTGACAAGTTCATATTTCAAAAGTTCATATGGCATAAGCTCGAACTGTTTTCCTGAACCGCACAGGCAGTCCTCCACTGATAACCCCCTTTTAGAGATTTCAAAAGGTCTCTTACCTTGAATTGGCACCTGGGGTTTCTGAAGGGAACAGTCCGCAAGTCCAGTGGTGCTCTCAGCCAGGCGTTGCCATCCAAGTCACGGCACTGAGAATTGTGGAAGAAACAAGCTTCACTCTATTGTTTGGGCAAAAAGTTGTCAGAGATTTTTATTATACAGGCAGCTACAGGGGAGAGCACCAGACAGACAGAGCTTCCTCTTATCAGTCCTGCATGCCCCGCCCCCGCCAGTTGAAGTAAGCTTTATATATGTTTTAATTCAGGTCACATGACACATGTCAAAGAAAAATTGGTTTGAACCAGGAAGCTGCAAGAGGGCATTGACTGTGATTTGACCTATTGACCTCATAGGCCTGCTCAGCTCAACAAGGGGAAAGGGCAGGAGAAAGTGCAGATTGCAAAATAGGTGGGAAAAGCAAGCATTTAGCAAGCAGTGTACTAGCTGAAATAAATCAGCAGAAATCATTCCTGGGGTTTTCTTCTTCTACAATGCGCAGTAACTAGAGTTAGTGCAGTGGCACAGTTGCATGGTTATTTTGTAATGCTTACCACATATTAGCCTAATAACACCGTGCCAGGGGCTATTAGCACCTAGAAAGGTACAGGGCCTGGGGCAAACTGGCTTATGTAGGACCCCCTTAAGAGAGGTGGGAGACACAGGCTACAGAGTAGGATGGAGGGGGCAGTCCTGGCTCCTGCGCTGAGAGTGCTGCTGCCTGCAGCGCAGGGTAGCCGAGGTGAAGGCTACACTGGGCTGGGTCCGGGATGCCCTCATGGTGGGGGCCCCCAAGCTGGGCCAAAATTGGAACATGCCTGGCAACCTCACAAGGGCTCTGGGCCAGGCTGTGACACAGGGTGGGAGCTAGGTGGCACCTCTGCCTCAGCCCTCAGTTGTCAAAATGCAGGATCTGGGGTGGTCGCCCCGATTCACTGTACCCTAGGAATGGCCATGATTAGCATGGTTTTTAACTGCCATGCTACTCCACAGTATCATTAGGCTAATGAGCAGTAAGCATCACAAAATAACTGTGCACTGGCACTGCTACACAGTAACTCCAGTAAATGCATAAGTGTTTAGTTATTCACTTTTATCTGAGACTTATTTGCACAAAAATGAACTATTCCAATCCAGAGATCTTGCAACACCATCAGCTCTCATGTGAAACATGAATTTTAATTTCCACCAAGAGCTCTCAGAAAGCCTGGTCTTCCGCTAAGAAAATCCCTGAGGAGTGAAGAGAGCCTTCCCCCCAGTCTCTGGAAAACACTTGGGAATTGAGAAGACAAGGAGCATGGGGGGTGGGGGACAGAGGCACTCAGGCTTGGAACCAGATGGCTCAGAGCAGCAAAGATGAAGGACATCAGGGCAGGGCAGCAGGGAGAAGCCAGAAGACAGAGTGGCTCACTTCTGAGCCACAGCAGTGACGGGGGCATAGGCAGATACAGACTTTTGAAGAGTGGGAGTGCAGCGGCTGAGGGGCATTGTGGCACACAACACCACACATGGTTTTCTCCAGTGAAAAATGAGCTAGAAGCTTCACTAATAGGTAAGGGGCCTAGGGCTAGATTACACAGTATAATGCTGAAGCAAAGTCAAACAGAACATTTTTTAAATGAGTTTATATTTGTCTATGGATTGTGAAATAGGATTTGCATGACCAGGAGCAGCTATTAGACCACAGAATAGCAGAACAAAGGCCTGCTTGATGGGTAGAACATCAAGGACATTAAAAAGAAGAGAGGGATACTAGTACTTGGAGAATAAAGAGATTTGAAAGGGGTTAGGTAGATGATAATGAGCCATGAAGTCAAGTAGCTCTCTCAACACTGCCTGGCCAAACAGTTGGTTTTAAAGTTTGGGTGGAGCAGGCATCAAAGGGCAGGGCATGCAAGTGCACCATTTCCCTTCCCCACCCATCTATCCATCCCTGGATGGGGGGTGCAGCTCACAAGTGCAGTCAGAGGAGGTATGAATCAAAAAGTGGAGGGGCTTGCTTTGGACCTACGAGCTGCCGAAGGACTAGAGTAGAGATGGGCAAAATCTGGCCCATGGGCCACCAACTGGCTGGATCTGGCCTGCGGCTGCCCCCTCAGTGTTCCACACGGGGCTGAGCCCCATCTGCTCCAGCTGGGACAGCCCGCACAAGACTTCTGCCAGCCCCAACCAGTGCAAAGCTTCTGGTGGGGTTATTCTCAGTGCAGCTGCATCCAGTTGGATGATCCTCTGCTCCCCTCACCTCCAACAGAAGCAGCCGGGTTGAAGCTTCCCCACCTGCCCACCTGCAGAAGGAGTGTCCGCTGGTGGTGATAGGAACATAGCAGCACCCAGTCAGCTGCAGCCACACCATGAACAGCCCCACCAGAAGCTGTGTACTGGCCAGGGCCAGCAGGGCTGTTCTCCCCTTGCTTCCAGCTGCAGCTGCATCTCCTGCTGCACTGCTCCAGGTGGGTGGGTGGGCAGATAGCTTCAGCTGGGCAGCTCCAGCTTGCCTTCCATCCACTCTACCCACCCACAGGTGATTGCTCATTGCACCAGGTGGGCAAAGCAGGTGGAAGACAGCTGGGAGCCGGAGCCAAAGCTCCATGTGTTGGGCAGGAGCCACCCAGCTAAAGCTTCCTGCCCAGAGCAGTACCACAGGGGCAGTAACAATAGCTACAGCTGGAGGCAAGGGAAGCAGAACAATTCTGCCAGCCCTGGCCAGTGTGCAGCTTCTGGTGGAGCTGTTCCTGGTGTGGCTATAGCTGGCCTGGTGCTGCTGCACTCCCCTTGCTTCCTGGAGACAATGGAAGCCTGGCTGGCTGCAGCCACACTGGGAACAGCCCTGCCAGAAGCTGCATACTAGCTGGGACTGGGGCCAGCAGGTATGGGTTTGGAGTATGGCATTGGCTGCCCTGGGTGGGGCTCATCCCCATGTGGAACATTGCAAGGGCAGCCACTGACCAGGCAAGCTCCCCCCACCCCTCACTCCCTTCCTCCCCTCACCCATGGCTGGCCCCCGGGCAGCACCCCCCACCCCGTCACACAGACACCCTGCAATGCACTCCCCACCAAGAGCACAGCATGCAGGGAGTGGATCATACCTGTCTTGCTCCCCACCCACCCAACCCAAAGTCCCATTAGGAACTTTGGTGAGTTGTTGGGAGAGTGGGGTGCTGACTCAGCCTGTAACAACTCATCAAAACTCCCTATGTGTCTCTCAGGTCCAAATAATTGCCCACCCTTGACTAGAGGAAATGGGACACAGCGCTCTGCTTGGGCCAAGGGAGACAGCATCTGGGAGACTGGTTAGAGGTCCAGACAAAGAGAAACTAGGTACTTGGAGGAAAGTCTGGAGATTTGGGCTCAGGGCAGTGGGAGGGAGTCTGCAGAAGTAGCAATGGCAGATAAGGACCATACCTTCATTCCTTCTAATCAATGGGAATCATAAGGGTGAAGGTTGCTAGGCTAGTGCAAGGGGGCAGATGAATACCAGGGAGGCTTGTTCTTGGTATAACTGGAACAGCTGAAGCTAAAGAAAGTTGGTGGAGACTAATCTGAAACACGGGTTGAGGTGGCGTGCAGGAAGGATTTATAAGATGAGATGTAAAGGGACTGGTAGCAGGACATTTGTATTCCATGACACAGAAGAGCTAAGATGCAGGAGGGGTCAGCTTTGTCAGCTGGAACCATGGGAACCAAAGAAAGCACAGCTGTTGAACAAACTGTTATTGTTAGATGCTAGGAACTAGGTTCACAAGCACCATCAGCTGATGCCTGCAGGGTGTAACAGCTGCACACAGCAACAACCTAGGTGGAGACAGTTGGCAGCACAAAAGTGCCAGACAAGGTTGTTGGGTTTTTTTAAATCTGAGTGAGAAAATGGAATAGGCCTAGAAAACTTAAAGGCATGATGGTTCTAAATTTCACACATCTACATAAAAGACACAGAGAAAGGGCCAAAAAGAAAAATTCCTAAGTGATCAGGAAGTCAGATCCACTGTCAAGCTAAGATAATCACTGCTGCAGGGTCCCACTTATTGAACAATTTTGCCGGTCTGACTTATGCCAGAATATTAATACTTTTGGACAGATGAGTAAAATATAATTTCCTCCCTATATACCTTACATGCCTGATGAAACAATGAAAGACACTATGGCTTAGTTGATACATTTATGCTATGATTTTAGACAAATAGTTTCAAATAAAGCCAGTCTATCTTAGAAAATGGTCATTTACAGAAACTTAAAAAAAATTCTCGACAAGGAAGACAACTGTCTTACAGGTGGGACCTGCAGCACTTAAGTCAAGCCAATAGAGGCTAAGGGTATGTTGTCAGTTCAGTCACAGCAGCTGTCATAGACTTACCTGAGCCAGATGAGGTTTTAATCAACTTGTTTGAAGTTAGCTCAGATATGCATACACTATGCTGCAGTGAGTTAGATCTATGTTATAGTCACCTTGGAATGCATCAGTTCAGTGTAAATAGGGTTCCAAAAGGCAGCTAGGACTAGTTGCCTCAGTTCAGTGTGTTGAACAGAGGCCTAGGAGAACCTTGTCTGCCTGGAAACTTAAGCACCTTCTTCCTACAGCTCTGTGTCTTGTGAACAGAATCATTTATAGTTTGATAAGGTTCTTTAGGCAGATGTGATAGCTTTTGTTAGACCAACTAAATAGTTGGAAAGTTGTTCTATGCAAGCTTTTGGGCACAAACACCCTTTTTCAGCCAATAGAGAGGGTCTGTCTCTCCTCTTGAGGGACAGGTTACACTGTAGCAAAAAGGAACCAACTCTAAATAGGAATTCTAACAGTCTTTTTACATCACTAACAATTTATAGGCCTAAACAAAATAAAGATTCAGAGACACGTCATTCTTATTTCAGTTTCCGTGTCACTCCAGAGTATTTCTTTGGGATTTGGGTCAGTGAGCTTTCTGAGCTACTTGTCCTTTCTCCAGGACTTTCATTCCTTCAGATCAGGCTTCTCCTCTGAGTCACAAAGTGAAATTCAAACACCTGTAGTGAGGTTCTTCTAGCTTTGGTCTATTCAGATTGTAACTATGTATGCAAACTGTAGTTATTCCCAATTATTCTATTAGGGCCAGGCAACTTGTTGGTAGTCTTTAAAAACTGTCTTACTTCAAGGCAGACTTTTAAGCACCCTTCCTCTGCTTCTCTGTGTGAATAGTGAAGAAAGAATATGGTAAAGATAATCATAAGAGAATAAACATTCAGACTATTTATAATATTAAAGAGAATCATAAGTTATCCATAGACTGATTTGCCCAACGTCACAATGTTAATTAAATATAAATCTGAGATCTCATGGCAAATACTTTCTGGATTTCATTCCATCTCAGCAAATAGTTTTGATTACTTCATCCGGTTGCCAGTGAAGTCAAAGGCAAAACTATTTCATCTTTATTAGAGGATGAAAATAGATTCCACGTGCTCAAGTTCTGAGAATGACACATGAGCTTAATGACACAACTGCTGTATTTATTAGAAGAGATTTTGTCAAATTAAAGTTGTAAATAAGTTTAGCAGTACTGTAACTATGAAAGACAGCGGAAACCCCCTTTATATTCCTATCCTGCTTGTTTCCAATTTGGATGATAGAATGAATAGATTGTGTACTTTTGTGAAGAAATAAACACATTGCTTCAGATTCAGAATTTGTGTTTTTGTCAGCAATTCTTTTTACTAATCTAAAATAACATGAAATCCATTTTAGATGCATTTGAAAAGTACATGTTACTTCAGACTATAAACTAGCAAATCTTAGTTGGAAAGAGAGAAAGTTTTAGAAGAGGGCTGTAGCCATGCTTTCAAGAGGAGCCCAACAGTCAGTTTTAAATACGGAGGAGAAATCATCATGCCTTGTTAACCTTCCACCCCCACCTTTTCCTTCCTCTTATTTTCCCTACACTTCCTGCTTCCAGATCTTTACAGCAGCTACAGAACTGTGATGTAAAACTTTCCGTACGACTCATCTACAACTACCCTTATCTTAATCACAATGGACAACTTCTACTGGCTTAATTGTATCTATATATTAGTCTCTGATTTGTCTCAAATGGAAAGAACAGAGTAAACAGTAAGAAAAGAGGAAAAGAGTAAACAGTAATGTGGGCCTCAAGAAACATTCATTCTACCTCTACAGTGTGCTAATATGAATATTTTGCTAATTTAATTTATATGTGCTATAAGACAAGTGATTTTTTTATGTCCGTATCAATTCCATTTTCTTTTCCTACTATAAATGACTGAATATGGATACTGTCCTCTTTCAGCTTTGAAAAGAATAAACAAATAAATTAATTAACCTTAATATTCAGATCCAATCAGGGAATTCACTGCAATTGCCATCGCCATCCATCTCTTAAACAAAGAAAAATACATTTTTTTATTTTTTTTTATTTTATTTCAATAAACAATCTTTGTATCTTAACCCACACTACATTCATTGTGAAATTGTGTGATGACTTTGAGATGTAGAATCTGAGATGTAGATAAATTGGATAACCTTATTACAAATTTGCATTAGTCAGGATTCTCAGAAAACCATACGTCACAATACATACCAGTATTACATGGCAACTCTGTCAAAGCATGGCAAGTCAAAACTGATACTCTGCATACCTTCTGTAAGTTGAAGACCAGAATAACAGAAATTATTTTAAAAAGGAAAAAATACAGGAATATTACTTATGGGCCAAACAAAGAAAGCTAACACTTAAGTTCATATCCCCAAAATGTTTGGATCAGACATCCTAAAATAAAAGAGGATAAAGCCTGTCATGCCTATAGTATCTAGTCTTCTTTTTCTCTCTCTTCTCTCTCATATCTATGGTGTTATCTGCCACACCTCAGGGACTGACAACTGTTTGCAGTTCTAATCAGTTGTTATCAAGAGCAGAAGCAAAAGGTTCCTTTGGAAAAAGTTTTAACTCTCTCCCTGCCATAACTGTTTCACAGACATAAATAACTTATCTTTGGTGCTTAAATGTTATGAGCTTGATTCTCCACTAGCTTTCTTCACAACTTTAACTGATAACTGTGAAAAGTGAATATGAAAAGTTGCTTCTCTCAGGTGTTCAAGACTACAAAAGTGAGGTCTATGGTAATGAGCTACCTATTTAAGCAAAGAGAATCCATTCTTAAAAGAAAAAGATTTATGTTACTAACTCTCATTGAAATGAATGACAGTGACTTATTTCCATAAAAGAATGAAAAAACCCCAATATATTCAAGCCAGTATCTTTTAGAATTAAATCTCAGCTATTCCAAGTACCAAATATTTAGTCTTACAGGATAATGAGCTACCATAGTTTATTTTATTTTTAGATAGTTTCTGAGGAGAACATACTCTAAGAAAACACTTAACTTACTTACAAATAGCAGAGATTTAAAAGGGAGATGGTGTAAACATTCCTATATGTTAACAACACCTTATTAAAAGTGACAAATTACTTGTAATTTATTCTGCATTTGCTTTTTGCACACCTCAGTTTAGATAATGAAAATCAGTGCAGTCAATTTTGCTATTGTTTGAGGTTGACTTGCTTTCAGGTTTTTAAGTGCTGTACTACTTGGGTTTCAAATGCTACACAGAATAGTTACTTTAAACCAAGTGTTTTCCTTGAAATTTTATTCTTAGAATTGGAAAGAATTTCTACTAGGTTTAAAACTGGATATTACAAAAGTAAAATTTTAGATTAGCCTTAAGTAGACCAAGCTGTGCTTTAAACAGTTATGACATACTAATGTTAAACATGCCTTAACTTGGGAAAGTTTTGAAATGATAATTTGTAACTGCACCACTGCCTCAACACTGCCAATATATAATAGGTTTCTACTAGCATATATATTTCCTCTAAGGATCGGTGTATTTAACTAGCAATAATCACGACAAAAAGCAAATAAGTAGCAAAGCAAGAAAACATAATGACTATAATGTACAATAGTTACCCATTTTTTCTATTTAGTTCACTTTGTGACGTGCATTTTTCTGCCGAGAGTGCTTCTGAGACAATAGTAAAGAAGGTATGCATTTTAGACAGATATATGATTAATTGTTTTTTCTCACTTCCATTATATTTGACTTTCTCTATGGCTAACACAGACTGAATTCCACTAATTCCTTTCTTATTCTTCAGGCAGGCAAGGTTCTTTGAATTCTTCCGCACCTTTTCTTTCCTGGGACTGGCTAACAATATTGACCATATTTCACATATGGATAGCCAAACAAATTCTAAAACAGCTAGTTTAATCTGAGTGAGAAAACTTGCAAAACGTCTCTCTGTTCTGTTATGGATTACCTTGCCATTTCCTGTTGATACTGACAGACTCCTAGGGCATGTCTACACACGCCTATTAATGTGCAGCAATAAGCTCTAGAGCTCCCCCACCCAAGCTCAATGTGCTGCATAGGGGCTGACAGAAGCACAAAAGGTACAGCGAGTCAGCAGGCAATCCCTGCACTGAAGCATCCTTGTGTCTCAGCCAGCCTCTCCAATGCCTATACATGTGCTACTACAGAGTTTTTTACTCCACAGCAGGATAGGACTTGTCAAGTCATAATTTATCAAGTCATAATTTAAGAAAGTTATAAAATTAATCTTAATAACTTTAAATTAGCTAATTCCATGGCTAAAATTAAAAAAAAAATCCTAAAGTTAAGCTCCTGATACCATTTCAGAGCCGCAGGCTAGAAACAGACATTGCCAAATGAAGTGGATCAGCTGTGCTGAGATGTGTCCTGGCACAGCTAATTCATTTCATTAGGAAAAACACATGTTGCCTGTTATCCCACCTATTGATCTTGTGGGACAATGATCAGTGTTCTTCTGTGGCTTGAGGGGCTCAATCCCTTGTACCTTGGGAATACATTATTACACCTGTGTAAAGTGTTTGTGGGCTCAAACTTAAACATTTAATTTTCAGGAGTGCTGAGCACCCAGCATCTCCTAAGTAAATAATAATAATAAAAACAGAAGCTAAAAATAGCATGTGTTCATAACTTCAGGTTCATATGGATGCAAGCAAAACAAAAAGAATACATTTTAACAGCGTTTGCCCTCTAATCCGTTTAGGCTAACATCTTGTCTCTCATATATGCTACAGAGGAAAATTAAGGAAACAGTAGAGAGAAAGCTGCTTTAGGAATGACTGAAGTAACTTGCCTTAGGAAAATTGTGTACATGTCCTCTTTCCCATTTTCTCTCTCTTTTTTAATCCTGGGCAGTTCACATATAGAGGCCATTATTCATATCAATGTTTAGAATTTTTTTTTAATCCTAAATTCTCAGGCTAAGCAATGACTTCTAGCACTGAGATTAATTCAGATTAACTATTGCTTGTTTCCCAAAAGTGTTTTTTGACATGTTTACATTAGTGTTTAATACAAATGAAAAAAAAAAGAACTCCAATTTTGATCTTATGGTATTAGAGAGTACAGAAGTCATGCACTTTCTTTTGGTTACTTATTTGCCTCAAATCATCTTTTTTAAACTTGATCTGTTTACCAGATAAGAGAAGGGTGGCCTCCTTGCATCCTGCCCTCACTCCTCATACAGAATGCAGAAAAACCCCCACATCCTTTGTTCTCGTCACAGTGCGTCCTGCAGGGAGGGCTGCGATCTCCCTGAGGTCTCTCTCACTGTGAGAAGTCCAGCCCAAGGGCACCCTCTTATTCTCACCCACCACATCTTTGCTCTTAAGTATATGTTGGGAGGCTGCCTTACACCTCCTTGGGTACAGCTAATTGGGACCTCCGTCCCCATGGTTCCCTGGACTCTGGGATCTTCCTGTATAATGGGTGCTTCCCAGGCACCCTAGCCTTATGGGCTACGCATGGCTCCTACCAACCCCATATACCACGCCCCAAGCCTTGCAGATGGGAATGGATGTTGGTTTGTCATAATGAAACTTGCCCACTCTCTTGGGCCTCCTCCGTATGCTCGCCTGCTCTGGGCCTTTTCTAAAGTGTCGTTCCTCTCAGGGACCCTTGCCCACGCTGGGACTTTGTCTCCAACCTCTGGTCTTTCAGGCCCACTGCACTGCTACCCTCTCTTTTCCCAGGCTCCCCGTGCTGCTATCCCCTTTTCCTGAGGACCACTGCAGCACCCTGCCCTTCTCTGAGGTCTATTGCAGCACTAGCCTACTACCAGTGCCTGCCACGCTTGTCCTGGGCTTCTCAATAGTCCTCCTTCTCTGGGACATTCTGTGCCCAAGCTGGGCTTCCTAATAATACCAACCCCTCAGGGTGGGCATAGCAAGCCCCAGAGGGCTTCCTGATCCTTGCCCCATTTGGGTTCTTACTCACACAGCCCTCTCCTGGGGCTCACCATGCCCTTGCTGGGGCTTCTCCAATGTTACCCCTCTCTAGGGCTCCCTGTGCCCATGCTAGGGCTCCCCAAAAGTACCTCACCTGGAGCTTGCTACACCTACCCTTAGGCTTCACATATGCTACCCCTTTCTGGGGCTTGCTGCACCTACACTTGGGTTCCTTAGAAGTGCTGCCCCCTGTCTGGGGCTCACCATGCCCATACCTGGGCTCTTCAAATGCTCCTTTCTGGGCTGGGGTTTACACACCCCACAGTTTGCACCCTTACTGACACCAGGGTCCCCTCACTGCTGGGGCTGCCCCTGAGGATACTGCACCTTCCCAGGCACTAGGGCCCCTATGAGGCCTCCTCCAACCCCTACTGGCCTCACCCAAACCACCAGTGTCCAAACACTAACAAAACAAACACAAGCCACCTGGCTATAACTTAACTTAAGGCCACCTAGCTATAACAACTTTGCTCCCACACCCGGAGCCACCATCCTCCAGTCTACCCAAGCAGTACTTGTATCCAAGCTCCCTGAACTCCTACCCTCTAGCTGCTGGCAGGAAACCACCCATCTGGCCTTGGCTCTGGGCTTTATAAGAGCCAGGCCCTGCCCCTTATCATCAGCTGACCACCATCAGGTGTGAGCCAATTTGCTGTCTGGAGTTGCCCTGGCAACTTGCAGCTGTGCTCCTTCTCAACTGCTAGGGCTTTTTCTCAGCCACTTATCTTCTCTAGGAGCGGGGCAGCGAGGTGCCCCGTGACAGTTCTTTTTGCTTTTTTTTCATATAATTGTACTCACACTCTCTATGGTTCTATTATGGTAGACTCTCTGCTGTATATAAATATTTCAAGTCCCCTCACTTCTGACTCCAGGGACTCTTGATCTTATCTTTTTTTTTTCCTTTCTAAGTGTCCAGTTTCTAGTTTCAGAGTCCTAATGGTTTAATTCCTCATCTGAAGAAATGGATACCATTTATATTACTTGATAGCTATAGTTGTTTCTGTTCCCTTGCCAATCAGGATTAAGATGAGAATAGCTTCTCCTTCACAGGCTCGCGGACTAGCTGTTCTATGAAACAATTTTGAGGTAGCATTTGCTTCTCTAAAGCGTATCCTTATGTCACATGGCTGTTTTATAAAGGAAGTAGCTCAATTTACCTGTTTCTGCTGTGTCTCATTGATCTTTCTTCAGTGCTGTGCACTATCAGAAGTAATAAAATCATGCCTACTTTATTTATATTTTTAGGGTTTAGGGTTTTCAACCTTGATGATTCACTGTATTTGAAAATTTAATCTCATTTAGTTCTAAATAAGCAGCTGAACTCCATTATGCTCACTGTAAGCCTGAGTCCCACATAAAACATATGGAATAAGACCCTGTGTTAAATCTGAAGCCCCATTAAGGCAAATAGAACCATAAAGACACCATAACTGCTACTCATGCTCCCTTCAAGAGGCAGACTCTTGTCTGTTCTTCCAGAGACCTGGGAATATTGGCACGAGAGCTGTTACACAGCAGTAGTAATAGGGTCTCCTTATTGCCCTGCCTGAAAGAAGCAGAGTTTGCAGCAGTTCTTACCATAGCATCCAGGGTGATTCTGCTTAGATAAATGAATCAGAACTGTTCACCATTCTCCTCCTGACACAGAGCTTTTTCTTAAAGTAGTCTTAATAGGGGCTCCCCAAAGCAGTGGGGCTTGGAAATGCATGTAGCACAGGGGTGGGCAAAATGCGGCCCACAGGCCCTCTAAAAAATTTAGAAAATTAATATTTATCTGCCCTTGGCTACCTGCCATGCAGCCCTTGATAGCTTGCCAAAACTCAGTTAGCAGCCCTCCATCCAAAATAATTGCCCACCTCTGATGTAGTAGAACATACATTCAGAGCTCTTACTTTAGACCAGTGGTTTTCAGCCTGTGGTCTGTGGATTCCTGGGGGTCTGCAAAAGATGACTATGATCATTGAAATCATGTGAATATCCACACTTAAAATTCAAAAGGGTCTGAACCTCCATTCGAAATATCCAAAGGAGTCTGAACTTCCATTCAAATTTTTTTAGGGGGTCTGCAAATGAGAAAAGGTTGAAAACCACTGATTTAGAATACTAATTCATCAGTTATGCTTGGATCATATTTTAAAATTTTTATGTGAAAGCCTAAGTCCTAGAAATAATTTGTTTAAAAAGCGCAGGCTTAATATCTTAATAAACTACTTGCTGTCTTTGCAGTGGCAGGACAGTGTCCTCAATCCCTCTGCTTTACCTATGGCAAGTTAAAGGGTATCTGTTTTATGCTCCAGATATTATGCCTGGCAGTTGCCTGTGAGGCTTGCACTCAATTTTTTAAAGACCATTTTAGACAAAACAACCTGGTTTAGACAGGGATGATCCTGCCTCGATTAGGAACAGAGTAGAAAACCTTCTGAGGTCCCTTCTTGTCCTACTTTCTTATGATTCTATAACATTACATGACTCAAGGAGCTGAGACAGGGCACTGGCCTAAAGTTCCTGTGTTAGAATGTTGGTCTTCTACTAGGTTCTCAGGCTCTGGTCAATGCTCTGTTGTCTATCCTCTGAGCTACAGCTTATGAAACCTTATGCTATATATAAATAGCTATTCTTCTTAGTCTATAAAGTACAAATCTACTTGGCCTTCTGCTAGCATCTCAGGCTGTGTGTAGACAAAAGGAGGGGCAGGTGTGCATGATACTGTAAAGCAGGTTAAATGCTTTTGCACTGTTTTAATGATGTTGGTGTTTGCATGTGTTGCCAGCATATTGCACTGTAATTCCAATCACTGTAGCAAATTTGGCATTGTAATGCACCAGGCTCTGTGCAGCTCAGGGGCTCTGCAGGCAGCCTGGCAACAGTCTGGGAAGGCAGGCTCTGCCCAAGTTAAAAAAAAAACAGCAGCAAGCCTGATGGGTTTTTTTCTCCCTTGGAGCCTGCCTACCTGCTTGCCCTGCATACCATGGGGATTTAAAGGGCCCTAAATTGAAGTGGTGCTTTTAAAAATTCACCACTTTAACTCAAGGCTTTCAGCTACACATGTCCTCAGTACTCATTTCTCTTATTTATTTCTTGCCTGAAAATTACTTCCTTCTGGGCATGCCTACACGAGGCACTAAATTTACCACTCATTGGACTAATATAATGCATGGTAAAACATCATAATCTACATGTGCACTGGATTTACTGCACATTAAATTAGTCTGTGGTGTTTGCCACTACCAACAGATATTAGATAAATGGCACATTAGGTAATGTGCGGTAGTGCATATGTAGATCCTGACAGGGAGCGATTTTGCTCCTGATCAGCCCAGGCAGCAGGGGGCCACTGCTACCTGACTAAGCCCCGATGTAGCTCTAAGCTCCTCTGCAGCCAGCACAGCTCTCCCAGCACCATGCACATCAGGATGGGTTCTGATGTGCATAAGGCTGGGAGACAGGTGCCCCTGCAGCCAGCACAGCTCTCCTGGCCCCATACAAATCAGGACTGGTCCCTGTGCCCCCTGCCAGCCTGTAGGCTGGCACCTGGGGAGCCTGGAGCTCTCCATGGCTGCTGCAGGGGGTAGAGCAGGCACAAATCTCCCTTTGGGGACAAATCTGCTCTCAAAAGGGCACATGTGTAGATGTGTTCTTGGCCACATCTTACTGCACCTTATTTTACTGTGCAGTAACCTTACTGCACATTAATTGTACATGTAGACCCCCCCCCGAACATAAACTTTGGCTCTTAGGCATATTATATTATAGTGATACCTGAGATAGCAATCTCAGCCATATTTCCTTACATATGGAATCATGTTATATAATTCCATTCCCAAACTATATTCCACATTGTTCAATTTTCCCATGTATGTAAACAAATGTTAGTTTAATAACACTGTTTAAATAATGCTGTAAACTGAAATTTGGTCAAAAATTATTTTTGTAAAAAGTGACTTTTATAAAATCTAGAACTCAAACAAAATACTTAATAGTAGTTAAAACTCCAAAAAAATAGTAGTTTTTTTAAAACAAATTTTGAGTAGTAATAGTCTTATATAGAAGGTTTGTTTTCCCATTGTTCTGTTAAAATGTATTTTTATGGTTTTCTGTAATGTTGTAAGATGTTACAGCATTAACAGTTATGAAACAATCTGTTTCAGTAGGGTTTCACCTAGCATGTTTCTGCTTTTACGAAACTGTTCACTGATATTATATAAATTAGCCAGCATGGGATAAATTAGCAATGCTCTTCTCTCCAAGCAAATTATAGGGGGGTCACCTTTGTAATGCATTTTAATTTCAGTGGCCAGCTGAATAAAAGTAATGAATTTCTTCTAATCTACTTTGCTTTTAAATAATTGATCTATCTTGGCTATTTGCTAACAGATTAAAAAATGTATTAGTATACCAAAAAAAGAACAAGCAAGACAGCAATGTATTGACTCTTCTAAAGCTATGCTGTTATCATCTCCTAAATCACTGGCTTCAGACTACAAGCAACAAAGCATTCTTCCAAGGCAAAGTAAATATTTATTTTCTATTTCTAAGTGGTAATGAGTCAACACTAGATATTTAATGATATTCTTTGCTCAAATCAACAATATACTATACTAAACATATATATATTTGCATGAGAAACAGCATAACCCATAGAACTAAACAAAATTATATTGTCAAAATAATTATTACTCTGAGGTCAAGCAATTTCTGAAATTGACTTCAGTGACTTATTTTTGAAAGCAAACTTCTGTGTTTTTCAAGTAATAAATAACAGCTTTTTAAATAAAGAAAATAAATGCTGGGGCCTTGTCAGTTTGCAGGATTGAACAATATATCACATAGTTAATATGAATGTGCACATTTGATGTGACAGTATATTATTTGTAGAACCTCCCTTCTGCATGCAGGCTGATAATCTGAAACACAGCAATTGTTAGGAGCTAGATAGTCAAGTGGTCTGCATGCAATTAATGGATGAATAACCAAGACAATTGGATTGCTAAAAATAAAGCTTCAGTGGGGAAGATTTGCCAGTTTGTCAATAGTAACTAAGTCAGACTTAAATCAAATGATATTTTCTTTCCTTAAATATGGAATAAGTTTGCACAGTCAATACTGTAGTTGTATAACTTATTTGCTTTTCCTTCATCTTCAGGTCTTTTGAAATACACATTCTATTAAGAATTTTCTAATAAGACCACAAGCTTTATGAAAGTAAAAGAAAAAAATTAAATCACATTACCACCTGACTCTGGACTGAATAAAGGGAATAGAACCTGTTCTAAGCCTGCTTTAGCTGCTTTTTCAGGTAGTCTTAGGCACTGGTGTTTCTGGCTGGTTCTCCTCTGCATTTCTCTTCATCCCTCCTCTCTCTTCTCAAGGCCTGAACTAAACTAGGAGCTGGAGAAATAGGCAAGAAATTCAGGGGAGTCTGTCTGATGAAGGAAGGGCAATGCAATAGCTAAAAAAATGAACAAATAGGCTAGGTACAGATACTCAAGAAGTCGGAGGTGGAATTGATCTAAATTATATGATTTTTTGTAAGCGGCATAGTTTAAACAAGTAGCAAACAGAACACGCTTTGGTGGGGGAGCAAGGGGAGCAAATCTTAGACCAGTTTCCTCCATTTTTAAACCAGTATGTGTGTGTTAAACTTCTTTCCTGTTACGGGTATAGGCTGGTTTCTGGTCACTTATACCGGTAAAGGCATAACACCTGTACCTGGCTGTAAAGAAGAGAATCTAAAGGTGACATCCTTTAACTGGTAAATGTGTGTGTTAATACACACACACACACACACACACACACACACATATAGTGGGCTTGGGGTCATATTCTATTAAAAAAGGGCTTCCCCTTGTGAAATGCTGAGTGTCTTTGATTCTCAGTGACTTTAAAAAAGATTAACCTTAATGGGAGTTGAGGTCATTTATCATTTCACAAGAGTAAATCCCAAAAGAGCTCTTATAATTTGTAACTTGAAGTAGGACTTATTAATTACCACATGATATTTTTACAAGATCAAAATTGTACTGGTTAGTCACATTTAGGATATATCACATTTAATATGATTATTTTAAAAGGTCAGACTTATTAATCTTATTCTCTTGAACAGGAGTTAAGTCTGTTATAAAAATATGTCTGCTATGTTAATAGATAAGTGCATGTGGCTTTTAATTGATTTTATTTGGCCTCCAACATATATTTAAAGCACAAGGCAAGGACAAGTGAACAGAACTGTATGAAGTCTTCACTAAATGCCAAAACCCAGAATGTTTCATTACTACAGATTGTTAATGATAGGACATCTCACTGAACCAGTGCTACAATGTTTATAAGCTACATATACAACACTTCCTCCAGATGATGGGAACAGCTATGGCAGCAAAATTGCCCCACAGTATGCCAAACTTTTTATGAGCCCACTGGAAGAAGACTTCCTCAAGAACCGCACCATCAAACCCTTGCTATACTTAAGATATATCGATGACATCTTCATCATTTGGACTGAAAACCTACAATCTCTGATTGAGTTCCATCAGAAATTCA
>JAGPOW010000261.1:68220876-68238886 GCA_030014935.1 Caiman crocodilus | reverse complement strand
ATCGATGACATCTTCATCATTTGGACTGAAAACCTACAATCTCTGATTGAGTTCCATCAGAAATTCAACAATCACCATCCCTCCATCCGACTTTCTCTAAAATACTCCAGCACCAACATCTCTTTTTTAGGCATGATGATCAATATCCAGAATGATAAAAAACAGACCACAGTATACAAGAAACCCCCAGACCAACACACATATCTGCACAGAACCAGCAATCACCCTAAACATGCCAAAAAAGCTGTGATTTACAGCCAAGCCCTCAGATACCACCGCATTTGTACTGAAGAGAACACCCAGAATTGCCACCTCACCAATCTTAAAAAAGCTTTCACCCAGCAAAGACGCTCCTCCAGAGAGATAGATTGCATGTTTGAAAGGGCCACCCGGATACTACGTGAAGAACTTCTGTGGTACAGAAGAAACCCCCCCACAAATTGCACACCGCTGGTTATGACATATCACCCCTCCCTTGAATGTGCATGGAAAATCATCAAACAATTGCAACCCATACTAGAAAGATACCCTATTCTTAAAAAGATCTTCCCAGAGCCATCCATCCTAGCCTTCAAACAATCACCGAACCTCGCCAACCTCATCACCAGAAGCAAACTTCCTCAAGCCCAGAACACACCAAAAGGATCCAGACCGTGCCATGTCGAGAAATGCAAAACCTGCCAACACATCTCCACCACCCCCACAATCACTACACCCCACAACAGAGCCATCAGCATTCCTGGATCTTACACCTGCACCTCCAGAAATGTAATATATCTCATCCAGCGCACCAAATGCCCTGATGGAAAATACGTAGGAGAGACCAAACAACAACCGTGCACCAGAATGAATGCACACCGGAAATCTATTAAAGACAGGAATACCCAATTACCTGTGGGTGCACATTTCTTACAAGAAAATCACTCTCTCTCCAATCTCTCAGCAATCTCTCAGTCCTGATCTTCAAAGGAAACTTACAAAACACTTCCCAGAGATGAGCCTATGAGCTCCACTTCATCAGCCTCCTGGGTACTAAAAATCATGGACTAAACGTAGACATTGGTTTTATGACACATTATAACCTGCCTGACATCTGACTCACCAGGTATCTCTCCACTTTCATCCCCCATTTCTCTCTTCCCAAACCTCCCCCCCAGCCTGTCTCTCACCCATTGACTCCTCAATCTACATTTTCACTGACTACCTGTTTTGCATGCATCCCAGCCCAGCCCCTGGCTTCTTTACTTTTCATTCCATCCAGGAAGAGCACACACCAACTGCTGAAACTTCCTTAGCCTGAGGAAGGGTTTTTGAATCCGAAAGCTTGCTTAGTACTTGTTTTCCAACTATTTAATTTGGTCTAATGTAAGGTATCACATTCACCCAAAGAACCTTGTCAGCTACATGAGCATTTTAAAGTTCATGAGCAGTTTAAAAGAGCATTATTTTACAAATCAAGAAGACTGAATCATAGAAGGCATAATTGTAATATCTAAACATAAGAATTTGACTTCTAACCTGAAGATATGTAAAACTACTGTGTTACAATTCAAAAACAAAACAAAAACCTCACCATCAACAACAAAAAACCCCAACAATCTCTTAGTTTACTAGGGACTACAAACTTTTAACTGTATCTCTTCTAGTCTTTTGTATGACTTTCTGAATAGAACATAAAAAGAAAATAAATTAACTGGGTTCTATTGAAAATAAAGCTCCTGAGGCACATTAAAATGAAAACTTGTGTATAATTATTTTTAAATCAGATGAACTTTGCCAAGTTTGATCCTTCAACCTCTAGTCATTAAAGGAATGTATGCCATTGAAATCAGAAAGACTACATGCACTAAAAAGTAGGAGTGTCAGAATCTGATCACATATTAATTAGGATCTCTCTCATAAAAATCCTTCTTTTTGTTTCTCAGGATTGGTATTACATGTCTGTTTTCTTTTTTTTTTTTGAAGAGGATTTCAAATATGTGGTCAAAGGCGAGTTGCATAACAACAAATTAACTGATGTTTCAGGAAACATTTTACTTAAATGTTCAACAAAGCACCGTTACAGCTGTAATGTTATAATATACTATTACATATTTTGAGTCTTTAAAAAGTAGTTTGTAAATGAGTCCCAATCAATCTTATGCAAGCTGACCAAGTAGTACCTGGCATGTTTATTAAATGTAAAAATTAAAGCATTCCTCCAGAATACCCCTAAAATGACAGAGTAACTAGGCTATCATTGTAAAGGCAGAGTAGTTTGATAGTTTGTTAAGCAAAACTTCTAGTGACTTCGGTGTGGTATTAACTGAGTATGGACTACAAATTGAATTATTTTACGTATGTTTCTCTTTTCCACAGTCTCCTCCAGTCAGGCTTCTGGGGAAAGCAGGGTGCTGCAAGCTGGGGGTACTTAGCAGCTAGACCACCCTTGATTAGCCAGCAACGACAACATAGTTATTGTATATGTTTATTGTTGTATTAAGTGTGTTATATGAAAACTATGAAAGCTTGAATAATGTACAAGACAATGGCTGGGGCAAGACTGGACTGTGGTGGCTTGCAACTCTTTAGGTATTGAGACAGTGGAGTGCTTGCGGTACCCAAGACCAGACCTGTGCCATAAAATAATAAAAGTGGTTAAAATTGTTGGCAGAGTCCTGATATACTCATCACACATGTACCTAAGAAAGGCCTTTTAAGAAAGGCTGAGCTAGAGAAGGCAAGGAAACTGCATATGCAGTTCAATTGACCTAGCAGCTAAAGAAAACAAAAGACTAAATATCCTTCTCAAAAGAAACCTGTAAAAAACAGCACTGAATACAGGGAGGGTGTTCTGCATGTGACATCCTCACAGTTCTCAAAACAGGCATCCAATGTCACTCTAAGGTGTTAAAAATGTCTAAACCATTCAGTGTCTGTCTAAAGTTATAAGCTACTGCAAATGTACCCATTGATAAACAAATACCCCAAAACAAGTTTGGTGACACCTGTGAGTATCCTGTCTGACACTCAAGGCCCATCATCTGTGGTTGACCTGTAACTGCAGAGTCTGCAGAAACACAGTCTTTACACCTAGGCAATCAAAAATAGAAGCCAGACAATTAACAGTTATGATATGACGATCACCCTTTTCCTCCTTGTTTTGTTCAGACTTTAATTGGCCAACCATCAAGGAACATGCTTTAAAGAAACAGTATAAAAACTAAGCAGATTTGTCAACAAATTATGTGCAGTTCAGACCAGAAGCCATCCTGTCACTCAGAGAACAAGTGAAGGACCTACATTTTGAGGCTGTACAAGAACTGCTTCCTGCCTGTACTGGGTAAAGATCTCTGTGCAGCTAAGATAATACTAAGGACTAATAGCTTATTTTATATTGTGAAAGAGTCTTTTCTGTCATTTAGTTTTTTAACTTGTTGATAATTATAAAAGCAAGCCTTTCTACCATTCATGAACCAAGTGTTGTGTCAATTCATAAAGCGCCAGGTTAGCAATTCGGTTTTTAAGTGCAACATTAAGAGAAAGACATACAACCTGACTAGTTAATCACACTTGTTTTTGTCACTCCTCACCTATTTTGTTATGACAATGGTAGAACTGTCCAGAGAAAATATAGCATGTTCAGACAGGAACCTGTACTATCAGAGGGATCAGAGGCATTACTGCTTAAAATGAAACTGCAATTTTGTGTGGTACCTCAACTTTTTGATTTTTCAGGAGCTTGAGGGGGAAGAAGAATATCATTTTTTATTTTTTTAAATATTTGGAAAATCTCAGTAAGAATGGACTGTAGAAAGACCATGCCACAAGATATAGTGCAAGCCTTAAGAGCTGTTCTGAATAGTATCACAAATGACACAGTATGTTCTCAGATTCTAGCTAAGACATTTTCCCCCTTGACATTTTATAGTGGCTGCTTGAGACACTGTTCAGTAGAACTTCTCAGATCACTATGAATTTCTGATAAGCATCTTGATTACAACTCTAGGCTTCTTTAGACCTTATCAGTCTGGGCAGTCTGAGTACTTTCTGTTAGATAGCTGTGCTGCTGCTGAAGGATCAGTTGGCTCAACAGCCCCTAAAGCTTTTTTTTCATACCTCTCTATTCCCTAGTGTCTCCGTATGTGGCAGTAATAAAGCCAGTATTTGAATTTACTTAGTTGTGACAGTTCAGCATTCATTCCCCTGTCCTTCCCTCCCCCCACCCCACTCCACAGGAACCAAACAAATTTTTTTGGAGAGTGCAGGGTATTCTCTCTTATATCTGGTGGTTATTAGTATATGAACAATCTTGCATGATATTCAAACCATGGACCAATCTCTTTTAACCCTTTAAATCACAGACTAATTTTCTTTATCAGCAAAATTCAATGGAAGTGGATTATCTTCTTGTGGTTATAGATGTTTCCTGTCTGCATATTAGCTAGCAGAAGACACTTAGCCCATTCTTCACCATTAAAACTTGTATCTTTATGGAAGTGTTCAACATTTGACACTTCCATGTATTTATTGCTTCCTAGAGCTTCTACTACATCTTCAGAGACTGAGGATCCAGTCTGTAATTGATGCTTGACTTCTAACCAAGGACTATAGGAAAATGCATTACCTGAGAACATTCATAAATAAAGGTTTCAACATTTCATAAGTTTCACAGATTTCATAAACATTAGGGCTGGAAGGGACTCAGGAGATCACTGGGTCCAGCCCCCTGCCTAAAAGGCAGGAAGTCAGCTAGGGTCAGATGACCCCAGCAAGATAATCATCCAAACACTTTTTGAACATGTCCAGAGTAGGTGCTTGCACCATTTCTGGAGAGAGTTTATTCCATACTCTGGAGACTCAGACAGTAAAGAAGATTTTCCTTGTGTCCAGTCAAAAATGGTCTTCCAGCAGTTTGTGATCGTTGGACCTTGTCTTCCCTTGGGGTGCCCTGGTGAACAGATGCTCTCCCAGATCCTGATGCACACCTCTGATATACTTATAGGCTGCTGAGCCTACACTTTTCCAAGCTAAAGAGCCCCATGCCTCTCAGCCTATCCTCCTAAGGCCTGTTCTCTTGACCTCTACTCATGCACACGGATCTCCTCTGCACTCTCAAGTTTTTCCATGTCCTGCCTAAAGTGTGGAGCCCAAAACTGATGCAGTACTTTAGTACACCAAGGCCAAATAAAGTGGGAGGATGACATCTTGGGTCTTTCTTGAGATGCATCAGTAAATGCAAGCTAGGTTTTTATTTTCTTTGCCAGCTGCAGCATCACACTGGTGGCTCATATTCATCTTGTGGTCAATCATGATTCCCAAGTCTCTCAGTCATAGTGCTAGTGAGTGTAGAACTGCCAAGCCTATAGGCATGCTGTGGGTTCTTTCTCCTAAAGTGGAGCACCTTGCATTTCTCTATGTTGAAAGTCAACAGGTTTTGATTCTTCCACTTTGTGAATCTGTCCATGTTGGCCTGAATCCCCAGCCTATCCCCTAGTGTGACCTCACTTCCCCATAATTTGAGTCTGCTTCTAACACCTGAATCCAGGTTGTTTACTAATATGGTAAAGAGTACAGGTCTGAGTACTGAACCCTGTGGGACGCCACTGGTCACAATGCGTCATGTTGACTTGGTTCCATCACAGTGCAGAGCATTAAGGACCCAGCTAACTAAAGGTGTTTACATCCTGCTACAGAAAGAAATGAGTGAAAAGTTTGACCTGCTGTCTCACAAACAAATCTAAAATCAATCTGCTTCAGGGCTATGTATGATGAAAGTCAGCGAGCCAGAAGATGAACTCATATACATTTCTTCCTTGCTTCTCTATTTTTCACCCATGATTCTCAGGCTTAGTAACCCATATGCTTTTCCAAAGTCTAGAAGTCCATATTTATAGTAATGTCCCAGGTTAGCTTTTAAACCGTTACTGCTTGGGGACAGGGCCTGCTATTTACTGTGGATCTGCACATTACATAACACATTACAATAAACAAAAATGTGTATTAAATAATAATAATATTCATAATGATCAGCCTTATCACGAAAATGTCCGCAAAGGACTAAAATGTAGGTGCTAGTAGCAGTTATTACTAATTTGCTGCAGGATCTCAGAACTATTAGTCAAGTGGAGAGAATACTTAATTTGTAAAGTAATTTGAAAGGCACTTTACTACTGCTTGCTTTATCATTGTATCTTGGTGACTTGATCTCTAGAAGCTTCTTATTCAGTCAACATCATACCCTAGTTATATTTTTCTGTGGAAGTATTAGTGATGGAGTGTTTGGCCTCTATCATATGTTTTGATGAGGGGTAGTATTATTATTATTACAATGCTCAAAAAGGTGTTACACCTTAGTTTGGCAGAACCCACTTACATGTGCCTTAAATCTAGCCATCTGGGAGGGATATTTTTCTCCCTCAAATAGCAAGTACAGTCCTGATCTCAGAGACATTGAACTTTCAAGCCAGAAGCAAAAAGACTTCTGAAAAAATCAGGGACAATTTGTCCCAGTGAAAACAACTAAAAAAAAAAAAATTCATATACAAAATGAGCGTATATTTCTGAAAATTTTCCTCTTAGTTAATTTTTACTATAAGGACAATGGTTCTAGATAAAAATTCCTGAAACAAGGAAATCACAATCCTGACAATTCTATTTCAACTGATCTGTAGGGGTTTGACATTTGGGTAAAATTTAAACAGTATTTTCATAAGTCTTTGTAACTTCAGTCTAGGAAAATTTAGCTACTTCCATGAGACACTACACTACAGCTTCTCTTCTTCGTTTTTTTTTTAATTTGCCCCCAGTTGAATCTTACAAGCATTGCAAAGAAAACAGTCTTTCTGTGTGAAGATGAAGAAAGAAACAAAAGAAGTAAAGAATTGGAATTAAAATTCAAAATTGTTTGACACCTATATTTAGTTTTCAAAAGATCATTTTCACTATAGAAATATTATTTGTATTTTTTTAGCAAATGCTATTTTAAAAATTATGTTGTTGACAATGATCATTTTATGCATTTCTATGACTCATTGGGATACTTCACACTTTCCAAGAGAATCCTTATGTAAAACTTTTAAAATATTTTTAAGGATGCCACACTATTATGAATAACATGATTATGCTATAAATTACCCAATGTGCTGCCAGCCTTAATTTTGGCATTCCATAACTTTTGAGCACCTGCAACCACAGTATAGGTTTTCTTTTTAACCATGGTTTTGTTTGGGAGTGGGAGGAGGTGAACACACACATGCACGCTTTCTCAATTTTTTTATCAAAACTCACCAACTTGCCTTTTGCCCTTTCCCAATTAGATATAGACACCTACAGATATGCTACACAAACTTCTGCTAGAAGGAGGATTTGATAGCAAAATTAGGTAATTCTATATGCCAAGGAGCACACATGTAAGGGGATGTCAGTAGTGTTTGCACCCAAAAGCTTGCTAAGTACTGTTTTCCAATGACTCAGTTGGTTTAATAGAAGATATCACATCTACCCAAAAAAACTTGCCTGCCTGCTTCAGTAGTGAGTTTTACTGATACCTGCTGACAGTAAAGGAATGGTGAAACTTGGGAATTCTAGATTTCATTCCAGGCTCTGAAAGAGGTTGTGGTCTAGCAAAGGGCTGTCCAACTTCTAGGCAGGCGGGAACTGCACGCTGCACAGGCCACAGACCTGATAGCTGCACATTGTGTAGATGGGCTCCCTCCTTTTACACAGGTTGCTTAGAGTACCCCTCAGCTCTGCACAAAGTGTGGGCAATGCAGCTCTCCCCCTTTCCTGGCTGTGCATGCTGTGAAGGATGCCCAGTCTCTGCCCCTCACCACATGCACAGCACAGGCAGCCCAGGTTCAAGAGTTTAGGAAGAAAGCACCCAGGTAGAATTGAGCTCTGTAGCAAAATATTTGGAGCTTAATTCTAGTGCCAGACACCTGTAAGTTTTGGCATCTGTTCTAGAGGAGTATTTGGATACTTCTTTTCTTTTTCACTTTCTTTTACCCAGTGAGAGTTCAATGCAAAATACAAAATCTTCCCATCTTATTTCCTGAGGATGAAGGTGCTCATCTAGCGGAGAAAAATATGGGTATGAGATCCATGGGTCTGCTAAGCTCCCATGTCTTGTGAGACTGTCCTGACAGATAGAAAACACTACCTGAAGGAGTGGGACATGGAGTTGCAATTATTTCCTCCTTTCTGTGGACTCAAACCCACATACTCCAACTCCCAAGACATGATCCTAAACCATGAGTCTCTCAGGTAAGCTGTGGCTAAGCTTTCTACCCCTCCTTTTGCAGTTGTCTCAATTTACCACTAGCAAGGCCAGGAAAGGAGGGCACAAGACAGACTGTGTCTCTAGCCCAGTTGGCTGAGCAATTGTCTAGGATTGTAAGTAGTGGTGTCACCTCTGTAGTCTTACAATTCCATTACAATCCCAACACTGTACCTGCTCAAAACCACAAAAGGAGACTCAGACTCCACTCCGACCTGCTACAATACCAACTTGGGGACAAGGATCACAGAATCCTTCTGGTTCTCACCTATAGCCCCCATCGTGAACAGCTGAGAGACATCACTAATGATCTCCAACCCCTCCTGGAAATGGATGACCATCTCAAAGTAGTCATGCGGGACAAACCTGTCCTGACTTACAGAATGCCTCCCAAGCACAAACAGCATCTCACAAGCAACAGGCTAGCTCTCATCCTTGTTGAGACGGTAGCCCTTGCAATGGATCCAAATGCCTGATGTACCCCCACGTCAGTACAGATTACATCATCACTGGACAGAATAACAAAATACAGCATTTGAGGTCCATTCACCTGCAACTCTACCAACATCATATGTTGGATAGATGAAGTGATCACTATATGTAAGAACTAATGAACACCCACCTGACATCAGATTTTAAAAGACACAAAGGCCTATGGCATAACACTTTAATCTCCTTGGGTATTCTATGATGGACCTCAGGATTGCTGTTCTGAGGCAAAAAAAAAAAATTAAATCCAATTTGAACAGGAAATTGTGGAACAAGAAATCATCCACAGACTGGATTGTGTTAAGAATGGTTTAATCAGACTAAGGATTCTTATCCCATTACCTGGATTACCTTTTGTAACCTCTTTGTTCCTACAGGTTCTTTGCCTCTGTTACCACTTTCCTTCCTCCCCACTTTCCCCACCCTTTCTTTCTCTCCCCCTCTCCCTCCTTCCCTCCCTTCCTTCTTACATTTTATATTCAAATCCCTCCCTTCCTTTTATACATTGCTGTATGCTTCTTCTTTCCCAAGATGTGATGAAATGAGCTCAGGGTCATGAAGGCTTGTGCTCTTTATATTATTTAGTTAGCCTATAAATAGGGTAACCTTATTATGGTTAAGGGTATCCGGGGTAGGGGTGCTGTCACTGTGTATACATGTGAACACACACACCAACCATGAGGCTCCCAGGAAGCCCTGATGGCAGGGTGGGGCAGGACTGTACAGAAGTTAATGGCTGGGCTCCATCTCCCACATGCAGAAGCTGGACCCAGCTGGGAGCAGCCCCCTCCACTTCATTGCCAGCAGACACACAGGGATGCCACATGTAGCCCAGGGCCTTGTCAGCAGCCACAGCAGCAGGGCTCAAGGCTGTATCAGTGAATTTTGGGGTGGCTGCAGCCCCCACTCCCACCTCATAGCTCCCCTCCCAACACAGCTACCACCAACCCCAAGTGCAGCTTCGCACCAGAAAGAGCCTGGTGCAGCCGCAGCTTCAGCCCACAGCAGCAGCATGCCCTTGCCTTGTGTGCAGATCCAGGGGCATGCACCCCCACATGGTATGTGCACTGGCAGGAACTGCTCTTACCAGACAAGCCACTCTCAGTTCCTTTCTACGTCCTGCCTCGACTGTGCAGCACCTGCCCCTGCTCCATTCCCTCCCTCACCGCAGGGGCCTTGATCTCTTCGCCACATGCCCCTTCCCTCAGAACAGATTTACCAGTCAGGCAATGCTCTCCAAGCTGCCTGGCTTCATATCAGCAATCAAATCAGTATCGGCCGATATGGCTTGTTAAAATTTGGCCCAAAAATTCTCTATCAGTGCACCCCTAGTTCTCATAATTGGAGAAGAGGCACTGCTAGCTCTGCCTATAGCTATTGTACCCAATACCCTGAACCCCACTCCGCAGCTTTGGACACTTTGGGTTTGTGTATAAAGTTAATTTCATCCTCTGGAGCACCATGGTTTATAACTAGATAACTCCAATGAAACATTTTTCTCTTGGAATTTACTGACATGTCAGAAGTGAAAGTTTGCATGGAGACTGTTCAGCATCAAAAGGCATTTGAAAAGAAACTTGGAGACTTGTCTGGTTTGCTGCCAGTGTATCTGCCCATTTTCTTGGTAGTCTACTTGCAGGTTCCAGTTCCTTGGCAGTCTGTCTGGAAAAAGGGTGCATGAATGCCCTGCCTCTTATGTTTCTACCTTCAGGGTAGTCTAGCAGACAGAGTGATTCAGAACCCCAGGATTTCCAGGGCCTACATCAGTGTATATGTGGATTTAAAATTCAGAATAGAAAAGGCAATGACATCCAACACTGACATTTAAAATTGGTCTTCCGGGTTGCCCCTCAACTAATACCAAGCCAAATGAGCCCCATCCTAATCTATATCTGTGTAGCTATTGTTCCTTAAGTGGAAGAAGTAGTATGCAAATTACTTATCTCTTCTTTTCATTACACATGTAGAGACAGGAATTAAGGGGCAGAAATCAGGAAGCTGTGAGTTTCCTTCTAACAAACTTCCTGTACTTGCAATGTGCATAGCTCCAGTGAGTTCCAAACACAATGTAGAGAAGAGACAGTTAGCAGGCAGGCTTGACCATGAAATTCAGAGCTTTCAGGCTCAGCATGGAAATTCCTTGTGCTTAACTCTAGAGATTTTCAGTGTAGATAGCTGGCATGCTTGAGCTTGAAGGCAGACTTAAGGTCAGCTCTGGATAGCAGTGTAGTAGGTATACCTCTAGGAACTGGGATCCTTTCTACTGTTATGTTTGAGGATACTGTACCTTCTAGCATAATTTGAGCCATTAACTTTCCATTTAAAAAGATTTTATAGCTATGAGAAATGTCAGACAAACCTTGAGGATATTATTTTGACTTGACTACATTTATTTTTAAAGATAGGGCTCTGGAGATACAGGTTGATTGGTAAGAGAGGATGCATTTTATTTTGGAGCAAGAGGTTTGAAATGTTCTTTTAAAACATTCAAGGACAAAGTTATCTCTTCAAACATTAGGTTATAAGATAAGACCTTTTACAGTTTTTGAGGCTCAATGACTCGTTTGTTTGATCAAAGACATTTTTGGAAGAGTAGTTGAATATTAAAGTTGTAGGCATGTCTCAAAACTCTTATCTTGTATTTCACTTGCATGTTATTGTCAAGAATGATCAAAGTATTCTGTCAAACTAGTCAGATATTAGGTATATATTTTCCAGTTTTAAAAAGCTAATTAATATATGTAATAAATCCATAGTTCCCTCTGCTTCTTACACAGCACACTGCAGTGTGGAGAGTATGTCTAATTCGAAGGACTCCTCTTGTAGTACATTAGTACTTGGAAGCTGGAGGGTGTTGAAAGTTCTTCACAGGTGTAGATAATGGCCACTGAGTTATACACAAATCTATGGAAACAACCTGGACTATGTGGCTCCTGTTTCTACATTGCTTACATCTATGAAATGGCAGCTGTTATCATGCTATTAGTCTCCCAAAGCGCTTATGTAACCTCTTGAAATGCATACGGCTCCTTTCACCCTGGAAAAAAAAGCACCTCCTAAGCATTTAAAAATAGATTATCGCTATCTCCCACTTATTTTTATTGTTCCAAGCCTAAAGAAGAAGTCACTTGAATCATTTATGTGGGGGTGGCAAACTGAAAGATGAAGTCATGCCCCTTTTTTCTGGTTTATGTTCATACATCACAACTGATTCTTCTGGCCAAATGCTGCCCACACTTAAAACATAAGCAGTAGTGTTGCATTGGTCTGATTCCAGCAATGTAAGTGAGGGAACAGTTTGTAAATAACAGGTTTGCAAACCAAATGGAATTTAACAATTCTGTTGAAGTTGCACAAGCCAAACTATAATCTAGTTTCTTCTCCTAGCGCTTTGGCACTTCTGCAGTGAAAACATACAGTTAAATCTTTTTCACTAAGCACATAAGAAGCAATCTGCTGAGTAAGAAATGTTAGTCTTACATAACTGCTTTTCAGGCTAGAACTTCATTTTGAGCAATTCAAAATAACCAGCATATCAGTCATTCCTCCTAAAGCTGTGTGTAAAAGAAATTTTTCTGTAGGTCTATTAAATTACTTAATAGCTTCCCCCTTATCCATTTTGCTGTGGGATAGAAGAAACATTTCTTGGGCTAATATAACTATTTTTCCCATTTATGAAACTAACCATGCAGAAAGTACTTAGCTTGTTAAGTTTTATCAAGGTTTCTCAATAGCTTTCCTTCCTTATTAGCATAATTGCAGTTGATGATTGCTAAAATAAAGTTTTAAAAGTATTTAAAAGTATTTACAAGCTGATGGAAATATTATGTCCTTATTTTCAAGATTTGTTTTTGAATTTCTATAATATTTTTAAATGCCATTTAAAATGGACCCATTGCTGTGCCAAGTGCATACCTCATTGTTATGTTTGTGTTACCATAAAGTCCTTGTGAAATAGGAGAGCATAGGCTCATATGAAAGTAGAGCTGGAAGGGACCTCATTGGGACCTCAAGGCATGATCATCTCTGACTAAACTGTCTCAGCCATTGTCTGTTTAACTTGCTTTTGAAAATGTCTAGGAATGGAAATTCCATATCTTCTTTAACTAGCCTGTTTCAGTGCCCGACCATCTTTATAATCAGAAAATTTTTCCTCATCTCCGACCTACATTTCCTCTTCTAGTACTTTGCTTCTAGTCCTGCCCTTTATGGACACAGAGAATAGTCCATTTTCACCCTCTGTGTAATTGCCCTTCAGGTATTTGAAGACTGTTATCAAATCCCCCTTCAGTTTTCTCCTCTCTAGACTAAATAACCCTAGTTCTTTCAGTCTTTCATCATAAGTTATGTTTCCCTGGCCTCTAATAATTTTGCCACTCTCCACTGAAATCTTTCTGATCTGTCCACATACTTCTTGAAGTGTCCCAAAACTGGACACAATACTTCAGGTGAGGCTCACTAGTGCTGAATGGAGTGGAAGAATCGCTTGCTTTGATTTGCAAGCGACATTTCTACTACAGCCCAGTTTGTTCTTGGCTTTTTCTGCAACAAGAGCACACTGTTGGCTTATGAATTCCACTTCTGATCTACTGTAATGTGGTTCTCTGCCCTACTGTAGCAAAGCCACCAGTCATTCCTCAGTCTATTTATGCATGCAATTACTTAGACTCAAATAGGATACCAAATTGCATGTGTCTTTGTTGAAACTTATCTGGTCGCAGACCCTTTTTCCAGCCTATATAAGTCATTCTGTGTTTTAGTCTTACTCTCCACTCAACTTGGTGTTATCTGAAAATTTGCCAAGCACTCAATCTCATCCTCAAAATCATTAATGAAGATTTTAAACAATGCTGAACCCAGGATTCTGGGGAACTACTGGATAACTCCTGCCAACTAAACTTTGAATCATTGATGACAACTCGCTGAGTGCAATGATCATACCAGATATATATAGACCTCACAGTACTTTAACCTATTCTGTATTTCCTTAGCTTGTCAATGAGAATGCTGTGGAAGACCATATCAGAAGCCTTGCAAAAATCAAAGTATATTACACCCACTGCTCTCCTCAAATCTACAGAGCCACTGTATCATCATCATCACAACAGCATCATCCTTCCCTTTTTACAGACAGGGAAATGACTTGCTGAAGATCACAGGGGAAGTTTATAAAGTAGCAGGAAACCCCAAATTTTTGGTCATAATCTAGTCCTCCATCCCCTACCTATAAAACATACTGCAGGTGCTATGAATGGTGGATATTTTCTTTACTTTCTGCTACAACTTTTTTGTCATAAAAAAATAGTAAAAAAATCTAATCTAAAAATTCAGTGATATAGAGTTGCATGATTTTGAACCTTTCTGCATAGCATGGTGTACTCTTTGTCCTAAATCTAAATAATAAGAGTAATATTAAGTATGGTTAATTATTAATTATATGGTTAAGCTCACCATGGAGAAATGGTGAGGTTATATTTATACAGAATCTGGCTGAAAAGTTGCTAAACCTCTCTACAGAATTGGAAACAACTTCAGAACTCGCTGCCAGACATATGGCTCAATACTAAGCAGTAAAGTCACATTAAATCCATTTTGCTTTTATTGCTTGTGCAAAAGCGCTGGCTGCCTAAAATGAGGAAGCTAATTTTTTCAAAGTCCAAACTGGACCTATTGATTTCTGCTATATTCCACAAGCATAATACTTCCTACTATACCTATAACCGAACACACTTAAAGAGTATGGAAATCAAATTCTGAACTGCACACTTCAGATTCCTTGACCAAACTTCTGACACAGAAGCAAAATAAAAGAAAATGGGAAAGACATGCTGAAAAGTACAAGTTTTAAATCTTATCTTCCCTATTTCCTGTGAACACTTAAACACAATCTTAACTTTTATCACTGGAGAAGATTAATTGACTTCACTTTGATGGGATTACTTTCACAGTTAAATTTAATTGCACATGCAAGAATTTGCATGACTAAGGCCTAGGATTTAACATCCAAATGCCCAGAAGACTTAAACATGGTAATATTGAACGTGTCCATGCCTTAGATGCCTACATTTAGGTGAATGCCCATGTTAGGTGCCTAAGCATGGGTTTCACAACAAGTAGAGTACTTGATAAAGGAGGAATACAATGTACACATTAGGCAGCATTTTAGACATCTCCCAATTGGATTTCTCATGACTTTAGACACTTCACTGCAGCATATGCAAAACTGGGATTCACAGCCATAAGTTCCTTTCTAGGTTTAGGAGCTTAAAGACATATCTTCAGGGTATTATTGACTGTTTATGCTTTTCCTTTTAAAACATGACTGGAGGACTATGAGGTGCTGGCTCCTTTAATATAGAAGCCTCAAGGCTAGAGCATTTGATCCAAAAATGGGTGACCTGCATTCACTGACTTCCTCAGTCTGGGGGTTGGAGCGGGGTGGTCAAATCCAAATCTGTCACCTCCCAAGAGTGTCCTAGCCACCTGACTTGAGGGAAACGTAGACTGGGGCACTTGCTATTGCTCCTATTACAACAGTACCATTGTACAACGAAGAATGCAAGATTCATAGTGCCATAGAACCTGCAAGCAAAAAAGAGCTGTGCAAAGCCCATTTTCTCTGGCTATCCACAAATCTACAAATGGTAGTATGCATTACTCTAATTTTATAAGGAATATATATTTTATACGTATATTTTCAAATGAATTTACCAGAAAAATGTTAACATTGTAAACTGAGTAATGCAACATAGATATTGTTACTTAGTTAAGCTTCACTAATGAGTTAATATCTAACCCACACACACCAAAAGTGAGTGGTTGTTAGGGCTCAACCTATACTTGTCAGAATTAAATAGATTGAAAGGAAACAAAAAAATTGGGTCAAAATAAGATTAAAGTAGGGAATTGCTAAACAGCCAGTGCTGACAGATACTTTGATTAGTAAAATTAAGAAACAAAAAGAGAAAGTGAGTACCTTTTTTTAAAGCTTAGAAATAACACCTCCCTCCCATGTTACTACATTCAGAGGTTGTACAAAGCTTGTACAAAGAAAGCATTTGTTAGCAAACTGATGTTTTACTATGCCAGGTAAGTTTTGAACTAAAGGGCTGGTTTTCTAAATTTACATGAGAGTATTATTGGCTGGAGTTATACAAAAACTTGGCATAATTAATTACTGTCCTAAGGAGTTTGGAAGCTAAAGATAAGGTGCAAGTTAATCACAGGATGGCCTTTGGGTGCTACTGCAAACATAAACAATGTTTACATACAAATTACATTAAAAAAATGTTTCAATTGCAAAGGTAAGCAGCAATGTTTGCACCAGCTAGTTAGAATCTTTCTTCAGCCCTGCTGATTCATTCTCTAGTCTCAGTCCCTTACCCATTAGTCACTGGATAGGCCTATACTGCAAACTGCAGTGTAGTGTAATGCTATCTAAACTCAATTTAAGCAAGCTACCTTGGATACCAGAAACAGTTTAGCTGAAGCACCATGGAGGTCCACATGAGCTAATTTGCCCTGTCAAATTCAAGTCCTTGCTCCTAAAACAGGTTCCCAAGCTTCTCAGCCAAACAATTATGAAACTATTTTTAAGCAATGCCGAAAGAAAGAATTTTGCTCTAACCTTGTTCTTTTAAATGCTGAACCATGTTTGCTCATGTTCTTTTAAATGCTGAACCATGTTTGCTTAAACTTTCCAAAGAGATTCAAAGCAAAGCAGTTGCTTTTACCTCTGTGTACAACACTGGTGAGATGCTACAATACTACTACAGTGTCTGGTTGTACATTAAAACCAGAAAAGATTTACTAAGAAAAATTTAAGGTCTTATAGTTTTTGAGCTCTCAAGAAAGAGAAGCAAGCATTTTCACAAGGGAAAATAGCAGGTAATGAGGGCATTTTAGTCTAGAAAAGCAAAACCAATGTTTAGAAGCTGAAAGCAGACAAATTCATATTAAAAGTAAGACAGCTATTTAAAAGTGAAGGTGATTAATCACTACAGAAGAACACCAAATGATGTGGTGGGTTCTCTATCCTTTGTCTTCAACAGGAGACTAAATGCAGTAACATAACTTGGGATGGATGGGCAGGCTCCCAGCCCAGGCCGCAAAAACATCTAGCTATGCCTCTGACTAAATGGCTCTCTTGGATGTTATGCTTTAACCAAATGCAAGTTAATGAGTTCAATACATCATAACTCAGTAAAATTCTTCTTCTTGTGTTCAGACTATGGTCTAAGTGTCCCTTTCATCGTAAATCTGTAAATTTTCTACTGGTGAAGCAGTGACGATGCTGCTGACAGACCCTTTCCTTTCCGGAAAAAAACCTTTGCCTAAAGAGCAACCTGTAACCCATAGGCTCAAGCATGTGAGTCTAACTCTTAATAGACTCAACTACAGTAGCTAGTCTGAGCTAGTACACTGAAAAACAGTAAAGCTACACAGAGGAATTGGATTAGCATCTGATGAGCTGCAACATCCCCACTGCACTGAATGTCAGTATCACTTGAACTTCAACCTACTCCCTGTGGGCCTGCTAATTTGAGTTTAAAGCACCATTTAATTTGATTGAGATTTTTGCATAGGCAAAATCAAGTTACTCAAATTAAAGTATCAGCTAATAGTCTACTGAAGATGGGCATTATACATTCTACTTGCCAGTGTAGCTAGTTCAGAGGCATTATTATCCCCTTCATATTAGAGTCCCTCCTGATTAATAGGACTAGGGACAGACATTCAAAAAGTGTGAGCCTGAATTGATTCAATCTTTGCAGGTTAATATAACCTGGCTAGGCTGAACCAGTTTGTAACCATGAAGATATTCCCTCTGGGCTGAAGAAATGCAGGCACATGCCTACAGTGGCTTGGGCTACAAGCTCAGGGGGCGCTAGAGTAGCCCTCCTTTCCCTTTTACAATGCTGAGCTGAGCAGGAGTGTGGCCAGGCCCTGACAGGATGGTCTGATTAGGGAGGGGTTCCCCCTCTTCCCGCCACTGCTGACCAAGAGGGAGCCAGTAGAGAGTTGATAACAGAACATTTAGTTATACAACAAGGATTCATAGAGTCATAGATGTTAGGGTCGGAAGGGACCTCAGAAGATCATTGAGTCTGACCCCCTGCATAGGCAGGAAAGAGTGCTGGGTCTAGATGACCCCAGCTAGATGCGTATCTAACCTCCTCTTGAAGACCCCCAGGGTAGGGGAGAGCACCACCTCCCTTGGGAGTCCGTTCCAGACCCTGGCCACTCTAACTGTGAAGAAGTTCT
>JAGPOW010000261.1:68191843-68210590 GCA_030014935.1 Caiman crocodilus | reverse complement strand
CTAGTAAATTGCAAGCTCCCATGGCTGGCAGCCTTGTCAGTTGATGGGGCTCCCAGACACAGGGGTGCACCATATGCCGCACTTAAGATGTGATTAACTGGAATGTGTGTCAGGGACCAAAGAAACACATCACCCCAACAGTTACTTCTCCTAACAGAAACAGCTGGTATAAACCTGAATTAAGATAACCTTTTTTGATTCAGGAAGTTAATATATTTTTTAACTTGATAAATGTCAAGACTTTTTCAAATCAACTATGTTACATTTGTAGCCTGAAGAAGCTTTGTTCTACAGAGACGGGGGGGATAAAAGACAAGATACAGAATATGGATCAGGAGAAAGCGGTGGTGCAATTTGTTGATGGTAAGAAAAAGGGAGGGTGAATTACGTGAAAGAAGGATTACAATGGGTGGGAAAGGAGACTTGTTATTTGAATTATCTAGGACTAGGTTGTTAGTTATCTTTTAAAATATCATGGGTGGAAGATACTGAATTTTGATAAACCTGTTGAAGCTATATGATGGTTTTCAGCCCAAGACACAGGCTCAGCCAAGGTCATGACCAATTTATTTCTATGCTCTAATCCATGCATATTAATGACAACTGTATGTCACTGACGTATCTTTAATAAGCCCCTCAAAATAAATGCCTATTGAAGTAATATTTCCAGTAGTTAGGATACATATCACATATACTTTGTAGCTAAGGCATGATAGCTCTAAGAAGCAATCATTTTCTGTCATACTCTTATAGAAATGTTGTAATTGAAAATGACAGACTGAAGTTTGGTGGAATACCTGATGGCAGAGGGCAGTCAATTATTCTCTTTCTTCGTTTCATATGAATATAGCTATTCTAGTGCATGACTGCATATGTCCTGGGGAGAGCCATCATTGGCCTTATCTGACTATTACTGTGGTTATTTTTTAATCTTGCTCAGTGTTGCGATATTATTTGTCTACTATATTAAGTACTTTTCTCTGGTTCCTGTTATTGTAAAGCCTGAGACTAATATATTTATCCTCTCAACACCTGTGCAAGGAAAAACAGGACTATTATCTCCACCTTACAGTTAAGCAAACTGAGGTATAGAAAAACTGAGTACCTTCTGTTGAAATCAATGTCACTTAATCAACATTACACAGAACTTGTGAGAGCAGGGAATTGACCCCATATTTCTGTACTACCAGACTAGCACCCTGACACTTGGACAAAGCTTCCTTCCTGTTAGGGACACTGAATAAACTCAAGCACAACACAATAGTTACTTTACCCTCAAATCACCACCAATAGTAGTCGTGCTAATTATGCCACAGGTATGAGGAGAGATACAGCTAGAAAGTCAGAGTGCACCAAAAGCTGGCAAGTCATGCAAGTAAGCTCAATGATTCTCAACCAGGGTGACATGATATCCTTTCAAGGGTGTCAAGGGGTGCCACATAAAGTTAGCAATGTAAAGGGTACAAACATAATTCACAAGAATCCACAGTAGTAAAAACATTCTGACCTAGTGTGATTTGAGTTCTTTGCAACCACTGTATTATATTTTTGCTAGGTAAAAAACAAGTGAAAGCTAAAGACTAGCATTATGAGGGTGCCTTTAGTCTAAGGAGATTGAGGACCACTACTCCAAATTAATAAACACACACGATGTTCCTAAATCTTTAGCACTTCTATAATTTGTTAGAAAGTGCCAGGGCAATAGGGAGACTTGACAAATTAATGCTCAAAATATCTTCTATAATAGTTTAAAATATATATGCAACATTGGGAAGATAACAGTAGACACTTTGATATTAAATCTGGAATTTTGGGGCTAATGTTCTGAAAGATTTTTATTATTTGCTTATTTATCTCAAAATCCTTTTAAAATTTAAATGAAGCTGTATCAGAGTTTCCAGTCTATGCCCCCAGACTCCTATACAAACTGACTTCTCTTGCTGTGGAGTATGTAGGATATACGTGAAGCTCCATTTGCAAACCCTTGTTTCTGTAGCCGTAACTGAAGAATAACAAATCAACTTTTTATTTTAGAGGCAAGCATCTGGACTGGTCTTAATGAATGACTGCCCCTTAATGAAGGAGTGGTAGATAGGAGTTTCTGTAGGTAGAATTATAATTTAATGAATTCTATTTATTGCATGGAGATACTAGACGATGGGTACAAGAAGTGATGCAATTAACTATGAAATCGGTGCATCTACATGAGACATTTTACTGCACAGCAGACTAATTTGCTGCTAAGTAAAGTATCATGATCTACATGTGCCTGACAATTAGGGTGCAGTAGATTAATTTACTGCACTGCCTATAGTCCCGTCAGATACAAGCAGTATCAGGCAAAGCAGTAAATTATTGCACTTAAATGCATGTGTAGAACATGATGCGGAGATTAGTTTAGCCTGGCTCAAATTGAGCCAATGTATATTCAGTCACACTAATTGGATGTGTAGATGCACCAAATGGTCCAACTTAAAATTCATTTAAAACACTGTTGAACTGTAGTCAAAATACAAGCAAGCCTTACCTGTTTCATCTTGTTTTTGGAGAGACTATCAGGTATTTTTGAAAATATAAAATCTTCTGAACTCCTCAGATGGCAAGCTTCATTTTAAATTTCCCTTTTCTTTTCACTTCATCAGTATTGCTGCAATGATGCAAATGAGATGAGACCTTTAAAAGAGAAATGTATATGACAACCATCAAGTTGTTTGGATCGCAACTAATGGTTAAATTAAGAAAATAAATAACTAAAAAAGAACAGTGGAGCTGGATGAAGTAAACTAATATAAAATAATTTATCAGACTAAAGAAGTATAAAAAATCTATCTATAAAAAATCTATTTTCTTTAATTGTTTACTGCACTATTATTTTAAATATCCCATTAGTTTCAGAGTTCTCGCACATACTGTAAACCCAGGTAAAGCTGCATATTTTTAATGCACAATGATGCTAATTCATAAGATGTTATTGAGTCACGTGGTAGGTATTAGGTGTTTTTCCTTCAAGGCCCTGGTTTTGGAGTCATTGGATTACATAAGTATCTCCTACCTTGACTTTAAACTCAAGTTCTTAAGACTCCTGACTGAGGAGAAAAAAATGTGACCCAACAAAAAATAGACAAAGAAAAATAAATCACAGTTCTGTTTTAAAAAAACCCATTATATTAACCAATTCAGGTTGCTTTTCTTATATGTTGAGTTAGTAATACTGAATGCATGAGTGCCTGAGACACAAAGGCTAGGGACAGACATTCAAAATTTGGAGCCTGAATTGATTTAATCTTTGCAGGCTAGTTTAACTTGCCTAAATTGAACCAATTAGCAAGTGAATAGACATTCAGGAAATACACATGTTAAACAGGCACATTTTTGCAGTGGCTCAGGCCAGGAGCCCAGGGATGCTAGAACAGCCCTCAGCTTCAGGGAAGCTTTGCTGGGGGCATGGCCATCCTGGGCACCAACCTAAACTAAACTGGTCAGAGAGGGGTTTAATTTCCCTCTCCCTGTCCCATGGGCCCAAGCTGGGGTCTGCTGGGTGCTCCACCCTCATTGTGGCAACAGCACGGGTGGAGGTGCGGCCAGATGTCAGCCAGCATAGCCCATGAGGCACAGGGGACAAGGAAAGAGGTTATTGCCTCCTCTACTTCTGGGGGACTGCCTATCCAGGCCACCACCGATCGCTCCCTGCACAGGGTGAGTGTCTGGATAAGCTCTTTCCCTGCCCCCCTCACCTAAGGGGTTCTGTTGGCTGGCCTCTTGCCATGCTCCCACCCTGCTGCTGGAGGGAGTGACTCTGATGGGGGCTGCAGCCCCCCCTCAATGGTATCCCCTTTCTGGGAGGGGGCCATACTGCCACAGACTGTGTAGGTGAAAGCTTTAGCTCAGTAGCTTCTGCCCAGTGCACAGAGCTCTGGCTCCAGCTGTGTCTGCTTTCCACTCCCACCCCTCCTTGCCACAGGGGCTGCTCACCATGCCAGGTGGGCAGAAAGCAGCTGGGGCGGAAGCCACAGGGCTGAAGCTTCCCCTGCCCTGAGTGGCTGGGCAAGAGCTGCAGCTGGAGGTGAGGGGAGGAGAACAGCCCTGCTGAGCCCAGCCAGCAGCCAGCTTCCCCTCACCTCTGGCAGCTACTCTCCCTCCCTCTCCTGCTGCACTGCTCTGGACAGTGAGTGGGGAAGTAGCTTTAGCCTAGTTGCTTCTGCTCAGAGCATGGAGTGCTGGCTCCAGCTGCTTTCTACCCACTCCCTGCACAGAGGTTGCTCATCACAGGTGAGTGGAAGAAGGCAGCCAGAGCTAGAGCCATAGATCCATGCTCTGTGTTGAAGCAACCCCCACCCCCTCTACCCCTCACCTCCTGGAGCAGCACAGTAGGGCCAGAGGTGGAGGAAGAGTAGCTGCCAGAGGCAAGGGGAAGCTGGCTGCTGGCTGGGCTTGGCAGGGCTGTTCTCTTACCTTCATCTCTAACTGTGGCTTCTACCCCACCGTGCAGTGCCACTTGGGCCTGGTGGCTTCTGCCCACTGCCTGGAGCTCCAGCTGCCTTCCGTGTGCTGTGAGCAGCCTCTGCCGGGATGGGGGGAGGCTGAATGGAAAGCAGACAGAGCTGAAGCCAGAGCTCCGTGCACTGGGCAGAAGCTGCCAGGCTGAAGCTTCCACCCACCCACCCAGAGCTGTGTGGCAGTGGTAGCAGCACCTGGAAGTGAGGGATGCAGAAGAACCCTGCTGGCCCTGGCCAGTGCGCAGCTTGTGGTGCAGCTGCAGTCAGGGAGTGTTACACAGGATAGGGGCATGGTGGGGGCTGCAAGCCCCCATGGTGGGTGACTGCTAGACTGCAGGCACGCTGGTGCCTCCAAACCAGCTCCAGAAGCCCACTGCTCAACCAGGCACCGCCTGTACCCCCCAGTCCAAGTCAAAAGCCTGGCCCCCCTGGGCTGGCCTAGCTTAGTCCCACAGAACCTAGTCCCGCAGTTGAAGGCAAGGCAGACAGATGACAGTGCTCCTGTCCCTGCTGCTGGAGTGGGGAGGGAAGCGAATGCTTGGTGGGCTGTTATGCCCTGGCCACGCAGACCTTAGCTCTGGTGCCCAGTGTGGGGAGGGGGAAATAAAACTCTTCTCTGATCCCTTGCTTCAGGGTCCAAGCCCCTTAGTGTTTGGCCACGTCCCGACCCCTGGCTAGAGAGCAGAGTGGCAGGACCAGCCCTCCTCTGTGGAGCAGTGAGCACAGCCTAGCCCAGGAGCATGCTGGGATGCTGGGGGACTCTGGTTTAACTTAAATTAGGAAGGGGTTAGGGACACATTGCATAAACCAATTTGCCCCAAATCAGTTAAGCCTGATACTACATTCAACCAGATTTATGTTAAATCAGTTTCAGCCATTTTGAAACTGGTTCATGTGCACTGAATGTCTGTTCTGTTACAGGTTGAAATCAATTTCTGATCACTTCAATGAGTTTATGTGTAATGTCTGTCCGTAGCCAGACTGACTAGTATGGCTTCATTGCCTTAGATTAATGAAGCGTTAGAAGTAAATAGATGAGCTACATGCTGAAAAGCAGTATAGTTTTTTTTAAAACTTACTAAACATTACTTGCAAAGCATTATATATGTATCAAACTCCCATTCACTTCAGAAGGAAGCCACAGTTTCCAGGACAAATTCTGACTTATTATTCTGTGTTGATGTTGGCCTTCTAAATCTGGAATATCTTTTGGATATCTAGTCCGAGGATGATTTTACTCCTTCCTCTGTCCCTTGCTCATTCTTTTCCATCCCAGTTCCTTCTTTGTTCCAGTGCTATTCTTCTTTACCATGTCATCATTGTAGCCTTTCCTTTCCCTGATGCTTGATTTCACAGTAAGACAGCAAAACTCCAGAGAAAGAATGAATGAAAGATCAATATGGAGCACAAAGCTACTCCATAATTCTTCATTTTTCCCTGAAAATCCAATAGTTATTCCCAGAGAAATACATCAGTACATGATTCCCTACCCAAACATATCAATATTTGCCTTTCCATCCCACCAGTTCTCGCACTATGCTTAGCCATTGTTTCCCTCTTGTTAGCTTTTATTCATGCTCTCCCCACAGTCCTCGTCACTTCTTGCCTTACTAAGTCTTATCTACTGATCCCTTGCTACCTACTGTAGTTACCTAAATACAGGCTCAACTGCTATGACATTGCCTTTCCTTGTTTGCTGCTTGGTGCACCTTGAACTTACCTCCATTCCTTCAAACCCCCTCCTTCCACCCATTCCTCCCCCCATCCTCACTCTGCTAAAACACAAGAGGAGGTTCATGCAAATAATAATGAGCAGCAATGGAAATGTGCATGAAGCCAGGGCTGCATGATGATCAGGCCTTTACATGCTTAGACAAGCTGAGAGTGGATGCCCACCTGTATTGTGGAGGACCCTGCTTATCTTCTCTCTCCATATCATATAAAGCCATATCCTGACAACATGGGGCCACAGAGAACTTTTCAAACATTCTGAGCACTTTCAGATTGGTGGTAGAAAATGCATTTGGCAGCCTGCAGGCAATATGGTGCTGCTGCCAGAATCATTTGGATGCCAACTTGTGACTTGCTGCAAAGTCAAAGGGGAGTCTTCTTCCATGAAGTGGAAACAGGGCACCAATGGACTTTGTAGCATATTACCCTAGTGAGAAAGTGCCCCAGTTAGTGTTATAGGATGTAAATCAAGGGTTACTAGGGAAATTAGGGATGCCATATGTTCTCACATTGATGCTACACATGGCAATCCTAATAATTTATCACCTGCTAACACATGCCTTTTGCAGCTTACCACCTTCTACCAGTACTTGGATTTGTCTGTTGTAATTATTCTGCCAAACCTTTTCCTGTGACTTGGCTGTCAATGTGTGCAGGGCATCTTGTCCCTGTAGAATGTTATAATGGGTATGTGGGTAAAGCTGTCATTTTGCAGTCCAAGTTCCATATTGATTGAACTGTGCCTTTTGATGCTAAGTACTGTACTTTGGCCCATTTGCCTCAAATTAATGTTACTGACCATGGTGGGTGGGTAAAAACTTTAAAAATTGTGGTCATTATGCTAAGTACTTTGGACTAATGGGGTACCAATTCATGGATTGTGAGCATTGCTTCCTCTTATTCTATGGTAGAAAAGGTTTGATCAAAAGAGAGGCTGCAGCTTTCCCTTTCATTACAATTACACAGTAACAATATACAGTTTAATGTACAGAAGAGTTTACTCAAGAACAAAAAAAACCCTCAATAAGTTAGAAGGATGTGGTCAGACTAGCCAGCCATCAATATTACATTTGTTTGCAGAATAAAATAATAATCTGCAAACTAAAATAAAACACAGTTTAGATTGAAACAAAACAAACCAGTAAAAAAAAAATCCAGTGGTAAGTGAATTGCAGTTTGTGCACTAACATTCTAATCCAAGGGATTTTTTCCGCACCTAGTCTTCTACTAAAGGCTCCTGGCAGACATTCAGTTAAAGGCGTGATGGAAACTGATCCGCAATACCAACAGTTTTGCCTGCTGCCATGCTCCATGTGCATGGCAGACAGCATGATTGTGGGATCAGGGATCAGATCACAATCATGCCCTATTACCAGTGCAGGGGGAGTCTGGGATCATAATTCACATAGGATCATGATCCCAGAGTCCCCTGCATAGCAAGAAGCAAGCTGGTATGCCAAAGGCTCCAATACACACTCAAACCTGGGAGTGATAATCAGCTTACTGGTGTTCCTAGCCTCAGGGGTGCACTGGAGCCAAAGGCATACAACCAATATTTATTCGGTTTACAACAGGGGTGGGAAAAATATGGCCTGCAGACCAAATTCAGCCCACCAGGCAATTTCATCTGGTCCAGGGGTGCCCACCAACTAATTGTACCCCAGCCAGCCCATGCATCTTGCTCCCACCCTAGCAGGCGGAAGGGCCAAGCCTAGCCAGCATGCAGTTTCCAGGCAGGTCTGCTGCTGCCACTGCTACAGCTGCTGAAAGACCTGCTCAGCTTCTCTGGCATCCCACTTACTCCAGGCATCAGGCAGGGAAGCAGCAGGACAGGGGAAGGGGCTGAGGTGGGGAGCTGCAGCTGGGTGGGAGCACAGAACATAGGGCTGGTGGCAGTGTGGAGCCTGCACCCAGGAGGGCAGTAGGAGTACCAAGCTCAGATGGGCAGGGTTTGGGTGCGAGGGAGGGTGTGGGGATCCTCTACACACTCTTTCCCATGGTGCACAGGCCCTGCAACATGTGGCAGGTGGTGGTGGGTGCTCGGGATGGTATGGCTCATGTGAGCGCTGCCAGCTGACTGTGTGCAGCTCCATTCAGCACTGCACATGATAGCGAGGAGCACTGCCAGGCTGGCCCATCCCCATCAAGCAGGGCTCTGCACAGCATACATGCAGCTTCTGCCACCGTATGTCACCGGCGGAAGCCCTCCGTGATGGAGCCAGCTGCTTTCCCCACCCCCTGCTTTGTGGGTCCTGGGAATCTGCCAGGAAGCAGGGGGCAAAGGCGGGGCTCCCCTCCATTTCTGGTGGAGTCCTGGGACCTGCATGGAAGGGGCAGGGAAGGCAGCCAGTTCCATTGCACAGGGCTTCCCTCAAGGGCATGTGAATGCTGGGAATGGTGTGTGCACCACATGGAGCCCTGCATAATAGAGGTAGGCTGGCTGGACCGCGCTCCTTGCCACCATGTGCGGCAGCATCTGGAGCTGTGGGCCACGATGCAGCAGCATCTATGCTGACCATCTGCGCTCTGAGCATTGGCCCGCTTCTGCTGCTGCTGCCTGTGTTGGAGGCTGTGACATGGGGGGAGGTGCGTGGGAGGTCCCCACATCCCAACCTCTCTCACATCCTGTAAATCCCACACACCCACACCCCATCAATACAAGCCCCCACATATACACACACACATTCCCCAACATACCTAATGCACCCCCACAGCTATACCCCCTCACAGCCCCCCCACATCCCCCATACCCCATCATACACACATACCCACCCCCACCACACCCCACATCCCTCCACACAATATATAAGAGTAAGACTTTATTTTGAGTTATTGTGCAATCACCTCTATACAGGATGCAAACACAAATCATGACAAAATATTTTTTGTAATAAAATTAAAATGTTATAGTACGTGTTTGACTTTTAGTGTATGACTTGTTTTTTCTGGTTCCAAGATGACAACCCTCCCTTTCCAAAAGGAGTACTTCTGGGTGGGGAGGGGAGGAACCTCCAGTGGCAAAGGTCAGGGGTTAGAGGCAAAACTTTTGGTCCCAAGATAGTGACCAGGACCTCAACAGCTCACCAAAACTGATTAAGCAGCCCTCTGGCTGAAAAAATTGCCTGCCCCTAGTTCAGAATGTTACATTAGTACAGATGTCCTTAAACAGCTGAAGGACTTGTGGAGGACATTTAAAGAAAGGATGAAAATGATCCAATGGCTGCATGTGGCTGAGAACAGCTGAGTAAAGTTTCTGTACATCATCTTCATCAGTTATCATCTTCATCATTTAATTCTTTTCATCATCATGAACATCTACATATATGCCTATTGTAGCTATCCCAATATCATCCTTCTTCCACATCATTTGAATTATTTTGCCTTCGTAGGTGGATCCCATAAAAAGTTTATACGGATTTTGCTAATCATTGTCCTAAGGCTGAAAAATGTGGTCCCAGCACCTCTGTGAAAAGAGTACTGTCTATGGTACACAGTACAGAAGGTTTACAATGCAATAAAGAGACATACAAGGCATCTTCCTCCTTTGTCTTTGCTTTTAGTGCATATTACTTGAGATCACTGCAGTGAGCTTTTGATGTAGTGACATTTGTTCCCTTAAAAAAAGAGAGAGCAACAGAAAGAGGACTGTTGCAAAACTTCAGCTGTCAGGTGCTAAAAGTACAAATGGCTTTATATTGGGAGTCAACACCACAATATGTAGTGTTTCTGCATCTCTCCAGAGCCAGTTGACTGAATGGCTGTTGTTTTGGTGGGAAGGTCAACAGGACAATTGTTTATGATTCTCAGTGATCTTTATATTAATTACTCTCAGCTACCCATTTATATAGCAGCTACTTGATGTAAGTAATACAACCAGTCTGTTAATTACAGGACATATTCAATGTAAGCCCATAATATTTCCCTGTGACACCAAGCTGGGGGGAGTAGTAGATATGCTGGAGGGTAGGGCTACAATTCAGAGTGATCAGGACAAATTGGAGGATTGGGCCAAAAGGAATCTCATGAGGTTCATAAAGGACAAGTGCAAAGTCCTGGACTTAGGATGGACCAATCCTATGCACTGCCAAGGCTGGGGGCTGACTGGCTGGGCAGTAGCTCTGCAGAAAAGGACCGGGAGTTACAGTGGACAAAAAGCTGAATATGAGCCAACAGTGTGCCCTTACTGCAAAGAAGATTAATAACATAGTGGGCTGCATTGGTAGGAGTGTTGCCAGAAGGGCAAGTGAAGTGATTATTCCCCTCTATGTGGCAAGGCCACATCTGGAATACTGCATTCAATTTTGGGCCTCCCCACTGCAAAAAGGACATGGACAAATTGGAGATAGTCCAGTGGAGGGCAATAAAATTGATGAAGGGGCTGGGGGACATGACTTATGAGGATAGACTGAGGGAATTTAGTCAAGAGGAGAAGGGATTTAATAGCAGCCTACAACTGCCTGGAAGAGGGTTCAAAAGAGGATGGAGCCAAATTGTTTTCAGTAGTGGCAGATGACAGAACAATGAGCAATGGTCTCAATTTACAGCAAGTGAAGTTTAGGTTAGCTATTAGGAAAAATTATCTCATTGAAAGAATAGTAAAACAGTGGACTAAATAACCCAGAGAGGTGGTGGAATTTCCATCCTTGGAGATTTTTAAGACCCAGTTAGACAAAGATTTGTCTGGAATGGTCTAGCTGGGGATGGTGCTGTTTTGAGCAGGGGGTTGGACCAAATGACCTCCTGAGGACCCTTCCAACCTTTATTTTCTATGATATATAAAAAAAGGGAAAAAAATTGAAATAGCTCTTCAGTGGCTTTGTGAAGATAATCGAGACATTCTTTGCCCCAGTGCAAAACAAAGTAAAATATTAATTTTGCCTAAACAGAACTAAGATCACACTGAAATATAGCTGGATGAGTATTGCTATTGCAGTTCTTTTTTTTTTTTGATCCCCTCTTCATACCTGAAAACTTTAAATAAGAAAATTATTTAAAGTAGGGCCCCTTGCTCAGGGAGAGTAGCATGGGGGAAGTCTACGAGTAAAGAAGACAGGTGGAGTTTGAGAAGGTTGAGGTTCGAGGAGGTGGAGTGCAGTTTTCCTAAGCCAGTAAAAGGGGAACACTTTTCATGTTTAAGAAAAGGTTGAATGGATGTGTGTTCGTGTGTAACAGGCTTGGGGTATCCAACCTCCCTGGCATCTGATGCCCTCTTGTGATCACATGCTGGTCTCCTCCACCTCCTGTCTCTTGCCTGCTATGACTTAAACTTAATACATTTAAGGGGAGGCTGCCTCCAGAGGCTGGACTAACCTCATCTTTGGTGTCTTTTCTTCTTTGTCTTGCCCTAGGTGCTACTCCCCTCTACCTCAATTCCCAGGGTACTCTACCCAAACTCCTCCATGGGATGTACTTCCCCATTAAAACTGCCCCAGTCATGCGTTAGGGGCTATAATTGTGACCTCTGGATGTCCCCACAGGCATGCTCATGCCTTGCAGATCACAGTTGTCACTCGGAGGGGACCTCTAGGCTCCCAACTAAACTGGGCTTCATAGGGCCTCAAAACCCTTGTCTTCACTTCAGTCTTCCTAGTTTCAGCCTTCTGTCTCTGGCTGAGCCTCCTCAGTGCAGGGCCACTGGCTTGGACCCCAGGTTTCCAAGTCTTAGGCTCACACATGCTGGTCTCAAAACATAGAGCGCCCCTGGCACCCTGCCCCATGGCCTCTAGTTCTGCTCCAGAAAAAGATATCTAGAACACAAAGGGTTAATGATTCAGTTACAACTCATTCAAAATCACCTTGGAGCCATAATATTTGCGGCAGTCATAAGTGACCTGATTTCCCCAGCCCCTTTTGCTTAGGAGCCAGCTCTGTCCTCAGCTCCTTCCCCAGCAGCCTGCACACGGGAACTGCCAACCTCAGCCTAGAGGCTGGGCTTATGCACAACCAAGCTATGGCTCTTCAGCCTAAGGAGCTGTTTGGATCCCCCTGCCCTGCAGCCCTTTTTAGTGGCTTTGCAGTCCTAGGCCTCAAGGTTTGCGGTCCTGTTGCTGCTGGCTGCTGCAATAGACTGCCCCTGCAGGCTGCAGAAATCTTGTTCTGGGAACCTCACTCTTTGCTACTCTTCCCCCTCCCCAAATAGTTAACAGAGTTGGGGTTCCCAGTTACATTGTGCCCCTTACTTAGTATTAATGAACAGGAGGGGCTTAATAGGATTCATGAGGGATTATTGAGATCAGAGGATAAAACTCAAACAATGTAAAGTATCTGACATTAGACCAGAAAGCTTTCATCCAGTTTTAGATTGTTATAAATCTGAAATTTGGACCAGGCTCATGAGTTTTCATTTAAGACAACATACTGAAATTGAATAAAATTCTAGGCTTTCCAATACTTGGTTTGAAGGTATATTTATTTCTATATTGGTCCAGTTGCACTAAAAACTCCAGTTAAAACTCATGCAAGTCCAAATCCACAAAGAGCAAAACCTAGAATTGTTCTGCCAAACTTATAGAGTCATAGAACAATAGGGCTAGAAGGGACCTCACAAGGTCCCCAAAAGACCATGTGTAAGGAATGAACCAGCCCTCCATCATCAGGCCAGAACGCCCAGAGGGAAAGGAAAGTCCACTTGCATGAAGTCCTTTTGCTTTCAAAAGCTCAGGAACCTGCAAAACAATGAACCAGTAAGGTACTTAGGGGAATTCTATTCTGAAACAATGGTATTGGCTATGGGGGTTTTTGCTTTCTTGTAACACGGGTTTGGCTTGCAAGAGTATTTTAACAAACCTGCAGCAGCAGGACACTGACTGTCATTGTCTCCCTAAGCAGGTTAGGGTGCTATGTCCCATAGGTGTTGGAACAGGGTTGCTTTGTGTAGTCTTAGGAATAGTTTAGACAAGGATTTGTATAGTGGCATGGGTAGGAATCATTTTGTCTCCGGCAGTTCGGATTAGATAATGGCCTATGTCTCCGGAGCGTCCTCTACTTTTCTATGATTCCACGATTCTATGAAAAGCTACAATGACCCTACTCATCCAGGCCACAGCTGAAAATAGGAACAGAAAGACTCTAATCACCTGCTCTAAAATAAAAGCCAATTTTAACAAAGAAAGGAAACAAACAAACAAACAAACAAACCACAACTGGAGAATAAACAATATCTCAGTAACCCTTTTCTTAAGCCATCTGGACCCCAACTATTTTTTTTTCAGAATTTCTCTCTTCTGGAACAAACATTTAGAAAATCCAGCACTTGGTATTACTAGTTGATATTTGCATTATTGGAAAGTAATTCTTTTTCTAACTGTTTGCAGTTGCTGCATTTTAAGTAATTGCCAGAGAGTAGCCTCTAGGGGGTGATTGCTTGGGACTGCTGTGGTCTTTGAGAGAGTTCCCTGAAGCCAGCTCAGTCTTGTCTTCTAGGGCAAGTGTGGGGCCCAGGCTCCTTTCCCATTCAGTCCCTCACATTCTCTAGTTTTCCCATGGTCCTGACTCAAAGTGCTGGCCCCTGAGAGAGGAACTTCACGTCTTGCTGGGGAGACCCAGTACAAGCCAGATTTCCAAGTAGCATGGAAAAGGCATTTCAGTAAAGGCATTTATTGCAGTGTAATGTATTGTGTAATAAAGACCACCCAGCCAGCAGTTTGCCAAAGTGGTTAAGCTGTGCCTCCAGTCCCACCCAATAAAATCTGCACAGCCCTGAGCACTTCCAAATTGCTCCTCTTCCAGTCTGTCCAGCTCCCTAGTCCTCCTCCAGTTGTCTCAGCCTCCGGACTCTTCTGGACAGGAGCTGCCATGCTGCTTTTTTGCTAGCCTACTCTCCCACTGTCATATAGCTAGACTTGACATTTAACCCTTCATTCTCTGTGCACAGCCTAAGGAGGTACACTGAGTCACACTATACTATAACAACATGAACATAAGTAATGCAGAAATATCACAATACAATCTGTAATCCAGCACAGTAAAATCCCCTGGGAACCTCAGTATAGTGACAGATTGGAACATACATAATGTGTAGGGTTTTTTTTCTCTTTTGTGAATGTATGTATTTGTTTTTATTATTGCCATTTTCCTGAGTTCAGGAAAGTTTTAAGTAATCTTTCATTTGCAGCAGCTGTGAAGGCTGTAATAACAAGGGATTTCAGTTACTTATCTGTAAGCAAATCAGTCCTCCCTCTGCTGGCCACACTTGGTCATTGTTAGTAATGTCACTACACCAGTGCCAATCCTATCTAAAATAATTCTAAAATGCACTTTCAGAAGGTGCTCTGTACGAATTTTTAAGGAACTGAGCTTATATCTTTTTTGTTTTGCTCATGCCCTCAAAATTATTTATATTTAAAAAGTTTTCCCCCTCTCCTTTTTTTTTTAAACTTATGAAATAAATAAAAAAAAATTCTGGTATCCCTTGCTTTTTTGATACAAGTGTGAAGGAAAAAGAGTATTTAATAGAGGACTGATGGTTTTGAATATTTACCAAAGGGTTTCCTTATTCAAAACATTCATCATTTAAATTAAATAATTGGTAAACCATTTAGTTAAAAAAAACCCCAACAACTTCCTTTTTTTCTTAACAACTATAACTTTCACTTTAGCTTTTGCAGTGCCCCCATTTCCATGCTCTTCAGTTACAGAACTTCAGATCCAATTGGCAATTTGTGGGCTTGAACCAGGACTTAAGTAGAATTTAGGTACCTAAAAACAAACCTCCCCCAGTTCCACAACTACCTAACCCCGTGGATGCCTAAATTAGGCATTTGGAATTGCATGTTGCATCTCTGTGAACATTCAGAACTGACAGATCTGAGCAGATTGGAAAACAAATCCTGCACGAGCGCATCCAGGATCCAGAAATTCTACATTCCTCAACCAACATGCCCCACAGGACATGATTGCATAGGCACTCTTAGAGCACACCTATCACACCCAGACACGACTCAGCTCCCAAGAGAATACAGTGGTAGTTTCCAAGTATTTTTACAAGGCATAGCCTGTCATTGGATAAATATGAGAACAGTCTAGTCTTGGAATAGGGACTAGAATCCAGGACTATGTTCTCTGCAATTAATCTCTTAACCATTAGACAGGAAAATTATGCTTTCATTGTGTTCCAGCTCTTGCCCAGTAAACTGCTGAATCTTGAATTATTTTTCTCCAAAATGGCCCAGCAGTGATAGGTGAGATAGAGAGTGGCCTGTAGCATACTAGTTAGAAGCACTCCTGGGAAGTGGGAGCTGTAGTTTGAACTCAGGTTTCTTGGGTGGGTATTTTAACCAATTGTTAACTACATAAGATGTGGGCACTGGCACTACCATCATCATGACCACTTGTCCTAAACAAAAATTAATTTTTTTGGAATAGTAACTGTGCCTAACTTTGCTGAGCAAAACTGGAGTCTGATCCTGATTGAGGCATTAAGCACTAACAGGTTCCATGCTGTTACTAATAAAGATTTCAGGAGCTGTCTCTGTACTCCACTGAAATCTCAACCCGAGTGCCACCACAACGTGGAGTGCCTCTGGATCCTTTCAAAGGTGTCTAGGGTACCGTACAATGTTTGCACTGTTAAGTGTGCAAACAAGATTCATAAGATAAACCCAGAGATTTCTAATAGGACTCCATAGTTTTAGAAACATTCTGACCTGCTGTGCTCTTTCTGAGTTCTTTGCAATGGCAAAACTACTGTATTAGTCTTTCCACGGCAGAAAAAGAATGAAAACTTAAGTACTAGCATTTTCCAAGGAGTGCCTACAATTTAATGACAGGTGCCTTGAGTCCAGTGATGTTGACAACTGCTTCTCTACTCCTTCACTATGTGTCTGCATATGTGTTTACACAAAAATAAGCATTATGTTTTAGATTATTACTTCCCTCTAGACTACTTTAGGCAGTAGATTAAGCAGCAAAACAGGTATGGAGTTGCTATATAAGAAAACTGAGATATGAAAATTCTACATATGCTGTTGATGACATGCTCAGGGAGACAAATGCTATTATATATTATTTGGTTACAAGACTTTTCTGTATGAATGTATTGAGCTACAGTGGGAAGAAAAAGCAGGCAAGCAACACAATAACATAGGCCTCATCAAAAACATTAGGAGAGGGGAATAACTATAGGATAATTGCTTACTTCCAGGCACCAGGCTGAAGCTAATCTAAAGATCAATAGAACACTAAATGATTAAGTTTGTTTCTGTAGAGGAAAGAAAAGATCAATAGTAGGAACTCTTCAGGGGGGACAAGATGATATGGAGAAAGGTTTTGCAGATATGAAGGATATGAAGGTGATGTGGATTTAGGCCTTCCCCAAATCTAGGGATAGGTAGACCTCAGGAAATGGGAAGCATGTGTGTAGATGGGCTGGCTTACTATTAAAACTCTGTTTTCTTTGAAATCTCTTTGCTCTAAGTACAGTGGTACCTCGGTACTCGACTGCCTTGAAACTCATCGAATTTGGTACTTGAAATAACCAATTTCGCATTTTGACGCGAAAATTTTGTCCCGGTACTCGTCGTTTGCTTGGTACTCGACGCGCAAGCGAGAACTTGTCGGTGTCGCTTGCCTCGTGACTCGCTACCCTTTCCAGCGTAAACAAAGGGTTTGTTTGGTACTCGTCGGTTTTGGTACTCATCGCGCCTCCCGGAACCAATTAACGACGAGTACCGAGGTACCACCATATATACGTTTTTCAGACATTGTATACTATTGTCAGCAGTCCTAGAGGGGAGCGAACAGAAGATGCTGAAGAAAAGTTTGGGCTGCTGAAGTAATCATAATGGAACACAGAGGGCCAGCTGCTCAAATCCCTGGATTTTCATATAAACTTCTCTTTTCCAAAAATAACTATACCTTTCCAAGTGTGGAAGAAACAGGCTTCACTCTTTTGTTTGGTCACGAAGTTGTCAGAGACCTTTCTTTACAAGCAGCTGTTGAGGACAGCACGGGACAGAGCTTCCTCTTATCAGTCTCACATACCTCCCCCTCACCCCCGCCCCACCCAGACAATTGAAGCAAGCCTTTTATATGTTTCAATTCAGGTCACATGACACAAGATATAATTAGTCAAAGAAAAACTGGTTTGAATCAGAAAGCTGCAAGAGGGCATAGACTGTGGTTTGACCTATTGACCTCATAGGTGTACTCAGCTCAACAAGGGAAAAGGGCGGGAGAAAAAGCAGATTGCAAAATAGGCAGGGAAAAAGGATCATTAGTAAATAGTGCACTAACTCAAGAAGTCAGCAGAAATTAAGGCCTGGGGTTTTCTTCTTCCACGTTCCCCCCTTCCGTACTTATAGTACAAGCAATATTGGGCAACAGACTGCAAGTGAGCTAATGGGAGAACAGTTTGACTTATGCATCCTTTGAGGCACAGTGAAACTTGTTCTTAGATAAAGCATTTCCCAGTGCTCCCTTCGGAACAACTGTGAGACTAATCTCAACTGAGCCAGCATCACGTTAGACATATCTGTTACGTCTTTCGTGGGATGTACTAAGGTTATAATTGCATAGCAACAAAAGCAGTATTTGCAGAAAGAGAATAAACCCGAGGACCATGATTGCGATATGAAATAATATGGTCCCAAGTCCACCAAACCAGTCCCAAAGACTCCATTGATTGGTTTGGTGTAGTTTAGCAGCTTCTTTCTTAATAATTTTGTCCTGGTTCTCAATAGAACTAGAAGCATCTGGTATATAAATGCAGCATTCTGTTTTTATTAAAGTGCACATACCTCCTTTGCTAGCTAATATATAATCTAAGGTGAGTCTGTTTTGTAGAGTCATTTGTCTCATTTCTTTCATTTCTGTATTTATTTCACAGAAACCAATGGCAGTAGCATTAGCTATTTTCTCTAGGGATGCTGCAACTTTCTTTATTTCAGACATAGCTAAGCCTGCACCATAGTTGGGGAACATTATACCCCCAAATTTTGATTTTCTGTGATTTCACGAAGATTGCGAACTCTTCCTTTAGGTAAGTGAGATCTAATAGTAAAGGCAGGATATGATGCAGAGACATATCATGTTCCTCCCCAAACAGAAGAAAGATTTTTATAGGCCTTATCTCCACATACACAATAGTGACTAGCTAGTGTGGTAACTGAAATGTTAAAAACTGGTTTTAACATCCATACTGAATAATAACCTAAATATCCAGCCAAAACAGAAGAATAACCAGGTATCCAGGAATCATTAAAGAGCCAAGCACTATTTACCTTAAATTCTACTTCACACTTACTGACTTTTACTGCAACACAAGATCCATTACAGGTCCAACAAAAATTCCAGGGGTGGCATACGCTAGTCATACATAGTCAGCTCTGTTACAATTTATATCTTGCCAAGTTTAGTTCCCATGAAAGGGTGAATAATAAGGGGCTGACATTTGAGTCGCATTCAAGGGTACTGTTATTATGGGTAGAATGGATAGGGACATGACTACATATCCAACAACGAGAGACATTTAAGTCTATCCTAATTTGGTTAACTAAAGACAAAAACACATTCCCATAGGCCA
>JAGPOW010000261.1:68112591-68191743 GCA_030014935.1 Caiman crocodilus | reverse complement strand
ACAATATTTAAAGATGATTCTACAAGAATGGCAACAGCAGCAACTGCCCAAAGGCATGATGGAAACCCAGTTGCTACAGGATCTAAGACTGTACTATAGCAGGCGATAGGATGATGTTTATCTCCATGGGATTGAGTAAGTACCCCCAGAGCAAAGCCATCTTTTTCATGACAAAAGAGTGTAAAAGGCTTTGAATAATCAGGAAGTCCCAGTGTGGGTACCTGTGAAAGAGCAGTTTTAATGACAGAAAAGGCATTTTTGTTTTCTGGAGACCATTCAGGGGTGTCCTTTAAGGTAACATTTTGCAAGGGTTTTACAATTGAGGCATAGCCCAAAATCCATTGGCAGCAATATCCGGCCACGCCTAAGAAGGTGCACATTTGAGAGATATTTGTGGGCCAGGGGATTTTGAGAATTGTTTCAACTTGCTCAGTTGAAAGGTGATACTCTCCAGCAGAAATATCATGGCCTAAATAATGAACCTTTGGTAAGCAGAGCTGAAGTTTTTCTTTAGAAGCTTTATGCCCTTTTAGAGCAAGACAGGTCAAAAGGTTCAGAGAATCAATTTACAGGCTTCAAAGGAAGGTGAGGCAAGCAAAAGATCATCGACATACTGGATAAGGACAGAACAGTTTTCAAACTGAATGTCATCTAAATCTTTCTTTAAAATTTGTGAAAAGATAGGAGGGGACTCTGTATAGCCTTGCGGGATTCTAGTCCAAGACTTTATAAGTAAATGCAAACAAAAACAGACTATCTAGATGAATTGGAATTGAAAAAAAAGCAGAACACATATCTACATCAGTAAAGAAACAAGCTTCTGGTGAGGTGAAAGAAAGAATGACAGTTGGGTTGGGTTCTACAGGAAAAACAGGTAAAACAACAGAATTAACGGCTCGCCGGTCTTGCAAAAAGCCATAAGTAGTTTTGCCTGGTTTCTTAACTGGCAGAATTGGAGTATTACAAGGACTAGAAGTGGGGATCAAGATACCTTGCTGAAGGAGGGAAGAAATGACTTGCTCAGCCTCCTCATTGAAAGGATACTGGGAAATGTGCGGAAGCTGCTTTTGCAGATCCAGACAAATTTTAACAGGTTCAGCGGTGTGTATCTGTCCAACTTCGTTAGCATGTTGTGACCATAGGGCAGGGGTACCTGTTAAGGATTTCTTCTTTGAAATCAGGGTTTGTTGTAGAAATAGGTAGAGCTGCTGGTTCAATCATAGCAGCAAGAACTACACATTCTTTCTCCATGCGCTGTACAATAAATAATACAACCAAGTTTACAAAGTAGGTCATGACCTAAAAGATTAACGGGCTTAAAAGGAAGGTGTGGTGGTCAGAGATAGGACCAAGAGTGACGGACAATGGTTGAGTTACAGGGTGAGAAATTACTTGATTAGAAATGCCGATAGCATTAACAGCAGCATTGGAAAGAGGTGGATTGGGAAGATCAAAAAGATGCAAAGTGGAACGGCTTGCCCCATGTCAACAAGGCAAGTTACCCTTTTCCCTGCTATGGTACACTCTACAAAGTGTCCAGACTGATCTGTGGGTAAGAGTGGTGAAAGGATGAAGTTACTATCCCTCAGGCAGTCTTAATGTTGAGATAAAGAATTTTGGGGAAGAGGCAGGGATAATTGCTGATGTTGTTGATCTGCAGAGTTTCCTTTTGAAGGGGTAGGGGTATGTGGTCTGTTGGAACATTCCCCTTTCCAATGACCGGTTTGACCACAGTAAAAACAGGAACAACGGTCAAACAGAATGGAGGAAACATTCATCTGCCAGCCAGCACCCGCATCCCCTTCCTCGGCCTTGTGAATTCCCTTTTCCACATCCTCGTCCTCTGGTATGATAGGTTTGAAGCTGCAAAGCCATTAAGTGGGCTTCATTATTTTCTCTCTTTCTCTCCTGACACACTAAATGATGGTTGGCAACCATAACTAGTTTGTTTAATTGTTTTGTTTGCCAGCGCACACGGATGTTACACAATTGGTCTCCTAATTTAGGCTGTAGGCCGTGGACAAATGTGGCTGCAATTGCTTCCTGAGTGTTTTGGGTAGTTTCATTTATTCCTGAGTGTCTTTCAAAAACTTCTTTGAGTCAGTCTAAATAGTCTGCTGGAGACTCTCCTTTATTCTTTTACTATTATTAATTTTTATCCCCATCAGTTTTCTTAGGACATACGACAGATATGGCTTGTAGTAAATGGTGTCAGGCAGTTGCAAGATCTGTCCCATGACCAGGGTCTCGCTGTGGCCAGTCTGCCTCATGTGTCAGGCGTTGTTGGACTTGAGGCGTGTTGTACAGCACGCAAAAGTTGGTTCATATCAGACCATGTAGGGTTGTAACAGTTAATAATGATTTGGAGCTTGTGTTTAAACTTCTGGGTCTTTTCTCTGATGTTAGGAAATTCTTTAACTAGATTTCTTAAATTTCCAGGTGTCTAAGGGGCATGAACCATTACCAAGTTTTTGCACCTGGTAATTGGGGCAATGGTACTTGAATAATAGGGCCCTTTTTAGGGTAACTGTTATTTAAACTCACAGGGTAATATGAACCTGCATAAGCACCCTTCGGACTACAAGGTGGACTTTCCAATTCAGGTGGAAGTTTGTTTGGGGTAAGGTGGTGGTTGGGCCAAACAAGAAGTACTCTCTAGAATATCTTCTACAGACTCATTCTTGGTCTCGGTCTCATGAGTTATTTAGGTATATAAAGGAGTAGGAGGTGCTGAGGGAAGGATAGCCTGGCCAAAGCTGTGTCTATTTTTCTGTTGCTTAATTTCTGCTTTTAGTTTTTCTTGGGAGTCATTAAGACTCCTTTCCCAGGATTCTTGTTGCCTTTTACTACCTTCTTCCTACCAGTCAAAACAGGCATCCCATTGAGTTTGAGGTGTCTTGCTACCTCGTGACTCTAGAACTTTTTGGAGGTGGATCACTTTATCAAGACCAAAAGTTTCTTCAGAAGTAAATTGTTTTGGAGGGTTATTCCTGGTATACCAATTCCATTTATTTAAAAACTTACATGACTTTTGTCCATACCGTGCATACGTATAACCTGCTGGGGTTCCTTTTGGAGGAGGTTGGGACATCGTTTTACCCAGAGCCCCCCATCCTTCAATTCACACAGGGCACTCACACAGGTAAGAGGTTTAGGGACTTGATGTTCCAATTTTGAACTGAGAGTAGTGCATGAAGTGGCATCCTAACAGTTATTTGGTCACATCAATCGGCAGTTACCTGGACAGTTTCAGTGGATGGGGAAAGGATAAACCTGTCTGCTGGGTCATGAGGTTCCAGTTGGGCCCCCTTGATTTCAAGTCTGCCTTTCTAGACAGCCTTGGGGCGGCTAGATCCAACCTTAGTCTCAGACCTGGTCAGCGGCTCATATTCTTTCCTTTCAGATAAGGGAACTTCTGCGCTGAGGCATGGGGTTCAAGAATATTTCTTTAGTCCCAGCCTTGGTCAGCGACACTTTGGAAAACACTCACGCTATTCCTGAGGTTTCTATAGTCCTTAGTCTAGACTTTTCCTTTTACTCTTTTAATTGTAAATCAGTTTCATCCAAACCCTTTAGGGTGTTTAACAAGTTCGTATTTCAAAACTTTGGTTGGTGTAGGCTCGAATTGGTTTTCCCGACTCTCACGGACAGTCCTCCACCGATAACCCCTTTAGAGATTTCAAAAACTCTCTTACCATGATTTGGCACCTGGGGTTTCAGAGGGGAATGGTCCGCAAGCCTGTTGGTACTCTCAGCCGGGCGTTGCCATCCGAGTCACGGCATCAAGAATTGTGGAAGAAACAGGCTTCACTCTATTGTTTGGTCATGAAGTTGTCAGAGACCTTTATTATACAAGCAGCTGCTGGGGAAAGCACTGGACAGACAGAGCTTCCTCTTAAAACACTGTTTTGAACCAGAAAGCTGCAAGAGGGCATAGACTGTAGTTTGACCTATTGACTTCCTAGGTGAACTCAGCTCAACAGGGGAAAAGGGTGGGAGAAAGAGCAGATTGCAAAATAGGTGGGGAAAAATCAATCATTAGCAAATAGTGCACTAACTTAAGAAGTCATCAGCAATTAAGACCTGGGGTTTTATTCTTCTATACAGGAGAGGCAAAGATTTGTGGGGGCTGTGATGTATTTTACTGGAGCAACTGCACGCCTGGAATGCAAAACGTTTGCATGCAATGCAAATGTCTAAGAGAACTGCAATTGCTTTGAATTTGTCATCATCTCATTCATCAGTCTGACACTAGTATCAATTTTGAACAATTTTTAAAAAAGTTACCAAAACCAAGTTTTTTGTGCAAATGCAAACTTCGAGTTATTTACCTTTCATGTGCAAACCTAGCAATTTCACATGCAAATGATGTTTAATTGTATTGGGTGGAAATAATTTTGCCTGTGATTTTTTTTAAAAGGAAAATTCTTTTTAAAAATCAATTCTGTTTTTCCTCCTACAAAACACTTTAAACATTTGTAAAAATCTGACCACTGAACACTTTTCAGAAAATGGACATAATTTTTGTTGGAAATATCCTTTTGATTAAACCATCATTTCTCATCAAAATGTTTGGATGAAAAGTTTGAGCAGTGACTAGTATTTCTGCACCTGAAATAATTTTAATTTAAAATGACAGGTTTTTGGTTGGATTTTATGTAATTTTTTTTTTCCAGGAGTACATACATTTGTCTTTTTTGACCTCATTTATCCTTCATTTTGAATGAAAGGAAAATGCTAGCCACAGACATATTATCCATATAGCCACAATAGGAAAGAAAATCAAACCCAGAGAATACTGCCACTGCAGCTGGTTGGTTTGTCTTTCCTTTTCACAATAGTTTCTGTGAATTATTCCAGTTATCTTCCTTATTTTAGTTACCTGTTATGTTCCAGAGCAGAAAGCAGCCGTCTGATGTATGATCTCCCCACAGGGCTGTGACACAATGGAGTTAATGAAGTGGCCTTTCACCTCTAAAATCCTGGATCTAAATACTTCCATAATGAGCACACTGGTGTTTATTGATGGTAGCAGAGTATTAACTTTGAGGGGGAGTGAGGACTGGCAGGAAAGTGGATTTTAAGAGAGATTTGGAGCTACTGCACCTGCAGGCCTTACAGCTGCTCAAGCTCTTCATTCATCAGAATCAAATTCACATCCATATTATCTCCTACGCTGAAAATTATCTGCTGCAGGTTTAACAGGAATTGGCACAAGTTTATCTGCAGTACATGACACGTCTCAGTAAGGTATTTGTGTCCTGTGTCTCCTTAACATTTAAGAGCCACACTTGCATATTCTAGACAACAATTTGGTAACAGCAAATCTATAAACAGAACCACAGAAGTAGCATACAAATGAAGCTACTAAAATTTCTCCCATATGACATGCAGAAGAAATAGTTATCTAAATAAATGGTTAACTATGGAAGCTTAGCCAACTGACAGCAAGCTTTATCTCCCACTGAGGGAAGCCATAATAAAGAGTTTTTCTGGATGAGAGCTACACTCCTCCCCTCCCCCCCTGGATCAAGCTGTTGGGCTACAGTACAAACCCACTGGCAACTATTGAGAAGATATAGCAAAGTTACCCTTCTCAGTGTTTCCCTTCTAATCAGGGCTGGTGCAAAGCACCAATGTCAAATCTTTCTCTATAGCTGCTGTAGACAGACAATTCCTGTCAAATGGGCTCTTTGCTCAGTTCAGAGGGATCTTTCAAAATGAGAAAAGTCTTCTAAAACCCAGTTGGAAATTATTTGGGAAGTGTATAAACTTTACTCATAAAAGAACACCTTGGCCCGTAAGTAGGACTCTGGAAATATACTTTAAGATCTCAAAGCATCTGGCTGAGATCTTCCCAGAGCCACCCATTCTAACCTGCAAACAAGCACCAAACCTCGCTAACCTCATCACCAGAAGCAAAAAATGTTGGGCTGTGGGTTTCTTGTATAACGTGGTCTGTATTTTATCATTCTAGATACTGATCATTGTGTCTAAAAGGAGATGTTGGTGCTGGAGTATTCAAGAGATAGTTGGATGGAGGGATGGTGATTGTTGACTTTCTGATGGAACTCAATCGGAGATTTCAGGTTTTCATTCCAAATAGCTTTCCCATCATCTGGAGGAAATGTTGGTTATTAAAAGTGAAATTGTTGCATGTGAGGATGAAGTGTATAAGGTCAATAATAGCTCAAATAATTGCAACCCATACTAGAAAGAGACCCTATTCTTAAAAAGATCTTCCCAGAGCCACCCTAGCCTTCAAACGAGCACCGAACCTCACCAACCTCATCACCAGAAGAAAACTTCCTGAAGCCCAGCACACACCAAATGGATCTAGAACATGTCATGACAAGAAATGCAAAACTCGCCAACACATTTCCACCACCCCCACAATCACTATACCCCACAACAGAGCCGTCAGCATTCCTGGATCTTACAGCTGCACCCCCAGAAATGTAATGTATCTCATCTAATGCACCAAATGCCCTGATGGAAAATACATAAGGGAGACCTGTGCATCAGAATGAACGCACAACGGAAATCTATCGAAGACAGGAATACCCAATTACCTGTGTGGGCACATTTCTCACAAGAAAACCACTCTTTCTCCAATCTCTCAGTCCTGATCCTCAAAGGAAGCTTACAAAACACTTCCCAGAGATGAGGCTCTGAGCTCCACATCATCAATCTCCTGGATACTAAAAATCATGAACTAACTATAGACATTGGATTTATGACACATTATAACCTGCCTGACAGCTGATTCCCCAGGTACTTTTCATTTCCCCTCTCTTCCCCCACCCCCAGCCTGTCTCTCACCCACTGAGTCCTCAATCTACATCTTCACTGACTACCTATCTTACATGCATACCAGTCCAGCCTTTAGCTTCTTTACTTTTCTTTCCATCTGAGAAGAGCACACAACAACTGCTGAAACTTCCTCAGCCTGATAAAGGGTTTTTGAACCTGAAAGCTTGTTTAAAAATTGTTTTCCAACTATTTAATTTGGTCTTGTCTTGGCTGCCCGACCGGTCAGAGCTGGCCAAAGGGAACAGTGTTTAATTAAGAGGACGTCAAGTGGGCTGGCGGATGGAGAGGCAGAACAGCGTATTGGTTTTAAAATAGATTTTACTTATGCCACTGGTGGCCGCGATGCAGGCTGTAGGCTCACTTGCGTAGTTACAGTTTGGTTTACTGCAATGAGTGTACAGACAAAAGCGCGCAGGGAAGGGGTATGTTGGGAGGTCGCTGATGGGGAGCCGTTGGTGGGTGATCAGTCCGCCAAAGTCACCCTGCCACGTTCTCAGAGCTCTTCAGAGCTCTGCGAGGTCTTTCCTGCAACATGGTCAGAATGTGCTCCACTCCAGCTTGGGTGGAAACTGCACAGTTTTATACCTTTAGAGTAGCCAATGAAAATTTGCCAAGTAGGAATACTTAGTCAGGCAAAACTTACCAAATTTAGAACAATGCCAATCATATGGAGGGGTGGTTTCAATGCCAATCATACAGAGGGGTGGTCTATTGTGTCAGGGACACTCACTTGATTTGGGTTGTGACATGCCCCCTGGCCATGACACAATAGGCAAAACTTAGGTAAGAACAACTTTCATCTATAAACTCGTGTCGTTACAAGGTTGAGATAGCAAATTAATGTAAACAAATTACATGTTCTTTCTTTTTTACACATTATACATCACAACAATATGCAACAATGATTATTATAACTAATAAGAAACACAAAGCAATTAAAGCATTGATTAACTTAGATGAGATACTTTAGGCTAGAATTTAATGCCCCCCATGCGGGGGTTCTCACAATTGTCTCGAGACTTGTGCAAACTTAATTGTAACACCGATTTGTTATGCCATCATTACAAATTTATCTTTCACGCTTTTTTCTTCTATTTAAAGTTCCCCTCTTTTCTTTCTACTATCACTCCTCTTCTCTTTTCTCTTCCTATAGTGTACAGGTCCCTATAGAACCTGATCACTTTTCTCTTTGTATCTTTACTACTCGCCCCATCTATCATCATTTTTTTTTCACATTCCAAAGTCTCTTTGCTAAACACATACTCTACATATTTTTTTTCCTTTACCTATGGTGTTGATCCTAGGAACAGTTATTGTCTCTCGTCTTAAACTAGGTATTTACACTAAAGAGGTAGACTAAGGGTATGTACATGGGACTACTAACAGAAAGGTAGAATAGCAAGCAGACGGCAAGGCTATCTGTTGATGAGCTGTCAGTCACAGTCCTGGATCCAAATGATAGGAAATCCAGGTCCAAGCTGAAGGTCTCAAAGTTAGCTCCGTTTGCCAAGGAACCCGTTGATAGCAGCAAGAACATAGTGACGACTCTGCTCACGACGTAAGTGAGCGGTCATTACTATGTTGACTCGAATGTGCTGTGGTTTGGCACTTGGGGTCCTCATGACCAGGCAGTCACAGATCATCACTTTATCACCGTCAAGCCTGCAAAAGAATGAACGAACAAACAAGAAGAGTGGCAACAATTGAACTCGCCACAAAACTGGAAGACAACAAGACGATGAATCAGCTAGCCGCAACGAGCTGGGGTTGGTAATCGGTCATTGCCATCTTTAGTCGTCATATTCAAAACCCAGTTCATTCGCGAGATGCCATTGGCCTTCATCCCCTAGGAGGTGCAATTGTCACTTGGTTAGTCCGGAACGCTGTAAGAGGAACCCGAACATGGCTCTCTCTTTTGGCTTTCGCTGCAACAATGGTTGTGATTCCCATGGGACGTCAGATTCATAGCACTTCAGTTTTTGGGCTCTAACGGGGTATGCTGTGGATCGTTGCTCTAAGTCACTAGAAACCCTCGTGGACAGTTCCATAATGGCCTGCAGACGTGGAAGATGACTCAAGAGATTCCCTGCCTGCTGTCCAGCCATTGAATTGAGGAGGAGTTTAAGCATTGTGGTGTTGTCCCCCCCATAGTCTTCTATACAGTCTTGTATACTGTCCAAGGTTGCAGGGACAGTTCCAGGGTTCCACAAGTGACAGTGAGGCTGCTCTCCTCTACACTGAACCCGCGTTAGTCCCAGTTGGTGTACACTAGGGTTCCAGGAGGCATATGACACTCCTATTATGGCCAGCATGAGTTGTTCTGCACTGGCCTTTTTTGGACGACTTTCATGCCAGGCATGAAATTTGTGGGTCACTTGTCCAGCGACAAGTGCTGGGAGTGGGATGGGCCAGCAAGTTTTATTCACTACCACATCCAGGTCGATGAGGTGTCCTCCGCTCCACGGGGCTTGACAAGTTAGATAATTTGCCTCTTCGATGTCTAACAAGTCTGACCCAACCTCCACTACTAGGCATCCTAGCCACATGGCTAACGATTCTTCAAATCTTATTTTTAATTCTTTACACAACTCTTGCATTTCTGTTCTTGTGTGGATGCGGCATGTCATGATGGTACGAGTTGTGTCTTGCACATCTGTGGTCTGCCTAACCATTATTATTGGGTGGACTGCGGTTAGGAGGGGGTTAACTGCATAGAGCGGGAACTTCCCTCCCTCATTGAGGGGTGGCTTTACTGTTGATGCCACACCAGGAGGCGGAGCTTCTTTTGGCGCTGCTTTTGGGGGTGGGGCTGATGACCGCACGACCGTGCCTTCTTCGCCAAGGCTTCCGGCGTGCTCTCCCTTCTCCCCGGTGCCATCTTGGAATGGCGGCGGCTCAGGGTTCTCGGTCAGCCCAAGGCTTTCTTCCACTGCCGCTTCTTTAGCTACCTGGGCAGCTGCGAGGAGCTGAACCTCTAGGTTTGCATTTTCCTGCAACAAAGTTGAAACCGTGCAGAACATCACATTCAACATTTTTCCTTTGTCCCACTTCAGGCCAGTCCACCATGCTGAGATGCAGCCCTCTGACTCTAATTTTTCCCGGAGCTCCGAGAGGAGCTCGTGACCCCTCAATCCAGGTGCCAGAGTTGGGGGATTGAATCAATCGGCCGGTGTTGGCTCTCCGCCCTCCTGCATACATCTTATACAACAGGCGTACTCTTGAGCGAGGGTTGGTTCCGCTGCGCCCGCCGGTTTAACTTTAACAAAGGACACTGTGTTTACTTTGTCCTGGGGTCTGAATAGGACCTGATTGTTGGTCATTAAGCACCCGAACGCCCCAGGGTGGAGATGGACTTCCCACTCTCTTGAAGCTTTTTCTTCCCTTCTCAATGAAAGGAATCCACTAATAAGCCTCTTTCCTGGGTTGCCTGCCTGATGATATGCAATATGGGCCCACAATTCATTAGAATCGGTCAGAGAACGCCCTCTGGTGTGCCATGAGCAACACTCGATTAAAATCTTCTCCACCGTGATGCCCTTAGATCCTGTTCGTGACGCCATGTCTCGGCCGGCTGACCAGTCAAAGCCGGCCAAGGGGAACAGTGTTTAATTAAGCGGACATCAGGCAGGCTGGCAGATGGAGAGGCGGAACAGCATATTGGTTTTAAAATAGATTTTACTTATGCCACTGGTGGTCGCGATGCAGGCTGTAGGCTCACTTGCGTAGTTACAGTTTGGGTTATTGCATCGAGTGTACAGATGAAAGCGCGCAGGGAAGGGGTACATCGGAAGGTCGCTGACGGGGACCCGTTGGTGGGTGATCAGTCCGCCAAAGTCACCCTGCCACGTACTCAGAGCTCTGCGAGGTCTTTCCTTCAACGTGGTCAGAATGTGCTCCACTCCAACTTGGGCAGAAACTACGCAGAGTTTTATACTTTTAGAGTAGCCAATGAAAATTTGCCAAGTAGGAATACTTAATCAGGCGGAACTTACCAAATTTAGAACAATGCCAATCATATGGAGGGGTGGTTTCAATGCCAATCATACAGAGGGGTGGTCTATTGTGTCAGGGACACTCATTTGATTTGGGTTGTGACAGATCTAATAAAAGATATCAGATTCACCCAAATTACCTTGTCTGCCTTTTCCTCCTGACTCACCCAGAACAATCTCAGATGTTCCCAGGCATGCTAGACAGCTGGGATCATCTAGTTATCACCTTACTTAAGGAAGTCTCACTTCTGAAAAATTGCACTTGTGAGAGGTCATAGTATCAGCCAATTATTCTTAACCAACACCTCCATTCAACTTCCAGAAACACTGTAATAAAGAACAGCTATCCTAGAATGAACGAATATGAAATGTGGCCTACTCCAGTAGAGAGTTAGGCCATGAAGTAAGGTAACAAGCTACCTCCTTAGAAATGTTTTTTTAAAACCCCACCGTATCTTGGACATTAAAATACATTTGTACCTAAGAGGTGCATACTGTTAAGAAGTTCTTTGGCAATAGTAACGTTCCCTGAAGATACTGCAGAACAGTGACTGTTACAATTACAGGGCTAACTACATTGCTGAGAGCTCTCTGGGTATCCCCTCTTAAATGACAAGACTCAGACCTATATCTCTCAATAGAATCATATCATTCTCTTTGACTTAGTGACAGCTGTGTACTGGGAGACAGACTGGGGCTTAGTACCTGCCATTCTGCTCCTCAGGCATTGTATGTACAGTATAACCATCTAGCTTTTTCAAACCAAGTTACTCTCAACAGCAGAATGCTGCACAGCATGAAGAAAGAAAGATTAGAAAACAAAAAGAAAAAACAGTCTTTGGTGCTCTTTTTAAGCAGGGATGATTGCTTCCTCCTTCCCCGCCCCCTTAGCCAACCTTAGCCTTTGAGTCAAACTTCCCACTGAACACCCCTTCACGCCTGACCACCTCACCACTTGCAAACAATTTTAACAGTTTGGTGTTCTTTTGATCTTAAACTTCCAGTCCAGGCAAAAAGCATATTGGGTGGAGTCAAAGCAGAGAGGCTCTAACCAATAAACAGAATAAAAACAAGTGTTGTTCTTTTAGCAGCCAGCAAATATTCAACTTGCAGGCATGTTATCTGCAGTCATGGTTTCCTTTCTTCCCATTCCTCACCCCGCTCTTAACCCCCCCTCCCCCCCAATACCTATTGGCAGACATGGTTCTTTGGGTAAATCCAGTATATTTTATTAGACCAACTCAAGCATGACTACAACCTACACCCATACATCTATTGATCTTTTGTCTATAAGTCTGGTGAAAAGCTTCACAGTACTTGGACAATTTTATATACAGCATTCATGAATTAATACAGAACATCTTTGTGTTCTACACAATGACAAGGGCAGGTTGCTAATGATTTCCCTCTACTCAAAGTGGTACTTTTGTCCTACCCCAGATTTAGAAAAATTTTCCAACAAAACCTTTCATTAATATCCCAAGTCTTTCCATGTGACTTCATAAATGTATTTCTCATGTCAATAATCTTCAGAAAACATTAATTAATGATTAGGGTTGCAATGTAATAAAAGTGTTGTGGTATTACCAAGGTAATCCTATTCAGTCCAGTCTTCAAAATACATTTCTCCCCTTAATTTTTACCCACTTGAGCTAATTTTCCCACTCAGCTGCACCAGGGTTTCCAACAAAGCAGCCACAGTGTAGATGGCACACAAGCTTCTGCCACTATTACAAGTTGTGTTCATAAGATCTGCTCTGACCAAGGTTACATGATGTTTTGTTTAAAATGCTATGGCACTCAGTAAGCTGCTTTATATATGGTGAACACAAACAGAACTCTTGAGACATTGAACCCTGCAGACTCCACTTTGACTGTCCCAGATGAGTGGACCAGCAAACTGAATGGGAAATAATAGCTTTGGGGCTTTGACTGACATAGGGTGGTCATATGCATTGCTTTACCTGAGTAATTAGGCCATTCTAAACTAGGTTAATGTGTCAGCTAATGAATTTTAAAGCAACACTTAAAGCCTAGTAGGAGAGAAGAATAGATCGTATTCCAGGCACTGGACTTGCCCTTGGGATAACTGGAATGATTCCTAGGTCTGCCACAGAGGGCTTGAATAAGCCAGTTAGGGAAGGGTGGCTAACTTCTGAGGGGCTGCAAGCCAGATGATCTGTCAGCCTTCAGGATACATGTCACATAGGCAAGCTCCCCCAGATCCTCCATACACCATGCAGGCAGCACACCTTCCCCTCTCCCTGTCAAGTGGGTAGTACAGACTCCCCAGGTCCCCTCCTGCCATGCTGCCCCACTTCTGGGGGTGGAGGGAGGAAGTGGAAGCTGGAGGATGGAAGGGGAAACTTGAGACCCTGGCTGCCATAGCTGCAATAGCAGTAATGGGGAAGGGAAGGATGTTAATCCCTTGCAGGTCAGATACAGCCTGTGGGAGACCAGTTGGACATCCCTGAATTAGGGCAAGGCAGACAGATGAGGTGGAAGGAAAAGCAATATAACAAGTGAAACAAGCAGAATAATCAAACAATCTATTTTGTTTAGTTTCCTACACAAACAAACTCTGGAAGTATATTGTCTTTTATCATAAATATGTTAAAAATGTGAAATCCAGAATCCTAAATCAGGTACCTAAACTCCTAATATAATGCACAGGGGAATTAGGTCCTTTGGAGTGGGATCCAAAACTAACCAGGAAAGCTACTTAAGAACAACTGAAAAATGGCCTAGTTCAGGGGATCACCAGTGTATCCAAGTGGTGGGTCTGAGACAGGCCAACACTAGGATCCAACTGTCTCTACTGCTTCTCTCCACAGCCTGACTGTGGCACAGTGACATAAAGGCAGAATGCCTCAGCTGTCCTCCCCATCACCTGGTTGGGGCATAGTGCAGGACAGATCCCCTGCCACCAAAGGCACAGCTCGATAGGCTAGTTTCAAAGGCTTGACAGGCTAGATCTAGCCCACAAGCCATAGGTTGCTGATCCCTGGCCTAGGTGATTCATCTATACACATTTGGTTACTTGGGTACCAAAAGTCACTTCCTTGAAAGCAGGCATTTTTACAAACAAGTGACACACACCTATCCCATGAGAACTTAAGCCAGTCAAATTAAATGCTCTAGGCCTCAATTTTGCAACCACTTGTAGACAGTTGATATCATAGGCTTTTGATAGAAATGCATGGGTCCAGCTACAGATATAGGCATAGGATCAGGGCTTAACATTTTTATAGTCTAAAAAGATAAAGGGCATTGGGGAGAAGAGACACAATGTGTAGAGAAGTCAGGCAGTGATGGGCCTTACGATTTCCTCTACTGGGCAGGTATCCCAGGCCAGCTAGGCACTGTGAGTGTATTAGCTATAAGGCTGCTGGGTTCAGGATCGAGGAGTTGAGTTGGGAGTAAAGTAAAGGCAAATTTACTTATAGCTTATCATACAACAGTTAACAGAAAGGTTAATGCAACAAACAGATAGTACAGTAATAAAGAGCTAATAGTGAATAATAACAACAGATAGACAGAATGACAAAGAATTCCCACATGGGGTTGGCAACTTATCGGCAGTCCCTCTATGCCAGGTGTGCACCAAGTTGTTCCAGCAAAGTCAGGTGTCTCTGATCAACGCTGTCCGAGGGGTCACCGGGAAGATCCCTTGGTCAGGATCCAGTCCTTGCTCATGCTGGGAGTCTGGGATTCTGGCTTGGCACAGCAATGGTCCTTCTGTCTCATTCTTCAAGATGGTTACTTGACATGTGTGTTCCTTTATGCCTTATCTTACGCCTATCTGTTGACTTTAGAGCCACTCACAATCTTGACCTAAAGCTGTTATCCTATGGGATTTAAATGTGTTAGAAATTATTATGAAATGTTAGCGCCTGAACTCGGGTTCATCCAATAAGCAAATTACACCACATTACTTTGAGGTTTGAAATTAGCATTACTCTGCTCAACCTAAACCCCTTGGTTTCTTATTCCTTGGATTCCTTGGAATGTGTTAATTATTTTAGGTAGTCAGATCTTGTTATGGCTGACCTTTTAAAAACCTGTTAGATCAGCTAATCTTGTAGTTTGCTTATTTTGGGACCCAGTCAATCCCATGATCAGTGTAAACAGTTAGATTCAACACGTTGGTTAAATTGTGACAGACAAATTCCACTTGCAGGTTGCAAACTTGCAAGCTTTGCATTAGCTAGTCTTAAATGCTAGACAATTGCCTGAATGTCTCCAAGAGCATATATTTATTGCTCATTATAGTAACCCCTCTGGTTCTGGCCACCACAGGCAGGTAGATGGGTAAGGTAGGTGGGACTTTGGAATGAGTTAGCCTTTTGCTTTTCCTGTTGTTGCTTTCCTTTGCCTCCCACTTCCTATTTCTCTCCCCAGGTTGCTGCTCTGGAAAAGTCCATGACCCTTGTGCCTCAGAAAAGAAAAAAGCCTTCTGGTATGCTAAGCAGTAAGTTTGCCCTTGGGTTAACTCATACAAATTTTCCCCAAACACCTGCTTGGTGCTGATCATTTCAGCATTGCTCAGGGTTCTGCAGTACAGCACCCAAGTCACTGCACCTAAGTCAGTGGCAAAGCTCCCCAGTGATTTTAGTAATAATATGGGATCAATACCAGATTCCTTATACTATTGGTAATGAACACACAAGGGCATATAACAAAAAGTGCATCTATAGAGCATGCAGATGCATGTACAAACCAGCAACCTGAGCAGACAGCTGCTTCTTTTTGAAGTTACCTATGTCTTCACATAGTCAGTTCTGTGATCAAATATTAAATTATTATGTAAATAAACAGGATCTACACAAGTTTGATTTACCTCATTTAGGGTCGTATATATGCTAACACCAGAACACATGACATATCTGCACCATTCTGATTTTCATTGTCTTGATAAATCAATATACAGCACACAGGCAAGACACTATTCTGGGGACAGCTATTCAGAGTAGACACTATTATAATGCCTTGCCACAAGACGACAAGAAAGCAGGTAATAATCTATTTGCCTATAGCAAACAGCTACCCAAGATAGTTCTGGGTATATGATATTTAGGTTACATACATATGCTAGGGGGAAGCTAGATCTGACCTAAATAGTTTGTCCAGATGTGGACCTTGCATTCAGATCCCTAGTTAGGTAGACCTAAGTGTGAACTCTACAGAAGCTCAGGAAGGTTAGATTGGTCCAAAAGGAGCTGGCCCATTTAATATATTGGGGCAGAGGAACTGGCGAGGGATGCTGGATTATTTGTATTATCATAATGCCTAGGAACAGGGCTTCCATTTCTTTAGAGAAAGTTAAAATCCAAATTTTGATTCCTTCCCCATACACTGTTTCACTTATTTATTGATCCATATATTAATATTGGTTCTTAACTTGATGCACATCAATTTTAAGTTCTTGTCTGTGGCATATCTATTTTATACTAAATCACCAGCCAGTAATATTAAACAAACAAATAAAAATAAAGTACAAAAATCATGATCTACCATCATGTAAAAATGATGAAAGCTACCTTGACAGCATTCTTGTTAATTATTTAATACACAGAAATGATCATAGCTTTATTTATATATCTCCTGTATTTACATCAGTTTGTGCAAAGAATTTGTTGTTAATGAGAGAGAGAGAGAAACAGCAGTAAGAACTATTAAAGTAAAAATAGAGGTATCTTCTTGCAAACAAAAGAAATGGTACTTGATCTATGGTGGCTCTGTATGGGGGGAAAAAGCAGCATGCTGAGTGGAGATTTAGTTTTGTATGGTCAATAAAAACAGCACAACTTGGTCTTCATGCATTAAATTGCTAATCCTGTATGGCCAAATGTTTGGGGCCTGAGGGAGCTGCTGGCCAGGAAATGACGATACTATTTATTTCTAGTTAGCAGACATACTTTGATGTGACTGTTAGATCTGAACTTTATAACAATTGAATAGATTATGTTAAGGCCTCAAAGGGCTACTTACGCATCGTGACTCTTTTAATAGTAATGTCCAAAAAAGCTTAAAATATATTCTGAGGAGCAGGAGGAAAAAAGAAATCAAAACTTTAATTTATACTGGAGATAAAAACATCATACATCCTCTGAACTTTAGCAGGGTTTAAAATCTGCTGGCCTTCTCAATGTAAATGTGACTTTGTTCCTTTATTTGCCTTTATAAATGTGATGTAAAAGGATCCAACACATATTTAAGCTGTGTTTGAAGCAGTGAAATTTAAGAGGTTCAAAGCCCTTAAAATTACCTAGATAGGATACTTCTCTGCTGTACACAGCCAGGAAGCAGTGCAGCAATGGTTACATCTGGTTACAAAAATAGATAGGAAACAGCAGACAAACATATATGTTGCTGAGCCTGAAGAAACCTGTACGGAAGCACATGACAGGTATTGTGGTTTCAGCGAGGGCTAATCTGAATTGCTCTATAGTCACATACTACCTGCAGCTACTAATATACTGCTGCTTTGGGTTACATGACTCCAATAAAACCCCTCCTTCTGTGCTTTCAATTCATGTTTCTTCCAAATTCCGAGAGACTTTGGAGAAAGTGTCTTGAAGGTCTCTGGAACGGTCATTTTAACCTTTGGATTCTTTATGTGGGTGTAATTTTTGGAGAAAGCTAAAGCATGGATTTGTTTCTAAGTATACCCCCCAGCAAGCATTCTCTCTCACTTTGTATATGTCAAGTACTTGACTGTTTAGAGAAACAGAAATGAGGCTACCAAGTGTGACAGACAATAGAGGTTACACACATCTGAAGCATTGGAAGAGAGGGGGAAAAAATCAAAAGCAAGCTCTGGAAAAGTGTTCTGTCATCTTACCATTTTATGGGAGTGGTGAAATGCTTGACTGTCCTGGTCAAGAATGTGAGGAGAGGAAATATCCCAGCTGTCAAACATCTCCTCTTTGTGGGCAGAACTAGTAGAGGGGTATGGTTTTGACCAGGAAACAAGGAAGTCTCTGAAAGATGAAGTATATGCATATATGTAAATACTCTTATTTTGTTTATTCTGTACTTTTCTTGATGCCTGACATATGGACATTTAAGTGCTTCCTACTAACTGCATATATGCTTCCCACGATCATTATCATGGAGCAGGAAAATTGGAACTTAAAAAGGATTTTGTTAATAAGCCTTTTCAAAATGACACTTTTACAGTCCACCTCTCAAAGGAGTACAGTGCCAACTTTGTTGTGAGGCAGATGGCGGTGAAAAAGGTGGATGCGACTCTGATCATTTAGCAGGCAAATTAATTTATGTGACACTAACCAGCCTCCAAATTGGGTTTATTGACTCATTACAGTTTCTCTAAAATGCCAAAGCTTTATGTTTTAAAGAAGCTGAAGGTTATTTTCACAGGTTAAAAAAAAATAAAACAAAACCCCAGAATGATTCCAGAACTGCAGAATGTCTGCATTAAAACTGGTTGACAACTAAGTCTTAACTGATGATCAAAGCCACTTTTTAAAAAATGCAAATATTATTAGTTTATTAATATTACTACCCCAAGATACATTCCATTCACACAGACATGTTACATGGGGAAACCAGCAGGAAACACTGCAATCTCTTGCACAAGAATTTGATTACTTAAGAATTTGCTCCATTTAAAACAAGCAAACAAACCAATAAATCAGCTGCATGAGAAGAATTCTGCTTCTAGATTTGTTTTACAGAGGACTGGAAATTCAGGCAAGAAACTGGGCAGATGGATAAAGGTTCACTGGTTACTTTTCAAAGTTTGCCAAATACTGTATCATATAAAAAGCTAAATGAATGTCTGCCTGTGCAGAACCATGCAGCTTGAAACAAAGGACTGCTAGATAAAATTTGAACTTTATTTTCAGATTCCTGTTTGGGAACAGCTTGACGAAATAAACCTCTTTCTATTGCTACTTCATCCTTCTCCTCCTGTTGCTTTTGTCTCATCTGAATCATAACGTGAGCTCACTAGGACAGAAATTGACTTTGTGTTACGTGTTGGCATATTGCTTGCTACACTGGTGCCTTACTCTTGTTTGGGGGGCGGGTCTTAATTGTTGTTTTGAAAGTGATGGCACTAATATCAATTCTAGTGCTTTTGGTTTATGTCCCACCGGTCCTCTTATTTGAATTAAACTGTTTCTGTGTGGTGCTATAAATTGGAAAGCATTTAATATATTTTTCATGCAGAAACAAGAATCTACAATGACAGTAGTAAAAGCTATTAAGCTGTAATGCATGGATATCTTCAACTTTGATCTTCATTTAAAGAAGTTTTTGTGACTTTTCATAAAAATAAGACTATACCCAGCAGTTTGCTCCAATTGCTTCCTAATGGAATGCTGATTTACTGGTGCCAAGATGCGTTTATTATTTTTTAAGTCCATTTCTTTCATTTGCATTTACCACCAGTTTATTTCTCTCAGCAGTAGAAAACCTTTAACCAATAGATTTATAAGAGTAAAGAGTATTTTAAATTGTGCATTTTAATACAGACAGTCAATGTCTTTTTTCTAACCTCACAGCATGGAAACTAGCTTAAGAAAAATGTTAATAGCATCAATCCAAACATGCTAGCAGCTTTTCAAACTCAAATAAGTTATCTTGGTGTTGGATTTTGATCCTTTCTCTATCCATGCTATTCAAGAACCATGTCTACTGATCTTTATCATGTAGTCTTTGCACTAACAGGACTCCTAGATGGTGCTAATAAAGATGATGGAAGATTCCTCACAGCTGGTGGGGTCTGGGGCTTACGGTTCATGAGCCTCAGATGTAGTAATCAACAAGCTGCCCACAGTTGCTCTTGCCACTGGGAAAGACTGCACAAATTGGCTGCCTTATTTCCATTTTACAGATGTTCTGCTCCTCCCTAGTGAAAAATCAAACTACTTAAAAAGCCCAAGCTGCCAAACACCTGGACTTGCAGACTGGGATGGGGAGGTGTCAAAACATATGCTTTGTGAATGATCACTTTTGGTTTCTAACAAGAGGTAAAGAGTTTTGTTTGGGAGAAGAGGAACCTCTCTCAGTACTGCTTGGGGATTTCTGCAGTTATATCCATTCCTATTCTGCATGACCCCCAGCACAGAACTCATTTTCTTTTGAGCAAACTGCCCATGATTAGCTGAAGAGTTTGATTTGAATAATGCCTAGTTCATTCTTTGGGCTACATCCAAACAATGGGCTTAGGTGCCACAATTCAGTTAAAGTCCTAAATTGCAGTACATAAACCCCTGCTTACTTCTGCCTTGTCCTGGAGGCACCTGAACTTGCTATGCTGTTTCTGCTTCTGCTCATGCCCAGAATTACCTGGTTTCAGCAGCTCAGCACCTACCTCCTGCCTAAGCCTGATCAGGAGCCAGAAACTAATTATTTTTCTGCATAAATCCTGTGGAAGGCCCAGTCCCAGAGCCAGGTGTGCTTACGATTGGGCATGTCTACACATGCTTTTACACATGCCTAAACTTAATGTGCATTAGACTATTGCACATTAATTCAATTTAGGTGTGTGTCTACATGTGTATACACTAAGGCACATTAACCTGGGTGTACAGACTGACTTGGGACTAAAGTTAGTCCCAAGTCAAGTGGCATACACTGTGTTAATGTGCAGTAGTGTGTCTACATGTTCACTAATGCGACTTAGCTATTCACACAAATTTGATACCTGCTTTATGCTAGTATCAAATTTAGGCTTGAGTAGCCTAAAATCACCATTTGTAAGTTCACATTAATGTGTAGATATGTGAACTTAATGCATCTTAAATTGGGCTAATGCACATTAAATGCCCACTATATCATACCGATTTTCAATACCGATAAATGCAAGGTATTCCACCTCAGGGGAAAAAAACCCGCACCATGCTTATAGGCTCGGCAGTGCTACACTTGCTAGGACCATGGCTGAAAGAGACTTGGGGGTCATGACTGACTACAAGACGAACATGAGCCACCAATGCGATGTCACAGATGGTAAAGCAAACAAAACTCTGGCTTGCATCCATAGATGCTTCTCAAGCAAATCTCAGGATGTCATCCTCCCACTGTATTTGGCCTTGGTGAGGCTGCAGCTGGAGTACTGCATCCAATTTTGGGCTCCACAATTCAAGAAGGATGTTGAGAAGCTTCAGAAAGTCCAGAGGAGAGCTATGTGCATGATCAGAGGACAAGAGAATAGGCCTTATGAAGAGAGACTAAGAGCCACTGGACTCTTCAGCCTGGAGAAATGCAGGCTCGGGGGTGGGGGACCTGATGGCTTCCTATAAGTATATAAGGGGTGTGCATCAGGATCTAGGGCAATGTATGTTTACCAGAGCATCCCGAGGGATAACAAGGACTAACATTCATAAACTCCTCCAAGACTGTTCTAGGTTGGACATATGGAAAAGTTTCTTTACTATCTGAGCTCCCAAGGCTGGAAAGTAGTGCAGGAACCTACTCTGGACTCATTCAAGAAATGTTTGGTTGCTTATCTTGTTAGGATCCTTTGATCCTAGATGACTTCCTGCCCCTGAGGCAGAGGGCTGGACTTGATGATCTTCCAGCCCTAATGTTTATGAATCTATGATTCATAAATAGTGCTGGGAGTAAAGAGCAAGGACCAGAAGTTAGGACTTCATTTTGCCATATTAATGGTATAAGTATGAGGCCTGAGTCAAGCCCCCTTTTCTACTCTTTTTGGCTTAATTAATACTGAATTTTTTTTCTGCTCAGTTGCCCAGTTTTAACAAGAGATTCCTCCCTGACCCAGAACACTCTGGCTAAGGGCAGGAATTACATGTAAACTGTAAGTGATCAGAAACCAGTTCAAATCTGTAACACAGCAGAAGCTCAGTATACTTAAACCATTTTCAAAATGGCCAAAACAAGTTTAAGATAAACCTGGATGGATGCAGCATCAAACTTAACTGATGTAGGTTGAATTGATTTATTGAACTTCTGTCCCAAATCCCCTCCAGATTTAAGTTAACTCACAGTCCCAAGCATCCCATGATGCTTTACACCTCCCCTGCAAACTCCCCAAGGTGGGCAGCTAGCCTTGGTCCCCAGCTATTTGCTCCAGCTGAGCATGGAAGTGTGCTTGAGCACTCTCTGGCTTCTGGCCTGAGACACTACGGGCATGTGGCTGCATTTCCAGAATCAAAAGTAAATGTCTGTTCACTTGCTTGTCTGTTCAATCTATGCAGTTTAGATTAACCTGCAAAGAATGAATCAATTCAGCTTCAGGCTTTTTGATGATCTGTACTTAGCTCCTGTGACCTGGTGGTTAGGCACTCTCCTGAAAGGTAGGAGATGTGGCATTAAATCCCCCTCAACCTGATCATAGCTAATATCATAGCTTGGTATCTATGATACCAAAAGATTATCAACATTTATCCCAGCTATCTAGTTGGTCCATAAAAGGGTGATAAAAGATATCACCCACAAAAACTGTTTCTTCTCGCATTTTGGGTGTCCTGCTGGCAAGAGCTGCTCTACAACCAAGTGATATCTTTCATAAGAGAGTCCAGAGTCTTTATTATTAGTTATTTCCAGTTTAAGTTCTGCTTTAATGGTATGCTGATATAAATTGCATTGTAAAGGCATGGCTAACATGAATATTTCTACTTTTGGCAAAATTCTGGATTGAAAATGCTATCAATATTATAAATTTATCATAACTTCATCCTGTCTTTTGTTTCCAAACAAGATATGCTTATCAGTTCCTATACAAGAGAAAGATAAAAGGCAGCTCTGCTCCAGAAAGTAACCAGCACCTCCTTTTCCACCATCAACATTTCTGCTTGGTGTATTTATTCAGTCTCATATCTGATTACTTCAGTCAGAAATATGTTTCCTCGCTTTTCTCTGTTGGTACTGCAAAACCTATACAGCAATGGGGAAGTGAACTGGATGTCATATCAGCTAGACAACTATCTAAGGTCCTAGAATTGTATCTTGCTTTGTACTAGTTCATGGCTCTGCCTTCATGGGAGATGGTGAGGATCAAGGCCTAAATTTCAAATGCTAAGCTCTGCCTTCATTTACATTAGTGGAAGCTCAAAGGCGTAGCTCTCTCCCTGTTCAAAGAATTCAATTTCTGACAAGATATAACAGAGCTGTGAACATTTGAAAGCTAACTAAAGGCAAAGATATCACATCTGGGCTATGGTTAAATGGAGTAAAGGAAAGCATGGGGGCAGTATCAGAGATCCTATACCAGTAAGCTCTATTAGATGGTAGATTCCTCTTCCCAGGGGAATCTGTGGAAGCCCAATGAGTAATCTAATAGGTGATCTTGACAGAGTTTGCAAAAGTATATTGTAGGGCTGAAGTTAACATTGGCAGGGAGATGAAGGTGAATTAATAAAAGTTTTAACAAAATCAATACCTGTAGGCATATCATGGCCAGCACCACAGAGAGAGCAAGGTATGCTGATTTCATGGCTTCCCACATAGCATTAAATCCGTGGGTATTATAAATGAGCGACTCCTGGTTTGCCAAACCTCAAAGCAGAATCACACATTGAGGTGAAGATTCTCTCTCTTTCAACAGTTCTTTTAGAAAACAATGTGGTAGGGGTAGGGTGGAGTGTCTTTTCTGATGCAACGTAATTAAACACTAACAACTGCAGTGAGCTCAGAATTTTCTGTCAGTGGAAAAGTGGGACAGCAGGTACGGTACAATGGGGGAGAAAAAAACAAGATTATTTCAGGAGAGCACAGGGTGCCACCCCATGTGGGCTGTGTCCAATTATCTAGAGCAGAGCTGTTCAGATGTGTGCACTAAACATTCCATGTTGTTTTTAAGAGTTCACAAAAAAACCCCATACATGTACAGTATTGTCTTTTTGCATGGTGACTTTCCTTTCTTTTCCCTGCCTGCAGCCTGTGGTTGAAGACCCTGTAGCCCTGCATGGGGCCACTTGTGACTGGAACAGCCTCATCCAGTTCCATATGCTGCTGGTAAAAATGAATGTCTTGCTCCTGTTCTTCCTGGACCATTCCTGCAGCCAGGATCACCAGCTACAAAGGTGTCCCAGATTTCCTCTCCCTCTTCCAAATACTTCTAGCCTAAGGGGGAACTGCTAGGCAGCAGAAGCCTGACTCCAAGGGCAAGCAGGATTGTGTGGTGGACTTAAGATTCGGGGCTCAAGGAAGCACTTAGTAGAGACATATGCAAAGGCAGTGGTCACCAACCAGTGGATCTCAATTTATGGGTAGATCTTGGAACCTCTTGGGGTTGATCTGAGGCTGGGGTGGAAGCCCATGTGCATGCAGACATATGCCCTAGCCCAGTAGGTCAGTCCATGGGGGAGGGAAGATGAGGGGGCTAGATCAAGACCCTTGTGGTGAAGGATGGTGCCACAGGGGCAGGAGCAGATGTAAGCTGAGTGGGGCCCCAGCCAGGTAGGACTTACCTCCTGGGGAGGTGCACATCCAAATCATTTTTTTCTCCCTGTGCCTTGACCCTCACCATCCTACAGACTTACCTGCTGGGTGGGAGGAAGTAAGGGGTGGCAGCACACAATATGTCTTGCTAGCTTTTAAATGCCAAAGGTGATCTCCTACTTAAAAAGGTTGGAGAACACTGTGCTAGGGAATCCCATATTTCTAGACAACCTCAAGCCCACCCCATCATCCTTTTACAGTGCAGCCTGAACACTACAGCCTGTGGGAGGGATACCCAGCGGGCTGTGATGCCCCAGCTGCAGGATTGATGCCTTCCCCTGCTGTCCTAGGGAAAGATGCACTCACCATAAGGAAATGGTATCTGGACCAGCAAGAGAGGTTTGTTGCCAGCTCCATTCTGCCATCTCCCTGCAGTATGCTTCCTGAAAGCTCATGGCCAGTGACTTGTAGGGCTGGGGGAAGTGATTGTCCCCTCATGAAGAGATACTAGGAGAGGTGAGGGGCCACTTTACTCTTCACCCTTACCCTTGGGGACTGCCATGTAGTGGAGGACAGTGACTCTTCCCTATGCTGATCCCACTATCAGTGGGTAACCTCACTTCAGGCCAGTCCCTGCAGAAACCAAGGACTCCCTTCATGCAAATACTATCTGTTGGTTCCTGGATATGGACCAGACAATCAGCAACCATTCTTTCATGCTGGGGGAGTAGCTAAGGCTGGCCCAGCCAGAAATACTGGATATTCTCCTCATCTGAGTACCTGGTGTGAACGATGATTGTCCAAATATTGTCCGCGACACTCCTTCTGTGCTGTTTCTCAACATGTTTCCTATGTGCCCTTTCCTACCATGCCTGCCTGGGTGGTGATGTTGACCTTTATCTCCAGACCTTGACTGTCTTTCTGTCTCCATAGACCTATGGCTCTAGACTGTTCTCCTCTGCTGTTGCCTCTTCCTCCTCCCTGGCTAACTCCTCCTTTGGTTTGTCTGTATCCAGCCCTTCAGGCAGAGCAATTCCATATTCTACAGCTGTTTTGCGCAGCACACAATGCGCCAGTAGATATAAAAAAATTCTATTGACCTTTTCAGGGCTGTACTATAATATGTTACCGGAAAGATGCAGGCACTGCCATTTCAAGCAGACAGTGTCCTTCTCTGTAACTGGCCTATTGAGCACAGTTGCATCCTATTTAGAATAGCAACTGGAGGGAATAGCTTTGATTAGCTGTACGAAGACAAAAAGAAGTGACTACAAGAGCAGGCCTGAGCTATCCAGCTGGAGTGCACAGAGGTTTGGCTCCCGCTGCAGACAATTCAAACAAACACTCCAGCAGTTCAGAGAGGCTGGCTCCAGGGACCAGGAGGCATAACAGGGGACAGTGAGGTAGAGCTTCTTACTTAGAAGTCACCTAGGTATAAATTTGGTATAATGGGATTTTGAGGAAAGGATTAACTAGCTCCACATGGAGGAGCTGTGGCTAGAGCTGGAGAATCAGGCCATGACATCAGTGAGCTCAACGTGGGTGCAGTGGACCAGCATCATGTTCATAGCATATTAGCAGTGCCTGTTCAAGAACTTGTTGGAGCCCTGTCTAGATCTCTATATGTTGATGTGTGAGCCATCCATAGCACACAGGGTTCAGGCCACATTTGCAATTTGGAGTAAGCCCTGCAAGGACCATCTCTGTGTGCTGGGATCTGCAGGGAAGACAGTGAAGAATGTGCAGGACAAGGGTCTCCTTGGTTGTCAGACAGCTCCTTTAGTCATTGACTGCATGATGCCTGAGGAACCAACTGTTGTTTTATAAAGCTTCAGTGAAGTGACTTCAGTGGCTGAATTTGCTCTTCAAAGCAAAGTTCTCTAGTCTATATTAGCCAAGTGAGTAAGGGACCTTGAATCTTTTCTTAGTTTTATTACTCTGAAATTTTTAAATGCCTAACAGTCAATTAGGGATGTGAATGATTGCTTCCTACAAACACCAAGGCCAAGGTCATTCAACTCTTTAGAGTACATTCTGTCATTGAAGACCCTTAAGATGCCCAAGGCCATGTATCAAAGGAGAGCGGGACAGTTTTCACAACTCTGTTGTATTGGTATTAATAGAAAACAGCCAGATGGTGCAGTCATCAATAATCTAAAAATATCCCTGGTGCATAGTCAAAAGCAAAGTAGCATGAAAATTAAAGGAAAAAAATTGCACTTGCAAATAATGTCCTAAAAAGCCTTTATGTAGACTCATCCTGCATTCACTGAAAGGTCAATGCATGGATATGTAAGAGCTTTTAGAATGAGCTTTATTCAGAAGTGCAGCATTTAAGTTAATGAGACTTAACTGGCTATAATATTGTGTTCTTATACAATCAGATGGGAATTAATAGGTGCCATGGCTTTAAAAATACACAAACCTAGAAGTATGAAGTCCATTGAATTTAGTGAGAGAATATTTTTGATGAATAAGTGACTGCATATAAAGTACTGCATATAACAAGCCTGATTCTCCACGGCTTTGTACTGTGTGTAGTCACTTATAAGCTTGTGCAGAGAGGTGGCAAGCTATCATTTTAGCTGGTGGATCCAAACATACACCACTCACAGATTCCAATGGCTGCCCAAGGTGTGATAAAGAGTTCAACCTGTTCCATTACGAGCTACATCTTCTTAAATAGCAGTGATATACCAAACATCTGACCTATTTGAGATGCCTGTGGGGCACTGAGCCCAGGCTCACCAGAAAATACCAAGCATCTGGAAATAGTTCACTACTACTAATTCTTTACTTATTTTGCACTTACACTAACCTTTCAGTCTCAGCCCTTCAGTGTATAATTCTGTTGGCTTAAAAGGAAATAGGAATGAATAAGCCATACTCTTTTATGTTACACCTAAGCAGTAGATATACAAGTTCAAAGCGTACAAGGAATGATCAACAAATAATGACCAGGTAAGGTCAAACCATTAGAGATAAGTCTCTGGATGATTTCACACCTTCTGACAGGTAGTGTGTGAACTTGTCAGTAGCACAGTTGGTTTAGCTGTTAGTTTAAAACAATAGCAAATGTGTGCAACCTTGAAATTCATAGAAAGCAACAGAAACTGAAAAAAAATCTGTAGCTATAAAGTACTTTGACATTTCTGTTCCCCAGAGAAAATCTGAACTTCTTTTGTATGTTTCATTCTAATTGCAAAAGCATATTTTCCAGCCAATTGTAACACATTTTCAAAAAAAGAAGATTCTCCATTATCTGAGTTTCTTGTGGCATAAAGCACAAAACAAGTTATCTCATTTAGGTATCATTCCAAGGAATCTGAAGACTGTTTTTTCAAGGCACCAAACTTTTATCTTTCATAAAAAACTAGAAATCCATAAGTACTTTAGTTTGGAAGAAACAGGGCACATATGCCTGGGAAATATAAGTTCTTACAAGTATGTTGCTTCTTCCTGCTGCCCTTGAGGTCTCTGGGATTTTCATTTCAGAATTACAGCAACAGGACTCTGCAGGGTTGCTTATCACTTCCTCTTCCTGCTTCCAGGTGCCTCTGAGATTTGTAGTATACAGCTGCAATCTGCCTTAAGTTTGAGCAAGGGAAGAGGTGTTTAATCCCCCTCCCTGGCCCCACACCTCAGCTGGGGTTTGCATGGGGGAACAGTACCCCAGCCCCCTGCAGACTGGGCTGAATCCTCAGCTGGGCTTGTTCCACCCCATTCCTTTGTCAGCCAACTGCTCCAACTAGCGAGCAGAGGGGAGTAGCCATGCCTGTTCTCTGGAGCAGAAAGCACAGCCCAGTCCAACCCAGTGCTACAAAATGCTGGGATGCTAGGGGACTTTGATTTAACTTGAACCATGAAGGGCTCTGGGACAGACCTTTCATAAACCGGTTTGACCCAAATCAGTTAAGTCTGATCCTACATTCAACCAGGCTTATCTTAAACCAGTTTCAGCCATTTTGCAACTGCTTTATGTGCACTGAGTTTATGTTCTGTTACAGGTTTAAACCAATTTGGAGTTGTTTTGGATTTTTAGTACTGTTAAGGATATTAATATCTGGCCAAAATACATCCAGAATCATCACACCTTTTCCCCATGAGCTGTGCCCTTCAGTTTTAATTCTCATCTGTGCCTTCAAAGAATTAATTGATTTTTAAATCATTTCAAACTATTCATTCATAGACTCATATATTCATATATTGTAAGGCCAGGAGGGACCTGGGTCATTGGGTCCAGCCCCTGCACCAAGTAGAAAAGTTAACTAGGGGTCAGTTGACCTTGGCAAAGTGACTGTCTAGTCTCCTTTTAAAGATTTCCAGGGTAGGTGATCACACCACCTCTGGAGGGAGCTTATTCTACAATCTGGACACCTTAACCATTAAGAAGTTTTTCCTAATGTTGAGCCTGAATCGATCATCATGGAGTTTGTGGCCATTATTCCTGGTTTTCCCCTTGGGTGTCCTAGTGAACACTTGCTCATGTTGCCCTTGATGTATTCTCCTAGTGTAGCAGTAAGCTGTTATCAAATCCTCTCTCAGCCTTCTTTTCCTCAGGCTGAAGAGTCCTGGATCCCTCAGCCTTTCCTTGTATGGCTTGCCTTTTAAGACTATGATCATATGGGTGGCTTTTCTTTGGACTCTCTCAAACTTGTTTATGTCCTTGTTAAAGTGTGGTGCCCAGAACTGGATGCAGTACTCAAGCTGCAGTGTCACCAGTGGAAAGAATCACCTCCTTGGTTTTGCTGGAGGTACATCGATTGATGCATGCCAGAGTATTATTTGCCCTACTGGCTACAGCATCGCACTGCTGGCTCATATTTATACTGTAGTCTATTATTACCCCCAGGTCCCTTTCATTTGTGGTGCTAGTCAGTTTGGTGCAACAAAATTGGTGTATTGGGGGTTGCTCATCCTGAGGCGGAGCACTATACATTTCATGATGTTGAACTTCACCAGGTTCCAATCCGGTTCCAATCTGCCCAATTTGCCAGTCTGTCTAGGACTGACTGTAACTGTAGCCTAACATCAAGTGTTAGAGACCACGCTTCCCCATAATTTGGTGTCATCTGCAAACTTGGCCAGTGAGCTCTTCACCCCCACAAATTGTTAATAAAGATGTTGAAAAGTACTGGACCAAGCACCAACCCCTGTGGGACACCTAAACGACAGATGGTAACACCTTTACTTATGCTGAATACTTTATACCGTGAGATTATAAAATTAGATAATTATATATTAGGCACAACAGATTTTATAGTATTATTATATATATGACATAAAGCACATGTTGTGCTGTATTTTATTACATTATAAGTGGAACTACTTGTAAAGTAAGAGACTAGTCAGTATGAGTCAGTCTAGCCCTACTAGAATATCGGTTCCAACTATCTTCAAATGGTTGATTTCCATTTTAAGAGTAAGGGTACATTTTTTAAGAGTACCTTAGTGGTATAGGAGCCCAAATACCACTGCCAAAACTGACTGAGGCACTTGGCAACCTAATGATCTTTGGCAAGTAGCAGTCCTGATAGCTATACTTTTTAATGGTTTCAAGTGTTTTGTGGTTTAGCAGAGCAACATTTAACCCTCTGCAGCCTGCTGCCTTGAGGAAGTTCCAGCTGTGTGCTACAAAGGTTCTTTGCAAGATAGTAAAGGTTCAGAGAAATGGACTTTCAGAAGATGGCTAGTCGAGCAGGGAGCTACTTAAACAAGCCAGAAATGAATGTCAAGGAAAGGAGCAGGGAGAAAAAACAGTACTTAAGAAATTTACCCTCTGCTCCTTGCCTGATAGGACAAAGAAAATATCCTCCCTCTGTCTTCATTTGTGAGCCCTCTAGTGAAGATATGAAGAGACTGGTCAGCTACTTAGCATATACCCCAAAAGCCAAAGCTGTCTTTCATACACGCACTGAATAACCTCACTTGTGCTTCTTGATTGTCTGTCTCTATCTGTGTGTATGTGGGGACTTCCTTCTACCAGATGGGTAGTTTGCATCTGGCCCTCCTGTAGAGTCTAAAAGGTATTAGGTTTTAGGCATGCTCAGGGTACTTCCTTGGGTACAGACTTCACTGGCAAGGTTGGTCCCCTGCCTAGATTAAAGGTCCCTACTTTGAGGTCTACAGAGCTTCAGTTTAAACCAGGTCTCGGAACAGCTTATTAACTATAGAGTGGCAGCAGGACACAGGCCTCTGACAAACTTTGGTGCCAAGGGTATTTGGACATTCAGCAGGATTAGTCAGCACCTGCCTTATGGCTTGGAAAAATGTCAGTGACTGCACCTGCATGTTGTATTAAGGCGACAAAATAAACTTTGGTGGAATTCAGGTGGGAGTCAGTTACTCTAGGGTGCATAACTTTGTGTGTCCAGGACCGCAGCACTTTAACCAAAGGCAGAGCAGCCCTGACAGTATTATCTTGTGATAGAGTTAATTTATTTACTACATCCTAATACCAGCACACTTGTAGATGGTGATGCTTTACTGTGGAGCTAATTAGTCAACTCTACAGTAAAGTGAATGTATAGATGCACCTACTGTTGCCTATTTGGTGTCTATTTAGGTACCCAAATCCCTTTCTATCTTTTAAGTGAAAACAGGACTTTAAGCTCCCAAATCAATTAAGTCCAGATACTCAAAGACCTTTACAAATGTAGCCCCTAAGTACTTCTTGAAATTTTGGTCTATAGAACCCATTCTATATTTCTCATACTATTACAACTATCAGCAGATCAGATTTGCTTCTAACAACAAAGGAATGATAATTTTTGAGTTAATTATTGACCCAGGAGCAGCTGTGCTGTTCGGAGCTCTCGTATGATATAACATTCCTTTTTCATCTTACTTGCTTTTAAGTCCTGCCACCTATTGGCAAACCAGTGAAATCATCTTTATGTGTTGGATTGTTTTTTCTGAATCCACCAAGAAGGAAATATATTTAAGAAATTATCTTTCCTTTCCCGATATTGCAAAATTTCAGAAAACCCCAACCACTGAGAAGCCAAAAAAACTGAACAGTTAAGTAAGACCATTTCCCAATTGCCATAGAATTTCTCAGGGCTTACAAGCACACACCTGCCTTAAGCTACTATCAGAAACATAAGAAAAGATTAAAATGTCATATTCTTTGCAGTTCATAAAACTTCATTTCTTATTCAAGAGATCCATGGACTTCAAAACATTATTCACAACATGATGTATGTATGTTTACTGATACAAAACATAATGAAAAATACATGTATGCCTGCTTTATATTTACTTCCATAAACCCACAACAGCACATAATCAACTGATGTCTTAACAGCAAACAAATCAATCATGCTATTTTGATTCATAAATAGTCTTCTTTACCAACATATTGAGAATTGTTTATAGAACTTACATAGCTTGATGTCCCTTGGCATCATATTTTTTTCAAAAGCTTAACAACATGTTTTTTGTTAAGTATACAATATCAACAATATATGTCCAACAACTTGTTTCCATTACAGATGAGGAAATACTAAGTTAGGCTATGTGGGCAGTTGAGAAGTAACTGGGACATATCCGATCATTATGGACTTTCTAATATTGCACATTAAAAATTTTCATAATACAAGTGAACATTTTAATGGAGAAATGTTAATCATACTCATCTGAAACTCACTTAAGTCTTTTTAATGAAGATTTTTTGTTAGCTGTATGGTCACTGTGTTAATTCTTTGTTAGTTATAACAGTAACAACATCCAATCTCCCTCCTCTCTCCCCTTTTTATAGTCCCTGATTTCTTCCAGAAATAGAAGACAATAACAACTAGGATTTTGTAGACCACACACATATATGCTCTTAACTCAAAACTGGAGAACTCTCTACTTTTGTCCCATTCCCCAACCTCCTGGTTAGAATAAAGCAGCAGTGTTTTATTTGCACTGACTGAGAATGCATGTGCAGAGGAAGCAATGATCATCTTGTAGCAGCTGCAACATGGGTTATATAAAAGAAAGTGTTGCTGTCAACATAACTTGCCCTGACAACTCTAGCAAGTTATGTTTTGATTATTCATACAGAGGGGGTCTGTGAGGATAAGACAAATATTTTAACAAAGGCTTGAAAAAATATCACCAACAAGTAACTTCCAATCTGTTAATGGTTCTTTAAATATTGGAAAAAATGGAACTACTTAATTCAGAAGCCTTGCTGTCTTCTGTTCATTATTTTGTGTACCCAAAAGAATTCACTAAAGAGCACTCAACACGATGACAGTATGACAAGGGCCAATTTGTGAATAACTTGTCAACAGCTTGAATGAAACTCTAGAAATCCATAACAGGTGCTCGATAGCTATAATCGAGTGACAGATGGATTAGATACATGAAACCACAACAAACTGACTGAATGAGAGAGGGAGAGAGAATGAGGGTGAGAGTGGGGGAGGTTCATTAACTATGGAAGAGAGCAAAAAGACATGAATTATTAAAGAAGCAGCATGAGCCAATTTATGTGTAAGCTTCCTGCTCATCTTCAATATGACTGCAAAGAGGCTCTGCTATGCCAGCGACACATGTGCAGGAAACCACATGCACCGGCCCTGTTCTACTATCCAAAGAGAGCATTAGCTTCATAGGAACCCAGGCAAAAGGCAAGGTGTGGGTATCTCCTTCCCATCTGCACATTTAATGAACTTAGCCTAGTAGGGCCTATTGTGCCCTACATCCTGCAGGAATTGCCCTGGTTGCTTGTCTGTAAAACTGGCTCTGTTGATACATTAATGATAGAGATAGGCACCAAATCAAACCTTTATTTTAGTACATTTTTAGGAGAGGATTGTGCATATGCCCAGCAGTAAACATGAGGGTACACTTAGTGAAGTCAGGGTAACTTAGAATTAGACATATGCATATGCTTAGAACCTTGATGATTTCTGCTCATATATTGTGGCTTTTAAAAGTTAGGAGGCAAACTGTCTTTTAGTGTAAATTGTGACAGGACCGTTGAAGTCACTAGGTCTATGTAACAGCCTCTAAAATATGAATGCAAGATAAACAAAGCACAAAACATGACTAAACTGGTGAGGTGCTAACTCCACCGAAGCTAACAGGACTTAGGTGGTTATCTGTTTTGGTGCTTTTGAAAATTCCGCTAGGCACCTCATTGTGTATATAAGCACTTGCTGCTTAAGCACTTCTGTATGCTTGCCTGATTCTTAGCTTTTCTAAAAAGTTTTTCTTCAGATCTAGTAACATTAACCCTCTTTCTGTTTCCCTGCCAGCATTTCCTAGTTTTTTTTGTTTTTTATTTATCCTGTTATTCCAACAAAACAGATTACTTGTCTGCAGATTCCTTTTTAGAGAAGAAAACACTAAAAAGTAAAATAAAATGACATGTTCAACAGCTATTTAGCTTTGTGTTTTCTTCTCTAAAAAGGAATCTGCAGTGTTTCTCCAGTAAAATTGGATATGCTTTACATCTTTCCAAAGAGTTGATTCTGTCAAACTTTAAGTCCTGTTTAGGAGAAATGAATAAAAGACATTGGCCAACTAGTTATTTTGAGTGCAAGACCAGGACTTGTTATTGTTAAACTCACTATTTGCATGATTTCTGTTCTTTTCACCATACTCTGTGCTTTTTCTCCCATAAAGTAAGGCACGGCTTTCAGGTCTATATATCAAAATTAGTTGTTAAATAATTATTGATTCCTGCGCTGGATCATAAATTCACGATCACACAGTACAGCATCATTAAAAGAAACAGTAGGATTTTAACTCAGACATAGCTTTATTTCCTCATCTATTAGTATTACACAATAAGTCAATCAGCCTACTCCAATAAGTCTGTTTGAGACACCATAAAGAAGTCCTAAATATATTTTAGTAGAAATAGTGATGCAAATATGTAGAAGCCAAAGTAACTCTATATACGTCTTATTTTCCTATGATATAAATGACCCAGCTCTTCATTGATACAAGATATGCAGAACAAAAGATGTGTTTGGCCTGTTTGTATCTCTCTCTTGATGCAGTTTAAGGAATTTTCCTCGCAGACGTTGCAGGATGAATCTTTAGAAACTGTTGCTGTGTTTATGACTTAATGCAGAAAACCCAGGAATGTCCACTACATGACAGAACCCAGAAGACAGTAGGTCCAATGCAAATGATGACAGCAAAGGAATCTGGCTATAGAGGGACTCACCTGGTTCTTATTCTTATAGTATTAGAGTTCCTACTGAAAGACACACAATAGCAATGGGACCGGTTGCCCTGAATGGTATGTAGATAGATACTATGTAATGAAATTACTTTTTAGAAATCAACAAGATTTACACTTATTTTTCAGTTTTCTCTTCTAAGTTTATTTCAGCTAAGTGATTCCATCTCTCTCTATCCTGTATTATAAACTTGTTTGCCTACCTGCTGCCTCTGGAAATCAAAAAACCTTGTGATATCAAAATCATAGCTCAAAACCAATATCTTGTTTCAAATCTAGGGAGCATGACTTTTTTCATGCCTGGAATGGCCATCAGCTCCTAACAATGAAGTCAGAAAGTTCATATGCAAAAATTTTAGCTAGATGAAATACTCGAAGGACCAACACATAAGATTACAAAAGCAGCTAGGTTTTACATTGGCAGACAAGGTTCCTTGGGTGAATTTGATATCTTTTATTAGACCAACTAATTGGTTTTACATTGGCTTTCAGCTGGGATAAATATCTTATTGCTGGCTCTTTCACTGGGGTAACATGTAGACAAGTGACAGACAAATTATGATTTGCATAGAGTTTAATGAAGCTTGAGAGTCTGGCAAACTTAAACTTAGAAAGTTTTCTTGCTCGGAGGGTGAATTTCCTAAATTTGCTCAGATATGATTAAATGTTCTTTTATTTTGGCTGAGAAACTCATTTTATATATATATATTAGCCCTGGGTCTGGCAAAGCTGCCCTGTTCCAGATAAAGTAAAAAACATATGCTGATTGCATGCTTTTGTGAATATGCCTCCTGTCTAAAGCACACTGTAATTATCACCATGTAGAGAATTTTTGCCTGTACACTCCACAGCTGCTTGTGGGTGAAACAGCAACTCTACGTGAGTACACAGATGTTCATCCATTTAACTACTTCTTTGCAATACAGGCCTGAGATCATCATTTGGATGTCAGTGATCTTCAGACATCTAATTCAGTGCTCACTTTCTCATGTTTAGGAAAGCAATCACATTTTAGGCTGGTCTTTTTTATTAAATAGAAACCATTAAACTGATCCAATCCACCTGTAACAAACAAGAAAGGCTGATAGTCATGTTAATTTAAAGCTCTAAAGAGTTCATGTATTTTGAACATTTATCTTCCCCTAGTCTTTACTGGGAATGTCAGTAACAGAAGTGGTCTTCAGAAGAATAGACATGTGAAGTGGATAGATCTATTTTATAGGAACAACATAAGTAACTTTATATACCACATATGAGGACCTTGTATAAGTGGTAGGTGAACTGAGGTGCTTGCATCTAATTGTACCTCCTTGAAAATATCTCATAGTGCTTTCCAGACATCAGCAAGGCCTAGTGCATTTGGTAAATTGTGGAAATACTATCATCTCCATGTTACAGGGAGGAAACTGAGCCGCAGAAAAGATAAAAGTCCAATTTCCAGTTGCCCTTCTACCAGTGTTCCTCCTACGTAGCTGGTGGAAACACCTGAGACTATCTTTTTTAAATGGATAAACACAAGCGTGCACATGCAGACTTGTACCTCACAAACAGTAGGCTATTTGACATGTGAATGCAAGTGTATACTTACTTTTGTATGTTTACCCATATGTTTTTAGACCCCTGCTGGTCTCCATTTCCTCCTTCACTAGTCCAAGCTCACCTAAAAGAGAGATATTAGAGCCAGGACAAGAAAACAGGGCTCTTGACTCCCAGTACAGCAAGCTAAGCACAAGATTACCTTCTTCTCTGGCATTAGGGGAAGATTTTTAAGGGAACAGTACATTTTGGAAGTTCTTAATTTATACTCTTTGATCTGCAAGGTCTTAAATTATATCAGTCCTGCAGAACTATCAAAATAGGTTCCAAGTCATTAATCCCAGAATAGCCCACAGGAACAACTCAAGGAATTTAGAGAAACAATTGCTTTTCCTTTTTTCCCCCTAAATGACATTGTAATTGCCTGTGATGTTCACTGGAATGCTTTGCCATTTTGGGCCACTTGGATGCAGACGTCTCCTTTCAGGTCAACAGCTTGTCTTCCGATGAGTTTTCCTAAAAGTGTCCCTGGCGGTTTTTACTTGCTACATCTTTGTTGGTATGCATTATTGCTGGGAGGAAATTCACTAATCCAGCTACTCCTGGGTTTCTATTTGGTCACTCACTTAGGTGTTCATCTCAGGGCTCCACCTCCCCTACACCCTGCCTTGCACCAACCAGTGATGATGTTAGTCTTTGCATTGGGGCTAAAGCAAAGTCAACCTGCCATGGCAGGGCCTTAGGCCCTTATCTGATCTGACTTCCAATTTGGACAATTTACTATCCTTCTGTAGGCCTCACATTGGCCTGACTCATTATACTCTGGGTTATCTTCCCTCAGGGTTCTCTATCACCCCCCTCCAGGGGCTACTCACAGCATATATTTTCTTCTTTTTTTCTCTCTATAGTCTCACTGCTGTCCCAATTTCTCTCAGCATTGTCCATGGTCTTGAGAGAAGTATTTATTCTGGCTCCTCTAAGCCAGCCTTAGCAGGGCATCCCACTTCTTGATGTTGCTACCACTTGCACCTGCTGAGGCATTCATTCATCTCATGCTTCCCTGGGCTCTCCAGACTCACTTTTGGTCCTCCCTGAATGTGGGTCATTGGGGTTTTTATCCCCTGCTCCAAGGACTGGCTGACAAACTGGAATTGGCACACAGCCACAAAACATGCCCACACCAGTTCTGGGGTGCGCGCCTGATCTCCAGTGGCAGACTGCTGTTGCTGCTTTCCTCTCCGCTCCTGCAGTGGCTTGGCTTGTCTGCCATTGACAGCATTGCCACCACTGTATCTTTGATCTTTGTCAGCAGTCTGCAGCTGCCGCTTTTCTCTCCATCATGGTGCCAGAGGTAAGTTTTGTTTCATGGTGGTATCTGTGCCACAGACATTGTCTCTTAGCTGAACTGTATTGGGGCTTGGATTTTACCCTGTATTCAATTTATGTTAGTGCTTTTTAACTTGATACAGATATCAGGTAAAACATTTCCCATATAACTTGTGCCAGAGTTTATTGCTGCTCATTAATTGCACATGTTGACACACCTACAGGGTCCACTTCTGGCTCTGCTGCCAAGCATGCTATGGATCCCCCCCCATGCTCCTGTGGGACATTTCATGCACCCTAGCATAGCAGTGTTCATGAGCTGCCTGCTACCTAGAAGTATATGAAAAAACATTAAACCTGTGCCTATGTCCCAATCACTGAATCTTTCTGAATCTTTTCAAATCAATTCAGACTGTTCCTATTTAATTCAGAGAGATTAAAGTGTCCTCTGATTTGATTCAGATTTGGAGATTTGGTCTCTGAACTGGGCCAAATCTCTGCCAAATCAAATGAGGGACCGAAGCTTCGCACAGCCCTAATATACAACACACACAGGTGATATCTTCTGTGTAGGACAACTAAAAGGACTAGAAAAGCTGCTTATCCATGCTCCCAAAAGATCCCCTGCAATAGACTATCCATGTCTTTAAGATTATCAGGAATTATTAGGCAAAATATATGATTCGTCCTAAAAGATCTGAACAAGATATTGAGAATTTTTTTAAAGTGGTTTAAAGGCCACTAAGCCAAATATTTTAAGGAGAATCAAACTGTATGAATATATTAAAACAAGGATTAAAGGTTAAATTGCCCCCGTACAAAAATACATACATAAATATTACTTCCCATTTTGTAACCTTGGAGGCATAGGCGATGCATGCCTTCTGAGGCTGGGAGGGCATGGTGACCACCTGCAGGTGGCGGTGGCAGTGGTGTCAGAGGTGTCGGCAGTGTTGGCAATGGGGCTGTGGTGGCGGTGAGCAGGGACTGCCCACAGGTGGTGACACAGGCATTGGCAGTGAGGGCAGGCTGAATGGGAACTGTCTGCAGATGGCTGTGGCAGTGTTGCCAGCAAGGGGAGGTCCCTCTGAACCCAGACACCAAGCCCAAAAATGCCAGTGGCACTTCTCAGGATTGAGGGAGCACCAGCCTGCCACCCCCACCCATCACCTAAGCTGAGAGCACTCACTCTTAGAGGGGCACCAGCCCTCTCAGGGGGTACATGTGCAGATAAAAGTTAAAAGTTAGAATAGTCTATTTACCTCTATGTTGTCTGGTGTCAAGTAGGATGTCGAATTATATTTCCTTCTGGTTATCATATTTCTTATTTCTCAGGAGAATGATGTGATGATGTGATTTCTCAGGATGGATGGTTTCCTGGGCAGGAAATTCTCTTGTTTTGAGGCATTTTGAACTCTGTGAACATGGAGATTGAGCTGGAACAATAGGCAGGAGCCAGGGTGTCAGCTTTCAGGTTGTTCCAAGGTGGTGAATTTGCTTCCCCCTTGTAAAATTTTGAAGTTTTCATTTAAAAAAATGGCTAAACTTTGATATCATCCATGTTTCAGAGAGACAGGTTGTAGCCGTATTGGTCTACAGGCAAAAGAAATCAGAATTTATGGCAGAGGTGATATCTTTTATTAAACCAATTAGTTATTTGCAGAAAAATTATTTATTTGCTATCTTTTGGGCACATACACTCTTCCTCAGGTATAGGAAAATGCAGAGATTGTAAAATTTTTCCTAGGTAGAAATGAAAAATCATATTTCACAGGAGAGCTGGAGGTGTTATAAGGTCTCTTGGTTGCACTCCACACTTACTGATAGCTTTGAAAGACAATCAAATTGCATCTCTTGCATGCAGACAAAATCTCAGTAACGGAAGCTGAGTAAAGGTTCTAGTGACTGGCACAACAAGAAAATTAAAAAAAAGCATTGAAATGCTAGAAGCTATGTAGGCTTGCCTCCAATTAATGCTGTACATTCTGTAAAAAGGTTGGCATACTCTAACCACTCTCCCCTTTTGAAAATCATCATCTTCAAGAAGCCATTTTCCAGCAATACTTCTTTTACATACATCCTCTCATTTATCCCATGTATATTTCAGTTTGCCATCCGATAATTGGAATTGTGAGTACCATCTGGCTTGTTAATAAGTACAGGATAAAAATGTCTAATGCTTTGATCTACATAAATATAAAACTTACCCCCCAAATAAGCAGTTTCTTAAACCCCCCAACTTACTAGAATGGAAGAAAATAGCAGAGACATATATTATTCAAGAAAAAGTATTGGGAAGAAGGGGGAAAAATAGATGAGAAAAGAGGAATAGAAACAGTTTTTCTTCTCTGAAGTTTCAGTGAAAAAAACATATGGGAAAAATAATGCAAAATTAAATTTATAATGCACTCTTCACACCATAGCACATCAGGCCACTGTACAAATGATGTAATTAAAACTGCTGCCTCCATGTGCCAAAAACTAAGCTGAGTAAGTACTGTACAATTAAAGTTTTGATTTAAAACCAGTGACAGATTTATCATAATGAACCTCAGAATTGAAATAATATGTCTTGGGGGCATCACAGCTAAACTATATAAAGCCACATGTCCTGAAATGTTTGGTAAGAATTGGAAGACTGACATTAGCAGATTTTAGGGCACAGAAAAGCTTACCAGTTCATTTACATATGAATAGCCAAGACCATGCAAAATCTCACATGTAAACAGGGCAGTTTTGTAATCAATACTTTAATTAAAATGAAGCCAGTGTAAAGCTGTCTGCATTGGGGAAATAAACTCTGATCCTTTAGTATGGATGAGAAGCCATGCTGTCGTATTTGGAACCTGCTGGAACTTGTACAGCTCCTTATCAGAAAGGCCTGCATACACATCATTACAATGTACTATAATCTGGTGGCATCATGGACTACGACTCCTAAATCAGCATCAGGCTGAAACAATGATGGCTACAGTCATGCAGTGCTCTAAAGACAGCAAAAGAAGATTTAACTGTGTTGTGGGAAGACAGAAGTGTGACAGTAGTTTTTCCAGTTTTTCATTCATTCAGAGAAATAATAGTTAGGATTAAAAGAACCAAACAATCTGGAAGGGATATTTGTCTTAATGCTTCCAGGCATAAACAAACTGCCAAACTGGAGGTTTATGCAGTAAGTTTCCTGGTATACAGTTTTATATTATATATGCTTGTTGCATGGTTTTTGCACCTTCTTTCAAGAGGAAATAGCCACTCTTGGAGCTGGGGTATAAAACTTGATATAACACTGGAGTGATGCAGTGGGGCAGCTTCCTTTTCCCCACAGTTAGAATCATCACTGAGGATGTGATGAAACTGCCATAGAGTTCCAGAGAAATGGGACCGGAAGGGACCTTCAGAGGTCATCTAGTCAAACCCCCTGCCTGAGGTAGGATTATCCCTATCCAAACTTTCCCATACAAACCATAATCTAAACTTTGCATAAAACTACCATCAAACCTGATGCAACCTAGACCTAACACCCTAACCTGCCACAGGTAAAACAGCAAACTATAGCAGCCAATGTCCTGCTTTTATAAAATGTTGTCATGAGGTCCTGAGTAGAGGACCACACTCTACTATAAAGGAAGTCCCCAACAGAGGACTTATAGGCAATGGGTTTAAACACTCCCACAGTGTGTGAGTTGCCGCTCACCACCATGCCGCTGACCCTGCTGGCGGCATCTGTTGGCATTCCACGATTGCCACTGGCTGCTACCACTACTGCTGGCGGTGCCTGTGGGTGGTTGCTTACCCCTGGTCAGTGCTCACCATCCCCTTGCCCCACCTGCCACTGACCCTGCCAGCAGCATCTGCAGGAGCTCTGTGCTGACTGCTGTTGGGCTCCGGCTGCTGCTGCCACACTCCCACCACATAGAACCTATTGCTGGTGCAGCTGAGGGTCCTGCCATGGTATGGGGTTGCCAGGGGCTGCCCCTGGTGCCCTGTTCACTCCTTTCTGCCATACTCCTGGGTGCAGGGCTGTGCCTCCCATGGCAAGGTTTCCCTTCAGAAGATGGAAGGCATCATTGCATCCCATTTCCTTCCCAGGTACACTACTGAGCATGGGATTGCAGCTTCCCAGCTCCTATAGCTATATCTGCCACAGCAAAGACTCCTGAGGGGAGGGAGCTATACTGCTGTCTTCTCTAAGTTGAAACCCAGTGTTGGTGCCCTGCCTGCTTCTCCCATGGTTATGCTACTGTGCTGTGGTTTTGCTCTCAAAAACACCAGTGTGCCCCCAATTTTCAAAATATTTCCTTCTGAACAATAAAATCCAAGAACTACTGATAAAGGAACAGCTTTGTTTCAGACATACTGGAGTTTCTGCTGTATCTATGAAGAGTGAGAGACAGTTTTGATACTCCGAGATGAAACCATAGAGGAATCACTTCTGAATCCTGTGATCTGTGTCATTCAATACTATCAGAAGCTAAGAGAGTATCAATATTCGATTCTTATTAGACAAGCTTAATCAATGTGCAGAAAAGAACCTGGAGGGTTACAGTGGACAATAAGCTGAATATGAGCCAAGAGTGCAAAGAAAGCTAATACTGGGCTGCATTAGTCAAAGCATGGCCAGTAGATCAAGGGAAGCGATTATTCCCCTCTATTTGGCACTATTGAGGCCACATCTGGAGTAATGTGTCCAGTTTGGGGCCCCCTACTACAGAAAGGATATAGACAAATTAGAGAGAGTCCAGTGGAGGGCAATGAAAATGGTTAAGGGGCTGTGGTACATGGCTTATGAGGAGAAGCTGCGGGAACTGGGTTTATTTAGTCTGGAGAAGAGAAGACTGAGGGGGGATTTAATAGCAACCTTCAACTACTTGCAGAGTGGTTCAAAGAGGATGGAGCTAAACTGTTCTCAGTGGTGGCAGATGACAGAACAAGGAGCAAATTATAGCAAGGGAAATTTAGGTTACATATTAGAAAGAACTTTCTGACAAGGACAGTAGTAAAGCACTGGAACAGGCCGCCCAGAGAAGTTATGGAATCTCCATCCTTGGAGGTTTTTTAAGACCTGGATAGACAAAGTCTTGGCTGAAATGATCTAGTTGGGAATGGTCCTGCTGTGAGCAGGTGGTTGGACTAGATAACCTCTTGGGGTCCTTTCTAACCCTTACTTTCTATGATTCTATGAAAGTGGCCCTGGTAAGGGCTTTTACATAATGCTTGGTCTTGCAAACGCTTCCTGCCAAACTTAGTGATTACAACCCTCATTAGTCTATGGAACTACCACTGCTCTCATTATAATACCTAACTTATATGTCTGTGCGAAGCTTTGGTCCCTGATTCAGTTTGGTGGAGATTTGGCCCAATTTGGTGGTTGAATCTCTAAATCCAAATTGAATCAGAGGACCCTTTAATCTCTCCAAATTGAATCAGAACGCTTCAAATCGATCCGTAGAGATTCAGAAAGATTCAGCAATTCAAACATAGAGACAGCTTTGAATGTTTTTTCTACATATCTCTAGGTAGCAGGGACTCATGAGTGCTGCAATGCTGGGGTGCATGGAGTGTCCCACAGGAATGTGGGAGCTCCCCAGCACACTCAGCAGTAGACCCAGAAGTGGACCAGAAGCACTTCTGGTCCACTTCTGGGTTTACTTGGGAGCATGTGGGGGGCCACCCCATGCCCCCCAGCTTGATGACTAGTGCCTCTTGGGTCTCCCTGCAGCTGATCACCAGGGAGGCATGGGAGGGGGAGGTGGGAGAGAAGGCAGCATGCTCCCTAGCAGACCTGGAAGTGGACTGGAAGTACTTCTGGTGCACTTCTGGGTTTGCTGCCAAGCATGTGGAGGCCCCCCGGACTCATGTGGGACGTTCCATGTGCCCCAAGCATTGAAGTGATAAGGAGCTGCGCTGCTACCTCAAGGTATGTAGAAAAAAACTTTTAAAGCTGTGTCTATATCTGAATTGATGATTTTCTGAATCAGTATCAAATCTTCAGATCTGGATTTGGCTGAATCAAATCAGGGACAGTGATCCAAATCAATTAATCGAATCACTGTTCCTAATTAAGGCTGAATCTGAATCCAAATCGAATAGGGCCTGCTTAGCACACCCCTATTAACTTCTACATAACAGCGTTTTATGAAGGAGATCATTTGCATTATTCCAGTTTTAGAGATGTGGAAACTGAGACATAAAAGATGAAGACAATTTGGTGACTGGCCATCTAAGTGACCTTGGATAAAGTGACTGTGTTTATATGAGACACTGACTGTGCAGTTGTTACCGTACAGTCATTTAGTACTTCCATACCCAAGTACTAAATGACTGCACAGTAACTGGAGTTACTACACAGTAGCATGCCTGAATGACTTTTTGGTGATTCTGACTGCACAGTAGCTCATTTCTACTGCACAGTAGCATCACGACATGCTCCACGCTGCACGATGCTACTGAGCAGTTGTAATGAGTTAGTGCACAGTCAGCATCTCTTGTAGACATGGCTACTGTGAATAGAATCATGTTTCCTGAAATGACGTTCACTGGTGTCTCCAGTAGGCACCACTGCCTACCTATTAGAGACTGTGAATAGGACGGTTTACAACATTGAATTCTTTCCTTTGTAGTCTGATATTTAGTGCTGATATAGGTGAATCACTAGTGTAAACCCTTTGAGACATGCACTGTGTTTTCCTCCAAGGAATTCCTGGCATACTCAACGTAGGAAATAGAAGGCCAGAAGGTAACCCACTATCTTGCCACAACACTTCCTTCCTCTTTGGAAGTTTTTCAGCCAAGCTGCTCCTTCTCTCTCTACTTCTAGGCTGTCATAGAAAGAGGATCTAAATCCGCTCATGATCCTATTAAATAATAAATTTGAAGCTCTTTTGAGATCAGGCTTTCTGTTGTCTTTAAGTCCAAATTTTGCACTGTAAGAAGCTCCTTGCTTCAGGAACAAGCAAGCGAGCACAGTATACTGCAGTATATGAGACTACAGTAAAAGGAGACCAGGGCTCTATCATTAGTGACAAATGTAGAATTGCTCTTGTAGCAGAGAGAACTTCTCCTTTCACTGAACTGATCAAATCATCAATTAAATAAAACACCTGAGGCTAATTCTAGCCATTGCTGTTCCTTTTTGCTCATTACCAGTAAAAAGGTAGCTGAAGTTTGGTGAGGACATGGCTTCACATTTGGAAGACTAAATCAGATTTTTTTTTCCTCCACAGCATCTAGCTTAACAAGGCCCAGTCCTTAGCGGGTCTGTCAATGACATTTTGATATAGATAAAAATAATAAAAATCACTGCATTGCACTCCCCTAAGGTTCCAAGGTCATGGAAGGATATTACAAAGCTAAACAAGAAACAAACAAAACCAAAAAAACCCAATAGCTATGCTGACAGGGGAATGAGTCATCCTACACATTCAAAAAGTTGAGCGCTTACGGATGGCATGGTTCACCCCAAAGTTTTTCTCTTGGTATGGAAGCAGTACTTGCTGGCCATTTTCAGTTTTTCATGTTTTGTACAGATGCTTGCACATGCTAAGAACACAGATGAAACAAATATGAATAGCAACAATTGTAACAACAACAACTACAATAGATACATTTTCCAAAAAGTAAATAGTGATTTTGGGTGTCTTTTGAAAGACATTTCAAAAGACCCTGATTACAGAAGCAGATGAGCCCCTACCCCCTAAAATCAGATGTATTACAGTTCACTGGCTGATTTTGAAAATTTTGCTTACTAGTATTTATAAGGCAATCTAATAGCACAGAAATAGTTATAATAGATGACACATTGGACAGTGTCTCCATTACCATTAATTAACACTGAATGCATTTGAGCAAGAAATTTGTACCACTAAGTCAGACAAGATTTCAGGCTAATCCTTAATGAAATCATGTGTAAGCTTGGCTGACTGAGTCACCAGTGCAAAAGACAGATAACCCCCCCCCGACCAAACCTAGATAATGAAAGGTAATGAAACTAGGTCACTGGCCTACATAAAATAAAGATACATGCAACTGCATCACCCAAGCCCTATTCCATGTCAGATGAACAAAGACAACTGTCTGGTTCAAATGTTCCTGACAAAGTCTGAGTAATGCTGCTACATGAATTATTGGGCAAACTTCAGCATAGCCAAAGTCCTGAAGCAATTAGAATGTACACCACTGAATAATATTTTAACGAATAAAGACTTCCATTGCTCCAGGTTTACCAGTTCATATCATTAGAGGCAATATGACTGAGTGGAAGAAGCACATCTAGAAAAAGTGTGCATAACATATTAAGGAGATGAAGGTCAAGAGTATTACTGGAAATATTAATGTTTTAATTAGACAGATGGGCTAACATAGCATAGAAGAAAAGGTGATTTATTCATGGTTAATTGCCAAATATAAGTATAATTGTAGTAGCAAATAGAATCAGATTGCTACACAATAGACTTGATAACCTTAGTCACAGTCATTTAAGAGGCCAATTTGCTTTCATGCATTAATGAAACAAAAGACTTAAGCTGTTCTTGTTCCTTTTTCTTCTCTCTCATTTGGAACTGAGACTCAGGAAAGCACTTAAGCTCAGGATCAAGCAAGTCCATACTGTATTTTGGAGCATATGAGATTCAAAATAAAGAAAACCAGTGACCACTAACTTTGAGCCACAGCTCCTATTTTAGCAACACCAAGTTTAAACTCCATGGATAATAATTGAGATAATGGGATTCAAGTATTTTGTTATGTCAGGGTCTGTGAAAGAGTGAGTTGCTTATATAGATCTATATATTGATATTCTGTTTCATTTTGCCTCAGAATTATCTAGTATGTGTTTTAACAGTAGCAGACTGTTTGGACACCTGTCTTTTTGTGTTAGATTAAAAATGACTTAGTTTAAACTGATCCTAGGAACAGTTTTCACTTATTAAACATTTTAATTATATCACACAGGGTTAAATAAGATTTAATTTTTTTATCAAAAGAAAATGAAAAGTTATGTTAGAATCATAGAGCAGTAGGCCTGGAAGGGGCCATGAGAAGTCATCTAGTTCAGCCCCCTACTTGAGTCAGGATTATTCCTGTCCAAGTCATCCTATACAAATCCATTGTGTAACCTCTTACAAGAATTACACAGCCAACCCTGACACAACATATGTAGTAGCTTCAGCTGACCACAACCCCCTGGGAGCAGTTGTGTGTTTTCTCATGTGGGAACAGTATTAGAAGTGTCCCTAGGATATAAATACTTCATATAAGTTTTATATAAACCTTTATGTACAGCATATAAAAGACTACTGCCATAGATTGTCTACAGTGGATCAAAAGGGAAGCTGCAGGTTCTCTACAGTTCTGAAAGTCAAGTCTCTTTAACTCTGTAATCTAAATGTAGATTTTAGTGACTAACTGGTTCCCCATTACTTGTTTTGCATTAAAACTTGTCACTAATGGAACAGTCATCTACTTCCTGTTCCTGGGCTTCCTGCTTGGCCTGTGTCATGCAGGAAGCTGGAACGGATCATCATAACAATTCCTTCTGACCATAGGATTTATGAATTAAAAAAAATAAGAATCCTTTTTAAAGTGGCCTTGACAAATAGCTTTATTAATTAAGCAACAGATTGTGCTTGGCTAAAACCAGAAAGGACAAGAGTCTCTCATTTAGTTTGAGTTTTCTTTGACAAGTCTGCCCTCATCACAGAACTAACTAGGGCTTTATCTCTCAAATGTGAAGGGTGCAACCAGAACTGGAAGTTGGGAGATGTGGGGACACAATCAAAGGAGAATTTTAAGATATCAAACTGCGAAGTTAGAGGATTTCTAGGTGGTAAATAAACCATGTTAGTACATATTAAAAGAGGTATGTCATCTCTAAACTGAACATGCTAGTATGAGTTAATTAGCACACTCTAATAACAGATCTTTAATTCTTGTTTACAAGAAGGGAATATAAGATGGGGTCATTTATATCTTTTTTCAGACCCAGCTGCATAAGTTTCTATAGTTTAATTCTCAGGTTTCACGTTTCACTTACAAAAATCCCCCTTTCGTTTGCTTAGACCATTCAGAAAGGTAATTTAGATCTATAGTAAGGCCCCTTCACATCTCCAGAGTGAATGAAATAGATCAAGGCCTCAGACTTGTTTTGATTCATATCAGTTGCGTGCGTATCTTAGGTTGCTACACATTACCTTTGAATTCTGTCCACTGTCCTGAATGAATGGAAACCTAGACTAATTTTTACACCAAAGGTGTGGGGACATGGTGATGTAGGATCGAAAGCAAATAACAGGAGGAGACAGACTTGAACCAAATCTCTCATTCTGAACACTACTGGATTTAGAGAAGGGATGGATCATTTTTTTTCAAAAGGCCTCTCCATCCAGTATCCAAACCAAGCTCCAAGTGCCAACAGACTTCCACATACCCAACGCTCATAACCGGAATCAAAAGTTGCAATGTGTACTGTACCCATAATTCTGGACATTATTTCTTTTAAATTCATTTTAACTGTAGGATGATGCCCATCTATATAAATAATGTTCAGGCATCTTATCTAGTTTTAACCCTCCTAATTGGACATTTCTTTTAGTGAAAAGCCAGCCTGATAATGTTGGAGCTGATAAGAATTGACTGTCATTACATCTATTAACATACTGTCTACTAACAAAACTGAACTAAATTGCCCTTCATTGTCAAATTCAGCTGATAGTAGAAAACAAGATCAATTTGACACTGGAAATATCTTCTTTCTAAAACCAGCAGATTCTTTATTTGTGCAGTGTCTAAACACTGCAAATCTCAGCAGAAAATTGCACTGAAGCAGTGGGCGGTTCCATTCTGTTGGAAACTTTACAATGGCTTTTATGTTTAAATATCATTTAGCAGCTGTTAAAGGTCAGCACAAATCCTCTTCTTTGCTAGTATAGATAGTGTCTAAACCTGCCAAGAAAAGAACGCATTAAATTATGTGGTAATTATTTTCTTGATTTTTTCCCCTTAGAAATGAACAGGAACTCTTAAGTGTATCCAATTTTTTTCTGATTTCAAACTGACAAAGTAACACACTAATTAAATTATTTGTACTAGAAATTTACTTACAGGGATGACACATTTTGTACACAAAGCAAGCAAAACATCTGACACATTGTACAGTGCCAGGTGCAGTTAAGAATGTGTAATGCAGATTTGTCGTCAGAAGGCTCAAAAAAAAAAAAAAAAATGTACAGCACAGAACACAATTTTGTTGTTTTGATGTAAGAAATATTAATTGTATGAAGAAACAGTATACAAACTACTTCAAATTAAAAAATGCATACATCATTGCCTTTTACAAAAGGTCTAATTTACAGTATATCTCATTGATGCAATTTAACACAAAAAAAAGAAAAAAGAAAAAATCAGTGCACATTACAAAACACATCAAGTACAAAGGAGGCAAATAAATACAAACATACTCCACAAAACATCCTGAGCAAACAATCCAAACACAGATAAATTAACCTGAAGTCATAGTAAATCATAGTAATAAATAGATAGTAAGAGAATTTTTTTACTTAAATTAAATAAAATATATAACAAATTTGTTAAAATATTTAGTAAATTAAATTTCAGTCTTTGTAATGAGTGAATTCATTTTGTATGCATTTAACAAGTATAGCAAATGTTTGCCTTTTTTTTAGCAAGTACAATAACTTTAATAGCAAATTTTTGTTTGGTGTCTTCCTATTTATATTAGACAGCACGTATGGTAGCTTTTGAAAAATCAATTAAAAAATAAACACAGCTCCTAAGAACATACATCTTCTCCTGTCTAAACTAGGATTAGAGGGTCAAGCCAACCCTCCAATAAAAAGCAAGCCCCACCTAATGTAGAACAGTGACCACAGTGCATGAGAGTTGAATCACCTTTGAATAGTACTTTTTGTGCAGAAACAGTAATAATATAATTGTATATGTCAAGCTTGTGAATGCCATCATATTCAATCTAAATATAAATGAGGCTAATAAAAATAAACACTTTCATTGTAGCACAGAAAATTAAACACACGCTAGATCCATGTATACATTTACACTGAGGCACATATGCACATGAGCTGTGTGTGCATACCAAAAAGGCAGTTTAGCTGGTTGTTTATACCTTTTGTTAAAAAAAATAAATATAAAAAAAATTTGAAACAATGCTTAATTACTTACAATCCCTGAAATAGACATTGCCTCTGTTATAGCAACTACTAAACTCTGATTGATTCAGAAATTCAAAACCCAGGCTAACTGAATTACAGAGGCACATACAGGTACCTTTGTACATGCGTGTGTCTGTGTGTGTCATTATGTACTGTAGCACTTGGTATCCTACTGAAAGACTGGTAACAAATTCAATGTTGTAGTAGTCTTAGTGTTTAAAGAGGGGAAAACCAATCAGTGTGTTGCTAGAATGGTTGCTTTTCTCTTAGCACCCATAGTTACACTAGAGTATTACTTTCTTTCAGGTTGTGGCTTTCTCAGCTTTTCTCAATTCAAACTATATGCCATTTCAAGGGAGATTTGTTGGATAACTTAGTATGTACAAAATCTTCAGCTTGGGATGTGCTTGAATTTTTCAAATACAAATTCACATTGATATAAGTCCCTTGTCTAATGTAACAACATACTGTACTAAAGAAATACCAGTCATACCGAATCAGCTTTCTTGTTTAGGGATACGTCCTTTCTCTCTCAGAACTAACTTGAAAAGAACCTGCATCATTACAAGAATTTGGAATTCTTTTGAAATACTTGAAATAATTATCTGAGTAGGCTAAAACACACAGCCAAGTCAAATGCTTTGCTGATTGCTATATTTCATTATTGCTAACAAATCCTTTGACACACTTGTTTTCCAGCATACTGTGCTTTAAGAGCCCAGGTTCCCCACTAGTGGGCACCATTTATCTTTTCATTCCTTGCTTCTTCACTTCTCATGTTACTGCAAACCCCTTTCTGATACAAAGCCATTATAAAAAAGCAGGATGTGATGAAAATAAAACTAGAACCACAGTTCAGTCATTTGTTACTTTCATAGTTTTTTTTCTTCCTGTACAAACCCAGCAAGATATTTAATTTACAGAATAACTTTCAATCTATTTAAAATCCCATTGGAAAATAAATTAATAAACACATTTGTAAAAATATGGCAGGCCGCAAAAATGCTGTTAAAAGATAAAAAAAAACAACTCTTTGATTAGAAATAAATAAAAAATATAAAAAATAGTTGCACACACTTTTTACATTCACTTTACAAAAACTGAGTGCAAAAGAAGAAAAACAAAAGAATTGTACTGAAATAAATACAATATACTAACAGAGTGCATTGCTGTTAATACAAATAGTCTGTTGTGTTTTCCTTCCTTTTTTATGTCAGCTGGGAAAAAAATAGTGCAATGTTGCAATTGTAAATGCAGCACGGCAACCTACACCCCTTAGCAGTACATGAACTCCTAACAGATCCATCTGGAGTTTACTGCTGTCAAGTAATTTCTGTTGCCCGGCAGCTTTCACATCCTACACATGGATGCCCTTCACTGCCTGTTTGATACTTTCCAGCAGAGCTTTGCATTCCGGGGAATAGTCCCGTTCCAGATTGCTGTACATGTCTGTGAGTGTATTTACATATGCTTCGAAGTTCTGCTCACTGATTGGCCCCTAAATGAAGACAAAACATATTCACTAATTGCAGGAGCGAAAATTAAGGCCAACCCCCGCCTCCACCCCAAACGTATATAAAAGGAGGTTGCTAAGTGGTAATATGGCAAACCTGTCTGCAAGCAAGAGCAGAAAGCTGAGGTGATAGGCACACCAGACATTTAACTTATTGATGAGATTGTTGGAGGTGAAGGCATTTTTGTGTGTTGAGAACCACATACTCTCCCACAAAGGAGGGGGTGGAAGATGTTTGCCTTTATTATGCTCTGTTTTTTAATTCTGGTCAAATTCTGCTTGCAAACATCAACGAGGTGTTCTCACTGAGGTCCACAGGACTGTGTACATCAGTAAGGTGAGCAGGATTTGCATCTTCATGGAACAATGCTGTTGTTGGCTCAAGAATAAAGCACAATGTTTGTATATTGGATAAAAGAGTCTAGGTCTTTTAGGAGCAAATGGAAAATAAGAATCCTATGCAAATTTCTATACAATTGGTAAGGCTAATTTCTAGAAAGGTAGACATTAGGCTGTGAAGACACAGAGGGGAAGTCAACACTACACAAAACAGTGTCTGAGCTAGCAATCTAGTGCATGCATCCAAAGTAGCATAACCACATCAGTGTGGATTTCTGAGTGGGTTAATTTATCCTGTTTCTTAGCAAATTAAATTAGCCTGGGTGGAACACAATCTATTTAGAGGTAGTTCTGGTATCATTACATGTCCTGCTTTATGCCATGCAAACATTTCCAGGAATAGGAAGTAAAAGAATGCACATACATATGTAGAGACCTACTTAATTCATGGCCAGACAAAAGGATTTTCACAGCTTGGTTGCAGCACAAAGAGCTGATTTTGTAGGCATTTCTTGGTGGCTGTGCCCCTCTCTGCTGATTGGTGGAGAGGCCCCTGAGAGGGAGGAGAAGAGTGGGTGGCCACCATCTTGGCTTTTGGCTGTCCTTTGTGCCGCCATACCAGCCAGCACCTTCCTCTCCTGGACAGGCTATATAGCAGTGAGGACCACTCACTCTCACTGGGGAGCCAGGATTTTATTTTTATTAGGTTTTTTAAAAGTTGATTTCATGGACAATTGAGGATTTTGTGGTTTCTGCGAAATCATGAATCAGGTAGGTCCCTATTATAGAGCTCTTAAGACCCTAATTCAGCAAGGTAATATAAGCCTGTCCCTAACTTCAAACAAGTTCATGTTTCCACTGACATGCTGTATGTTGGGTAGCAGCTATAGCACCTTATTGATTTAAGGTGCCAGAGTTCACATTTTTGTTAACTTCAGAGAAGAGATTTTTTCCCATTCTTGGACAAGAACAGAAATTAATCTCCTAGCCTGTTTGTAACTCTATGATTGCACTCTGAAGTGTAGGACTTGATGAGCAGGGATTCCTGGGTTTGCCTGTTTAAAAATAGCGAATTCCCTGTTGATAAAAGCCCCAAATCCATGTTTTTGCAAGATTAAAATTAAAGGCCACAAATATATGTATATGTATATGCATATGCATATGTATGTATGTATCAGTTGAACACAATGTTTTAATGATATATTTACAATTTTAAAGCTACAATTTGGAAGTCTACCGGTGCCTCAATCTCCATAACAAAATAAACTCTAGATACCTATACATTTTTGGCATTTCATTTTGGTTTTTTATTTTGGAAAATCAGAGTTCCTCTTGCCCCCTTTGCTCAGCAGCATGTAGATCCAGCTGTGGTTGTCCTCCCCCACCCACTGCTTTGTGGTGCTGAGCAGCCCTGATATGCTGGTGTGCTGCCCATGCCATTACTCCTCATTTCCAACCCACAGCCTCCTGGCCCTGTTGGTGCCCCTCACTCCTAACCCACAGCCCTAACTGTGCCCCTCACTCTCAACTCAGCCCCCTCATCGCCCCCTGGATGAGCTGCCCACAGCTCCATCCCATTCCCAGCCTAGGCTGCATGGCTCCACAGGCCCCATTCCTGCTCCAGGCCCCATGTACTGCCCCAGCTGGGCAGCAGCCCCAGCCTGAGACCTGCTTACCTCCCTTCCCACTATGGGGCCCTTAATCCCCACCCCAGATTTACCTTCAGGGAGCTTCAGGAGCTGCTCATCATCAGGCTACCTGGCTGCCATGTGCATGTGTATGGATGCACATGCAGGTGGCACCCTGGCCTGATTGCTCTTCTCCCATTGCCCCCATCCCATTGCTAGCTGAAACTCAGCTGGCCTGCGAGAGGAAACTTGCTGTTTCACATGTTTTTTTTCCCTTTGAAAGGAGAAAATCCTAGTTTTTCTCCTTAAAATGAGAACATCTGGATTTTACAATGTTTTGCTGTGGTGAATGGAAAACCTGGATCCCTGTTGAGTGTTAATAATTTCCTTGTCAGAGATCTGAATGAATAAGATTCAGCTAATATTCAATTTAAAGAGAACTGAGCAGACTCATCACCTTATAGGAACACTCACAGGATCAAGCTAAAGATCCCATTTACCCTAGAAAATGTTGGGGCCTGTTTTCCAGCATTGGTGCAAGAGTATTGGTGTTAAAAGCTCACATAGACAGAACTTAGAGCATATTCAACTTTAGGCATTGGAAATCTGTTCAAAGTGGGTTATCATGATGTATTCACTATGTTAAGTAGTCCCATTATCATGATAAAAGAACACCCCTGAGTCCTATCTAAGCCATTATTTACACCTTTGCAGAAAAGGATTCAAGATTTTCTAGTGTAGAGGTACTCTTGCAGCACCAGACAGATTCATAGAATCACAGAAAATTTGGGTTGGAAGGGACCTCAGGAAGTCATCTAGTTCAACCCCCTTTTCAAAGCAGGACCATCCCCAACTAGATCATCCCAGCCAGAGCTTTGTCTAGCCAGGTCTTAAAAACCTCCAATGATGGAGATTTTACCACTTCTCTGGGTAACCAGTTCCAGTGTTTTACTACCCTCCCAGTGAGAAAATTCTTCCTAATATCTAACCTCAGCTTCCCTTGGTGCAACCTGACACTATTGCTCCTTGTTCTGTCATCTGCCACTACTGAGCAGTCTAGCTCTATCCTCTTTTGAACCAAACTTTAGGTAGTTAAAGGCTGCTATTAAATCCCCTTTTAGCATAGCTACTCTTCCCCCTCCAGCTTGGTGTCATCTGCAAACTTGCTGAGCGTCTGTGTCATCTTCTAGGTTGTTGATAAAGACTGTGAAAAAAACTTGCCCCAGGGCTGACCCCTTCAGGCACTCCACATGATACCAGTTGACAACTGGACATTGAGCTATTGATTATTACCCTCTGAGCCTGATGCTTCAGCCAGTTTTCTATCCACCTTACAGTCCATTCATCCAACCTGTACATCCTTAGCTTGCCTCAGAGCATGTTGTGGAAGATGATATTAAAAGCCTTGCTAAATCAAGGTATACCATATTTGCTGGTCTCCCTGCATCTACAGAGCCAATCATCTCTTCATAGAAGGCAATTAGGCTAGTCAGGCCCCTGGTGAAGCCATGCTGACTGTTCATAATCACCTTCTTCCAAGTGTTTAGAAATGGATTCCTTGAGGATCTGCTCCATGATTTTTCTAGGGACTGAGATGAGGCTGATTGGTCTGTAGTTCCCTGGATCCTCTTTTTTCCCTTTCTTAAATATGGGCACTATGTTTGCCCCTTTTACAATTATCCAGGACCTCCTGATAGCCATGAGTTTTCAAAGATGATGGCCAGTGGCTCAGCCAACTCCCCTAGCGCCTTTGGGTATATCCCATCTGGCCCCATGGACATGTATATATCCAGCTTTTCTAAATAGTCCCACTTTTGACTGCTCACCACCTCCCCAGACTGTGCTGCCTGGTGTAGCAGTTTGGGAGCTGACCTTGCCTGTGAATACTGAGGCAAAAAAGACACTGAGTATTTCAGCCTTTTCTGCATCCTCTGTCACTAGGTTGCCTCCACCATTCAGTAAGGGACCCACACTTTCCCTGGTCCTCCTCTTGCTACTGACATACTTGTAGCAACCCTTCTTGTTACCCTTCACATCTGTTGTTAGCTGCAACTCCAACTGTACTTTGGCTTTTCTGACAATCCCTGCCTGCCCAAGCAGTGCTCTTATACTCCTTCCTAGTTATTCATCCAAGTTTCCACTTCTTATAAGCTTCCTTTTTATGACTGAATTTACTGAAGAGTTTCCGCTAAGCCAAGCTGGTCTTCTGCCATATTTGTTAATCTTCCTGCACATTGGGATGGTTTATTCTTGCACTCTCAGTAAGTCTTCTTTAAAGTACAGCCAGCAATTCTGGACTCCTCTCCCCCTCAATCTGGCTTCCCAGGGGATCCTGCCCATGAGTTCCCTGAGTGAGTCAAAGTCTGCTTTTCTGACATCCAGGGTCCTTACTCTGCTGCTCTCTATTCTGCCTTTCCTCAAGATCCTGCACTCAAATCATCCCGTGGTCACCGCTGCCAAACTTGCTATCCACTACTACATTCCCTGGTAATTCTGCCCTGTTTGTGAGCAGCAGGTCAAGAAGAGCATGGGCATTAGTTGGCTGCTTCAGCACTTACACCAGGAAGTTGATCCCAACACTCTCCAAAAACTTCCTGGATTGCCTGCATACTGCTTTATTGCCCTCCTTGCAGATGTCAGGGTTATAGAAGTCTCCCATGAGAATCTGGTACCTGGTGCTGAAAGGAGTGGATAGGAAAACCTAGTTAAGTCACTTTTCTCCTTCCTTGATTCTTGGACAGGGATCAACCAGTCCTGAAATAGCTTTAGGCACTATCAGAGTTGTTAAAAGCTATACAAACCGTAACACCCTGTAGGGTCTACTCCACAATGCTTATGAATTCCTGCTAAACTGTGACTCTAGATTGTCCAGGAACACTATGCCTTGAGTTGGAAGCATATGCATTCTGCCTTGTATCAGGAAAAAACCTGGCTGACTAAACAGGGATGTTTGTTCATTGACCATTGGAATAAGACAATCAGACTGACTGTACACAGCACATGGAACAGTCAGCTGAGTTGGATCCTTCTTCATAAGCCAGACATGCAAGATTTTATATCCCCAGTTATGAACATCAGAGGCATGCAGTATTGCTTGATTTTACTTATCCCTTATTGTTCACATAGGGCTACAAGGAAGAAGGAGGAAGATATAATATAGCCACTGGATTAATATGATCCCTTCAAACGCCTACTACTTTGGCATGGTTCAGGTATTAATGAAAATGCACAAGTTGTATTGAGGGAAAGTAGGCCAATTTCTGATGTTTTTATGTTGTCCCACGTTACAGTGCCTTGAAATAAAAGGGCCTCCAGGGGAGAACTTTGCCACATCTATACATTTAGCTTTACCCTTAAGGATAGAAGACTATGCCTTCTCCTTGGGAGTAGTAAAAATCCAAACACTGCCTTTGAATGGAATTCCACAGGACAAATTAAACTTTGGAGTAAGAGAATGCATCTTCCTTGTGACTTCCTCCCACTAGGATGAATCCTGCTCTTTCCACCATTCAGATTCGGTGCTGATAATATTCCAGATCCTAAGCGCTTATGATATCTTACTGTTCACTTGTACAGAGTGCAGGGAAGTGAAATGCAGGGAAATTGTTTAAAACTCTAGAGGGCTGCCCTCTGTCTGATGGCAAGGCACGCAGAATCAGCCCTGGCCAAAAATACAGACAAAAATCTCAAAGAGGTCACAAAGTTTCTGGCTATGGACTCACCATTTGTGGAAGCTGAATGTCGGCAAGGCTGGAAATGAGGGCTTGGCTTAGGCCAGCTAACTCCTTCAACAGGCTCTCATTATTCTGCTCTATAAGTTTGTTCTCTTCTTCTATTGTTTTCAAATTGCTCTCCATAGATGTGATCTAAAATCACACACACAAAAACCTTGACATAATTATAAGTGAAGTCTGAATACAAAACAAAAGGTTCCTTTAGGAAGGGACCATATAATGCTGTAAAAGATTTGAACCTCAGGTGTCTTCCTAAAACACATGGCTAATGTTGCCACAAGATACCTATGGTACAAGATAAGTCACAGCGTTTTTGGTTGTAACTGGATTGGTCTAAGGACATAAGCAGGCAAGATTCTTTGGATAGATGTGATATCTTTTATTGGATATTAGATTACACTCAGTTGGTCTAACAAAAGATATCACATCTACCCAAAGAACCTTGCCTGTCAAGATAAGTCACATTCATTTGAACCAGTGGACTCTGCTGTTGTTTTAAAAGAAAAATGATGCTCTCATCTGTGGTCCTGCTGAGTGAGGAGGGAATTGTGTGGGGAAGATGAGTTTGGAAATGGATTAAAGACCCCAGGCCTCAACCTGCTAGGGAGGGGGAAGGGTTGAGAATGGGGAACATGACTTCAGGGCTGGGGGAAAGAAGTCTAATGTTTGCATTGAGCTCCTGTTGTTACAGCATCCCTGTTGGTTCACTATAATAGCAGCAGCACTGGTATTAGCTCTTGTGCTACTTTCTTGCCCTCCTTCCCCATGGAAGTTAGAACTCTGAATTGATTAGAGTTAGAAATAGGGCGGGGTAGGGGCAGGGAGGAAGCAACATGACAAAATATACTGGGTAGGAAACAGAAGCTGTGTGTACAACAAATACAACCATGCAGGCAAACAATGGGCAAGAAGACAGAAACACATATTTTTAAGGACCAACTGAAAAGCATCTCTGTTAGAAAAATGGTGGGGTTTTTTGGAAAGGAAACCAATCAGAATGATGGGAACTGCCATGTATTTATTTGTGCAAGTTCATATGTCAAAAGCTGTCCTGAGAAACTGAAATCAAAGATATTTGGGCCTGATTCTCTATCACCTGCTTTTTTGTATGTTAATTTATATGTGTAAGACACAGATGTAAAATAGTACCCCCAGCATGAGAGGAGATTTTTGAATTGCTAACAATTCAACAGCTGCAAAAGGCTGCAGAACAGAACAATGAAGAATTAGGCCCACTGAATGTATGCACTTCTCAGAAGAGGACTGCACTGGCTCTGTGCACTGTATTGATTTTTACCTGCTCTGCAATCTTTCTGGCGGTAGCTAGATTAGATCTTTTTGGGTATGCTATTTAAGGTGCCTCTATGGCTGCATAAAAAATTTGCTGACATATGATATAAGCTCCTATACTACTACAATCTAATATAGAGTTACTGCAGGAAAGAAAACAGGAAACATACACTAGTGTAAGTATTGTGTATCTCCAGTTATCTCAGGGTAATGGTTTGCTCAATGCAAAGAGGCCATGGCATGCTTCCTTGTCTCCTCATGGCAAGGTACTATAATACCACCCAATGTAGCAACTACCCTGTGATAACTGGTAATCTGTCCACTGTCTACCCAATGCAGTTTACACTGTGAGGCAAACTTGATGGAAATTATGTTAGTATTAATATGTCATGTGTCCAGGCTTGGATGGAGCAACATTAAAGGTCACTGTTCAATCCTCACTGTTGGCCAGGCAAACTTAAGACGGTTGGGGAAAAACATCCAAGTGATTTGCTGATTCAACAATTTTCTAATTCAGGCTGTCACAGATCCCCAATTAGATATTATACCTACCTTGCAGAAACCCTGGGATAAGACATGCCAGCTAATCTGGGTGCTTATAGAGGTCTGTTAGAACAGACCTAAGTTGAAATGGGAACCATGTCTGAGGGGACTGAGAGGCTGGCTACAGGCCTTGATGCAAATGGCTATTCCTTCTAACCCCACAGATTTCCTGCGTAATGCCAGTTCACTCAGCTGTATCACAGGTAATATGACTTTCCTTAATAAGGAATACCACACAAGCATAAATGAAGTTACTATAAAAATAGCACCCAACCTATCATTGTACACAGTTGAATGCTTAATGTAAATTTAGAAGGGAAAGATAAATTGAGTTTTTCCTGCATTAGTTTGGAGTCATTCTTATTTTTGGGGTCTGTTACTTTTTTAGGAATTTCTCCCTAAAATCTTAATGCTTTTAATCTTTTGAAGCAAGTCTCTAATTTCACTTAATTTACTGGGTGAATGCGAAGCACAGGCCTGTGTTCCAGTGTGCATATACATAGCTCACCCTTAAATATGGAGCTGCACCTCAAGGATAAATTTACTCACACACATATTGAAACAATGTAAAAAATTATAAGAAGTCTACCTTTCCAATATCTCCTAACAGATTTAATACACTCAACAGATTAGCAAAATGCACCTGTCGTCTGATAAGTATTATATAGGGACAAAATACAAAGTATTTAAATAACTGGTTGTAATGAACAGAACTAAGAAGAAACTGTTAAAGTAACAACAGAAACAGCACTAAAAATTAAGATTCCCTTGTAATAATACTTAAGGGTCTTAATAAGAAATTAAAGTCTCATGGCTTAATGGCTTCATTACCGTATTATAAAGCTTCTCTTTATGGGTTCTTAAAACACTTGCCGATTATTGTGTGAAGGAGAATAATCAGAAGTGTAATCAACAAAATGAAGTGCATATTTTATATGATCAATGTGATTTCCTTGTTTGCTAAGATTAGTTCCTGTTATTCATGCTGCAAATCTTTTATATCAGTATAGTGTACATGTTGTTTCTTTAAAGTGGAAGAACTTGATAAAAAAATGGTATAGATGATAAAGCATTGATCATAAAAGGTACAGATATTATATTTAGATTGACACAACTAGGATTAGACCAATCTAAATACCCATCTATGGGCCTATACACATATGGGCTCTCCCCCAGGGCTGGGAGAGCTCAGCCACTTGCCCCAACCCCAGGGCTGTGCTCTTCCTACTCCTCCAACTTTGACTGGGCTATTTTTAACCCCCTGAGTTCCACAAACCCAGACAGACAACCTCCCCACCCCACAGACCTGCAAGCCCCACTAGCCCCATCAACACCCCCTGAAGACCCTTTAGCCCCCTTCCCTTCCTGCACCCTGAGCTCCTTACTCTCATTTCTCTGTGCATCTCCCAGGACTGCTGAATGGCTGTACATACTGCTCTTGATCAACATTTATGCAGCTTAAAGTAAGCCACATGAACACAGACCAGATACGCCAAGTACAACAAATGCTCAAAAATGCACATGCATGTACAATCCATAAACATAAATATAACACATGCATACATTAAAACTGATCAAAGTGTTTGCTTGTTGTTATACCTGGGTTTGAAGTTTCATCATGTCAGCTTCAATTTTAAGATTGGATTCATTCAATTCTTTTATTTCCTCATCCAAGTGTCTCATTTCCTCATCACTCTCTACACCTGCAAAGAGTTGAATGGATTAAATCATGTTTAAAATGTGCATGTATGAAAACATGGACAAGTAATAACTCTGGATACCTGTGTACTTAATTACACAAGAGAAAAGAAATAAGCTTTTAGATTAAAACAGTGACCTTGAAATTCTTTTCACCAATGTTTTACGGTCAAAGCTGTCATCTACATGTAAATATACACAAACAGGAAGCTGATCAAGAAACAAAGGGTATTTTGAGCTTTGGAATTACTGTATTTTTCAATAGAAAGGAGAATTTTTTTATTCAGTTAATCAAGCAACTATAGCTAACAAAGCAGGGAAAGGATCAGGGGTTGTCAGAAGTATTTTATTGAAAGAGGAAAATATAAAACACAACATTAAAAATATGTGCTTTATATTAAATTCTTAGTGAAGGTTTTTTTAAATTAAAAAAAGAAAAGTAGCAATTCACCCCATCCACCCCCACTGTCTTTAATAAGTTATGACACCAGCTGGTAATCTACCTCTGATACTGCATGGAGCTATGTATAGGCACACCCAAACCCCTGGGTCACAGTTTTAGTTTAGTGTGATAAACAGAGAGATGTACCAGAAAACTATTGTAAAGGGGAAATTGTTCAGAAGACAAATAAGGCATCACAGAGAAAAAATAGGAGTGATAAGCACTCTCTATGCCCTCCACTCAAGTGAGGGACAACCCCCGATATCGTCAATAAGAGCATTATCCTTAGAGGTACTGAGCATCTACTGTTTCCAGTGATAATTCTTTTTCCTGCCATTTTTGCTTACAGGTAATTATTACTGTAATACCGAGAGATATGTTCATTGCTTTGTTGTAGACACAGTATAATGGGGGTGGAGATCTTAGTTAGAAAGAGCTCACGGTCTAAACAGATAACAGGGATGAAAGATTTGGCAGGCAGAACTGCCCCCAAATGCCTGTGGTTATGTAATAGGTTAGTGCAACAGAATTAGGGAAAAACTTCAAGTGTCTTGAGTGTTAGTCATGCCCTACTCCCTAAATCATGCTACCAAAGGAAGCAGAATCATGTCTCTAAGTATATCTGATAGATGATCTTTTTCTTTTAAAGGGTGTATGTTGAGGGGGATTGCCAAAATACCTATAGAGATGGAACAATGTTAGATTACAATGGGCATACCTACATGTACTATTAATATGATTGAATAAACACTGATGCAGTTCACACCAGAGTTTATTGATTGTGAGTGCCACATTTACATGTGCATCTGGGACTGCAGTATGTTGAACCAGGGCAGAGCAGCCCTGGCTGGCATGGGGTCTAGAGGGTCAGTCTGCCAGCCTGAGGCTGTGGAGCAGCTGGCTGGGGCATGAGGGTGCTCCTGTGCAGGGTGAGCCAGTAGACAGTCCTTGCACTAAAACACTCTTATGCCCAAGCCAGCCATGTCAGCATCTACATGTGCATTGCTGCACACTAAATAATGCTGCCATAGGTTAATACTTGTGTTGACAAGTACTAACCTATGGAGGCCTTTATTAGTTCACTGCAGTCTAATAGGACCACATGCCTAGGCACTCAGACTTTACCACAGAGCTCATTTGTAGGGGTGTGTGAAATGGGCCATATTCAATTCACTGATTTGGATCACTGTCCCCGACTCGATTCGGCCAGATCTGAATCTAAAGATTCAATGCTGATTCAGAGAATCAGTGATTCAGCCATAGACACAGATTTAAATGTTTTTTCTACATACCTTGTGGTACCAGGCATGGCTCATGAACGCTGCAATGCTGGGGTGAATGGACTGTCCCACAGGAGTGCAGGCTCCTCCCCCTCCCCCCCGCACATGCTCAGCAGCGAACCCGGAAGCGGACTGGAAGTACTTCCGGTCGACTTCCCGGTCCGCTGCTGAGTGCATTGGGGGGGGTCCCCCACTTTCCCGCTGGCTCAGCAATTGGCCATGGGAGGACCCTGGGTACCTCCCTAGATCCAGAAGGTACCAGTCACCAAGCCAGGGGGGAGGGGGGACAGCCCAGTGTGCTCCCTGGCAAACCCGGAAATGGACCAGAAGTGCTTCTGGTCCACTTGCAGGTCTGCTGTCAAGTGTGCTGGGAAGCCCACCACACTTCTGTGGGACGCTCCATCCACCCCAGCATTTTGGCATTCATGAGCTGTCTGGTACCAAGGTATGTAGAAAAAACATTTAAAGCTGTGTCTATATCTGAATCACCAAATCTTTCCGAATCTCTCCAAATAGATTTGGAGGATTCCAATTCAATTCAGAGATTAAAAGGTCTCCTGATTTGATTCAGATTTGGAGATTTGGCTACCAAATCAGGCCAAATCTCTGATAAATCAAACCAAGGACTGAAGCTTCACACAGTACTGCTAATTAGGCAATAAACTTCTTTTGTAAATGCACCCAGTTAGTGTGAATGAGACCACTAAATTCTGCTTTCAGTATGCATCCCTTCCCCTTCTTTTTATATTTCTGTTTAGCTGAGACAGGTCCTCACAGTCTATTAATAATAGATTAAAAACAAAAGCCTTGTAAAACTTGAATCAGAATGTAACCATTAAACCTGACTTGTATTTGCTGTGAGGAAATGGAATATATTTTATGTTATTATTTTTAAAGGAAAAAGCTAAAGAGAGGTTGAGTTCCAGTTTTAACCATTCTGAAGCTCCTTTGCACTGAGAGTGGCATAAAGGGGCTAAATGTAAATGAGAATCAGGGCTCTCAGAACTATATAGATGTAATCATCCCTTGCATATCTCCTTACCACCACTTGCTTTAAGCTTGATAGTCATTAGTTCTTCAGAGATTTTGCCCTTTTTTATGGCTTGTGCATTCAGAGGACACCCTGACAAGCTGAAAAAGACATGGAAAAACATTATCACCCATTTGATAATGGCAGCAATCCTTTTAGGGCAATATTGTAGTGCTGTTGGTCAGACCTTTGTTCCTAAGGTTATGTGAGCCTATCCATTATAACCTAGCTTCAAGAGTAAAACAACTCACTAAGAGCTATTTTAACAGTATTTTCTGCCATGAAAATTGGCACAGAAGACTCAACCTATATAACCAACTATTCTTAAACACATTTTAAACTAATCAGAGTAGCAGTGGAAGCTATTCTTAAGTTGTGAATGTAATATTCACAGAAATCTTGAGGTCATCAATCTTTAAGCAAAACTCCCTACCGTTTTCACTGAGGGTATGAGCTTCAAAACAAAGGGAATGGAAAAGTCCCTACAAATAGCCAGCTTATCAACCTTTAAAGAAAAAAAAGAAGTGCTTATGTGCAGATTTTCATTGTGCATAACTATGGTGTCATTTTGATGATGCATAATAATGATCAATATGATGATAACTCTGGATTTATGCCATGGATTGTAATAGCTTTCTTGAAAGGGTATATTATATAGTCAGTTTACTTTTTAACCACTATTCATATTAAATTACATTTTGCTATTTCAAAGCTTACAATTTCATCAACTGGTAATTATCTGAGGCAATTTTTATGGCAGACATACTAAAGGGCTAAGATTGACTACACTGTCTTAGGACTATCTTTAGAAATAAAAAATAGAGAAATACCCTTATGTTGTGGAAATTACTGAGAGGTTCAGATTCTGAAGTAGTCAGGTGAGCAGTGAAGGAAAATTATGTATACTGGAGAAACTACTCAAATTCATTGTTTGGCCACATGAAAAATAAAGACTCAAAATGACGGATGTTTTCAAAACAAGGTTTTTCATTAAGGGCCAGAGCTGATGAACTTTTTCGCATGAAATAAATGAGGGTGGGGATTTACAGTGCATCAGATACGCAGTGGTAACTCTCCATGTGCACACTCGGGGTGGAGGGGAGGCAGTTTAAGTTCTGAAGAATTTTCACAGTACATAAAAGCTAGTGCAAAGTTTCTTAGCTCTTCTGTTGTTTATTTAAAAGCTGTAGGTAAAAATTATAGCTTCAAAGACTGAAAGTACAGCCATTTTTTTCTTTGTCTTACACTAATGACTGGTATGGAGAACTTCAGACCACAGATCAAACACTTGGGATATTTTTAAGCTTTGCCTGACATGGAGAGATGCATCATGTTAGAAATCATATGAAGCTAGCACATTTTAACTAATGTAATGTTAAACATGACTTTATCCTTAACTGGAACAAAGGTCATTCACAGGATTAACCCTGAGCAGCTAACACATTTTTAAAGATGATTTGTTTCTGCCTGTGCCAGGTGCTAAATTGAGTTTGTCATCATGCTAATTATATGGCTAAATTATCCTTTATGACTATTTTCCAATCATATAAATGGCATTTTTGGTACTTATGCACAGTTTGCATAAGTGCCCATATGGCTTCTAAGCATGTTCAATAGGCAATGCATTGGCCAAGCAATGATTTACATGCATATTTGGGTGTAAGTCTTGAAAAAAATGAGGAGGAGTGGTTCTCCCATGTTTTAGCACCATAAAGCTGAGTGGTTACAAAATTCCTTCAGAAAGTTGGAGACTCAGATTTTAGGCCCCCTCGCCGAGAATGGATTTAGAGCTATGCCTCTCTGACTTTCAGCATAATGTTCTAACCACCAGCCCACAGGTTAGGTGTTATATAGTTCTCTTTCCAGCCCTCCTTTTGAAGATGAACCACTGCACCTTGACTTTAATATCCACTGGATAACATGGATGGAGAAGTGAGAAAGTCATAGCCCAAGTGGGAGCAAGGGTTGAGTACAGAACCTAGGATTTGCTTCCTTCTAGACCAACATTCATCTTAGTGAGTCACACAGTCTGTAGCTTGTTCTTGTCCTTCTGACTCATATGCTTCTATCGTGGCTCCCCCAGGGGGCAACTTCAACAGGAGGGCTGAAGATGTGACTAGGTAATGCCTAACCGTGGTCTGGTGAGAAAAGCACTGTGTTGGGAAGTAAAAAAAGATGCATGTTCATACCCCTTCTATTTGAGAGCATAAACCTTAGTCTCCCATCTCCTCAGCAAGTGCCCTAACCCTCCTAGACGAGTGCACTTATCTCTCTGCGGGCTAAAACATGGAAGGTACCTCCTCCATCATCCAATATTTTGGGATTTAATTTTAGGTATGTTCATATGAACCATATAGCTTTGCATGCAGTGTGTAGCTTACTATGTACACTCAATAGCCACTTGGACACTTATACATCCACCATACACAGATGACAGAATCATACACTATATGAAAGTCCCAAACATGACTAAAAATTCTGCCATTTGGGAACATATCGCCCTAAGAAATCATAATATGGTATGATATTTTCTAACGATCTATTTTTCCTAGTACAGAGATATAAGTAAAGGATAAATCTGATCTAGTAAAGCTCAGAAAGATCCACTACTTCTATCAGCTTCTTTTGATTCTTCCATGGTTTACTGTAGCTAAACACCTCACACTTTTATAACTTGGACAAAGAATGTCTTGTCTAACTTTATATCAGCTATGTAGTTGGCCCAATAAAGAATATCGCCCTAAGAAATCCTTGCCTCTTGCAATGGATTTAATTTCACAGCACCCACAGAAGGGAGATAAGTACTACTCTCATTTTACAGCTAAGGAACTGATGGCTACAAAGAAATTGAGTGACTTACCCAAGATCATATAAGAAAACTGTGGCAGAGTAAGGAATTAGGGACTTGAAAAGAGGCCTCCCAAGTCCTAGACTAATACCCTAAAAATTGGACTATCTTTCCTCTCAGAGTTAGTGAAATTGCTAAATTTTTTTTCGTCTTTATAATTTCTTCAGTGCTGGATCTACAATGCTCAGATCTTGGGTAGGAGTGGCTGGAATTATATTTCAATTGCATTTTGAATCAGCTGTTAAAAAATGTGCAAAAACCCCCTGGTAATTTCAAACGAATCTAGCTAGGAACCTTATTGGTTGATAAATTGTATCAAAACTTTTGTACCAGGTTCCCAGGAAATCTACAAAGTCTTGTGAAACTCAGAACAGGAGCAATGTTAAAAAAGGTTCACCAGCTGTTCAGACTATGTTTATTCTGTTTTCTACTACCACAATTGCTATGTAAACATTTTTATAGGATTCAAACACGATTTGCTTAGTTTGCAACTCTACTTTCCCCCACCCTTTTTGGCCAACAGAACACTGAATTGTTAAAAAAAGAGAGAGAAAAAACAGAAAATTGTACCTTCTGTGGGTGACAAAAACATTATTAACATGTCCCAGCCCATTGCAGCCTGGCAAAGGACAGTGTGGTAACTCTTGTTTGTTCAGCTTCCAAGATAGCGAGGACCCATTGAGTGGACTCTCCTTCTGTCTCTTGGCAGCCAAAGGACAACCAGAAGCAGTGCGATGAGATGTGTATTTACCTGATATATGACCTTGGCCATCACAGCCAATTACTGGACACCTACAAAAAAAAAAAAGAGTGTGCATCATCCTCTAAGAAACAAGTCTAACTGGCTACACTGTTTATGCTATTGTTTTAAAGCTTGACCCTGAGAGACACTGTGCACCTGAATCTTCCACTGAGGTCAATGAGTGTTATGTGCATTCAACAAAACTCAGGATTAGGTATTTGTACTAAAAGCTACAGTTCAGGCATTATCTAGAACTAAGCTAAAAAAAAAGTGCCAATATTCTTACTGGGGTAAAAAAGGGAGGGAATCACATTTTGACAAATTTGTAAACAGGCAACATTAGTTTTTCTCTCTTTACATCTTTGATAAAAAAAAAAACAGAAGATGGTTTTCTGCAGGCAGAAAGCTGTCATTATATAGCTGTTATTTTCATATGCAAATCCTTGCCAGGGTGATACCTCATAATTTTGCAAAGCTCTAACATTGTTAGCCACAATGTACATGGGCCTTTTTCACATGCCTCTGTCACCAGACTTTTAAAATCAGCATTAACACATATTAATAGCTGAACAGGTATAACTTAGCCTCTGCTGTAGATAAACTGGTCAGATGTGTGTCAGAACGCATCAGATTTATGGATATTGCTTTGAATTTTTTCTTTAGTTTAAAAGAGGATACCTTCAAGGCAGGAATAAAGTTTGCATGGAATAACTGATTTTCACCTTGAGACGAATTTCACCCTAGATGCAGGGAGACGGCACAAGACCTATGTACCACTCAAGTCCCAAAAGGAAACTTATTGATTCTCATGAGTCTTATGCCAGCTCTCTAAATTAACCTTTGGGAGGGGGAAAGGTATTCACATGTGAAACATGATTTTAGCAATTTTCTGCAAGAATTTGTCATTTGGACCCAGGATTACATTTAATTTCTTATTATGATGAATGTGCCAGATGAAGGTAAACAAAGAGAGATTTGCCACTGTTAAAAACTGTGAATTTTTATACATTTTGCCACATTTCCAATAAATTTTGGCAATTTTGGGTCTTACTATTTTACAAAATACAGGAGAAAACAAACCTGTCCTGTATTCACACAAGACCAAGGTAAATGTTCCCTCAGTTTCACTAGCACTACAAATACTGCTTTTATCTGAAGTCAGATAATACGAAGCCAGACCTTCATATATATAAATTTAATTAACAAAATTCTTAGGATTGAACCAAACACAGCTGCCTCCACCAAGCTGTAATCCCTCGCGACTGATAAGACTTGGCACTTACTTAAGTTCTGGGTCTTCTTTTTCTTCCTTGGTAGGAGTCACTTTGACACCTCCTTTCCTGGCCCGAGGGCAACCAGACAAGCTGAAAGAATTATACAGAATAAAGTCTCTTTTTTTTTCAACAGACACTTGCCATGACTTACTCCCAGCTTGACTCTGAAAAAACTGAACAATGCTTACCTTCTGTGTGAAGCATAATTTCCAGTGACGTGACCAGAGCCATCACAACCAGGTGTTGGACACCTATAATATAATATAATATAATACAATATAATATAATATAATAGACAGCAAGTATACTGTACCAGATGAATTTGTAACGTATAAGGAGGAATAGCAATAGAGATGGGGTTTTTTGTTCTTTGAATAAACAAAACTATCTCTTGCTGCATCTAATAGGTAAACTGCTTTCCTATTTTCCTGTTCCAATTGAATTTTGTTAATCTGGAACCTGAAATGTACTGCATAGTGCAGCATTGTGGTTTTATACAGATTATGTTAAAGTTTTCTTTGCAAAATATGTCCTTTGCTATAAAGGAGTAACATTTAAATAAAAATCAACACACAGCTTTATCAATTTCTCTTTGAAGAGCTGTCATCAGAATTTATGGGACCTGATATTTACTTACAGAAACTGGTATATTTTAAATGTTATCTCTAAGTTACAGAAATAGAAATTGAGACAGAGAAGTTGTGCTTCTTAAGGCCATAGAGTCAATGTGATAGCCAGATTTTGGAAACAACATCTCTTTCAAATTAATCCTTTAAAACTGGGGTGCAAATGTATAGCATGCAGGCCAAATTCAGCCCCTGGAACCATGTTGTTTGATCCCCACAGCTCCCAGAGAGGCCAGGAATTCAGCAGGGTGAGAAGAGATGGGGCCTGTTGCTGAAATCCAAAGGCTGGAGCCCCACCGGGGCATGTTGCTGTTAGGGGCAAGCAACATTTCCGGTAACCCCTTGCACCACCACTTGCCCCCTTGCCAATTGCCCCACCATCGCTGCTGTATCTAGATTTGGCATCCAAGTTTGACACACTTGCTACAGAATAACACTTTGATTTCAAAAAGGAGAGTTTATTTGAAATGTAGTTGGGAGAAACACTCCCCCAGTCAGTGTTTACAGGGTGATATCCTCCAGCCAAGATTTTATCCAATGCCTTTTCCTTTTTGGTAATTGTTTCTGAGCAGGTTTTGATTTCTGTTATTTTGCTAAGTGTTTTATGCAACATATTTCTGGTTGTGAGTTGCTCATGAACTTTGACTTTCACAGCTCACTTGTTATTCATAGCGAGTGGTTTGTCACTTACGTCACGTGTTATTGCTTCCCTTTTCTTAACACACAACTGAAACTTTAGAAGCTTTAGTGGGAAAACAGCCATATTGGAATGCTAATGACAATGCTGACATGTGACTATAGGGGAGGCGACATGAAAAACAGCCTTTAATAATATTTGCGTGAACACCCATTCAGGTGTGTGCTCCTGGCAAGCAAACAAAAGCAGAGACTAAGACAGTGGAATCAGCAAGTGCTTTAGAATTTGACAAAATTTTCATACTCTTTGCACAGCTCTGCTCAAAACAAACCGAGTCATTGTGTCACTGTGCCAACACCACAGCAAAGCCTCTGTTCTGGGAACTGCTTTGAATATGTCCTAAGATGACTGGCTCTTTCTTGCCACCTTTGCTTCATACCCAGAATGTGGGTTTTCCTTTACTAGCATCACACACCATATTGTTTACAACATGGGACAGCATGACTGGATGCATCATCATTTTATTTTGGGGAAGTAGTAACACTAGCGACTAACCCCTGAACTGAAAAAAATGGACTTCTCTGGATTTGGCCACCCATACTTTTTAACACCATTAATGCCATGTAAACATTATATATGGAATTTTTTGTCCTTTATCTGAAATGGAAATCCCTCTAAAGAGGAATAGGATGGACAGTCATTCAACTCTTCCTTCACAATGATTTTCCAAGCTATATATTGCAGGACCCTATTTACTGAGTGCAGAGAGAAAATAGGGTTGGGAAACAACCATCAAAAAGTCTCAAATATTCTGCTCATAGCACAAAACCACTAACTAGGTGATTGGCTGCCTATCCTCCTTTTGACTATGGATTATACATATACAGCTGCCTAATGCATGGTGACTGGCAAAATCCTTTTTGCAAGTGACATTTTATGGTAAGAAATATGCAACATCAAATCATATGATGTGATGCTTGTCTCACTAATGTTAAGCTGAGTATATCTGGTGGTGAAAGATGAAGGCTAGAGATCTGGAAATTTGGTTTGGTTTTCAAATATCTTTATACTTATCCTAGCCTCTTTGATCTAGAAATCAGATGGGGTATTTTTTCAAATCAGACTTCTTGCAAGATTTTGGTACATTCTGTTGGCAGCTGGCTCAGGAATATCAGCAATACAGTTTCTCATACTGTCTCAGGTCCTGGATAATGTACAGAAACGAAGAGGTGCATACGATGCAATATGACAACAACAGCAACAACAACAACAAGTGATTCCTATTACAAGTGATATTAGCTAAAGGTTTTGGACTGTACCCACTTAAATGTTTGTACAAGGCTCTTCATTCATACCAAATAATTTACTCATCCCAAATAAATAACTGCATTCATTAGGGAAACCTGTTGATAGGAGATAAATCACATGTTTTCTATTGTTATTTTTTTCTGTTATCAATACTTACTTAAGCTCCTGAGAATTGGCAGCCATGAGGGATTTTAATGTCTTATCAGCTAATGGGCATCCGGAAACACTAAGAAAAACAGATGTGAAATATGTTTTATTCAATATGCTAAAACAGAAAATGACTTTTCTGGGGGGTGGGGGAGATTAGTATTTATTACTGAATAAAAAGATCTCAAAACAAACATAATTAGCAAATGAGAATCAACACATATAAGACAGTAGTTCCTCAGACAGCAGTAAGGGACCCACTCAGAAACCAATACTGCCTGGTCGCTATGGCTATACACCAGCAGGCACCACTTCAAAGGGTATGCAGACATAGATCGAGTCCCTCTTGTGTAGACACTTGGTGGTGCCAGGATCTGTGATGGGACAGTGATCAAAGTTAGGAGAAAGGGAGGCTAGCAGATCCACAAAGGGGTGGGGGGAAAAGTTTTGGCAGGACAGTGGGGAGCTTGGAGGTGCGCGGTCCACAGGGGAGGTTGTCCATTCAGGGATGGGGAGGAGTGGGGGAGGCAGAGGGCTAATAATAGCCCAGTCAGGGTTAGGCACGGGAAGGAAAAGTGCAGCCCTGGAGCTGGAGAGGGCAGCTGGACTTTCCCAGCCCTGAGGCTGTGCTCTGAATGTGTATGCACATTCAATAGTTCAAGCTAGCTCATGCCTGATTTGTACACCTCCTCAGTTAGATTGTACCCACTATTTTTTGTTCCATCCAAGCTTCCTGAACATCTGCACAGTTCAACACTTAGGTTGACTTAATCTTAGTTAGATCGTGTAATGTTTGCATGTACCCAAAGAGCTACCTAGTGCTTTGTGCTGCCAGCACAGAGGCCAAGCAGGATTACAGCCTATGTGCTTTGTTGTGGAGGCAAGGGTCAAAGATGTTGTCCCTGTCCATGAAGTGGAAATAAGTTGCAGAAAGGAAAACTGCACAGCAAAAAGTGGCCTAGCAAATTTGTGACTTTCAAAGCCTTGAATGCTGATGTTTGTGGAAACACGAATATTTAAATCTGCATATTCCAGTGTTCACATTAGAAGTTCACTTCAATGCTCAACTACCTAAGGAAATACTGAAAATACTATGTGATCTACATGACCCATTGCTTGCATCCCATGGAACTCAAATAATAAATGCTGGTAGTGAGCTATTTGCAATCTGTAGAGTTAAAAATAAATGCAAAATTCACCAGAAGTAGAAAAAGCCTGACTTTGACATACAAATATTTTTTTCCTGAATGTTATTTGCTTGGTTATATTTAAAACAATTGAGAAAATGACTGTATACAAAGTAGCTCTGTTTCCAATTTAAATTTCTTGTCATTTCTTACCTACGGTGTGATGCATAATTTCCTGTAACGTGGCCACTTCCATCACATCCTGGAGTTGGGCAGCTGTGTATAGAAAATTCAGTTGATGGTGAGAGCTTATCTAATATATGTACATAGCTCATATTTCCCTGATAAGCCGCAACTATCTACATACTAACTACACTGGCATGACCTAAGTTAATATTAGTATCATCCTACAGCTTTCTAACTCTTAGCATACATGGTTAGTAGATTGTATACTCATGTGAAGTTTCATTATGAACCTGAACAAAAACATTTAGTTATACTAAGGCATGAACTGAAACCACCATGCTTTGTATAGATTTTGCAGTTACTTTAGCTTGTAGTTTAATTACTGACATCTCTTTTGATGGTAACTTACAGATTTTAAGATCACAAAGCACCATTACGAAAAATTGGTTACCTCCTATGTAAGAGACAGAACTTTACCCAGCAATTTCTGTAGCTGTCCCATCACTTCTGACTGAACACAAACAGCTTTTAGAAAGACAGCCAACCTTTTTCTCAGTGATCGAACTAGGTGTTAGTGCTATTCCAGAAGAGGAACAATTGCAGTCAGTCAAAACCTGGTGTGAGCTGGTACAACCCCTTTAGAAATTTCCAGGCTAAATTTAGAATAATGGTGGCAATAGTAACATTTGTTTAATACACAGCTGGGGTGGCAAAGGCCAAAAATCTCAGAATATCTGCCCAAATTGCATCTCCAGCCTGTGTTTCACATACGGCAGGAAGGAGACCTCTGATTCTCACCATGCTTCTTTCTCTCTGACCAAACGGAGTACAAGAGCTTTACTCAAATCTGCGGCCCCCACAAGGCTTGCGTGGACACATCAGAATCATTTACTCAGCACATTGCAATGTAGTTGCCTTAACACATTCAGGGCAAAGAAAAATAATTTTGCAAATATGACTTATGTATTAGGGTTTGCACACAGAACAGTTCATTGCAGCTGAGCTACCATGGCTCAATGTTTTCTTTTCAGGTGCCTATGTCATATTAAGAATTTCCTCATGATGGAGCCACTTGAACTGAATTGCTCAGTATATATTTTGAGCTCTGCATTTATACAGCAAATATTGTAAATCTCTATTGTAACCTATGGATTCCTCAGGGAATAAATTTAAAATATTTCTTATTTAATTATTTGGACAGGTACATTTTAGACATGCATTGCCACCCTGCATTACCAACATGCACCACATATATTTTAAGGTTGAGTTTAAGTGGTTTTGTAAGTGTTTGGATAACTATACAGAGGAAAGAAGACACTCAGTTATTAACAGAAGTGGAAAAATATTTTTGTGGGTATATGGAAATTAGCCAATATTTCAAAATCACAATTAGCACAAAAGAAAAAGATGTCAGAGTTTTCAATAGGAAACATGCTGCAATTTTTTTTGTTTGTTTTTAAAGAGGCAAAATAAACACAAGCCTCCAGCAATTTAGGTCATGAACTGTGATTGCAGATACAATATGGTGAGCAGCCAATATGCAGATTGAGATGCATGAGGTGAAAGGATCACTCTTCACAGAAGTTTGCCTCAGGGAAATGTAATTTCTAGAAGCAGAGGGGGATTCTAACTGATTCATTGCCACAGAGGCTGCAAGACAACCAGCAAGGCAAGGGTGGATGTTGTGGAATTCAATTGTGGATGGAGCCTGCAGTGATGTGCGGTAGACTATCCTCAGTAAGTGATGCAGAGTGCATTTGTCTTTGGTAGCCATTGGGGATGGAGAACAGAGAGAAAAGCAGAAATAAAATGTGTTTGCTGAGTCCCAGGTGAATATTTACATCAGAGACAGAGTACTCAATGGATGTCAGAATGGTTTAGCTCTTAATAATGTTTTGATGTGAATCCAAAGATTTTTCAGGAGCCTGGCCAAGATTTTAAAACGCAACTAATGATTAGAGCTGGTTGGAACAGTTTGATTAAATGAAATTACAGCGAAATATGCTGTTTCATTGAAGCTAAAACATTTAATGGAGACATATCAGTTTCTACAAAACTTTCATGGGGAAAGTTTTTGGGGCTACGACAGAACAAGAAAGACCTTACAGGAGAGTACATGAGCTATTAGTTAGGGACATGCCTGATCTTGCACCGATCTGGGCTAAATTCACTGCTTAGAATCAGGCAGAGCAAGGACTTGCACTAATCTGGGCTAAGATTTTGCACTGATCTGAGCTATGACACTGCTCAGAATCAGGCAGAGCAGGGACTTGAGCCACAACTGACATGCATGCATACATACATATGCAGATACACATTACACATGCACGCATGTATGTGCTATCTCATTTCACATAAAGGTTTCAGCGTAGAATGAAAATTTCTGAAGCCAAGGAAATGGATCTCAGATTTGGCAATTTAACCAATCTGTCATTTGGATCAACTCAGCTTTAATTCCTCTTTAACAATACAAACTGAGTTCTTAACTAACTTTCTTACCAGCATAAAGAGGAACAGTGCTCTGCTTCCTGCTACCCAAGTTCCAAGTCTGTATAAAGTGGGTTGGGCTTTTGTTTGTCTAAAAAGATAGCAGCCAAGTGACTTTGCTATGTTGATATACTTCACAACAGCATTGCTTTAGCACCTAATAGAAGAGTTTACTCTGTGTTGTGATCCCTAAACTGCTAAATCTACTTGTTAAAAAAAAATGAAACATGGTAAAGTTATACATGCAAGTGAATAGTCTGTTTAGACTGTAAACACCTTGAGCAAGGACTTGGTCATCTTCTTTGCTGAGTACAGCACTAGGCATGCTCAACAGTTTGCAACAGTTCTCTGAAGTCTGAAAGGATGTGCCACTGTGACTGAAGGAAAATTATGCTAGGGCACAATGCCCAGGTTCACTTGAGAGACCACTCTAGCTCACAAGCTGTCTTGCAAAAATGAAGGCAGCTTTGGGCCTGACTTTCCTTTCCCATCAATTTTACATTGGTGTGGCTTCTCTGACTCCAGAAAATCCTTGCCTCTTACATAATTCCTGGACCATCACAACTATAACATCCCTCCAACACTGCAAGGGAATTACTATTATTTTCCACTAATGTAAATGCAAACAGAATTATACACTGTAGTCTTGGGAGCTGGAAAGAGCAGAGAATAGATTGCTACGTTAGGTACAAAGCAGGTATATCATTTTCTATTTTCAGAATAACCATAAAGTAACATTAAATTCTCTACCCATGTATCAAGCCAATTCTGTTATTCAGCACTGGAATAAGTAGAATGTGCTGAGGAACAACACTGCTCAACATTTTTGTTTTGTTTTTTTAAAAAGATGAAAAATATTCCAACTTTGCTCAGCCAGCCTTAGCTTCTGTCTGCTATTGCAAAGCAACAAGAAGATTTCTTTTCAGAATGGTTTCTTTGCTCTAAAGCAGGTTGGAGTTGTTATATTCTGCATATTTTCCCAAAACAGAATTTGATTTTTTTGATTTTCCCCTTGGTTTAAATAAACAGGGAGCTATTTGCCTTCCTTTTCCCAGCTTTGGAACTCTGGGATAATCTGGTGCCATGTGCACACATTGTCATATATGGACATGCACACTGTTTCTCCATTAATGTCTAAGAGGGCCCATCCACACAGTGACATGGATATTAGTAGTGACCTTTTCTACTCTTATCATCCTGGGCTAACCATCTTTTCTTGAGTTGGCATATAGATCTCCACAGAAAGACAGAATTTAGTTCATAATCTGTTGTATGTCTTAATTTTTTTAAATTAAACCTTTTCAATCTTGGAGCTAGAACCTGAAGCTCTACATATAATCCATGCAGTGGATCTTCATGGAGGACTGAGTAGAATAGCACTTTTTTACCAGTACAGATATAGACGCACTAGCACAGCCAGTCTGTAGCCTTCAGTATACTGCATGATCTGTAGCAGATGCTACAACCTTTCAAAACTTTCATGCATGTGTGGCAATGTTAAAGAGCAAATATCTATGAACATGAATCCTCCCAGCTGGGCCCGGAAACCTTTTCTGACCCATTTTGGCTTTAAAACTCACTTCTGATTAACACTGGAGAGCCAAGGTGGGGCAGGCACACCTGTTCTGGAAGCCTGTTCCAAAGCATGAGAGTTTTACTTCATTTAGAGTCATTAGTATTTACAAAGAAGGGGGAAGGAAAACATGACAATCTTTGAGACTCACGTGATGAGTTCCTTTTTGAGATCTCTTGAATGGAGTTTAGGTTTTGGACTTGGTATGGAGACATCTCCTGGATACTTTCTTTCCTCTGGGTTTTCTAGTGAGTTCACTGGATCTTTCTGAAATATTAGATGAGAACATTACAAAAGACTCGTCCCTTCTTTACCTTTCTTATATTCAAACAAAACTAGCTTGATTTTGTGTTGGAAGAGAAATGTCTTGAGAAACTTTTGATGATAGTTATCAGCCTTAAGAAGCTATGTTGGAGAGATATCACAAAATGTTAATATACAGTACTTTCCAGACATGTGGAGGTGACTTCTTACAGTGATGAGTTTGTGAAATAGATCCTAGAAGTCTGGAAGAAAACAAGGCCTTGAAAATATGGCTTATACTTGGAAAATAATTGTGCAAACAAAAGAAAGGCAACAAAAATAAATTATTCAACCTTTTGACTTGTATAAAGTTTCGCAAGGGGGAATGTCCCTGGTTTTTCTATATAAGTAAATCTGATCTACTGTACATAGTACAAATAAATCATTAGACTTTTGTAAATGTAAAACTTTTTAAATGTATGAAATGGACTAACATTTTGACCAATCTAAGTAACTGGTTCTTGTTCTTAAGAAAGTCACAACTGTATTTTAAAATATTCTTTGGTAGTAGAACCCTTAGGAATGGTTTCTGATTTTTAGATTGACCTGCTCATTTGTATTACCAGTTCAAAATGGCCTGGTTTCAGAAAAGCGAGAGCGTTGTCTAATAGCTTTGACATTTTTTTTCAAGTTTTTCTCATGCATATGTGAACTTTTGAGAAGGCCCCAAAATCTCTTGCATTATTAATAAGATGAGAGAATTCCCTGCTTGGTTTCATATACATTTATAAGCACAACTGAAGCAAGGTCAGTCAAATAAGTAGCTGTTAAGAGAATATGCTTTGTGGCACCAAAGCTTGCTGCCTCCAACTGGGAGAAAAAACTTTCTGCTCCAGACTTGATACTGTAGATGCTTTTAAGATTGTACAATTTATGAGCTCTCCAGGGCACTGGTGTACGGAGTTCTGTAGAGCTGAGAGAAGCAGAGAGCGGAGAGCAGGGAGAATGTGGACTGAAAATGGAGCTTCTGTCTAGCTGAACTTCTAGGCTCTGCGGGGGTGTTTCTTCTGATAAAGCTTCCATATGGTCCCCAATTCTGGCAGCTCATCTTTGCCTTTCTGGAAGCTGGCTCCTGGAGGATCTGACTTCCTTCTGCTTTCTGGTGCTGGCTACCCGTTACCAGTTATATAGTTTTAACGCATAGTATTTATGCATATAGAAATCTAGTCATATTCCTGATAAATAAATTACTACTATTTAGTAATTTAGCATAGTTACCTCATTTGGAAATAATCTCATATGACACTATAACAAATACTGAAAATAAATTATTTTTCTTCATTTTTTCAAAATAATTTTTTCTGGTGACTATTCAGGAACACTTTTAAATGAAATAATAAGGAAAATCAAATCATATTTGAGGCATCAGGGATATTTTTTCAAAATGAAAAATATTTAGATCAACAATCCTTAAAACAGAAAAGATTATAAACACATACTTAAGTACAATCTATACCACGGGGCTGCTTTTTTAACTACATCAGCAGGGCTACAACAAAGAACTTCAGGACTTGTAAAACACCAAAGCCCGTACTAAAAAGACACTGTCTATACCTTTTAGTGTGGGTCACATTTTTCAGATAATTTGCAAAACAAGCTTAAGGTACCCATTTGCTTGAGGCAGGCTGATGAGAGCTGGCTTTTGTATGCGTTATGGTGCGCTTTAATTTCTTACTCATGCAGAGTCCACAGTACCTATTAATGCTCCCAGAAAAGGGTTATATTCTTTATCTCAAGTAGATGATACCAACTGATGTTTTTTTGGTGAAGGACCAGGATTCATATTCATGGTTGATTCACAGAGTAACTGTCTGTTTTGTACAGAATATAAAACGGTGGCTAGAAGTTATATAATTTTTCAACTAGTATAATTCCTGTGCCCAGCAGGAAAGATGTCATGTCTTTGATTAGCAATGGAAAAAGCTGCCGTACAGAAACCTTTAACAAAGCAAAGAGGGCAGGGGTAAAGCTAATGTATGCATATTTATTGTTTCCAGACTAACTGTTGTTTGAGGTTTTTGAACTCCAACATTGTAATTTGCTGACTTTCAAACAACTGTTTTTTTTAAATCTCAGCAGTGAATTTCCTAATGCACAATTTCATATGCACATCTATGCAATGTGTATATATGCCACACACAGACACTCATGCAACCTTGACTTCAGCGTAGCTAGATTTTTTAGTTTGAGATTCCTGACAAAAGAAAAGAAAGTTTCAAGAGAAGCACATAGTACAAAAAAGGTATTGATCATGATTAGTGTGGTAATAAGGAATCTACTTCCTGTTAATACTTTTTAGTATAGTTCTGAAGAAGGTCAGAGACAGACAAACATTTAAACAGGTAATTATTTCTAGGTTCTCCATGAAATCCTGGAGATTGAAAAAAAATAAAATATGGCAGTGGTACTTCTGTTACACGGTAGGCAGGAAGCAACATTTAAAGGAGTCAGGTAGGAGGACACTGAAGCTCCTTGTATATCAGAGGAGGTCAGAGGAAGTAAATGGTGGTATAGATATGGCTAGATTGTACAGATCATGCAAATCTGTTGTCCATGAACACAACTATGAGTTGGCCACAGGACCAGAATGGCTGATCCCAGCCATACTTGCACTAGTGTGAAGCTCAAGACTTATTCCTTGGATTCAAAAACAGAGGGGCTGAGAGCAGGCAGCCTTGTTACTTGGACAGTGCTCTTCTCTATATAATTTAATCTTTCCTGAGTGATATGCAACCTTTACAGAATGCATCATGGAAAATCCACACCCCTTTCTCTTTGTAGTTAAGTTCAGACTTAGTGGGTGGATAGTTAGCTAATCAAATGCAAACACACGTAGCTTTCCTGTTTTGTTTGACTAGAGTTAGGATTAAATGTTTTTACAATTCTAAGGAATACGAGATTAAAAAAAAAATCAGAACCAGTCCAATAGATCCTACCAATCCTATTTTCTACAAAAAGAGAGTGTGTGTGTGTGTGTGTGTGTGT